>OY728160.1:1268883176-1270133176 GCA_963277665.1 Viscum album
ATTTTAAGGGAATGTTCTGAATTTTTACCCAATGTCAAGTGCACTATATCATCTGTTTTATGACCTCGTTGATTTTATGAAATAAGTATTTTTATTATTAATAAAATATTTTTTAACATATGGTTTTATATAAAATAACATACCCTTTTCTATTTCAAAGTATCTTTACTATTTTCCTTAAAACCTCACTAAAATGTTTTAATGCTAAATTGTTTTAAATACTCTTCCTAAATGTTTACAATTATTTTTTAAATAAATTACCATGAGATATGAATATTTTACTTTATCAATAACTATTTAAATATTAATTCATTTCATTCATGGACTATGGTATGCTAATTCCATCTATTATACATTATGACATTATTATTATACCCTTTTAATTCCATGGGTATTGTTATGTATATGTATGATTGATTATATGTGGTTATATATGGGTAAATAATATTCATGTACATTTTATGATGGGTTCACCTAGATAGCGCTCCAATTAATTTTGTAAGGTTGAGTCTCATGAGACGTATAAGGACCCAACCATAAAAATTAGATAATCATGGGTTAAGTCAGGAAATGAGATTGAGGATATTTTGAGGATTAGATATTTAGAGAATTAGGCCATAACATTTAAATTACAATAATTACAATGTAGACACTTCTTCTCTATCCAATGTTTCAAAAAAATAACACTCCTTAAATAAAAAAAGATTTCTATTCATGATATAAATCTTCTAGAATACTTCCATTCTCTTACCCTCCCTTATACTGTGTGAAAAACATTTCAAAAATCTAGGATGAGCATAAAAAGCGCAGTATGGGTTATAAAATATGGAAAGAAAAAATTATCACCTTAATAAATTCAAATCAATGAAACCATACATTTTAATCATAACAAACATCATGAAATCCGAAGATTTATGAATAACACACAAAAATCATAAATCATAATGTTATTTTATGGAAACTATAACAAACTTACATTGTAGCTATCATAGCTACGTGGGGAGTTACACTTGGAATACCCATCACATTATATTCCCTAATTATCTTAGAAGAAACATAACATTTACCTCTGTCATGTTACCTAATGCATTAGAGAACTATCTCGGGCTCACCCGCCCTAGGTTTATCACGCAACCACCCATATACGTAAACAATGCCCAATATCCATTACATATTCAGAAGATGTAAAACAATCTTAAAGGAATATAACATTTCAACATTGCCACCAAAATATATCATTTCAAGATATTGACATCATAAATGATTTAACAAAGCATTTTCAACCCTATTTAAAACATTTAATAAAAATATTTTTGAATCAATGTGTCCAATACCATATTTATGATTTTAAAAGAATTAAAATTTTAAACCATTAATATCTATATAAATATATCCTTACATCCATTTTTAATACATGGACATTAATGTGAAATATATAGAAGAATAAATAATTAAAAAATTTGAAATGATTTTTTAGTTAATGAGTTTTTAATAAAATGAGAGATGCTTGAATATAAATAATTGAGGAATAACATTTAATCTAAACAGTATAATATCATTATAATAAAGGTAATCATTATATAATATACCAAAGAACTCTATATACACTATATCAGAGTGAATTGGTGTATAACAACATTGATGTCTCAATAGAATGTTAACTGAGATAGAATCCCTTATAAATACGGTATCCTTAGACTAAGGATAAATCAATGAAATAATTATGTTTGAAAAATAATAATACACCAAATATAAGTGGTTATTATGTGTAAAACAATCAAAGTTTATTAAAACATATTCATATCATGACATAACGAATAATTAAAAGTGTAACCTAAAGAATTGAAATTCGGTAAAGATGTTCCCTTATAGAAATTCAACAGCCTAACAAAATCACATTAAAATTTAGAAAATTAGTTCATGAGAGAGAAAAAGTTTATCTCATCACATGGACATAAAATTTACTGCAATAAGGATATATAACAACATATCCCAACATTGGAAGATGTAAATTAAAAGGCATAACAAAAATTGATGTTTTTTAAAAAGAATAGGGTGAAAGGTTCCCTTACTGATTTGGTAACTTATGAAACATACAAACCCATGAAATAAGGATCATACAATGAAGATGTAAATACTCATAAATTAATGTATATAGAACAAGTAATACAATCTTGTGCAACACATACACCACAGAAAAGGAAATAGTGGCAAATATAGGATGAATTCATTGGAATAAAAAGTGAGATATAAACCACTCACCACGTTTTAATTCAAATGAGTCATATAAATAAAAGTTAATTACCACAAAATTAATCACATAATAAAATTAATATAAAGATAATCATGAGAGTATATATCATATGGAATTACACAATACACCACATGCAATAAATAAGTGTTGAACAATAGAAATATCATGGAATTAAATGTGAGATAAGAAATCTCTTACCTCGTGCCCGACTTGACCCGTTCGTTCTTAAATCTCCTAAATAATTAACTAAAGTTAATTTATACATGCTGAAAATATTTTTCATTTTTATTATTCCTTTATATATCTTATTAGCATGTTATAACCATTATGCAAACATTTAAGTTAATAACGGTCATTTGATCGATATTTGGTAATAGAGTAAAAAATGGACTTCTTATAATTACATGTTGTTCATGTGGTCAAATTTTAATTTTATACATAATTATATTCAATAATTAGATATTATATAGATCATATATATCCGGTATATACATGTATTTATAATATTACATAACATTTTCAGATAAGAAATGAAATGCACCGTTCATGGAGACGGTAAGCCATACGTACACATGAACACTACATTTATTTATATTTAATATTTAATGGAATGAAAACATAACAATAAATAGTTATATTATAATTCCAGTATAATATAAAATATATAATCTCAGTAAATTCATCATTTATACATCCCATGTATGGTTGGAATGAGTTATATCACTTTAGGGGGGGGGGGTAGTCCCCACTTCATCAAATGAAACCATCACGTTTACCTATAATGGAAACCATAAAGGTATGCTAGAAATGTAAAATACAGAAGAAAAAAAACATAAAAAATATATATAATATATAAATGTAGTTCCATAATTGTATCCACCATAAGAGGTTGTTGGAGATATTTTAACAACAATTGTTTCGTGAGGCGTTTGTTTGTCATCTAAAGAAATAGTATGTTCTTTACCTGATAGATGGAGGGGTGTGTAAGTGTAGTTTGAATCAATCTCATAACTAAATCCTAGTATATTGTTGATACAGGTTTTGTTATAAAAGAATTAAATAAAAAGAGTTTACTATTTGGAGATGTAAAATAAATGAAATGAATTAAAGAGAAATCATTTCCATTATTTCAGGTAACCCCCTTTTGCTTGAACCAAAATGACTTCTTGAAGTGACTTTTCCATAAGGTAAGGCTTCTAGAAGGAAGAGAGGGATCTTGATAGCATATTTGGCCAGAATTTGTATGAGCCAATGTGATTAAGAGTTGTGCGGAATTGGTTAGAAGTGAGGGGTTTTTATAATGGGAGGAAGGGCTCAAAAGGAATGTTTGAAAATATTATATTATTTTAAATTTATCATTGGTTTAAAATGGCCCAAAATTAATTAATTTCAAAGATAAGATGACTCGTGGTCCAAATAAAATCATTCAATATAAATTGGACATGTTTTGGATAATTTTTTATTATTAATAATCTTATTTATTTAAATCATATATTAATTAGGTAAATACTGCATCATTATTGTGTCATAAATAATTTAATTTAATTGAAGTCTAAAAATTATAAATAAATTACATAACGTATGAAATAATATTATATTTTCAATGAATATTTATAGTTGAAAATATGATTTATATAACCCCATGTAAAAATTGATATACTAAATGATATTTGTTAATGTCATTTTTGTCTTTACATTAAGTAAATTAAAATAAAGTGTTATTATAACACTTAAGTGGCTCCATGGGTCCTAAAATCGACACCAGGATGAACTTGGTCAGAAATGACTCATCCAATAATGCTAAGACATGTTTTAAAGTAATTATATATTAATTTCATAACAGTTTATATTTGAATTACCCTATTTACCTTTAACTGCGGTAAATAAATGGAAAAAATTACTATTCATAAATAAAATTTCCATCTTATTGAACAAAATTTTAAATATTAATGACAACCATGTATGTTGTATTTTTGAAATTCATTTCACAAAAGCTGTAAAATTTCATTTAAATGAAAAATTCGGGTTTTTATCTACTACTTAGTGGTTTCACTATTCATCAAAAATTTAATTTTTTCAGAAAAATACCAAATATTTAGCCTAAGATATATTTGATAATCATAATTTAAAAATAAAGTCTATTTTAAAAAATAAAAAAAAATAGAAGTTGCATTAATTAATTTTAAATCAATTCCTGATGTAAAAACAAATAGTGTGTTTTTAAGAAACAAAAACTATAAAAAGATTGACACTACTTTATGTACAGTTTCAAAGTGAAATTAATTACACTATCCAAAATTGGATAAAATGGTTAAAATATAATCTAATTACACATTAAACCCAATTATAAAGATAATATATCCATATAAATAAATTGGATTAAAAGGAAGTCTTGAATTACAATACAATATTTTTCACTATTAATTAAAAAAATTAATATTATCAGAAAAATAACAAAATTTTACCCAAAGTAAATTTTGATGTCCAAAATCTAAATAAGAATTTAATTTTGTCAAATAGAACATATAAAAGTGACCAAAACTAGATTTAATGAGGGCTTTCCATTAATAGGCGGTAAATCATCCTTTTGAAGAATATTAGAGTATTTATGCTTAAAATAAGATTCTTTCTTATTTTAAGGATCTATAATTTGTTGGATAAATGTAAAAACATTTAACAAACATATATAATCATATTGTTGTTAGTTTTTTTTCATTTCCTCCATTACAATGGAGATGTGTTAACTACTATTTTTGAAAATAATATTATATTATTATTTTTTAGTATGACTCAACATTGTGTGAAATATAAGATTTCAATGATACCCATTACTACGTATCAAGAATGACATAGAATACTAGAGACCCCTTTAAAGTAAAATTAATATTTAATTCAAAAATATTAATAAATATGGAAATGTATTACTCATTATTTACCTAGGATGTTACAAGACACTATATTCAATGGTTTTGGTGGTTATGCCTGACTTGTGGTAACATGTTCTATGATTTCGGTTGTTAACCTTTACTTCTGGTCCTCTATGCACAACAAGCCTCGACTCATGATAAATTAATTTTTTTTTCTACCACATTACTATGACTCCATATAATTATGATTATGCGTATATATGTTATGATCCATTCATTTTTATATCATTCTTTCAGGCCTTCTAATAGTTATTCTAAATCATTGTTCTTATCTTTATTTGGTTTGCATGATTTCTAGTTGATAATTTTTTCATGTTATCCCTATGATATCCTATGCAGATGTGTGAGCGTAATGGATTTTTGGAGCTATCTATAAAGACTAAATAATGAAATTATTTTTAGTCCCATGATTTAGGTTTTATCTTCCTAGTCTTCCATGACATTATAAATTAGAATCCTTGTCTGGTGATATGATTATTTATTATTCTTAAAATCATGTAATGGTATTTGTAAAAGGATAGGTCATTATAACAAAGGTCCCGATAATTTTTTATTCTAGTATTTATAGAGAATGTAGATATTTGATCTTCTTCAATCAGATCCTTTTTAATCTCAAGGATTGATGGAACACATAGCCTTGTAAAAAAATTCAGTACACTTTCATGATCAATATTTAACTCAATAAACATCTCTTTCTTCACATCATCAATATTATTTTTTTTAAAGGATATTATAATAGATATTTATTATTCTTATCTAGTAATGATGTTTGATAAATAATTGTGTATAGGGTTGATGTTGGAACTTACTTTTTTGATTCCCATGTCTTATTTTACTTGGTATATCATCAAAGGATCTCCTTGAGTCCTCATTATTTCTGACACAACATTATAAGGACTTGGAATTAACCATTTCATAATCTAGTTACTTAATGTATTATTCCTTTAATTACATTCCCTAATATTTTTCCATTTGTGGATTTAGAGGATTATGAAATAAATCAGACATGAAAACCAATAAGCATATGAAGAGGATACTACTAAAATAATATCCAGTTGTTTTTTCAAAATTATATTATTTTTAATAAATCAAGAATTTGTTTCCTGAAAAATATTCATGTCCTTCAGATTGGCTTATTATATTCTCTTACCCATCCTTAAACCTTGTGAAATCATTCTAAAATAGGTTATTAACACAATAAATCAGTAATGGGTGTAAAAGGGAATGAAACCATTACTCAATTCACACTTATAAATATATGAAATAATTTTCAAAAATACAAACATCTCAAAAATAATATATCATACTCATTATTAGTGAAAACAAGATATGTTTTGTAATTCATAGAAAATATAAAAAACTATTTATGTGGATTTCAAAATTACTAAATTATAATTAGATGCTCATGGTTACCATATGATTTTAACCCTCACATCTACCATAAAATGAAACCAATAAACTTATCTTATAATGTTACCCTTACGAATGACTTATGTTGTATACATCATATATAAACACGGATTAAACATAAAGTGGATCTCTAATATTAACACACCCAATGTATTTGAAATATATATGGGTCCCACAATTCATAATAAACAATTCACAATGACATGAAAATAATCATAAAAAATTATTACTTAAATTAAAACATCATAAAATTTAATGTATAATGTTTTGAATAGTGATAAGGATTTATTAATGAACTATAGTCATGTTTATAATATATTATATGTCAATTTTATTACATGATTTCCCTAATTTATTAATAATATTTTTTTATTCCAATTATATTGGGTGTGCTCTTTACATAGTTTCCATGGTCTGTTTATTATAAAAATCCATGTAAATTAGAATTAATAATGCATAATATATAAAAAATTATAATTATTTCATTTTCACCAATTATCTTTTAAATGAAACATTTCAATATTTCTATAAATGAAAACAAAAAACCATCATTAAAAATGCAGTTAATCTAAAAACTATGGAAGATGATTTCATTATTAAAAATAAAATAATAAATTATTTTATTTAATGATTAATTCCACATTAACACAATTAAAATCATTTATTTATATAAATGAAACTATATTAATCATGAAAATTTAATATGGTGGTGATGAAGGTTGAAGTTAAAAATTAATTTAAAAAAGAAGAAGAAAGGATTTTACCTCTTAAATATTTATCCTTGAGAACCTCCTTAAGGTTCTTGTAAGGGGTCTTTTTGTGAGACAATGAGAAATATAATTTTAAAAAGTATGAGTGTGATGTACTTTTTATAGGATAGTAAAGAAATATGGATCATGGATATGAATATTTAGGATGGAAGTAGCATCCTTTTATAATTGTGGTGAGGATAAAATTACGAACTGCTTAAAATATTAAGATATATTATGTCCAATATAGGGTTAATGTCTTTCAAAAATGATTAAATTCATTGGGATACACATTACAGATATAATATTATCATTTGTGCCCCTGTTCAAAAAAAATTCCAATATTTTACTAAAATATTTTATTCATGAAAAATAATTTTATTCAAATTAAAGACTATTAATAACTATAACATTAAACACAATAAAAAAAGTTTCAAACTAGAATATTATTTTATATTATGTTACAGAAATATCATATTCATCTATAGAATTCCATAATTATCTTATGAAAATCAAATTATATTTATTTTATTATTTTTAATATCATATATTATATTTATTAATAAATTAAATAATTCATGAATCATAATTATACGAGACAGTAAGATAATTTATTTTTCCCTAAAAATAAAAAATAAACTTTTATTAATAATATACATTTCAGATTAGTCAATATACTATTTATGTTCTAAAAACACTACTGAAAACTATACATTATATATATTATATTTATTCATAATTATAATGTGACAACTTGACATCATTTTAAAATAAAATATTATAAAGTCCATAAAAAGATTTATGTTGATCCAAAATGTCCCAAAATTGATAGAAAAACGAGATATTTTATTAAACATTCATAAAAAAATAATTTATTTAGTATAAGGGTCAATTAATTAATATTATAAATTTTATTAAATAATTTTAATTAATTGTTTCTTCTTCTTACACAAACATTTAATTTGAAATGCATATGAATTGAAGATAATTATTTCATTTATAATATAAATATTAAATTAATATTATAAATATAAATTAATTATGTTATAAATAATCATTTGGGTTCGTTAATTATGAGTATTTTCTCAAATTTATGAAAATAAAATTTCTTAAATTTGTTAATTTTTCATTCCATTCCTTGTCCATTTATTGAACAATAATTTAGATATGAATCATGTTATATTACTCTAAAATAATAATTTAAAATAAAAAAATCAATAATACGTAATAATTAATTGAAATTTTTGGAAATTAAGTTTTTAGAACATGATTATTTTCTATATGTTACTAGTTTTGACATTATTTGTACTATTCAGGTTTTGTGTTGACACTTGCAATGTTTTTAACACTTATCATGAAAAATTATAATTTCCATGTTATAATAATTTTATGTAGAATATTTATTTTATAATATTATTATTTAATTATTCCATAACATTAATATATTTTATATCATATATATATATATATCTATTTACTATGTCACAAAGAAAATATATTTTCTAAAAAAAATATTTTTTTAGCAATCACAAAATATTTATCTTTTTCAAAAAAATGAATAATTCCTAAAAATATAATTTTGACATGATAAAATCAAAAATGTAATTTATTTTTGAATTAAAATTTTATAATTTAAAAATTACTCCACTAAATATAACTATATAAGAATTTATTTATATTAATAATTACTTAATATAATGAATTTAACTATTTAATTCAGGAATACTAATATATATACAATCAAATTATTCAACTTTTAGGAGAGCTATGAAATATCCCTCTACTATTTTTAAATTATTCCCTGACAATTTAATCACTGTATAAAAATAATGAGGCACCTTTAACTCATATTATTTTAAGATAACCATGTTCCTTCTTCAACGATTTGGTTTTTCTATAAAAGATAAGATAATTAATTACTTTATTCTACAGTACATGTTTTATATGGTCAAGAATATGACCATGTTTCCCTTCATAATAATTATTCTATTCTAGATGAACTAATTCTGGGCTCAAAATATGATATAAAATTGGAACATACTTTTTATCCATCAAAATATAAAGAACATTGTACAAAAGATAAACTCGGAGGAAAATCTACTAGGTATAAAAATATTACAACATTATCCAAAGTTTTAAAATCTCTATTTAACTTTCGACATAGATTCTATTTCAGAACAATATGCATAAAACTATTCTATAGATATATTTCAAAGAAAACATGACCACTTACCTCAAAATAAAATTATTCATTCCACTTATTTTTATAAGTTACCAACCTCATCTGAGCTTTACTCATGTATTCCTAGCTCATCATGACTTTCTCAGCGTCCTCCTCCACTAATTATGGTGCCATCCACTTCCTTTCCCTGAATTCATCAAAAAATGATAGAGTTAGAGACTACTTTTCATATAATTCCTCAAAAGGTGTCATCTGTATAATTGAGGAAAAAACTATTATTATAAGAAAACTAAAATAGATAAATATATTGATCTCAAATTCCTTGGTAATCCATTAAGGATTCTAATTGAATATCATCCAAGGTCTCAATTTTTTACACAAACTACCCATCAGATTGAGGATGAAAGGTTGTTCTAAAATTTAATTTAATTCCCAATGACTACTAAAGGATATTAAGAAAGGTAAAAGTGAACCTCAGATCATTGTCATATGAAAAATAGATAGGAACTACATGTATCCAAAGGATCTCTTAGATATACTGTTGAGAAAGATGATATAGAAAATGCTTATCTCAAATAAGAATGAAATGTGTAGATTTAGTCAGTCGATCATCAGTAACACAAATCACATTATTACATCATTATTTCATAGTTATTCCCTCCAAAAATTTTACAGATAAATTTTTCCATTTCCAATTTGGCACTAAAATAGGTTAGATAAACCCCTTTGGTAGTCTCCACTCTACATAAACCTATTAACATGTCAAACATATCTTGGAAAAATAAAAAATATATATTTTCATTGCATCCCACCAGCAATACTCCGAAATATCTATATACATATTAGTGATTCAACGATGAAATTAAAACATGTAACTATAAGATCCACATCACAATTATTTCTTTAGATACGAATCAAAAGGAACACATAATATCATTCCAAGTCCAATGAAACTTTCTTTATCAACATTATATTATAGAAATTTACCTTTCATAAACAATTCTACACTTTTATATAATTCACGATCTTCTATCTATTCTTTTTTAATTATATCGTAGATACATGACTTCACTAACCCCAAGAAAAAAAAAAGAAATTTCTTAAACCAATAACATACAACAAAAAATTCGTCAAATCATTAACAAAAAGGACATGTTCCAAAAGAAACATTGATAATGTTTTATGTTGTTTTTTACTTAAGGCATCAATAACTTTTTTTCCTTATACATGATAGTAATTGATCATTTAATCATAATACTTTATTACTTCTAAATATCATATCTACCTATTTTTTAATTCTATATGAGTAAGTATATCTACTTTAAAATTTTATGGTTAGTATTTACATCACATAGGGATCCATATAAAGGATGACTAAAATTTTTAGTGTTACAACTACAACTACAAATTCCAAATTATTTTTGTGGCAATTTTACTCATGAGATTACAATTTTCTTGATGTATATGAAATTACTAGGTTATTCTACATAAGAAATAAAACAACGTCCCTTAAATAAATAATTAATGTAGACGAAAAAATCACCATTTCATAATTGTAGGGCCAAAACAGGAGCATTCACCAGTATTCTCTTTAGTTTCATAATATAAACCCCACATTCGTAAAACAAAATAAATTTTGCCCATATTAATTATAACATAGTTATCAGGATAGATAAAACTGAAATATTCTAAAAAATCCATCAAGAATAGACTAATAATAATAAGAAACTATGAATCTAAGAACCATTTATAGGTCATGGCCGTTCATCGACCACTTTTTTATTGGGATCATCTATTATTCAATACTTGTTTATAATTTGGCCAAGATAATAAATATTTTTCAACCTAAAATAATATTTTACAATTATAGCATATAACTTCTTTTCATTATGTTTGTTCATAATGATCCTTATATTAATTTCATGATCCACATAAAATTTTGAAAATACTAAAATATCATCCGTAAAAACAACAATATAATTATAAAAATATTGATGGAATATTCTATTCATAAAATGCATAAATATAGTTGGGTAGATTTTCTAACCAATAGGAATAAAAACAAGAACATAATAAAGATAACTAGCATGAAATACTATTTTTGGAATGTTATCCCTCTTCTCCATTACATGATGGTACCCTGGTCTCAACTAAATTATTAGAAAGTACTGATCTCCCAGGTTATGATAAAATATGTCATCTTTATGAGGAAATGTATTCTTATTATTAATATAAATTTTATTAAAATCTCTATAATCAATGAAAAATATCTTTTAACTATGTTTATATCTAAAAAAAATAGGTTCAACCCAAGGCAATGTTTTAGGGGGACATAAACATTTTCCAGAAACTCTTGAAACCGACTTCTCAATTCTAATATTTCCACGAGATACAATCGATAAGGGGGTTTTGATATTATCTTATCATAAGAAAATATGTCATTAGAAAATTAATCTTATCAATTAGGTATAACCCTATACAAATTATTAGAGAAAAAATGAAGGTATTCATTTTCCCTTAGAACATCATTAATGTATATTGTTCCTTTACTTTAAATAATATGTTAAAGATAAATTTCATTTCCATTTTTAACAGTATATCATATTCTTGAAATGTTATTAATATTATGTGTTCCTTATTGAATATAAATAGAAATTTATTCTGAAAAAATAAACATATTTATATCTAAAATAAATCTTATGATAGAAAAAAATCCATTCCTTACCAAGAAGAACATCAAAGTTTTTTATGGGAATAAAAATAATGTTTTTATGTAATTTATTTCAATATATAACAACAAGAATGTTTTTATAATGTTGTTTTTTTATATATCCCATGCTAGTTTTACCATAAGATATGAGTTCATTTCATGAGGTTAAATTTCCAATTCTGCAGACTATTTCCTAGAAATAATTTAATGTGTGGACCCCATATTAAAAAAGGCATTAGAAAAAACTATGTAAAAAAATTCATGAAATAATTAATTTTATGGAAAAAATTTTATCAATTTATTCCAAATGGATTTCGATGCACATTTTTTCTTATAAATTGGATAATTCCAATCATTTATATTTTTCTCTCGATAAGTATTTTTATAATGACCCATCTAACCAAATTATCAATACATTAATGTTTTCTTATTAGTATTAAACATATCATTAGTAGGATATTTTTCATTTCTAACTTTTTCCATATTTCCAAACATACCACATATTTAACACTTCATGAATTTGATTGGGCATTCCCTAGGATTATTTTTACCAAACATCCCACAAATTTGAAAATAAATTTTCTTACCTCCTGAAATCCTTGATTGAGTGTTACCCATTTATTCCATGTGAAACTCTTCATCAAATTATTATCAGTGTACATGTGATATTCAGAAAACACTTTTTCAACACTTTTACCACATCAAATAAGATTCTCATAAAATTTGAATTCACAGGAGCTGAAAAACCTTCTGTCTAGCCTTCAATCATTTGTAAAAATGATTGATTTGGATATCATGATCTGGAAAAACATTTGGATTTTACCTTCATAATCAGGAGATGTTTTCTTCATATATAGCAACTGAAAAATCCTCCTTTTTGTTTATATTCAAGGAATTACTTTTTGATCCAATTTCAAAACCCCATTGGAAAATATTTTTCAATGAACATATTCTTAAATCTATCCTATTCTAATGCATAAATATCATGGATATCCCAAATATTCAAGACCATTGACCAGCACTGATCAGCTACACCTTCAAGATGATAAATAAAAACACTATCCTTTTTATCACTTGAACACAACCTGACAATAAATTTATTTTCAAGGGGATTAATCCACCCTTCAGCCGACATAGGTTAGAAGATGCCATAAATGTAGAAGGTTTTTTCGTTATAAAATATACAATTATCTCAATATTCCATTATATTAGTTCTTTTTGTTTTCTATCATGGATGAAACTACAATTTATAACTTTCTTAGACTAATCCCTCACTCTCAAAATATCTATGTTCCAATTCCCAACATTTCAGGATTCATATTTGGAATGATATCTTTTTCTGGGTTTCTTCCTACTAATGCCTCCCTATTTTTATGTGGAAAAATATTATTAACATAAATGTATTAAATAAAGAAACATGATAATATTAAAAATATATATAATTTCAAATTAACCATTGAATAAAAAATATTTTTTGGTATTCTACTAAAATTATCTTAACCCCTAAATTTATCTAAATTTTTCGTTAATTCAAACTATAAAGACCAAGAAATTTACATTGCATGATCTAATAAATTCAATTGGAATTTACATCCTCACAATCCCAAATATATTCTTATTTTATCATTTAAGAGGCTTATGAAATGAATGATTCATGAAAACTGATAAAAATACAAATTATATACTACTGAAATTGTTTCAATTTTTCCAATGTAATATTAATTTTAATAAAACGTGAATTCATTTCCTTAATAATTAAAACGACATTCAATATGCCTTCTTTATTTCTCTTTCGCATCCTTGATCGCTAGGAAAAATATTTTAGAACATGGTATGAGCACCAAAATATAACAAAGGATCTTAAAATGGAATGAAACTATAATTTCTTTAACACTTATATATATATATGAAATCACTTTCATAAAGACATACTTCTCACCCATAATTAATGATACACTTACTCTTTCAATATAAGAGAATTTTTATAAAAAATAAAACATAACTAAACTATTTATGTGTCATGGGGAATTATGAACATAAAATTGTAACCCACATTATTACCATATTATTTTTAACCCTCACATATAATTTATGTTTTGTCCCTCGTGACTAGCTTACAATGTAACCCAAAAAAATACCTTATGGTGTAACCATCATAGTTACACGTGGAGTAACCATACAGTTAAACTCCATTATAAACATAACCAATAAATTAGATGGAGATATTAGTCCCACCCTTCATCATAAAAATTCCTAATAACTAGAACATAATCCTAAAACTATAATACTTACAATCATATAAACCATTCCTTGAGAAATTCACATATTAATTGAACATTGTGAATTAAAAAAAACCTTCACATAAATAAATAACTATGTAATATATTTATTAAAACATAAAATGTATTAAGTATTCAATAATGAGTACAAGTAATATCATGCTATATATATATATAAATTTTACACCTCTTGAATTTTGTAAAAATATAACTTAATAAAATGTACTTTTGATGAAAATTCCATTACATCGGTGTTGAATTCATTTATTCATGTTGAAACCTATTGTATAATGTATTGGAATGATTTATTGATTTATTTTATAACAGAATTCATATTTATAATACATTATAAGACCATTTTATAATATAATTCCATCTATTTATTAAAAATATTTTTTTATTCCCATTTTTTTTGGGTGCATTCATTACATGGTTTCAAATATCAGTTTATTATGGGAATCGTTGTATAATAAAAATAATACTCTAGAAGTGATAAAATAAATAAATCTAGTTCATTTAAAACAATTATATGTCGATTTAGACATTCCATGATTGAGGTTTTTTGAAAAAAATCTCATTGTTCAAGAAGGTGGTGAATCTACAAGCCATGGAAAAAAATTTATTTTTATGAATAAAAATTGATAATGAGAGACCGGATTATTAGTTTATGTCTTAAACAATAAAAATAAAGTATATATATTTTTTAAAGGACTTATCATAAATCTTTGTGTATGGGGGAGAAGAAGTTATATTTGAGAATAAATTTAAATGAGAAGAAGAAGTAATTTTACCTCTTAAATATTTCTCCTACAGAACCTCATTAAGGCTATTGAATGTGGGGTTTCATTGAGACAAATAGATCCCTAATTTATAAATGGAGTCTGATAGGGGAATTTTGTAGGGTATAGTCAAGATATAAGGCCCGTTGGGATTAATATATGTGATACAAGGATCATCCTGTTAAAATTATTGAGAGGGTGAAATTAGGAATTTCTGAAAATATTACCATAAATTAAGTCTGATAAAGGTTCACCGACTTTGAAAATGTCTATAAATCAAATTTTATCGCAATTTATATTGAATATTATCTTTTTATCCATTTTAAATAATTATAATCTAATATAACTTAATAAAATATTTTATTCATGGAATTAAAATTTGTGAAATTAAACTATATTAATAAATATAAATTTAAAGACATAAAAAAATATTAAAAATCTAATGATTTTTTTAGTATATCATAAAAATTTCATATTATTCTACGCAATTCATGAATTAACATAAGAATATAAAATTATATTTATTTTATTATTTATTTATCATTATATTGATTTATTCATTAATTAAATTATTAATTCTTCATAATTGTTCAGGCCATAAAGGGGAATATTTATTCCCTAAAAATAAAGAAGAATATAAATTAATATTCATTCAATAAAATATTTATTTTTGAAAAAATAAACTATAAAAACATACATTAAATTATATTTCTAATTAAAAAATATAATGTGTCTACATGACATCTTTTTGATTGAAAATATTATAAAGGCCTTAAAGTGATTCCTGTGGGTAGATTAAGTCCAAAAATAAAAATTTATATGATATATTTCATATTAATTATAAATAAAATATAATTTATACATTTTATGGGTCAATTCAAAATTGTTATAAATTTATTTAAAACCATTCTTGTATTTTTCCTTCTCTGTGTACAAGAATTCCAAACACACTACATTGGTATGAAATATAATTATATCATTTATAAAAAATAAAAATAAATTACTATCATAAAAATATATTAATTTTGTTCAAAATAGTCATTTATATTCATTAATTATGAATATTAACCACATCTCTGACAATAAAACTTTTTAATTTTATTTAATTTTATTTTCATTCATTATGTAAGAATTACATAAGAATTTCTACATGAGTCTTGTTATATAGCTCTAAAATTAATATTTAATTGATAAACACATAAATAATTAATAATAATTAATATAATTTTCATTAAAATAATTTGTATCATACCATTATTATCTAAAATTTGACATTTTTTACATTCTCAGGACTATAAAGACGTTGCATCAGCACCGACACTTATTTTTATACTAGTATTGGAAAAAATATAATTTCCACGTTCTAATGATTTTTTTAAAATATTTATCTTATAATTTAATTATTTAATTATTCCATAACGTTAAATAATTTCATATGAAAATTATGTTGCGGCACTATAAAAATATATATTTTATAAAAACATTATTTTTTACTATTCACTAAAAATTTATCTCTCTTTGAAAATTCCTAAAAAGTCCTAAAATACTAATTTTTAGATTCAAAATTTAGAAATGAAATATTTTTTCTCAAATTGAAATTTTATTATTTGAAAATGAATCAATTAAATATAACAATAAAAGAAATTATTTATTTTATTAATTACCTAACATAATGAATTTCCCTATTTAGTTAGAGAATATAAATAAATATAAAAACAAATTATTTAATTTTTACTTGGGATGTTAAAAACACTTTATTTCCTACTTAATGCATCATCATCCTTTTTTTCATTATAGTGGTGATATTTAAATGAACAATTATTGTCTTTAATAAGTTTTAAAATTACCATTAGTCTATTATTCAGTTCATTTTTCAGGAAAATATAGAAAAATATTTGGTGGTATATGTATATATCAAATTTATCCCCAAAAAGACAGAGCCTCTCTATTTTTAGAGTTAAAATAACATCATCTATCTCCAGTTTATATGTAAAATAATTCTCCTCATGAGTGACTATCTATTGAGATTTATAAGCAACCTACATATAATTTTTTTTTGGAGGAACCCAAGACCTTTCAGAGATGAAATACTATAAATAATGAATCCTTTTTTGACATAGGGTATAGTTGACACATGGGTAGTTACCAATATCTTATTTATTTCTTGAAAGAAAATTTCACCCACCTTTTTCCAGATGAACTTATCCACATTTTGAGTTACTCGGTTAGTAGATTAGAAATTCAAGAATACATTTTAAAAAAACATCCTATTATATCCAATAAAATAAAATATTATATTAATTGTATACGCAAGTTTAGTATGGTACACTCCTCGAAAGCATTAATTTTCACATGGTCAACTAAAATTCCTTCATTGGTTACAGTGTTCCCTCAATAATGTAACGTGGTATCACAAAAATTCACATTTTCTGAATTTTCCACGTAGATTATCCATCCTAATAATTCATAAAAAATCCTCATATGAACCTGATTCCACTCGAAACATTTTGAATATATCACAATATCAATAAAAACTACAATGAATTTATCAAGGTATTCCTTAATGAATCTATTTATCAAATGAAAAATTACAGTAAGAGCATCGGTGATGTCAAAAGGAATAACAAAAACCACATAATTATTATATCTTGTATAGAAGGAAGTCTATTGAATATTGTATATATTTACCATTAATTGGTGATGCCTAAAGGGTTGTCAATCTAGGAGAATGATTTATCCATGTAAAGATGATGAAATAAATCAACTATATTTGGATGAGGTACTTGATCTTCCTTATGATCCTATTGAGTTTTCTATAATCAATTAATATAAGCTTTGGTCTATCCATATTCTCCCCATATAGAACTAGTTCTCCACTACGAGACAATCATGGCCAGATCAATCCCTTCTCCAAAAAATCGTAATGTTGATTCATTAATTCTTCTAACCCTATATTTTCAATTCTAAATGGGGTGTTTGATATTAGATTGGATCCAATTATGAGAATAATGGATAATATTAGCTCAAATTTTGGGGAAGGACTATGAAACTCTTCAAGAAATAGTTCGATGTATTCATGAATAAAGGGTACATTGCTTATCATTATACTTTCATTTACTTATCCATCTTCTCTAATCATCTCCTTAAAGAAGGATTTGGAAGGTGATTCTAGATAAATCTAATTCCAAGATATATATACATTGAAAATGAATTTGGGTTTTCCATTCATGACTAATAAACATTCATTCGTTCTATATATTATCATATAATTATACATTGAGATACATTACATACCTATTATAGATTTGAATTTCATCATGGAAATGATTACTAGGTTAGTGATGAGATCATTCTCACTAAATTTAATACCATAGTTTCTATACACCATTGATTCTAGGATATTCCCTCTAGGATTTTTTTAACAATAACTCTACTTCTTTCAGTTATACGACTAATCCTATATTTTTTCAATGTTGGTATAAATAAAAGAATACGTATTACCAGAATCAAACAATGTAGTTAAAATCATTGAGAGCACAATGAAAATACCCTCCACCACATAATTTTGAGATCTAATTCAGTTGTTATAATAGAAATGTTCTGACCATAGGTTTATAGTGGCTCCCCTCCATTATAACATGATTTATAAATTTATTGTAAAAGCTTCCAAGCTATCCACACCAGATACATTGAACCTTTTTCTCATCCTTCACTATATTCCCTATTTCATTAGTGTTGATATTTTGAGGGTTCAACTCAGAATGACTATTTTGAGGTATATTTTTGTCTCTTCTACACTTGTAGGACCATCCATACCTAATGAACAAGTTCCCCAAATTTTTCTTACATTAATAATTGCATGTGAGAAGCTTCACATTTTTCCTCCTATTCTGTAATTCAAATTCTTCCATGAATTTGGGTCCATTTATCTCTTAATATAATTTTATATATGAGTTAAATGCATCTCTATAAACTCCATCTCACATTTATATCACTCAAAAATATATCCTCACAAATTTCATAATATTTATTTGGTACATTCCACCACAAATAGAGTCTCATTACACTAATGAATCTATTAACCTTTCAATTATAATCCATAAAAAAGCTAAAATATTATCAAGAAAGACTTGTAAATGTTTTTTTCATAACTTCAAACATATTCATTTTTCTTCTTTATCGTCTCAATGAATTATATCAAAAAAATTTCTCACATCAAACGAGGTTAATATTCACTAAAAATTAATCTCCTAAACTCTTCCCACTCCTTGACAGAAATCACTCCTCTCAAATTTGGGTTTTTAATCAGTACCCCACACTGATTAGCTTCTCCTTCTTAGCAGTATACATCTAGGGTGACATTATCCAGCACTGAAAAATAGATGAGTGAAAATATCTTTTCAATAGATCTTATCCTTTTTTCAAAGTTAAATTGGTCAATAGATCCACTTAAATAAGGTGGCAATTGATGCATAATGGAATAAACATAAATTTGTTACCTTTGAGGTAAATTTATAATATTGACTTGATTCAAGTTATTTTTCATAACTAGAGTTTGTTGATTAATCATCCTATTAAAGATTTCGATTCTAGATTTCATATTAATGGTGTTAGGGTATCATTTATTTCACTCATAATTTATGTGGTTCCTCCTATATCCCGAAGTTTTTCCAAAATAAGAAAATTGTATTGAGAAACATGTTACAGAATCAAATATTATTTTTCAATAGGTATTATATATCAAAATAATCATTCTTTAACATTTTAGTAATCTCCTCAAATAAAAATTTACTTTTTTATATCATTCATAATAGTTCATAAAATTATCAAGATTAACCAAACATATCCCCAGAAGTGTCAAAGAAGGTGTAAAGGAAGGCCGAGTTTTGGGCACCAATAATCATTAGAGTCTAGCTCAAAGTGGGTTTTTATGATGTTATCCCTATGTACATCTTTTCTATATCCAAATCCAATTATAGTATATAAACATTAATGTATTTATTTATAATCCAATTACATAACATGCACCAAAAACCATGATGCTTTCCTATATTTATTCTTTTCCCAAGGATTCTTGTTAATGATTTAAAATCCTAAATTCCATGAATAAATAAAACCTCCTTTGATAACAATAATAGAATCTCCCATTTTTACTAAATTTATTTTCACTACAAGGTTCAAATATAATATCATTTAAATTTCAATTTTTATGGTAATAAGGTATATAATACATAAAAACATAAAAAAATAATATATATAATTGTGTTGAAATCATTGTGGGTCAACCTATGTTATAGATCAAATTCTATCATGTCTTGGGAATATATATAAATGGAAATGGGTGAGCATGAGTCTGATTAAAGGAATAATCAAGGGAGATAAAAGGCATGTGGCCATGAGACATGTCAGTAAGAAAATAAAATATAATAATAAGTCATGAACATGTTAAATAACATTATAATAAGAACACGAATCACAATATTGAAATAAGAATACAAAATTTAAATTAGACATTCACAAGCATATCACTATGGTCTATCCCAATGGTGTCCTAAAGAAAAATTACCCATGCTACTCACTGAGGTATCTTAAAACATATCATATTTAGAAATTAAATTATTTACCCAATGAATTAGTAAACTATCAAGGTGAACCCTTCATATGTATTAATTTATTGTGATCCATAAAAATAATAATATACCATTTTAATAATATCCCATGGATAATAAATAACATGTTTCTTATAAAAATAAAAACATACAAAAGATATATGAGGATTATATCATCTTTACCCATGAAAGGAAAGTATTGTTTCAAATATGTAAATCCAAAATAAGGAATATGATGTATATATAATTCTGAATAACCAGGTAAAATAGTGTATTTTGAGTATTCAAATAAAATGAATAAATGAATTACTCATATAAAATACAGAAATATGGCAATTAACTTCATAAGAATGAAAAGTATAAAACATGGTAATATTAAATAGTAAAATGAGTGGAGAAAAGTGTATCACATTTATTAATGACTATTATTATATTATTTTGATTATATATATATGACAACAAAATTATTTTTGAAATTATGATACATAACACATGGAATGTGAACATGAATGGAAAGAAAAGTGGAGATTTACATTTCCTTAAAGATTTGAACCTAAAACATGAAAATGAAAACATGGGGATATCTTTGGGGGACTCATTGGGAGAAACAAAATCTACTAAATTCATGATTTATGGATTGTGAGTGAAGTGGACATGTGAAACAGGTGGTTATTTGTTGAAAAATGGTAAAATTGTTTAATGATACCCAAATATAGGTCTTGGAAATATAGGATGTTAAAAATTGATAACCATTCTCTTACACATGGTTTTTACTTATGGATATGGATAATTGTGCCCCATTTTATGATAATTTAAATCTCTAAATAGAAAGACCATTTTTAAAACTTTTTTTATCAATGATATATAAATATTCCATAAAGTAACGTTTTTTTAAAATATTTTCCTTTTTAGACATTGGAATTTCATTTAAAGTCATAATATTTTTTAAAAATCAATTAAAAACATAATAATAATATAATTAAAAAATTTAGGGCTTGTTTTATTTTTAATTTATTATTTTCACATTATGAAATATTTATAATGTCTAAAATTTTTCAAACCACCATTAGCTGTATTTTTAGCAACTCATGAAAAAGTAAATTCTTTAGTATACACATAAATTAACTTTAAACTAATGTTAACATGTTGAATAAAAATATAATGTTTTTTAAAAATACATTTATAAATTTTAAAATATTATTTTTGAAATATAAAAATCCTTATTTATTTATACATATTATTTTTTAAGGCACAATCAATTTTCTAGCACTTATAATAATATCATTGGACATCAAAACACATTTAATTAATTATTATTAAAATATATGTTTTTTAAAATATTCATTCATTTAAAAAAATTATTTAGAATAATAGATTTTATTGTTAAATTATATATTTTTTCTATAAAAATACATTTACGTTCCATTTGTGTTGAAAAATCAATTTATCAAATTAATCTCAATTAAACCTATTTATTATTAACAAATAGTATTGTTTAAATGTAACTGATGGAATTAATATATAATTTATTCAATGGAAATTTCAATTTAAGTAACTAAACCCAAGAAATTTAACACCTTATTACACTTTCATATTTCTTAAGGGTAAGCTGTGTGATAGGCATAGTTTTATTGGGTGGCATATATATCATAGATTGAGTGGTAAACTCCAATAACTTGAACTTCTACCATAGACAATATCATTCAAGATTCACTTATTGATTCTCAAATTGGGATTAGACGAGGGAAAACCTCATTGATGATACCTCCCTCCTATGATTTGACAAATGAGCTCCAAATGATATAAATATATTGGTTGATTACATTAATTATCATTTCTATATGAATTATACCATATAATTACTAATTATAATCACAAATTATAATAGTAAAATTATCAACCAAAGATATAGCTTCTAATGATATTATTGACCATCTTTCATACTGAAATTTTTTCATACTATAAACAAATCTAAACAATCAAATTTCCTTTTATACAGAAAAAACAACATCAATTATTCACTAAAAATTTAACAACAATTCATCTTAATTTTATATTTTAATTTTTATAATATTTTTATTGCTTTACATATATTATGTTTTATTTCTATATAATTTGCAGTGGGGGTGATGATTATTGTATTTTGGGTAAATTATTATTCTCCCATCGTAGGTTTACTATTATATATTTTTTACCCATTGTAATATTTAGAATTTTAATTGGTTTCATAGTTGACATATGTAGTGATCATTTTTATTGAGATATGATTTTTTTGGTTCCTTTATATTTTAAATGTGTGTAAAATAATATAATATGTTATATACATATATTCAGAAAAATATCATTTCAACAGTTTGGGTTGTCACAAAGTTAGCCAAATATGATAATATAATGATGGAATTATTTAGTTCTTCTTGAGATATAACAAAACTCACCTATTCAAGACAAAAAAAATGCCTTCTCATGACAGTACATGCCCCAATATATAATCACATTGGATCTGAAAGCTGTTGTTTACTAGATTTTTTTAAAAGTGATGATCAAAGTGTGTTCTAAATTTAATTATAAAATGATTCACATGATACTATTTGGATTTAAAATATACCTAAATATCATCCATGAATACCCCAATGAAGCAGTCAAGGTATCTATGAAATATTTTCCACATTATCACTATGAAGAACCCTTGAAAAATTTCATTAAACGAATGCACTCACTTCATATTGAAAAACACTATCAAATTTCTAAAAGATCCATTTGGAATATATAACATTCTTACAATGGGTTTTGGATGAAATGACTGTAGATGAATCATATTGGATCTATTTTCCCATTTAAATTGGTCAAAAAAGTCCCAATTATGAAAAAATGGTAATTTATTTTTAATAGATACAAATTTAAGCATTATTTATTCTATAAATCAGTGATTTTTACCATACTATTTAATAGAAAATAACATTGATTCAACTGATGTAGAAATAATAGATTTAATTAATCATATAAATTCATTTTCATATAAATTAATTTTCATCTATTTAAAATTAATTTTTCTATCCGGCACAAAGCCAATGAAATCTATTTTTCCATGAACACCAGATTAATCCGAAACATGACAACCAAGTTCAGAGGTAACCTCAAGACGTTGTCTATAAATTTCTTGAAAATACCCCTAACCTCTTGATGATGTTTTTTTCTAGAATTTCTTATTAATAACCTCCTCCATAAGAGATGAAAAATGATATATTTATGCTATTTACATGGTAAGGGAAAACTTGATTAACTAGAATATTTTCCCCACTCTCACTATAATAATCATGAGCGTCCATTTATGGTCGAAATTGTAACCTCCAATGATAACAATAAATATGGATCTAATGGTTTCCAGCATATAAGTAATAATAAAAATGTAAAATGAATATATTTTAATAATTAGGATGTCCCATTATAATTTCACCTCAAATAAAGAAAGAATTAAATATTTGACATTAGATTCTGTGTTAATTTTTTTCCTAAGAGGAATATATATATCGATAACATAATCCTAAAAAATGGATTGGAGATTTTATATATCCATAAAATGAGATGATATATATTATTAAGTGTAACATGTATAAAATAATTTAGTATCCATATTAGATGTAGTGAAAATGGAATTTCTTATAGTCATTGGCCATTCCTCAAACTATATTGACACTAGATCCACATCTTGTATCTTCCCTACTTCATAATGAACCAATGTTTTACCACCATAATGATTTTTAGTTCTCATATTACTCTACCTATATGATGAACAAATCCTACCTTTACACAATTGATCTCATTGACTAATTAAACTGCATGAATCAGACTAGAATTTAAAAACTCTAGCGATATCTAGCCTATACCACTAATAGGATTTGGGCCGGTTCTATAAAAGAAATCAATATATGACCCAAATTCACAAATTAGTGACATTATATTGTTGTTTTTTTGAATTAACCTCATATTTTCCAAACCATACTTTATTTATTACATATTAGTGGCCCATTTCCCATGGATAGAAATGATAAATACTTATATGGTCTCCTAAAACCACTTTCGCTCCCATTTAAAAGTGCTTAGTACATTGAAATATATTATAAGAATCCTAATTCACTTATATTATGAATGGAAATAGTAATGATCATATGTAACATTCCTGAATAGTTTATGTCTACTATCATGGCCATGTTTACCACATAGAAATAATCAGGAAATATTTAGGAGATGATTTGGGAGCTGATATTTAGTCTAACGACCATTCAAATGTTGGAATATTTCAATACCTCATTAGTGAACATATAATTGACAAAATGGACAATGTCTATAATCCAATTAATATATTCTATACTTATCTTGTCACTTTCCAAAAATAATAAATATAACCAAGACTTTCCAAAGGACATGGTATATTGATTTAAATATGTTGATAATTCCACTTTAATGAGCTTTCATTATAAGTTATCAAGAATAATTTCCTAGAAAATAATCTCCAAAATGTATATCTCATGTACTAAAGAATTAATGTGAAAAAATAAAACATTCTTTGCTTAGAAGTGTTATAATATTAAATAAATTATAATAATATTCTCTAGATATTCCAATGTACCTTCATGTTTTAACATCCTCAAGATCATGTATTTTTATGAAAATAATGACAAGGGACTAGTCTATAACATAAACCACCCTTGGTCTAACATTCATAGCCTTCCATATATTATTGATTACCCCTTGATTCACATAATATAGGATTCTTAGTTTTATGTCAACTAGATTTGGATCCATATGAGGATTAGATCAAATATATTTTTCGATAGAGTAATTAAAATTTAAAAAAATAATTCATTGGTACACAATTTACCAAACAATGAACCATCAATTTAGGTTCAACATGATAAATGATGTTAGATGAATGTATTAAAATTCATTTTGAATAAATACTCAGCAATGTTGTGTGGTGCACTTTTTCACCTTCATTATATTGTATAGATTTTCTTTCATAGTTTTCAACCCATGAGGTTTAGAAATTCCCCATGATATGATCCTTTATAACTTTTTTTTGTGACCTAAAATATATCAACTTATAGGTAAAACCCAATATAAATTATCAAATAATAATTTTCAATGTCCCCAAAAGACTAAAGTAACATGAGTAGGTGTTTGGAAAAAACAATCTTCAAAATTACCCGAACAGTCTTGACGATCATATATTTTCTCTTCCATGAAATCGGAATTATGAAAAATAAAAAAATTACACTGTAAATTTTTTTTATGCACATGCCCTTGATAAATATTTCCACATCACTGAAGAAAATCACTGAAATGTTCTTATGAATCTTCCTAAAACCCATTGGATGAAAACTAGTTATAGAGAATCATGAAATTTTGAACCCCATTAATTTATTTAAAATTAATAATAATCCTTATATCTTTATTGACATGAAATGATAATATTTATGTGAACAATAATATACTATAACAAAATAATTTTTTTTAAATTTGTGCAATACAATCATTCCATTAAACTTGTGGTATCTATATTTATAACAGCATTATTATAAATTTTTATAATGGTTGTCTACAATTAAAATGTATCCATTAATTAATAATAAATATGTACACTATTTTTAGTAAACTTATTTTTATCTTTCAAAAATATGTTTTCTTTAAAAATGTTTTTATTTATTTTTTTATGGAAATTATATTATTTTTTAATAGATTTAGAGATTTAATTTTAGGGAATTAATATAAATTTTTATGTCACCATTTAAAATTTATCTTACTGTCAAATATTTTAAAATTTATGAATTGTATAATATTTGAGTAAATTGTAGAAAATTTCATATTTTATAAAACTATAAATACTATAAATTAAATAAAGTAACTTAAAACACCCATTGTTTTTTGGATTTTTTTTAGATTAAATAAATAAAATTTATTAAATAAACTTATATTACTTCCATTAGAATGAGAATTATATTTTATTTTGGTATAAGTTCACTTGTATGCATAAAAACACATTTTTTTAAAATTGGATTCATTCCATTTTGTAACATTTTCAAAAATTAATTTTTTGTTATATATAAAATTTTAGTTTGATAAAAATAGATAATTTTTTAGAATTATCATGGAAAAATTATTTTAGGTTGAATTTTAATTATTTTTCATGATTTTTATTGAATAGTATATAATATCTCTTTTACACGTACTGTAACATTTATGACATCGCTATAATAAAAATAAATCTTAAAAGACTATAATTTACTATTTTTGACATAATATTTTTTTCTGAATAAAAAAATTTAATTTAATAATAATATGTCATATTTATAAACCTTTTTTTAAAATTTTGAATCCTAAGATATTTTGTATTGAAATAAAAATCAATTTTTTATTCACTGACATTAATAATGTGGTTCAATGATTCAATTCAGATTGAGAAATATTTAAATTTCAATTAACTATATCATTTTTAATAATAAAATTGAAAATCATAGGAATCATCAAACCTCAAAATTATTTTTCCTAAAAGTTAAAAAAAATCAAAATTTTAACCCTTAAACATTCCTCTTCTAATTTATTAATTCTCGTCCAGTTTCCCTTGAAACCCCACTTATCAGAAAACATTCATATCCCAATACCTACCCATATACCATCCTAACAACCACAAAAATTTTCTAGATTTATTATTATTTTTATAATACTCTCCTAGTAAGGAATAATTTATAAACTTAATGATTTTTTTGAATAAAACGTATTATTTTTAATAAATTGATTTAATTTAATTTCTACTTATTCAATCTTCATATCACCAATAACCATTATGATTTAAAAATATTAGTATATTCAATATGGGAAATTTTTTTAGTTTTTGGGGAAAAAATATTTTTCATCTCCTTTCCATCCTATAAAAAAAACATCAAAAATTCTTACATACAACATACAATATAAATTAAGCGGTGTATTTAATTTTTCATCACAACATTAAATGGAATGTTATATTTTTGGAACTATTAAATATAAATGATATTCATGACAAAATTTTTATTCATTAAATATAATATATCATTTACCTTTATACTCATCAAGTATTCAAAAAATGATAACATCTCTCTTACATATGTGTGGACTACAACCTTTAAAAAGAGACGAGATTAATTTTTCATGTCCATACTAAGTGAATGGATTTTTGTGGAGATTCCTTTTTCAAAATATAAAATCACAAATATTTATTAAATAAATGAAAAGTTACCAAAGTCCAAAAGAGGAAAAAATTACAATCATTTTCCTAAAAATGAATAAGATCCCTTAGAAGGTTATCCAAACACATGCCTCCAGTGTTAACTCTAATTTTTCATGACCATAGGCTACAACATTTTCATCAGGATAAGAGTATGTGATTATATAATGGCACAATATGAGGTGTTGGAGGTAGTTTATCCATTTGGTAGTGAGAGGTAAAATAAAGTTCATGATGCATTAAAATGATTATTAATTTGTATAAATTGAATATAATTTATATTCATATAGTTATTAATATTATTAAGATGATGGACCCTCACAAATATTAAATGAATAAAACTATCAATTTATAACATAAATGAAAAAACAAAACCCATGACACTAATAAAAAATATTTTAATAAATAATTAATAAAAACATGCATTGAAAATTTATAATTGGATCATATGTGGTATTATATAAATTTTTATGTTACTAGTATAGAAATATATGATATTTATTTATTTTTATAATAGAAACATACTCACACTCCATGGTACGGTGATAAAAATATGATCATTTCATTTTTATTTTTTATTCTAAAGACGATGAAAAAAAATTTACCAAAAAAATTATAATACATCAAAATGATATATTTGATCACATTCAAAAAAATACTCATTTTTACATTAAAGTATTATAGAATTTTTACAAACATATAAATAAGAAATAACAATTAATTCAGTGGACTATTTTTCACACTATTCCAAACCTTGCATGTTCTATAAAAAGTATTCAATATCTATAACAAAATATATAACATTTAAAACATTTATAGACATAAATATTTAAATTATCATTCATTATATCATATGGAATGTGAAACTTTTGAAGGGTGGGATAAAATTAAAAGTAATGGAAAACATAATCATTAAGAACTAAATATTATCCAAGAGAATAAGAAGAGAATATAGTAAAAATGAAATAATAAATTGAATTAGAATAATATAAGAATATATATAAATATCAATACCAAGATCATCAATCATGAAATATGGAATAAAGGTTTATCATTGTAATGATTAATAAAAATCAATAATCATGAGCCATATTAATTCATAATTAATCAAAGGAATAATTAAAACCCCATAGAATCATAAATAAAACATGTGGGTAAATATGGAAAATATTCATAAGTACCCCTTTTAATCATTTATTAAAAATAACTAGAGACTGGGTAAATACATAGAATAAACCCTCTAATAAAAATCATTCTTATCTAAATTTAAAAGGAACATTAAATAATGGATTAGAGAACTCTCTGAGTACACCCATCATATACGATATATTGGAATCACTTATTATAACACTAGAGACTTTTATGTGAAATATTTTGTTTTTATGTTATATAAATCATCAAAGGAGTCTTTCACTACACACAAAACTATCTTGGATTGATTTACACGCAATCGTGGCCTTCCTCGATAGCTTGTGTCGTACGCAATACCGAGTTTCACTGTCACGAACCAGCCCGAGTCGACCCTGAACCGGTCACCCAGGCCAGCCCGCGACAAGTCCCGAGAGGTGTTCCTGATCCTCCTGGGATGGTGACAAGCACCAAGGGAATCAATAGAGTACACAAGGGAACTATTTCGCCCATATATAAACAATCAAACAAACAGCAGAAATAAACGTACATCCCAAAATGAATTTATATAAAAATTGAACAAAATATTATTTATACAAGACACAAAAGGTAGAACAAAATCAAAAACTCAAATGAATAATCCCAATGACCAACTAACTCCATGTGACACTTCTGGTCACTCTCCAACACAATGATCAATAGTCTCCCAACGTGATCGAACTAAAGATGAAACCTGCACAAGGGCTAAAAAAGAAGAAGACTATAGGCGTGAGTATTAAAACTCAGTAGGTTAGCCCGATATTCTATTCCCAATGCACATTCCTTTATAACAAATAAAACATCAATTTATAGTTTTAAATTCAAGATATGAAAGTATGGTTTTCAAATGAGGTTCCATGCTGTAATAATTATCAGACAAAAACATGCATGTTTAATAAACAAAAATGCAAGTAACTATTTTTTTCAAAGAAGTGAAACTTCAAAATGAACATAGTTTTCAAGAGGGATGCTTTAAAGAATTATAACATTTAAATAAATAACACATAATACTGAATTTACCTACCAAACACACCGTATGCCGACGGTGAGTACAAAATAGCCAATGAGCACTAGTCACAGGAATAACCCTAGGAACTAGTTAGTTGTGAGCCCCAGGTACCTCGTATCTCGTTCAAAGTAACTATAACATCCCAGGTAATCAAAGAATAAATAATTTTCATATTTATTAATATTTAAAAATTAAATATTAATTTTAATTAAAAGGGGTTTCTACGTTCGATAGCGTACTGGATACGCAACGATGAGTTTCTTTGAAAACTTACGTTGCACACAAGTAATAAATTAATATTATTCTAAATGTTAGTTAACAAGTAGTCGTTGTACTGGCGGTAATGGATAGAAATAACTAAAATATGATTATATATGTTTTTAAATGTTTTTACATTTACCCAATAAAAGTTAAAGGCTTAAAATACGGAAAGAGATCAATTTTAGGCTTTTATACCCTAATTTTCACTAAGGGTTCACTTATCACCTTTTGACGGCGAACCGTCATTAAATATAGTTCTGATCAATCTTATAAATTCTATTGGACCAAAAATAACTCTTCTTTATAATCGGGACATCAAAATTTACTTTGTGTAAATTTTTGGTACCTTTCCGATAAAGTTCATTTTTTTAATGAATAGTGTAAAATGTTGTATTTTAATTCAAAACCTCTTTTGAATCTAATTTATTTATATTATTAGATTATCTTTTGAATTTTTTTTAACGTGAAATTAGAAAATATTTTTACCATTAAATCCAATAGTGGTCATTGGAATTAATTTCACTTTGAAATCGGACTTAAACTAGTGTCAATCTTCTGATACTTATTGTTTCATAAAAACACGCTATTTGCTCTGACAACGGGAATTAATTATTAAATTAATTAATGTGACTTATATATTTTGAATTTTTTAAAATAGGCTTCATTTTTGAATTCGTAATATCAAATATAGCTTGGGGTGAAGTTTTGGTAATTTTCTGAAAAACATCAATTTCTGATGAATAGTGAAATCACTAAGTGGTAGTTAAAGAAACTGATTTTTCATTTAAATGAAATTTTTCCATCATTGTGTTTTGAATTTCAAAAATCCGACATACATGGTTGTCATTAAGAAGTAAAATGTGGTTCAATGAGATTAAAATAATTTTTTGGTGAATAGTAACTTATTAAGTTTTTAATCGCGATTAGTGGTAATTAGTGTAGTTTAAGGTAAAAATAATGTTTTAATAATATGAGATGAGCTTGACACATGTCCTACCCTAATTAGAAGTGTCATGGACGACCAAGACAAGCCATGGGTCAACTTGGGGACCCCATGGAGCCACTTTGGTTGGGAAATGACAGAAATAACTTTTTATTTAATGTAAAAGTAAAAATGACACAAATATAATATGTTTTATGAAAACAATTTTTACATGGGGTTATAGAGATCCGATTTTTTATTATAAATATTAATTAGAAAGATAAAAATGATTTCATACATCATAGTAATTTTTTATAATTTTTAGACTTTAAATAAATTAAATTATAAATGACATCATGATGATGCAGCGATGACCTCATTATTTAACGATTTAAATAAAATGGAAAGATAATGTAATATCTAAAATCTACACATGTCCAAAACCTATTGGATGGGTAGATTTCGAATCCTTATCACCTTATCCACGAATTATATCAATGTGGGACCATTTAAATCCGAAACTCATTTTCAAATAAAGTAATATTTCTTTACTTTCCAAGAGTGCCCCTCCTCTCCTCTTATAAAAGGCCCCCACCTCTACCTCATTTCACACACTCCTCAAGCCTTTGGCTCGGCCATCCCCTGCCCATTTACTCTCTCCACATCCCTCTCCTCATCCTAGAGGATTCCCTTTGGGATGAATCCTTTCAAAGGAAGCCTTTAGGCTCAAATCAAAAGGAGTTACACTTTTAAAGGTAATTCATTCTCTCTTGTTCATTTGTTTTATTTTTCTTCTCCAACCCCCTAAACTCTTTTTATATTACTTATTTTGTAACAACACAAGTATCTTCAATATACTAGGATGTTGTTATAAGATTTATTCGAGCTACACTCTCACACAACTACATCAAATGGTTAAAGAACATACGGTTTCCGTGGATGGCGAAATTCTGCCTCCCGAAACGATGATTGTTCAATACTCATTTAACAACTTCAAAGGTGGCCATTATGATGTCACTATTTTTATATATGATATATAATATGTTTATTCTTTCCTTAAGATTCTGTATTTTTCATTTATGGCATACCATTATTGATTCCATTATGGGTAAACAAGATATCTTTATTTTAGGAAGTGCGGACTACTGCCCCCTGAAAGTGATTTGATTCGTTAATACCATATGTGGGATGTGTAAAGGATAAAGTTAATGATATTGTATATTTTATTATACTAGAATTATAATATACTCTTATATCATTATTATTCCATTCTATAAAATACGAAATAGAAATGAAAGTAGTGTTCATGCGTACGTACGGCTTACCGTCTCCATGAACGGTGCATTTCATTTCTTACCTCTAAATGATTATGTAATATTATAAATACATGTATATTCTGGATATATATGATATATATGATATCCAAAACAGGAATGTCATTCTGGATATAAAGAACCTTTGACCACACGAACAACATGTAATTGTAAGAAGTCCACTTTCGACTTAAGAACCAAATATTGACAAAACAAACATTATTAACTTAAATGGTTAAATAATGTTTATAACATGGCAATAAGTGATATAAAAGGAATAATGAACTTTAAAAATGTTCTTAATCAAGTATAAATTAACTCAAGTTTATTATTCAGGACGTTAAAGAACGATCGAGTCAAGTCAGACCCGAGGTAAGGGACTTCGTCTCAATCTCCTTTCATTGAGTCATATTTCGTTTTATATACAACTTTCTTTTATACGGTTTATAAACACCTTTGACTTATACTTTTATACAAAAGGAATATTTTTCTACGAATCGTTTTACTAAACGACAAAAAGGAATGTTTTTTTAACGTACGCGGTTACAACGACCTTTTCCGCCGCCGCGAGTATTATTTGGTCATTGGCTTCCTCAACAAGCCGTAATGTTTTTAAAATAAAATAAATACCATATACTCTTTTATGTATTTTGGTATTGGAAAAGGTTTTGGTAAAGGATTCTATTATGATACATTGTGATGTAGAAATGTTATCATTCCTTTATATTGGTTTTATGTTTTATTATTTTATATTGGTACTTGGACATTTTAACGGGTGGTTACTTTATAAACCATATGACGTGTGGTGTCGTGAATACCAGGACGGGTGGTTACGTTATAACCCCCAATGCAATGGGTATGGAAGCCGGCCATATGGCTATTCCATTAAGTATGTATTGAAATTGGCCGTATGGCTATTCCATTAAGTGATATGTGTGGAAGACAACCGTATGGTTATTCCACTTAAGTATGTTTATGTCCCAAGTTACCTTTATATATGTTATGTGTTCTTTATATGGGTTTTATAGTAATTGTTTGGTTACAAAAAAGGTAAGTAATGATACTTTATTTAGTGAAGAGTTTTTACTACTTCATGATGGTGAAGGTATTACTTTGTTAGAGTATACATGGTTTACTTGATGTTTGAAAAAGTAACCATTTTCATTATTTGTGTATCCCTTACTGAGCTTTTTATGCTCACCCAAAGTTTTTTTCGAAATGTTTTTCACAGGACTTAAATTGGAATGTGGTCAAGGATGGGATCAAGGGAATGTCACTCTATATAAGACATGGAACTAGACATGTTTCTTTTTAAGAGTTTTTTTGTTATGGAAACTTAGTAGAAGTGTCTACTTTGTAATCTATTGAGATGTAATAGTTATGTTCTAATTCTCTAAAACTCTAAACCTGAAAAGATCCTCAATGTGAATTATTCATTTAATTCAATATTAAGTAAAGTTTAAGGCTGGGGCCTTATAGTTGGTATCAGAGGTTGGTTTAGACAACTTTAGGAGTTAGGAAATTGTTAAATTATAAGTTAATTTATGATATGATTGAAATGATATAGCATTTAAAGATTACCATGTTGCTTCATCTGACGTATTTCTGTCATAGGACTGTTTTTCCATAGAGGAAACCGAGCAGCTTTTCTGGGAAGGCATATAGAGGGAAATGACTATTCAAATTAGTATCCTGAGATGGTCAGAGTTAGAATTGAATAGTTTGTTACAGTGATGGCTCAGTTGACTCATGTGAAAAATGTTGGTTGTTTTCATTGATGATATTTTGGTGTTTTCTAAAAGTAAAGAGGAGCATGAAAGACATTTAAGGGTTATTTTACAAACCTTAAAAGGAAATAAACTATATGGAAAATTCAGAAAGTGTGAGTTTTGGTTACAACAATATTCTTTCCTGGGTCACATTGTTTCAAAAGATGGAATAACTGTTAATCCTACTAAAACAAAAGTTGTTGAAGAATGGCCAAGACACAAAAATGTAACTGAGATCCATAGTTTTCTTGGTTTGGCAGGTTACTACTGAAGGTTTGTTGAAAATTTTTCACGGTTATCTAGTCCAATGACATAGCTAACTCATAAGGGTGTTATGTTCATATGGACAAAAGAATGTGATGATTGTTTTCTGGAGTTGAAGAGAAGATTGGTGAATGCTCTAGTTTTGACACTTCCTTCCAGGAATGGTCAGTTTGTTATATACAGTGATGCTTCGTTGATGGTACTTGGCTGTGTCCTTATGCAGAATGATCAGGTAATTGCTTATGCTTCACGACAGTTGAAAACTCATGAGGTAAATTACCCTACAGATGATTTGGAATTAGCTGCTGTTGTCTTTGCTTTAAAAATTTGGAGGCATCATTTTTATGGAGTAAAGTGTGAAATATATACTGATCACAAAAGTTTAAAGTATATATTCACTTAGAAAGAATTGAACATGAGACAGAGGAGATGGCTGAAATTAATCAAGGATTATGATTGCACAATTCATTACCATCCGGGAAAAGAAAATAATGTGGCTGCTGCTTTGAGTCGAAAAAGTAATGATTCATTAGAAATTTTGTGTTTGGAACGTGATCCTTTGGTTAAATATTTGATGAACTTTGGCATAGATATTGTTGGTTAAGGATGTTCTTCTGTTTTGTTTCAGGTATCAGTGAAATCTTCTCTAGCAGATAGAATCAAGCAAGCACAGAAGCGAGACAGTGAGTTGAAGAAAAAGTTAGAGCTGGTTTAGAAAGGTAAGTTTCCTGAATTCAACATTGATAATGATTGTGTTTTGAGGTTTGGGAAGAGGTTATGTGTGCCTTGTGATTCACAGTTGAAGAATGAGTTGTCATGTGAGGCTCATAGTTCCCCGTTTTCAGTTCATCATAGCAGTACTAAGATGTATAGAGATCTACGGGAGTATTAATGGTGGGATGGAATGAAAAGAGATATTGCTGATTTAACTGTGAAGTGTTTGACTTGTCAGCAGGTTAAAGCAGAGTGACAGTTACCGAAAGGGATGCTTCAACCTTTAGTAGTGCCAGAGTGAAAATGGGAGAATATATCCATGGACTTTGTTGTGGTATTACCGAAGACATCTCGAGATAATAATGCAATTTGGGTTATTGTTGATCGCTTGACCAAATCTGCTCATTTTCTTGCTATATGAGATACTTTCTCTCTTGATCAACTTTCCCGTTTTTATCTTAAAGAGATAGTCAGGTTACATGGAGGTCCTCTCTCCATTGTATGAGATCGTGATCCCAGGTTCACATCTAACTTTTGGAAAGGCCTTCAGAAGTCGTTGGGTACTGAATTAAATTTTAGTACAGCTTTTCATCCTCAATCAAATGGGCAGTCAGAACGAACAATTAAGACCTTGGAGGATATTCTACGAGCTTGTTTGATGTATTATCAGGGAAGTTGGGACCAACATCTTTCTTTGGTTGAGTTTTCTTATAATAACAGCTTTCATTCCAGTATACAGATGGCACCATTTGAGGCATTATATGAGAAGCGGTGTTGAACTCCAGCATTTTGGGATGAAGTGGGTGAAAGGAAGCTAATGGGACCAGAATTGTTAGAAGAGATGGCAGAAAAAGTTCAGTTGATTCAGAAGCACATGAGAACAGCTCAGAGCAGGCAGAAGAGTTATGCAGATAACAGAAGGAAGGATCTATCTTTCGAGGTAGGTGATCATGTTTTTCTCAAGGTTTCTCCTTGGAAAAGTGTGATGAGATTTGGTAAGAAAGGAAAGCTGAGTCCAAGGTTTGTTGGACCATATGAAATTCTGGAGAGAGTTGGATCAGTTGCATACCGGGTGGCTTTACCTCCGATTTTATCTCAGGTACACAATGTTTTTCACGTTTCGATGTTGAGAAAGTATATGCCAGATCCATCTCATGTTTTGAGTCCCGAGGTAGTTCAGTTGGAAGAGAACCTATCTTATAAAGAACAACCAGTCCAAATTCTTGACCACCGGGAGCAGGTGTTACGGAATAAGGTGATTCATCAGGTAAGGGTTTTGTGGAAAAACCATGTGATTGAAGAGGCAACGTGGGAATCTGAAAATGCTATGAGGGATAAATACCCTCACTTATTTTGATAAGTGAATAAAATTGCGAGGACGCAATTCCCACAAGGGGTGAAGGATGTAACATCCCTGGTAATTAAAGAAAATAATGAATTTTCATATTTATTAATATTTACGAATTAAATATTAATTTTAATTAAAAGGGGGTTCTACGTTCAATAGCGTACTCGATACGCAACGATAGGTTTCTTTGAAAACATACGTTGCACACAAGTAATAAAATAATATTATTTTAAATGTTAGTTAACAAGTAGTCGTTGTACTGGCGGGAATGGATAGAAATAACTAAAATATGATTATATATGTTTTTAAATGGTTTTACATTTACCCAATAAAAGATAAAGGCTTAAAATACGGAAAGAGTTCAATTTTAGGCTTTTATACCCTAATTTTCACTAAGGGTTCACTTATCACATTTTGACGGCGAACCGTCATTAAATATAGTTCTGATCAATCTTATAAATTCTACTGGACCAAAAATAACTCTTCTTTAGAATCGGGACATCAAAATTTACTTTGTGTAAATTTTTGGTACCTTTCCGATAAAGTTCATTTTTTTAATGAATAGTGTAAAATGTTGTATTTTAATTCAAAACCTCATTTTAATCTAATTTATTTATGTGATTAGACTATCTTTTGAATTGGTTTTAAAGTGAAATTAGAAAATATTTTTACCATTAAATCCAATAGTGGTCGTTGGAATTAATTTCACTTTGAAATCGGACTTAAACTAGTGTCAATCTTTTGATACTTATTGTTTCATAAAGACACGCTATTTGCTCTGACAGCGGAAATTAATTCGTAAATTAATTAATGTGACTTATATATTTTGAATTTTTTAACATAGGCTTCATTTTTGAATTCGTAATATCAAATATAGCTTATGGTGAATTTTTGGTAATTTTCTGAAAAACTTCAATTTTTGATGAATAGTGAAATCACTAAGTGGTAGTTAAAGAAACTGATTTTTCGTTTAAATGAAATTTTGCCATCATGGTGTTTTGAATTTCAAAAATCCGACATACATGGTTGTCATTAAGAAGTAAAATGTGTTTCAATAAGATTAAAATAATTTTTTGGTGAATAGTAACTTATTAAGTTTTTAATCGCGATTAGTGGTAATTAGTGTAGTTTAAGGTAAAAATAATGTTTTAATAATATGAGATGAGCTTGAAACATGTACTACCCTAATTGGATGTGTCATGGCCGACCAATACAAGCCATGGTTCAACATGGGGACCCCATGGAGGCACTTTGGTTGGGAAATGACATAAATAACTTTTTATTTAATCTAAAAGTAAAAATGACACAAATATAATATGTTTTACAAAAACAATTTTTACATGGGGTTATAAAGATCCGATTTTTTATTATAAATAATCATTGGAATGATAATAAGATTTCCTACATCATAGTAATTTTTTTATAATTTTTAGACTTTAAATAAATTAAATTATTTATGACATCATGATGATGCAACGATGACCTCATTATTTAACGATTTAAATAAAATGGAAAGATAATGTAATATCTAAAACCTACACAGGTCCAAAACCTATTGGATGGGTAGCTTTCAAACCCTTATCACCTTATCCACGAATTATATCAATGTGGGACCATTTAAATCCGAAACTCATTTTCAAATAAAGTAATATTTCTTTACTTTCCAAGAGTGCCCCTCCTCTCCTCTTATAAAAGGCCCCCACCTCTACCTCATTTCACACACTCCTCAAGCCTTTGGCTCGGACATCCCCTGCCCATTTACTCTCTCCAAATCCCTCTCCTCATCCTAGAGGATTCCCTTTGGGCAGAATCCTTTCAAAGGAAGCCTTTAGGCTCAAATCAAAAGGAGTTACACTTTTAAAGGTAATTCATTCTCTCGTGTTCATTTGTTTTATTTTGCTTCTCCAACCCCCTAAACTCTTTTTATTTACTTATTTTGTAACAACACCAGTATATTCAATATACTAGGATGTTTTTATAAGATTTATTCGAGCTACACTCTCACACAACTACATCAAATGGTTAAAGAACATACGGTTTCCGTGGATGATGAAATTCTGCCTCCCGAAACGATGATTGTTCAATACTCATTTAACACTTTCAAAGGTGGCCATTATGATGTCACTGTTTTTATATATGATATATAATATGTTTATTCTTTCCTTAAGATTCTGTATTTTTCATTTATGGCATACCATTATTGTTTCCATTATGGGTAAACACGGTATCTTCATTTTAGGAAGTGCGGACTACCGCCCCCTGAAAGTGATTTGATTCGTTAATACCATATGTGGGATGTGTAACGGATAAAGTTAATGAAATTATATATGTTATTATACTGGAATTATAATATACTCTTATATCATTATGATTCCATTCTATAAAATACGAAATAGAAATGAAAGTAGCGTTCATCCGTACGTACGGCTTACCGTCTCCATGAACGGTGCATTTCATTTCTTACCTCTAAATGATTATGTAATATTATAAATACATGTATATGCTGGATATATTTGATATATATGATATCCAAATCAGGAATGTCATTCTAGATATAATGAACCTTTGACCACATGAACACCATGTAATTGTAAGAAGTCCACTTTCGACTTAAGAACCAAATATTGACAAAACAAACATTATTAACTTAAATGGTTACATAATGTTTATAACATGGCAATAAGTGATATAAAAGGAATAATGAACTTTAAAAATGTTCATAATCAGGTATAAATTAACTCAAGTTTATTATTCAGGACGTTAAAGAACAATCGAGTCAAGTCAGACCCGATGTAAGGGACTTCATCTCAATCTCCTTTCATTGAGGCATATTTCGTTTTATATACAACATTCTTTTATATGGTGATAAACACCTTTGAATTATACTTTTATACAAAAGGAATATTTTTCTACGAAGCGTTTTACTAAACGACAAAATGGAATGTTTTTTTAACGTACGCGGTGACAACAACCTTTTCCGCCGCCACGAGTATTATTTGGTCTTTGGATTCCTCAACAAGTCGTAATGTTTTTAAAATAAAATAAATACCATATACTCTTTTATGTATTTTGGTATTGAAAATGGTTTTGATAAAGGATTATATTATGATATATTGTGATGTGGAAATTTTATCATTCCTTTATATTGGTTTTATGTTTTATGATTTTATATTGGTACTTGGACATTTTAACGGGTGGTTACGTTATAAACCATATGATGGGTGGTGCCGTGAATACCAGGACGGGTGGTTATGTTATAACCCCCAATGCATTGGGTATGGAAGTCGGCCGTATGGCTATTCCATTAATTATGTATAGAAATTGGCCGTATGGCTATTCCATTAAGTGATATGTGTGGAAGTCGACCGTATGGTTATTCCACTTAAGTATGTTTATGTACCAAGTGACCTTTATATATGTTATGTGTTCTTTATATGGGTTTTATAGTAATTGTTTGGTTACAAAAAGGTAAGTAATGATACATTATTCAGTGAAGAGTTTTTACTACTTCATGATGGTGAAGGTATTACTTTGTTAGAGTATACATGGTTTACTTGATGTTTGAAAAAGTAACAGTTTTCATTCATTGTGTATCCCTTAATGAGCTTTTTATGCTCACCCCAAGTTTTTTTCGAAATGTTTTTCACAGGACTTAAAGTGGAATAAGGTGAAGGATGGGATCAAGGGAATGTCACGCTATATAATACATGGAACTAGACATGTTTATTTTTAAGAGTTTTTTTTTATTATGGAAACATAGTAGAAGTGTCTACTTTGTAATCTTTTGAGATGTAATAGTTATGTTCTAATTCTCTAAAACTCTAATCCTGAAAAGATCCTCAATGTGAATTATTCATTTAATTCAATATTAAGTAAGGTTTAAGGATGGGGCCTTATAGTTGGTATCAGAGGTCAGTTTAGACAACTTTAGGAGTTAGAAAATTGTTAAATTATAAGTTAATTTATGATATGATTGAAATGATATAGAATTTAAAGATTGCCATGTTGCTTCACCTGAGGTATTTCTGTCATAGGAATGGTTTTCCATAGAGGAAACCGAGCAGCTTCTCTGGGAAGGCATATAGAGGGAAATGACCATTCAAATTAGTATCCTGAGATGGTCAGAGTCAGAATTGAATAGTTTGTTACAGTGATGGCTTAGTTGACTCATGTTAAAAATGTTGGTTGTTTTCATTGATGATATTTTGGTGTTTTCTAAAAGTAAAGAGGAGCATGAAAAACATTTAAGGGTTATTTTACAAACCTTAAAAGAAAATAAACTATATGGAAAATTCAGAAAGTGTGAGTTTTGGTTACAAAAAATTTCTTTCCTAGGTCACATTGTTTCAAAAGATGGCAGAAATGTTGATCCTACTAAAACAAAAGTTGTTGAAGAATGGCCAAGACCCAAAAATGTAACCAAGATCCGTAGTTTTCTTGGTTTGGCAGGTTACTACTGAGAGGTCTTTTGAAACTTTTTCACGGTTATCTAGTCCAATGACTTAGCTAACTCATAAGGGTGTTATGTTCATATGGACAAAAGAATGTGATGATTGTTTTCAGGAGTTGAAGAAAAGATTGGTGAATGATCTAGTTTTGGCACTTCCTTCCAGGAATGGTGAGTTTTTTATATACAGTGATGCTTCGTTGAAGGGACTTGGTTGTGTCCTTATGTAGAATGATCAGGTAATTGCTTATGCTTCACGACAGTTGAAAACTCATGAGGTAAATTACCCTACACATGATTTGGAATTAGCTGCTGTTGTCTTTGCTTTAAAAATTTGGAGGCATAATTTGTATGCAGTAAAGTGTGAAATATATACTGATCACAAAAGTTTAAAGTATATATTCACTAAGAAAGAATTGAACATGAAACAGAGGAGATGGGTGGAATTAATCAAGTATTATGATTGCACAATTCATTACCATCCGGGAAAAGAAAATAAAGTGGATGATGCTTTGAGTCGAAAAAGTAATGCTTCATTAGCAATGATGTGTTTGGAACGTGATCCTTTGGTTAAAGATTTGATGAACTTTGGCATAGAAGTTGTTGGTACAGGATGTTCTTCTGTTTTGTTTCAGGTATCAGTGAAATCTTCTCTATCAGACAGAATCAAGAAAGCACAGAAGTGAGACAGTGAGTTGAAGAAAAAGGTAGAGCTGGTTTAGAAAGGTAAGTTTCCTGAATTCAACATTGATAATGATTGTGTTTTGAGGTTTGGGAAGAGGTTATGTGTTCATTGTGATTCACATTTGAAGAATGAGTTGTTATGTGAGGCTCATTGTTCCCCGTTTTTAGTTTATCCTAGCAGTACTAAGATGTATAGAGATCTGTGGTAGTATTACTGGTGGGATGGAATGAAAAGAGATATTGCTGATTTTACTGTGAAGTGTTTCACTTGTCAGCAGGTTAAAGCAGAGCGGCAGTTACCGAAAGGGATGCTTCAGCCTTTACCAGTGCTAGAGTGGAAATGGGAGAATATATCCATGGACTTTGTTGTGGGATTACCGAAGACATCTCGAGATAATAATGAAATCTGGGTTATTGTTGATCGCTTGACCAAATCTGCTCATTTCCTTGCAATACGAGATACTTTCTCTCTTGATCAACTTTCTCGTTTGTATCTTAATGAGATAGTCAGGTTACATGGAGGTCCTCTCTCCATTGTATCAGATCGTGATCCCAGGTTCACATCTAACTTTTGTAAAGGCCTTCAGAAGTCGTTGGGTACTGAATTAAATTTTAGTACAGCTTTTCATCCTCAATCAGATGGGCAGTCAGAACAAACAATTCAGACCTTGGAGGATATGCTAAGAGCTTGTTCGATGGATTATCAGGGAAGTTGGGACCAACATCATTCTTTGGTTGAGTTTTCTTATAATAACAGCTTTCATTCCAGTATACAGATGGCACCATTTGAGTCATTATATGGGAAGCGGTGTCGAATTCCAGCATTTTGGGATGAAGTGGGTGAAAGGAAGCTGATGGGACCAGAATTGGTAGAAGAGATAGCAGAAAAAGTTCAGTTTATTCAGAAGCACATGAGAACAGCTCAGAGCAGGCAGAAGAGTTATGCGGATAACTGGAGGAAGGATCTATCTTTTGAGGTAGGTGATCATGTTTTTCTCAAGGTTTCTCCTTGGAAAAGTGTGATGAGATTTGGTAAGAAAGTAAAGCTGAGTCCAAGGTTTGTTGGACCATATGAAATTCTAGAGAGATTTGGATCAGTTGCATACCGGGTGGCTTTACCTCCGAGTTTATCTCAGGTACACAATTTTTTTCACGTTTCGATGTTGAGAAAGTATATGCCAGATCCATCTCATGTTTTGAGTCCAAAGGTAGTTCAGATGGAAGAGAACCTATCTTATGAAGAACAACTAGTCCAGATTTTTGACCACAGGGAGCAGGTGTTACGGAATAAGGTGATTCCTTAGGTAAAGGTTTTGTGGAAAAACCATGTGATTGAAGAGGCAACGTGGGAATCTGAAAATTCTATGAGGGATAAATACCCCCACTTATTTTGATAAGTGAATAAAATTGCGAGGACACAATTCTTACAAGGGGGGAAGGATGTAACATCCCAGGTAATTAAAGAATAAAGAATTTTCATATTTATTAATATTTACGAATTAAATATTAATTTTAATTAAAAGGGGTTTCTACATTCGATAGCGTACTCGATACGCAACGATGAGTTTCTTTTAAAACTTACGTTGCACACAAGTAATAAAATAATATTATTTTAAATTTTAGTTAACAACTAGTCATTGTACTAGCGGGAATGGATAGAAATAACTAAAATATGATTATATATGTTTTTAAATGTTTTTACATTTACCCAATAAAAGATAAAGGCTTAAAATACGGAAAGAGTTCAATTTTAGGATTTTATACCCTAATTTTCACTAAGGGATCACTTATCACCTTTTGACGGTGAACCGTCATTAAATATAGTTCTGATCAATCTTATAAATTCTATTGGACAAAAAATAACTCTTCTTTAGAATCGGGACATCAAAATTTACTTTGTGTAAATTTTTGGTACCTTTCCGATAAAGTTCATTTTTTTTAATGAATAGTGTAAAATGTTGTATTTTAATTCAAAACCTCTTTTGAATCTAATTTATTTATATGATTAGATTATCTTTTGAATTTGTTTTAAAGTGAAATTAGAAAATATTTTTACCATTAAATCCAATAGTGGTCATTGGAATTAATTTCACTTTGATATCGGACTTAAACTACTGTCAATCTTTTGATACTTATTGTTTCATAAAAACACGCTATTTGCTCTGAAAGTGGGAATTAATTATTAAATTAATTAATGTGACTTATATATTTTGAATTTTTTAAAATAGGATTCATTTTTGAATTCGTAATATCAAATATAGCTTAGGGTGAAGTTTTGGTAATTTTCTGAAAAACATCAATTTTTTATGAATAGTGAAATCACTAAGTGGTAGTTAAAGAAACTGATTTTTCGTTTAAATGAAATTTTTCCATCATTGTGTTTTGAATTTCAAAAATCCGACATACATGGTTTTCATTAAGAAGTAAAATGTGGTTCAATGAGATTAAAATAATTTTTGGTGAATAGTAACTTATTATGTTTTTAATCGCGATTAGTGGTAATTAGTGTAGTTTAAGGTAAAAATAATGTTTTAATAATATGAGATGAGCTTGACACATGTCCTACCCTAATTGGATGTGTCATGGCAGACCAAGAAAATCCATGGGTCAACTTGGGGACCCCATGGATCCACTTTGGTTGGGAAATGACATAAATAACATTTTATTTAATGTAAAATTAAAAATGACACAAACATAATATGTTTTATGAAAACAATTTTTACATGGGGTTATAAAGATCCGATTTTTTATTATAAATATTCATTGGAAAGATAAAAATATTTCCTACATCATAGTAATTTTTTATAATTTTTAGACTTTAAATAAATTAAATTATTTATGACATCATGATGATGTAGCGATGACATCATTATTTAACGATTTAAATAAAATGGAAAGATAATATAATATCTAAAACCTACACATGTCCAAAACCTATTGTATGGGTAGATTTCGAACCCTTATCACCTTATCCACGAATTATATCAATGTGGGACAATTTAAATCCGAAACTCATTTTCAAATAAAGTAATATTTCTTTACTTTTCAAGAGTGCCCCTCCTCTCCTCTTATAAAAGGCCCCCACCTCTACCTCATTTCACACACTCCTAAAGCCTTTGGCTCGGCCATCCCCTGCCCATTTACTCTCTCCACATCCCTATCCTCATCCTAGAGGAATCCCTTTGGGATTAATCCTTTCAATGGAAGCCTTTAGGCTCAAATCAAAAGGAGTTACACTTTTAAATGTAATTCATTCTCTCTTGTTCATTTGTTTTATTTTGTTTCTCCAACCCCCTAAACTCTTTTTATTTACTTATTTTGTAACAACAACAGTATCTTCAATATACTAGGATGTTTTTATAAGATTTATTCGAGCTAAACTCTCACACAACTACATCAAATGGTTAAAGAACATACGGTTTCTCTGGATGGTGAAATTCTGCCTCCCGAAACGATGATTGTTCAATACTCATTTAACACCTTCAAAGGTGGCCATTATGATGTCACTATTTTTATATATGATATATAATATGTTTATTATTTCCTTAAGATTCTGTATTTTTCATTTATGGCATACCATTATTGATTCCATTATGGGTAAACAAGATATCTTCATTTTAGGAAGTGCGGACTACCGCCCCCTGAAAGTGATTTGATTCGTTAATACCATATGTGGGATGTGTAAAGGATAAAGTTAATGATATTATATATTTTATTATACTGGAATTATAATATACTCTTATATCATTATTATTCCATTCTATAAAATACGAAATAGAAATGAAAGTAGCGTTCATGCGTACGTACGGCTTACTGTCTCCATGAACGGTGCATTTCATTTCTTACCTCTAAATGATTATGTAATATTATAAATACATGTATATGCTGGATATATATGATATATATGATATCCAAATCACGAATGTAATTCTAGATATAAATAACCTTTGACCACACGAACAACATGTAATTTTAATAAGTCCACTTTCGACTTATGAACCAAATATTGACAAAACAAACATTATTAACTTAAATGGTTACATAATGTTTATAACATGGAAATAAGTGATATAAAAGGAATAAAGAAATTTAAAAATGTTCTTAATCAAGTATAAATTAACTCAAGTTTATTATTCAGGACGTTAAGGAATGATCGAGTCAAGTCAGACCCTAGGTAAGGGACTTCGTCTCAATCTCCTTTCATTGAGGCATATTTCGTTTTATATACAACTTTCTTTTATACGGTTTATAAACACCTTTGACTTATACTTTTATACAAAAGGAATATTTTTCTATGAAGCGTTTTACTAAACGACAAAAAGGAATGTTTTTTTAACGTATGCGGTGACAACGACATTTTCCGCCGCCACGAGTATTATTTGGTCTTTGGCTTCCTCAAAAAGCCGTAATGTTTTTAAAATAAAATAAATACCATATACTCTTTTATGTATTTTGGTATTGAAAATGGTTTCGATAAAGGATTCTATTATGATATATTGTGATGTAGAAATGTAATCATTCCTTTATATTGGTTTTATGTTTTATTATTTTATATTGGTACTTGGACATTTTAACGGGTGGTTACGTTATAAACCATATGACGTGTGGTGCCGTGAATACCAGGACGGGTGGTTACGTTATAACCCCCTATGCATTGGGTATGGAAGTCGGCCGTATGGCTATTCCATTAAGTATGTATGGAAATTGGACGTATGCCTATTCCATTAAGTGATATGTGTGGAAGTCGACCGTATGGTTATTCCACTTAAGTATGTTTATGTCCCAAGATACCTTTATATATGTTATGTGTTCATTATATGGGTTTTATAGTAATCCTATGGTTACCAAAAGGTAAGTAATGATACTTTATTCAGTGAAGAGTTTTTACTACTTCATGATGGTGAAGGTATTACTTTGTTAGAGTATAGATGGTTTACATGATGTTTGAAAAAGTAACAGTTTTCATTCTTTGTGTATCCCTTACTGAGCTTTTTATGCTCACCCCAAGTTTTTTTCGAAATGTTTTTCATAGGACTTAAAGTGGAATAAGGTCAAGGATGGGATCAAGGGAATGTCATGCTATATAAGACATGGAACTAGAAATGTTTCTTTTTAAGAGTATTTTTTTATTATGGAAACTTAGTAGAAGTGTCTACTTTGTAATCTTTTGAGATGTAATAGTTATATTCTAATTCTCTAAAACTCTAAACTTGAAAAGATCCTCAATGTGAATTATTCATTTAATTCAATATTAAGTAAGGTTTATGGCTGGGGCCTTATAGTAACCATAATAAAAATCAGTTCTCATGCACGAACCACTAGTAGGGAACATACCCATAACCTAGTGGTCCCCAATCATCATCATCATCATAGTTTAGTTAGTGTTGTCATCGTCAAACTTGCAACGTGAAACAGGGGCCAACCCCCCACAGAATCACTAGCATACTAGTACACGTACGCCCACCTAGATACCTGGGATTCCCATTAGTGCTCAATCAAGTTACACATATTATCAAATACAAATTTCACATCCACATTCCATTCCAAAACCATAAAAACACAAACATCCCATAATCATTCTTCACATTTCTTACACTAATCAACACACCGCTAAATATTTTGGTAAAACAATTTCATGAAGTGTATTGAGGCTTTGCACATAAAACACTTTCAAAAACACCCTTTAAATTATAAAAACACATCATAACCAAACCAAATCATATTTGGCAGCCCAATAAACATTTAATAAAATCATTTAATGGACCATAAAACAATCCCAATTTCACAACATGTTATATACAAGTAAAACACTCCTTCATTTCTAGGAAGTGCCAAACGGGCCTTTAAACATTTTCACAAAACTAACCTTTGATGAAGGTATGAATTTTAATTTTATTAAGGATCTGTATAAAAATCATTTACAGTAGCAATCCTCATTCATAAATCTCTTATAATACTCAGGTTACATATTCAAAACACAACCATTTTCATAAAGCTGTGAAACGGTCCATTTTTGGGAAACTCGGGCCAAAATATGTTGTAAATCAAAACCCACTTGTTTGTAAAAACAAATCCAAATTGGAAATCAATATAAGTACCCAAAATACCATTTACAATTCGTCTAATTCCTTTATAAATCCAATCAAAAAACTTTTAAATCACAAATCACACATTAAAGCCAACCGGGCAATTTACCGAAAACATGTCAAGCCCTTTTTAAACAAATCAATTTATTTTATGTACATGAAAAGGAATAAAACAACAATTGAATGTCATATTTTCATTCAAGATACTGTAACATGTTAAAAATACCATAAACCATATTATAAACCTCACAAAATATTTTCAAAAGATAATGGAACATTTAAACAAACACTTGTTGAGCACTTTCATGACAAAACAACACTACCTTTCACATAACAGTGATTAAACAATGACTTTGCACACCAATAAAATTATAAAAAGGATTAAAAACAATAATAAACATTTATATCAGTATAGGATAATATTAAAATGAATAAACTTCTATGATAAAGGCATGTGCAAGGGATATCCTACCTCAAATCATCGGCGTAATTGAAATGCACACCCGAAATCACCCGCCGCGGGTTTATAAACCCTAAAACTATAAATACCAGACCTAAACAAACATAAAACCCATAAAAAACATTATATAACAAAACCCTTGGTCGATCAAGAATAGGTTACAATATAAAACCGTGAAATAATGAAAGGAGGGGGAAGAGGAAGAAGAAAGGAGAAGGAATCTCACCTTTTATCCTAGAACACTCATCATCTTCCATTAGATCTGAAGCCCTAGAGAAAAGTTAATGGCTTGAAAATTCTTGGAGAGAGTCCTAAGGTCTGGACTAACCATGGGAAGAAGATTGGGGGCTAAAAGAGAACGAATTGATTGGTTTATAAATGATAAAATTTACCTTGGGAAATCTGGACGATTTGAGGTTTCCTGAGAATTTTCTCCCTAATCCGAGACCCACATGAGCTCCAAAGAGGTAAAATAGATTATGAGGGTTAGGATAGGGTTATTGGATTCGAGGGAAAGGTGGAATCACCGAAAAATAGTAAAATATGAAAAAGATATAAATGAAACAAATTAATTTTTTAAAACATGAAATGGGCCCATGGGCTGGCCCAATACCTAAATAAGTAACCCAAATTCACCCGGCTTATGAATTTATAATGGGTCAAAAAGGATAAATAAATTTTAATATATCAGTATAGGACAACATTTAAGTTGAATGGGTGAAAAAGGATGAAAAACAAAAGAGTTATAAAGAAAACAAATTCAGTTTTTAAAACTGGTAATGGGATCACGGTTGGCCGAAATCATGAAGTAACCACCCTTTCATCAAAAAACTCCTAAACAAGAAATGGGGATCCAAAATTATGGTGGTTAGACATATATGAAACTTCAAAACTCAAGATTCATCTCATCAAATACCCATGAAAAGGATTGGGATTTCTAATGGGCCGGATCAAAACAAAGACAGAAAAAAAAACCGTGTGTGACAATTCTCCCCACCATTAAAACTTTCCGCCCCCAGAAATCCATAACACTTTCCGGATAAAAAAACAACACATAAGGATTCCAGAATGTACTCCCCACCATTAATAATCCACTAGCACTAGAAATTTTCTTAGGATGAAAATCTAGGAGACCCGTGGTGGGTCTCCCCACCATTAGAAACCAACTAGCAATGAATAGACAAGAATTGAACATGAGCTAGAGTTGGGACTCACTCCCAGAAGCCCAAATAAACCCTCCTACAAAAACCTAATATACCAAGTTAATAGAGTTGAAAAATGAACATATAAATCACCCACTCCAGAATGGAGGGGACAATAACTTGGTCGACACATTCAGCACAATTCTGGACCCCCATCACTTGGGGATGGGAGGGAAGGGGACCCAATAATTTGGCCACTGAAATAACAAAAGAAACAAAGAAACTACCAAAAACTCTCCCCCTATGAATAGGTAACACCAAGACTGCACCTGATTTTTACTGGCAGTCCACACAGGGACATTGATTAAAAACCCACATCCATGAAGGAATAACAATAGACACTGTGTGAGGGGTAAAGTCCACCACGCTTGTTGCGACAAAGGGAAATTCATAGAAATTAGGAACCAAAACATTGAAATAGTAACTAACTTACCAAAATAGAGGAGTAAGGATATTAATATAGCACTCCAAACCTCTGTTGATTTTCTGACTGTGTGAAAAGCTTCACTCCGAGGCCTATGGCTGGAGCCCTGATTCTTGAAGCATTTGTTGCACCGCAGTCAGGTGATAAGGATCACACCACTCAAAAAAAACCACACTTTATCACCAAAAAAAAACCTTCATCTAAATAGGAACTCAATATACATATCAAAATTTTATCTCACTCCAAACGAGGGGCAGAATGGACAAGGAATACGACGAAACACATCAACATCACTGAACACAACTGCTCTGTCCAAAAGAATTATCATGACCTGGAAGAACTTTTAATAGATCCCAAACAGCTCTCTATTCCAACAAACAAGTTGAGGAATCATCAAAAGAGGTTGATTTAAAATTTTAAAGGAATACTTAGGTTGATCAGTAGGAAAGATTTCCAATGCAGAACTATCCATGGCCACATCACAACATCAAACATATTTTTAGAAACCCAAAGAAAATTACCCCAAAATCGAGCCACCAACAAGATATCATCACTAGATAGAACAAGAGTATGAATTCTAGATCACATGGAAGCTATCCAAATAAAAAAATCTTCTAAGACATAGAAAAATAAATCCACATAACCATTGGTTTTAAAAAAAAGCCACAATTTTTAGCTCAAAACAATTTTGAAAAATCAAACTAACTTGGTGGGTTTCCACATTCACCAATGGTGTTTCATCACGTCTCACCCACATGCACATTTCCATGCCACCCCAGGCACCCAACCACCGTACCATATATTTCATCCTTCCAGATATAAGTAAAACCATTCATGTGAGCACTCATGAAAACACCAAAGGCTAAAACAAAACAACATCATAATTCAAAAAAAACAATTTACCTTCAAAATGAACACCAACCACCAAGTAAAAAAACATTTTCATATTTCACAAAAAACAACCACAATTAATTAAGAACCATTTTCTTAAAAACCTACCCCTTTTCATTTTTAAAAACTTTTTAAATAACCAAGCCACTCCAAAAAACCTCTTCCCATTTTTTTAAAAAAAATTATGCAAGGTATATTTTCATAATCCGAGGTCCATTGAGACCAATACTGTTTGTAGTAAAACACCAACCGATCAAAACCAATTGCCAAAAATAATTTATCCAATTCAAAACCTTTTTAACATCCTAAAATACCCCATTTAAAAAAAGATCTAGAATCACTTTAAAATGATTCACAATTTCAAAACATTTTATTTCAACAAACCACAAGTTTAGATTATGGATAATCCAATCCCTTTAAATCATTTCCGCTTCCCTCCATTTTTTTCACAAAAACACAACCTTCCAAAACCATTCTTATATTTAATTATTGAAAACCCACTTTTTTCAATTTTCAAAATCTAATCCTTACATTAAAACCCATTTCCACAATTCTCACACAAGGATTTAAAAAAAAATCAGAATTCAAGAAAGGTTCAAGAGACCCAAAAAAAGGGAACTAGTGTCGGTGGGTGACTTGACCATATGGTTGGCGGCCATATGGCAAACACAACACCAACACAGAGAGACTTATTAGAACCATTCCCCAGCTCCACATGGCTTGCCAGGCCCTGTGAGCTCACGAAGGCCACTGGTCAGACTCCCCTTGTCATATCCCAAAACCAAACAATCAACTAGAACAATGCACACTAATAAAACCGGACCTCCATGGAAACCTGAGGATTAGAACAATAAAGAGTTCACGACGCTCTTCTTGCACTTAACCCTCAAGTACCAACAATCGTACTCCATCTACCTTGACATCCCCAAAATAACAACGGAGCTCTAAAAATAAAGGTCCGCTAATAGACAACCTCCCTCGGATACCATTTTGTCACGAACCAGCCCGAGTCGACCCTGAACCGGTCACCCAGGCCAGCCCGCGACAAGTCCCGAGAGGCGTTCTCGATCCTCCCGGGATGGTGACAAGCACCAAGGGCATCAATAGAGTACACAAGGGAATGATATCTCCCATATATAAACAATCAAACAAATAGCGGAAATAAACGGACATCCCAAAATGAATTTATATAAAAATTGAACAAAATATTATTTATACAAGACACTAAAGGTAGAAAAAAATCAAAAACTCAAATGAACAATCCCAATGACCAACTAACTCCATGTGACACTTCTGGTCACTCTCCAACACAATGATCAATAGTCGCCCAACTTGATCGAACTAAAGATGAAACCTGCACAAGGGATAAAAAAAGAAGAAGACTACAGGCATCAATATTAAAACTCAGTAGGTTAGCCCGATATACTATTCCCAATGCACATTCCTTTAAAATAAATAAACCATCAATTTATAGTTTTAAATTCATGATATGAAAGTATGGTTTCCAAATTAGGTTCCATGCTGTAATTATTATCAGACAAAAACATGCATGTTTAATAAACAAAAATGCAAGTAACTTTTTTTTTCAAAGAGGTGAAACTTCAAAATGAACATAGTTCTCAAGAGGGCTGCTTTAAAGAATTTTATATTTTAAATAAATAACACATACTACTGAATTTACCAACCAAACACACCGTATGCCAACGGGGAGTACAAAATAGCCATTGAGCACTAGTCACAGGAATACCCCTAGGTACTAGTTAGTTGTGAGCCCCAGGTACCTCGTATCTCGGTGAAAGTAACCATAATAAATATCTGTTCTCGTGCACAAGCCACTAGTAGGGAACATACCCATAACCTAGTGGTCCCCAATCATCATCATCATCATAGTTTAGTTAGTGTTGTCATCGTCAAACTTGCTACGTGAAACAGGGGCCAACCCCCACAGAATCACTAGCATACTAGTACACGTCCGCCCACCTAGATACCCAGGATTTCCTTTAGTGCTCAATCAAGTTACACATATTATCAAATACACATTTCAAATCCAAATTCCATTCCAAAACCATAAAAACACAAACATCCCATAACCTTTCTTCACATTTCTTACACTAATCAACAAACCACTAGATATTTTGGTAAAACAATTTCATGAAGTGTATTGAGGCTGTGCACATAAAACACTTTCAAAAACATTCTTTAAATTATAAAAACACATCATAACCAAAACAAATCATATTTGTAATCCCAATAAACATTTAATAAAATCATTTAATGGACCATGAAACAATCCCAATTTCACAAGTTGTTATATACAAGTAAAACACTCCTTCATTTCTAGGAAATGCCAAACGGGCCTTTAAACATTTTCACAAAACTAACCTTTGATGAAGGTATGCATTTTAATTTTATTAAGGATCTATATAAAAATCATTTACAGCAGCAAAACTCATTCATAAATCTCTTATAATACTCAGGTTACATATTCAAAACACAACCATTTTCATAAAGATGTGAAACGGTCCATTTTTGGGCAACTCGGTCCAAAATATGTTGTAAATCAAAACCCACTTGTTTGTAAAAACAAATCCAAATTGGAAATAAATATAAGTACCCAAAATACCATTTATAATTCTTCCAATTCCTTTATAAATCCAATCAAATAACTTTTAAATCACACGTCACACATAAAATCCAACCGGGCAATTTACCGAACACATGTCATGCCCTTTTTGAACAAAAAAATTTATTTTATGTACATGAAAAGGAATAAAACAACAATTGAATGCCATATTTTTATTCAATATACTGTAACATGTTAAAAATACCATAATCCAGATTATAAACCTCACATAATATTTTCAAAAGATAATGGAACATTTAAACAAACATTTGTTGAGCACTTTCATGACAAAACAACACTACCTTTCACATAACAGTGATTAAACAACGACTTTGCACACCAAGAAAATTATAAAACGGATTAGAAACAATAATAAACATTTATATCAGTATAGGATAATATTAAAATGATGAAACTTCTATGATAAAGGCGTGTGAAAGGGATATCCTACCTCAAATCTTCAGCGTAATTGAAACACACACCCGAAATCACCCGTCGTGGGTTTATAAATCCTAAAACTATAAATACCAGACCTAAAAAAACATAAAACCCATCAAAAAAAAATTTATAACAAAAACCTAGGTCGATCATGACTAAGGTACAATATAAAACCATGAAATAATGAAAGGAGGGGGAAGAAGAAGAAGAAAAGAGAAGGAATCTCACCTTTAATCCTAGAACACTCATCGTCTTCCATTAGATCTGAAGCCCTAGAGAAAAGGGAATGGATTGATAATTCTTTGAGAGACTCCTAAGGTCTGGAAGAACTAGGGGAAGAAGATAGGGGGCTAAAAAAGTACGAATTGATTGATTTATGAATGTTAAACGTTACCTTGGAAAATCTGGGCGATTTGAGGTTTCCTGAGAATGTTTGCCCTAATCCGCGACACACATGAGCTCCAAAGAGGTAAAATAGATTATGAGGGTTAGGATAGGGTTATTGGCTTCGAAGGTGTGGTCGAATCACCGAAAAATAGTAAAATATGAAAAATATATAAATAAAACAAATTAATTTTTTAAAACAGGAAATGGGCTCATGGGCTGGCCCAATACCTAAATAAGTAACCCAAATTCACCCGGCTTATGAATTTATAATGGGTCCAAAAGGATAAATAAATTTTAATATATCAGTATAGGACAAGTGTTAAGTTGAATGGGTGAAAAAGGATGAAAAAAAAGCATTATAAAAAACAAATTCAGTTTTTAAAACTGGTAATGGGCTCACGGTTGGCCCAAATAATGAAGTAACCACCCTTTCTTCAAAAAACTCCTAAACAAGAAATGGGGATCCCAAATTATGGTGGTTAGACTTATATGAAACTTCAAAACTCAAGTTTCATCTCATAAAATACCCATGAAAAGGATTGGGATTTCTAATGGGCCGGATCAATACAAAGACAGAAAAAACCGTGTGTGACATTCACTAAACAATGATATGCTTTTAAAATATATTTAAAACTAGCCGTTATGAATAGAAATAACCACTTTTTGAAATTTTATAAATTTTATTTTTCAAAATGGATTTCATTTTTGGATTAGGAATATCGAAATTAGCCTAGGGTAAAATTTTGATATTTTTCTGAAAACTTTTAATTTTAGATGAATAGTGAAACCACTAAGTTGTAGTTAGAAAACTGAATTTTTCATAAAACTTAATTTTACCGCTTCTGTGAGTAGAATTTCGAAAATCCGAGAGACACGATTGATGTCAATAAGTAAAATGTGGTTCAATGGGATAAAAATAATTTTTTGGTGAATAGTATCTTTTTACTTTTTTTTACCATGATTACAAATAAATAGGGTAATTAAGGGTAAAAATGATATTATTATTACCCTAACACATGTCCTAATTCTATTGGACAAGAGTAATTCGACGAAAAACAACCTTAGGAATAAAATATGACCATTTAGTCCCACTTGGATTAGATTAGGACATTTATTAATAATTTATTTAAAGAAGAGTTAAAATAGTTAAAATCAAAGTTTAATAAGTAAATCATTTTTAATATGGGGTTATAAATAAGATAAATTCGACTATAAATATTCATTAGAAAGATAAAAAGATTTCCACCATAATGGTATTTTATTTGTAATTTTTAGACATTAAATAATTTAATTTATTTATGACACAATGATGATGCAGTAATTATCTTATTAATGAAATATTAACCAAATTGATGTTATAAATGCCCAAATAAATGTAATTTGAGACTTTTTATTAATTACACTAATTTTATAGGTTCATATGACATGTTATTATGGATTTATGTAACTTGGTTCGAAATAATCATTCTGTTATGATTTTCATAAAAATCAATTACTTAATAGTTTCAAAATTGACATAAAATAGTTTTTAAAACAAATATTATATTATTAATTGTTATTTTATTCCTAAAAATCTATGGTCCGGCCAAATGACATAGATAAGGTTGTATATTTTAATAATAAACAACTTGGGGTTCGTTTGGCTTGATATAGTAAGTTCATTAACCTTATAGTGTAAGAAAACAAGAAGACACGGTAAAAGTTAAATTATCAAACATAAAGTTAGATCTAAATGATAAGGTTAAAATTGATACCTACACTTGTCTAAATTCTATTGGATGAGAGGCTTTCGACCCCTTCCCACCTTATCTTCTAAATATATCAATTTGGAGCGATTAATAACAGAATTTGACTTTATAATAAAATAATATTTTTTGTTATTCCAAAGGTGCCCCTCCCCTCCCTTATAAAAGGGCACTTACTCCCCCTCTTCCTCACACCACTTTGAGCATTCAAGATCGTCCAAACCCTGCTAATTTATCCTCTCCACTTCCCTATAAACATCATATAGGTTCCGGTCTTCTTAAGAGACCTATTTTAGTGCCCTAAGAGGAGGTCTCAAAGAAGCACTTCAAAGAAGAGGTAATGTCCGTTACCGATTCATTCATCTTTATTTCTTCTTCCACTTCTTCTTCTTTAGTTGTTTCATTATGAAGTAATAACATCAGTATCACTAATATAATGATATTTTATTATAAGTTTAAAACAACCCTATTTCACCATCTACCCATCCTACGGAAAAAGAAATCACCGCGCGTGCGTACGTACGGAATACCATCTCCACGCCATGGTGTAATCTATTTTCCACCACCACCATACTTGAATGGGTATAATGGTGTAAATAATGATTGTATATGACTATTATAAAGTGATATTGATTCTGAAATAGTGTACATACACTACAATAAAATTCCACGATCATAGGAACGATATCATCACTCGTGCGTACGTACGGAATACCGTCTCCACGATGTGATGCGACTCGTTCTACATGATATTCATTTCATAATAATTATATAAATGAATTGATTGAATTAATATTATATATATTACACTAATACCATTCTGTAAATGAGGTATCTATAACCTAAAGAGAAGAATAAGAATTTATTCGACAAAACACGCATAAGAACAAAAATTAATAACCACCCGAATAACAAGTAGTAATGAAATATTACTAATAAGAATCAAAGAATATGACCATATATGATATCATAACAATAATTATGATTCTGGAATATGTCAATAACATTATTTAAATCATTATAGAGGAGGTTAGGACACTTACGAAGCAAATCGGACCTAAGGTAAGGGAAATATCACAATCTCATTTTTATCCGAGATTGTTTATACATTAGTATTTACTAGGGTGTATTTTATCATCCACATCCATGTTTCCACAATATGTAATATTATTTCCATCCACCTACAATTTTTTAAATCCAATTTTACCCTTCGGTGAGTTTTTATTAAAGGATATGAGAAGAATTTTTTGTCGTTTTTCGTACGAGGTACTTTTTGACTTTTCCGACAAAAGTACGAAGAATGTTTTTTAAACTTATACGGAATGAATGGATTTTTTAAACAATATTACCAAGAATCTTCCATTACAATTTTTCATGTTTATTTTTAATCAACTTCTTTTAGTTTAAAATTGTATGACATGTTAAGAAATGAAAAAATGTTTTTGAAGTAGAAAGGATATTTTCCTCAAGAATGGAGTTCAAGTGTTTTATCAATATTATTTTCCATCTAAGATAATAAAGGGTTATGTTTCTACCCCTATTGTTACATGGATTTGATTATGTTGTTATGGAAATATTTTTATTAATTCTTTTATCTTATATGAATTGTTTTATGATGTCACGATGTTTAAAGATTTGCATTTTTATTACATGGGTTATGCAATGATGTATGATCTATGATTTTGTGGCACACATAAGAATGGTATCATTATGAGAAGGGTGGGACCTATATCTCCCTCCAATTCATTGGGTAAAGATTTTATATCTCATGAGATAGACATGGCTGAAATGGTAGGTTATACCGGTTCAGTTAAACTGGACTGAAACGAGGAGTGAACTCGGTTCAGAAATGGACTCTGTCCACTAAGATAGTCTTGGAAATGAGTCTTGACTAATAAGAAATTATTCTCTATGATTATATGTGTATGCCAGAAATTTTCATGTTTTATGTTATGATTATTGGGATTCCATTTCACTACTATGATTTATCCCATGTTATGAAATTATGCTCTCTTTTGCAGGTTGAGATTTCCAAAAGTTATGTTCTTATGATTATGATGTGATTGATATTTCTTTTGTTTATCCTTACTGAGCATTTGAGCTCACCATTTTGTATGTTTTCTTTCCCCAGGTCAGGAAGAAGGTTATTAAGTAAGATATGCCAAAAGGTACTATAGATATGATGAAAAAAATGGGAGATAGTGTAGACGCTTTATGAACCAGTTGTTTATGTTTCCCAGTTTCTAAAGACACTATACCTATACGGTCCTTTCATGGTTTTGTTATATGATGTAATAAGTATGCTTCAATTTTGAAGTATTAACAATGTATGTAAAGTATGGGTGGTTATAGTTGGTATCAGAGGAAAGGTATAGTCATCCTTTGGAAACTAGGATGTGGAAGCCTTAGTAAGAACCCTAAGGATAAATATAAGCATAGAACACAATCTTAGTGTTTTATAAATGGCCATGAATAACCTAGTATAATACCTTAAGTGTGAAATTTTATTCTTGATTATGTGGTTTTCCTATTATAATTAGTGTTTATCACACTATTCTTCTTGGTTTTAGTCAATGGCTGGAACCAGAAGGAACCGTGTTAATGCGGAATACGACGGGCAATGCAATGATTGTCCCCCTGAGCAACCAAATGTTATGGGATCTGGAATGCGAAATCTTGTAGCCATGCCCACACAACTTTATCACGCTATGAATCATGCAGGACTTCCAAACAAGCAAAGGAAGGAGCAACATTTTGTTGAATCCTTCATGAGACAGCGTCCACCTTCATTCAACGGGTCTACTGATCCATTAGTTGCTGAACAACGGATTAGTACTACTAAAAAGATATTTTCAGTTCTTCAATGTTCTGAGCATGATAAATTCATCTTAGCAGTGTATCGTTCAGAAGGTGATGTTGATCAATGGTGGAATCTTATTAAGAATACGAGGCAAAGGGATGAAATTGAGTCCATGGAATGTGACGAGTTCATGAACTTATTTTTCAATTAGTACTTCCCTCGTATTCTCCGAAAAAAGATGGAGAAATAGTTTCTTGAACTGAAGAAAAAGGATGATGAATCTATTGGTACCTATGAAGAAAATGTTACAATACTTGCGAGGTATGCTTCTGGTATTATTATCCAAACTGAGAGTAAAATCGATCGATTCTTCAGTGTCTTAAAACCAAGTCTTCAAAGGGCATTAGCCATAATGGACTTCAATAGCTATGAGGAAATCGTTCGATGTGCTCTCAAAGTTGAGATGGAGATTGGAGTAACCCATCAGTCATATGGGTTTGATAAGAAGAGGAAAATGGAATTCAAAAGAAAATCTAAAGATCACACTGAAAAGAAGATGAGATTTCCCTTATGCTCAATGTTTGGAAAGAAACATTGATGGAGTTGTCTTAAAGGGAAAAGTAAATGTTTCAAGTGTGGAAAGGAAGGTCATCGGGAATTTGAATGCCGCGATGGTGGGAAGAAGATGTCTAATGATGAAAACAAAGGAAGGGATACACCGAATGAACCTACTACATTTCAATGTTTCAAGTGCAAGGAGATGGGACATTATGCCAATAAATGCCCTAATCCAAGGGTTTATGATGATGGTCGACGTCAACATACTCTTAAGGCTAAAGACAAAGGAAAATCACATGAAATTTCTATCAGCGATGTGGAGTACGATAACGATGTGGTGAAAGGTACACTTACCATCCACTCTAAAGTAGCAAATGTTTTATTTGATTCTGGATCCACCAACTCTTTTATTTCTGAAGAATTTTCTAAGGGTATCATCGTGTTACCTCAACAATTAGATGTTGAGTTAGCTATGACAACTCCTAATGTCACCACAGTCGCATCAAATGTTTATAATTCTTCTCTGATCGAAGTTTGTGGAAAAATTCTTCCTTCAAATCTTATGATCCTTCCTATAGTGGAATTTGATGTGATTATTGTCATGGATTGGCTTTCTTTAAATGGAGCTCATATCAATTTCCAAATAAGGGAAGACACATTTCATATTCCAGATCAATCTATAATCGTCTATTAATGAAAGGATGAATATAACCTCCAATGGAAATTCCTTCTACCTTATGGGTCTTGATTCCACTAAATGATGGTTATTTATCTCAAATGGTTGGTGGGAAACTCACGATTAAGAATATTCCCATTGTACGGGAGTTTGATGATGTCTTTCTGGAGGAATTACCGGGTCTTCCACCAAATCGTGAAGTTGAGTTTTCAATAGAACTCGTACTGGGTGCTTTTCCTATTTCAAAGACACCTTATAGAATGGCCCCAATTGAGTTGCAGGAATTGAAGAAGAAACTCCAAGAGAATCTTGATAAGGGATTCATATGCCCTAGTTCGTCACCTTGGGGAGTACCTGTTCTATTTGTTAAGAAGAAAGATGGATCAATGAGACTCTGTATTGATTATCGAGAACATTACAAGATCACTATCAAGAACAAATATCCTCTCCCATGCATTGATGAATTATTTGACCAAATACGCGGAGCTCAATGCTTTTCCAAGATTGATCTTCGTTCAGGGTATCATCAATTAAGGGTCAAAAGGGACGATATACCAAAGACGGATTTCTGTACAAGGTATGGACACTATGAATTTATAGTGATTCCATTTGGTCTTACTAATGCCCCTGCTATCTTCATGGATCTGATGAATAGAGTCTTTAGAGACTATCTTGATCAGTTTCTGGTAGTCTTTATAGACGATATTCTTGTCTATTCAAAGAGCAAGGAAGAACATGAAGATAACTTGAGAATTATATTGAAGACCCTGAGAAAAAGAGAAGCTTTATGCCAAATTTACCAAGTGTGAATTTTGGCTTCCAAAAGTTTCCTTTTTGGGTCACATAATCTCAAAAGTGGGGATATCTATGGATCCAGGAAAAACAGGGGTTATCGAAAGATGGTTGAGACCAACAACAGTAACTGAGATCCGAAGTTTTCATGGTTTGGCTGGATATTATCGACGTTTTGTGAAAGCTTTTTCACGATTATATAATCCACTCACCAAGTTGACTCGGAAAGGAGTTAAGTTTGTTTGGATGGAAGAATGTGAAAAGAATTTCAAGGAGTTGAAAAGAAGGTTATCCAGTGCACCTGTGCTCACACTTCCTTGTAGTGGAGAAAGGTTTGTGATCTATAGTGATGCATCCAAGAAGGGATTGGGGTGTGTTCTTATGCAAAATGATATCGTGATAGCTTATGCCTCACGACAGTTGAAAATCCATGAGCAAAATTACCCAACACATGATTTCAAGTTAGCTATGGTAATATTTTCTTTAAAGATCTCGATGCATTATCCTTATTGAGAAAGGTGTGACATTTATACTGATCATAAAAGTATAAAGTATATTTTCACACAAAAGGAGCTGAATATGCGTAAAAGAAGATGGTTGGAGCTGATTAAGGATTATGACTGCTCAATCCATTACCACCCTAGGAAAGCAAACAAGGTGGCAGATTCATTAAGTCGACAAGACCATGCAAGTTTATCCATGATGAGGATCATAAAAGATCCAATATTTATGGATTTACAAAGGATGGATCTTGGAAATATAATGGAAGGGGAAAAATATTATCTTTCTCAAATGAATGTTCGACCATCTATACATGTGAAGATTAAAGAGGCACAGAAAGAAGATGTGGAGTTACAAAAGAAGGTGAGAAATGTTCCTGAATTCAACCTTGATTGTGATGGGATAATAAAGTTTAGGAATTGGGTTTGTGTTCATCACATCCCGGAATTAAAGGAGCTACTGGATGAGGCTCATAGTTCTTCATTGTCTATTCATCCTGGTTGCACGAAGATGTATAGGGACCTGAAAGAGTACTTCTAGTGGGATGGCATGAAAAGAGATGTTGCTGAATATGTCTCTCGATGCTTGGTTTGTCAGCATGTTAAAGCTGAGAGACAGAAGTCTAAGGGGATGTTACAACCATTAACCATACCCGAATGGAAATGGGAAAACATCTCTATGGACTTTTTCACAGGACTTCTTAAAACATCCAAAGGCAATAATGCAATTTGGGTCATAGTTGATCGTCTTACCAAGTCTGCACACTTCATTTCTATTAGAGAGGATTTCTCTCTGGATCAGCTTGCCAGGATATATGTAAAGGAAGTGGTAAGATTGCATGGAGTACCACTTTCTATTATATCTGATCGGGTTCCGAGATTTACCTCGAAGATCTGGAGAAGTCTTCAGCATACTCTGGATACAGAGTTGAGTTTCAGCACTACTTATCATCCTCAGACCGATGGTCAGTCTGAGAGAACAATTCAAACTCTAGAAGATGTGTTGAGAGCTTGCTCTATGGATTTCAAATGTCGTTGGGATCAACACCTACCATTGGTGGAATTTTCATATAATAATAGCTTTCACTCTAGTATTCATATGGATCCTTATGAGGCTCTCTATGGAAAGAAAATCAGTACTCCAACTTGTTGGGATGATATTGGGGAAAGAAAGCTATTAGGACCTGATCTCATTGATGAAATGGTAGAAAAGGTCAGATATTTTCAAAAACACATAAGAGCAGCTCAAAGTTGACAGAAAAGTTGTGCCGACAACTAATTAAAAGACCTAGAGTTTGAAGTGGATGATAAAGTGTTCTTACGAATATCTCCCTTGAAGAGAGTCATGAGATTTGGAAAGAAGGGGAAGTTGATACCTAGATATATCGATCCTTTCGAAATACTGGATCATGTCGGGAAGGTAGCTTACCGATTGGCGCTTCCACCGAATCTCTCTCAAGTACACGATGTGTTCCATGTATCTCTCCTGAGAAAGTACATACCTGATCCTTCACATGTACTCATCTCAGAAGTTGTACCGTTGGAGCAAGATCTTTCTTATGAAGAACAACCGATAGAGATTCTGGATCGTAGCGGAAGAGTCTTACGAAACAAGACCACTCTCTTGGTGAATGTTTTATGGAGGAACCACCAATTAGAAGAAGCTACATTAGAGCTTGAGGATATGATGATGGAGAGGTATCCTCATCTGTTTGTTACAATGTGACCAATTTCGAGGGCGAAATTCATTTTAAGGGGGTAGAGTGGAACACCCGAGACTTTTATGTGAAATACTTTGTTTTTATATTATATAAATCATCAAAGGAATCTTTCACTACCCACAACACTAGCTTGGCTTGCTTTACACGCAACAGCGGCCTTCCTCGATAGCTTGTGTCGTACGAAATACCGAGTTTCACTAAACAATGATATGCTATTAAAATATTATTAAAACTAGCTGTTATGAATTGAAATAACCACTTTTTGAAATTTTATAAATTTTATTTTTCAAAATGGACTTCATTTTTGGATTCGGAATATCGAAATTAGCCTAGGGTGAAATTTTGGTATTTTTTTGAAAACTTTCAATTTTTGATGAATAGTGAAACAACTAAGTGGTAGTTAAAAAACTGAATTTTTCATAAAACATAATTTTACTGCTTCTGTGAGTGGAATTTCGAAAATCCGAGAGACACTGTTGATGTCAGTAAGTAAAATGTGGTTCAATGAGATGAAAATAAGTTTTTGGTGAATAGTACCTTTTTAATTTTTTTAACCACGATTAAAAGTAATTAGGGTAATTAAGGGTTAAAATGAAATTATTATTACCCTAAAACATGTCCTAATTATATTGGACAAGTTTAATTCGACCAAAAACAACCTTAGGAATAACATATGACCATTTAGTCCCACTTGGATTAGATTAGGACATTTATTATTAATTTATTTAAAGAAGGGTTAAAATAGTTTAAATATAAGTTTAATGAGTAAATAATTTTTAATATGGGGTTATACATAAGATAAATTCGACTATAAATATTAATTAGAAAGCTAAAAATATTTCCTACATAATGGTATTTTATTTGTAATTTTTAGACATTAAATAATTTATTTTATTTATGACACAATGATGATGCAATAATTATCTTATTAATGAAATATTGACATAATTGATGTCATAAATACCCAAATAAATGTAATTTGAGACTTTTATATATTACACTAATTTTATAGGTTAATATGAAATGTTAGTATTGATTTAAGTAACTTGGTTCGAAATAATCATTCTTTTATGAGTTTCAAAAAAATCAATTACTAAATAGTGTCAAGATTGACATAAAATAGTTTTTAAAACAAATATTATATTATTAATTGTTATTTTATTCCTAAAAATCTAAGGTTCGGCCAAATGACTTAGATAAGGTTATATATTTTAATAATAAACAATTTGGGGTTCGTTTGTCTTGATATAGTAAGTTTATTAACCTTATAGTGTAAGAAAAGAAGAAGACACAGTAAAAGTTAAATTATCTAACTTAAAGTTAAATCTAAATGATAAGGTTAAAATTGATACATAAACTTGTCTAAATTCTATTGTATTATAGGATTTCAACCCCTACCCACCTTATCTTCGAAATATATCAATTTGGAGCTATTAAAAACCGAATTTGGCTTTTTAATAAAATAATATTTTTAGTTATTCCAAAGGCGCCCCTCTCCTCCCTTATAAAAGGGCACCTCCTCCACCTATTCCTGACACCACTTTGAGCCTTCATGCTCGGCCAAACCCTGCCAATTTCTCCTCTACACTTCCCTAGAAACATCCTAGAGGTTTTTGTCTTCTTCAAAGACATATTTTATTGCCCTAAAAGAAGGACTCAAAGAAGCACTTCAAAGAAGAGATAATGTCCGTTACCGATTCGTTCATCTTTATTTCTTCTTCCACTTCTTCTTCTTTAGTTGTTTCATTATGAAGTAATAACATCATTATCACTCATATAATGATATGTAATTATATGTATGAAACAGCCCTATTTCACCATCTATCAATCCTATGGTAAAAGAAATCACCGCGCATGCGTACGTACGGAATACCGTCTCTACGCCGTGGTGTAATCTATTTTCCACCACCACCTTACTTGAATGGGTATAATGGTGTAAATAATGACTATATATGACTATTATAAAGTGATATTGATTCTTAAATTGTATACATATACTCCAATACAATTCCACGATCATAGGAACGATATCATCACTCGTGCGTACGTACGGAAAACCGTCTCCACGATGTGATGTGACTCGTTCTACATGATCTTCATTTCATAATGATTATATAAATGAATTGAATGAATTAATATGATATATATTACACTAATAACATTCTGGAAATTAGTTATCTATAACCTAAAGAGAAGAATAAGAATTTATTCGACAAAACACGCATAAGAACAAAAATTAATAAACACCCGAATAACAAGTAGTAATGAAATATTACTATTAAGAATCTAAGAATATGACCATATATGATATCATAACAATAAGTATGATTCTGGAATAATTCAATAACATTATTTAAATCATTATACAGGAGGTTTGGACACTTATGAAGCAAATCAGACCTAAGGTAAGGGAAATATCACAATCTCATTTTTATCCGAGATTGTTTATACTTTAGTATTTACTGGGGTGTATTTTATCATCCACATCCATGTTTCCTCAATATGTAATATTATTTCCATCCACATACAATTGTTTAAATCCAATTTTACCCTTCGGTGAGTTTTTAGTAAAGGATATTAAAGGAATCTTTTGTCGTTTTTTGTACGAGGTACTTTTTCACTTTTCTGACAAAAGTACGAAGAATGTTTTTTTAACTTATACGGTATGAATGGATTTTTAAAACAATATTACAAAGAATCGTCCTTTACACTATTTCAAGTTTATTTTTAATCAAATTATTTTAGTTTAAAATTGTATGACATGTTAAGAAATGAAAAAATGTTTTTTAGGTAGAAAGGATATTTTCCTTAAGAATAGAGTTTAAGTGTTTTAACAAAATTATTTTCCATCTAAGATAATAAAGGGTTATATTTCTATCCCTAGTATTAAATTTATTTGATTAAGTTGTGATGGAAATATTTTTATGAATTCTTTTATCTTATATGAATTGTTTTATGATGTCACAATGTTTAAAGATTCCCATTTTTATTACATGGGTTATCCAATGATGTATGATTTATGATTTTTTGGCACACATAAGAATGGTATCATTATGAGATGGGTGGGACCTATATCTCACTCCAATGCATTGGGTAATGATTTTATATCTCATGAGATAGACATGGATGGAACGTTATGTTATACCGGTTCAGTGAAACAGGACTGAAACGAGGAGTGAAATCGGTTCAGAAATGGACTTTGTCCACTAAGATAGTATTGGAAATAAGTCTCGACTAATAAGAAATGATTCTCTATGATTATGTGAGTATGCCACAAATTTTCATGTTTTATGTTATGATTATTGGTATTCCATTTCACTACTATGATTTATCCCATGTTATGAAATTATGCTCTCTTTTGCAGGATACGATTTCCAAAAGTTATGTTCTTATGAATATGATGTGATTGATATTTCTTTTGATTACCCTTACTGAGTATTTGAGCTCACCCTTTTGTATGTTTTCTTTCCCCAGGTTAGGAAGAAGGTTATTAAGTAAGATATTCCAAAAGGGACTATAGATATGATGAAATAAATGGGAGACAATGTAGATGCTTTATGAACGAGTTGTTTATGTTTCCCAGTTTCTAAAGACACTATACCTATATGGTCCTTTAGTGGTTTTGTTATATGCTGTAATAAGTATGCTTCAATTTTTAAGTATTAACAATGTATTTAAAGTATATGTCATTATACTTATTGCCATCTGGGATCAATCATTGTATTTTCTATATAGGGGTCACCATGTTTTGTATGGGCACAGACATTATATAACCTATATCATCCTCAGATGACTCTATTTGGTGAATCCATTATATATTCCATATCAGGATCACTTGTGAGCAATAATGGGGTTAAATCCATTGTATAATATGTATCATGATCACCCAGTCATTTTACATATTTAACAATTACTATTTGAGAATAAAACATTTAGAAGCCTTCCCTTTTCCATAATAGCATCAATAAATGTTCATTAGTAGAACACCATATGGTTGAAATCAATAAATGTTCATTTAGAAGCCTTACCTAAAAATATCATATTTGTTTTATAGAAACCATATGGTTGAAATCAATTCCAAAAATCCATAGTGGAGTTTAATTTACATCATTATTATTTCATTGGTGAATGAAAATACATTTTATTTTCCATTAAAATAATTCTTGATAAAAAAATATTTTCATTTTAAATATAAATTATTAAAACAAAAAATTAAAAACATATTTTAACATTAAATATATTTTAAAACAACCTTGGGGACATTTAAATGAATCATTTTATAAAATAATTGACATCAAGGTGATAAAATACATTAATGTTGTAAAAAATAAAAATAAACATTATTTTCATTCTTTTTTTAAAGGTAGTCAATGTAAGGTAGTTGGAAAAAATTAAGAAAATAAATTTTTTAAAAAATTAATAGAATGTAAAAGTTCAGGAATAGTATCATAGGTATTGAATTTTTTGAAGAAATGAACACTTTTAACAAAATTTTGGAATTTTTTTATTGAAAAAAATGATTCTTATTCTAAAAGAAGGATACAATATCAGTATCACAAAAAATAAATTAGGGAGGAAATAAAAATTAAACATATGAACCAAATTCATTGCTAGAGAAGAATAAAATAGATATGGGTTAGGAATATAAGATGGTATTAATTTTTCAAAACATCCATCAATATATACATTGGTGAAAGGAAATCATATTATATCATAAATCCTTTTCAGCATTCATAACTCCCCAAAAATAATCCAAGATAAATAATAAGATCATATGATACATCAAATATCATGGTCATATGGATATAATTGATATAAAATTTGGAATATATATATATATATATATATCTAAAAAAATAGTTTCAAATCACAATCATATGTTCCAAAGAAAGAAATTTGAGACGAGAAACCCTTAAAATGATCATAATGTGGATGTGGGAATAGATTAGTTACTCAATTATTTATATTTACAGTAAATACACAAAAAATTGTAGATATACAACATAAGAGAATAAAAATTCATTAAGCATGCAATCTTATAATATCAAAGATACTGAAGAAATATTATAACCTACTGAAAATAATTTTTTTATGATATTTATTATCACCTGGTGGAATTCAATCGAATTATACTTGGATGAAATTGTTATAATTGTAGTATAAAATACAATGATTTATGAATTAATATTTATTATATATATAATTTTTATTATATACTCCATAAAAATAGATTGTGTATATATCATTATAATATGCCTCAATGAATAGATATTGTGGCGAACTCTCATACCATGAGTCCAAAATATCCATTTGTGTCCTTTATATACTATATAAATTTATTTTATAAATTATTTTATTACTTTAAAAGGATTACTAACTTATAATTATGTATTTTATTTTTTAAATTTCATTATATAAATACATAATCAGTTCAGTAATCATCATGTGTTTTGGTGAAGTTCAGTTTATTTTTTTAAATCGGATTTGGTGTGTTAACTATGTTCAGAGTTAACATTTTTAAAAATTATATAAAATAATAATAATTTCATAATTATCATATCTATTCTTAATTTTCACTCTTAAAAAAATCTTCAAATATGGTAATGAAATTTGAACTATGTTACAATCATGGAGACGGTTGGCCGGATGTAAGCTTGAGAAATGTTTCCTTTATTCAATGATAAATATGTGTACATGGTATGTATTAGCTTATATTTATTGAATTATTATAATATAACAAATTAAATATTTTATATTTAAACACACACACATATATATATCATCCATTTATGTTATGGTGAAAAAATAATCATATCACTTCATGGAGGCAGTGGTCTATGTATATTCTCAAATGAGTTTGTCCTTTTTCCGTGAGTTGAAAGGTAAGAAATAAAATGATATATTATATTTTTATGATAAAAAATATGTCATTAATATCATAATTATTTCATATACAATAAATTTATTAAATAAATGTTTTCTTTTATGCATTCCCTTGAAAGTGTTCTTGAAAAATGAATCAAATCACATCGTAAGGTAGTAGTCCTCCACACACACGAGTGACATTATCATGTCCCCTAACGAATTGATAGTAAGAAGGTTTATGTGATATAATAATTATAGTAGTATAATTATGTTTAAAATATCATATATATACATTATATATGTCTTCATTCCCAATAGTGGGAGATGGTAATGGATAAATGAATGGCATCAATTTGTGAGGTTGTATTCCTCCAAACACATGACTGATTGTTTCATTTCACAATTTATGGAAGAGAAGAATGATTTATGTAATGATATTAAAATAATAAAATAAAAATATATGGTATATATTTTTTTTTTATCATAATAATATAATAATAGTTTAAATAGGTGGAAGAATAAATAAAAAATGCTCGGTTAAGCATGAAACCACTTTTTCATCCATCCTCCACATGTTAAATCCAAAATAATTATTAAAATATCCATATGAAAAAAATGAATCTAATCTATGGGGAGAAAACTAAGAATAATATTTGTGTAATTACTAAAAAAAATTCTTGAAGGTGATAATATGAGAAAAGAGTTGGTAACCATTTTTAAATGAGTTGAGTGGAACACTTCTAATTATTGTAAATTAAATTGTTATACAACCATTTTTCACCTAGTAGAAAGATCCAATATAAACCATTATCATGACTTAGATATTATAAGTTCTATATATGGACATAAAATATATTTTATACCAATTTAAATGAAAATTTAACCCCAACTATTTTATTTTTACCCCATGAGAGATATGTTTTTACCTTAACTGTGGGAAAAAAATTTTATTGATTAAAAATTTCATTAGAAAAAAAAATTATTTTATTATTATTAGATAATCTAAATTACTATGATTTGAAATTATAAATCCATTTTAGGAAATTAAATTTTTAAATGATGATTAATTTAATTTTTTATTAAAACTGTAAATGTGATGAAAAAGTAGGTAGTCATGAAGTATATTTTTTTAAGAAAAAATTGAATTTGTATTAGATATATTCCCATTAATAATAATCATATGTATTTAAATAAATATGTATATATATAATATATAAATTTCATTTAAAACATTCTTAATTATTTTCTTTTAATTAATGTAAATGGAGAATGATTACACACTTGTAAACAGCTTTTAAGAGAAATCCTATTTTTAATCCCTAATATGTGATCATATTAAAATCAAATATAAAGTTGATTAAAAAGTAAATAAGTGGATTAAATAAAATAAATTAACAATTATGGTAATTTATATATTTGTTAATTTAAATTAATTAATTTATTGGAAATAAAGGTCATCTAAAAAAGTTAAAACATTAACTATTTACTAAATAATCAATATTTTCTGAAAAATCCCACATTTTAACCAAATGATAATTTTGATGTTTTGAAATAAATAATTTGTAACATTTTGTTAAAAATATTTTCAACAATTGGATGTAATTAATGATACTGTATATGTGCAATGTAACGAACCATCCATGGAGATCCTCTCAAACCAGTAACTAACCTAAATTATCACATACCCGAATAGAATTACTGATCCTCGAGGGGTTGAAACTACCCATCAGGAATTAACAAAAACTAGAGGGAATTATTTCATCCCCACCTAAGGTGGCTGAAAAACTTAAATATATGTATATATGATGTCAATAAATAAAATTATAGTCAAATAGCTAAATATATTTTACATCAAAATGGAAGAATCCAAATCAATAAGACTCAAAAGTACCTAATCATTTTCCAAGATACAAGTACACTGGAAATGGAAAAAAAAACTGATACTAATACACACTATGATGGAGTGGGTAAACTCTCACCATCACACTACCATCAACCCAAAAAAAATTGGAAAAAACCTTATCATCTCATTATGGTTCCGTCGATTTCCTATAATTGAAATTCATAAAATGTTGTACGTATTCCTAAAGAGGTGTGAAATGTAAGAGATAAATAAGATAAATATGATATAATATATGTATCCCATGTAAAATCAATAAAAAAATACATACATGATTATTTTTAAAGATGATAGGTCATGATAATCAGATAATCCATTTTTATAAACCAATTTATTGTATTTCATTTTCTTAATTTTTCATAGTTCAAAATAATCATGGTAAAATAGATTCAAATATTATCATATATATGACATAAGACAAATAAAATCATTTCTATCAAATCATATCAAAATCCAATGACATTATAACCAACATAATAGATATATTAATGCTAAGGCTCATATTTGGAAAGGATTTCTAGGACACTCATACCCAGATATTGACAATTGTACAAAAGAAAAATTATAGAAATATATATTAAATCTATATATAAGATGAACAACCCAATAATGTTAAACTCGCAATAATTCCGAAATTTCATTAGATCAAAAGTCTTAGTGAATAATGGAACACCCCGTGAATGAAATAACCTAAAGTATGAACTAAGAAAACTTTTTGATAAAAGTTCTACTTGAGTACCCATGGATTCCCATGTGTTTTTGTTATCAACCCGCTTCATCAAATTCATTAATTGAAAACTATTTCATCAATTGATATCAAAATTATTTGAAAATAGATTTTCCTTTATCAAAATATGGGGAAAATGAAATTTTCAAAATCAAAAACAAATTTCCATACATTAAATTCAATGATGATAATATATTTATAAAACAATTTATATAACTAGTGAAATAAAATTCATCCAATATATGATAGTTGAAGAACCCCACACTTCAAACTCTTGTTTTAGACATGCACAAAGGGATCCACCAACATGAATGAATGAAAAAAAGAGCCCTATAATCAATATATAAGCCTCAAAATCAATTCAAAATAGAAAATCAATGGCAGAGAAGATAGAACAACAAGTTCCTCATGAAACTTGCATGTCAAACCATAACCGGCACAAAGTTCATCTTATTGAGGAAGATTACACAAATGAATTATAATGTATCATGACGATCAGCCCCATAAGAACAATATGTTTGAAAACTCATGAAAATTGTGGTGCAGCATCCAATAAAAATGAAGAATATAAAAAGGAGAATATACATAGAGAGATGGGGTGAAACTACAACGAAGTCTTACAGCTGAATAAAATGATCCTAGAGGAAAATAGATATAAAATTTTTCCATGTGGTTCTCATTATTATATAGAGAAAATAAAACATGTATAATGAGATATTACAAATACATTTAGTTCCCCAAAAATCACTAATCCCAAAACATTCATGATGTGAGACCATTTAATGAATTTAATTCTTAATTATCAAAAGAAAATGAGAAATAATTCCACTTGGATTAAAAATTATACCTTCGACCATTTCATGACATGAACCTAATCCATGGGATGTAATCCATTCATATCTAGAACCAACAAAAAACATCTTATTGGAATCTAATAAATGATGTGTAACCATCTATCACCTTAAAATTCACTTCAATTTATAAATAATCCAAACAATGGAGAAAGAACCCAATCCTTCTCTATTGTTCTCAGAAATCATAGAGAATACTGAAAATCCTTTGAAATATTTATTATGATACACCATTAATTAAAAAAACATACATCTTAAAATATCAGGTTATTTTCATGTGAAAATTAACTCCATCTGAAGAGACACCAAAATGAACAAAAATAAATCGAGAAAAATTGATATAATTAATAAATAAAATAATGTAATGTTATTTTAAAAAATCCCCACCATTAGACATTCAATGAATTGTATATCATGTGGAACAATGTTTTCTAGAAAGAGGTGAGTCCACTACTCCTCCATTAAAAACTCATAGTCCTAATGATCATGAGAATTAGAATGATGAACCCATAACACTCTGACCAAAGGAATAAAATTCCAATTAAATACCATCAATTAGTATTCAATTATCTTCACTGGAATCTATTCAGTATAAAATTAAACTTCCAACGTGATCTCGTCCAAACATAAAAATATCAGACCGATTAGAACCATACATCCTGAGATGAGACATGTGGAGAAAATAAGGAAATGAAATTAACTAAAATGAAAATTCAAATTGATAAGAAACTGCCCCAAGACACACAGTGACCTCAAATTTACTATCATATCATAGAGAAAACATTCACAATTTTCTAATCCAATGTTGACCAAAAATTTCGGATACTTTCAAGAAAAACTGGACACCAAAAAAAATTTATGATGGCGATGATTTGAATACGATGTTTTTCAAATTTTTTTTATTACTTAAAACCATAATATGTCCTGGATCATCACTAAATTCTACTATAGATACAGATGTACTTCAAGATATTCTTTTCCAACATCTTTTCAACAAAGAGGTTATCTATATAGGTGACCATATAAAACCTTGAAAGGATCCATTCTGATCTATTACTAATAACTATTATTATAAGAACATTCAACAAGTATAAAATTGCTATCCCACATTCCATTAATATCCAAAATAAAATCATTTAGAGAATACTCAAGGATGTCAAAAAAAGTTACTAGGGACATCTTTTTATGCATGGAGTATTATAATCAATCTAAAATGATTCTCTATATCCTCATAGAGAATATTACAAAATATTGATGTAAGCATATGATCATTACTCAAAACAATGGTAAATTAATATTTGTGACACCTCACAATCATTTTCATATATACCTCACCAGGTTCTTCCACATTAGTGGTGTTATAGATATAAATGATGTGATCTGACTATATCAAACAGTCAATAACCACCTAGATAGCATTACTCAATCATGGTGTCCATGATAATATGAATACGAAATCCAAAAATACATATTACCATTTCAAAACTTGAATATGAAGATGATAGGGATACCTAGAAATGTTCTTATACTTTTTATATATCTATTCATTTTTGTGACATTGGAACATGTAATATTCAATGTCACACTTAATACCCATCCACTAGAATTTCAATCTCATTTTTTGATATACATTTTTAGTTCCTGTTAGAATGAACCTTGATGAAATTAGGAAATTTGAAAATTGATATCCTCACGTATAATTGGAAAAAAACTGATCCCTGAAATAGAGAGTTCCATTTAAATGGAGAGACCAACCACAAATAGTATTCCCACTATATTTGGATTCATAAAATTCCTTGAACTATTTATTTAGATGTTGATCTAATAGAAAAGAAATAATTATAGATTATGAAATCATAAAACTAGTTATTTATGTAACTAAAACTTCTTCCAAATAGTCCTTATTAACCAAGGAAAAGTGTACCATAAGGATCCACTCCTCCTTCAATTCCAGAATAGTGTGTAATGGTACATTCTTATTTGGAGCATCTAAATTGTAATTACCCTTACCTAGGGATAAGGTAATGAGGTAGTAAAAAATCAAAAGGAATTACACTACCAATATATATATAATTTTCATGCCTTTATAACAAAATATATTGCTCAAACATTTATTGAATGAAAAGACCACGAACTTCTCCCCAAAATGGTTGTTCTTCCAAAATTTATCCTCAATAATAACCACGAAAATCTATAAATCATGACTGGGGTAATTCTGTTAAAGGGTTCAAAGCTATAATTATATATACTCCACCACATGATAATTCTATATCAGTACACATCCTGGACCAACACTAACAGCATCATATAAAAAAATATACTTTTTACTAAGATCACATAAAATCATAACATTAAATTATGTTGGAATTTGTTTTATCTCATCGAATGAAAACTAAAAACATTAATCCATTGTGAATTTTACCTCATTAATACAAAAATATATCAATCTTAATGCCAAAATTGATAAATACTTGATGATCTGTTAGTATTAACCAACAAGAAAAATGAATCCCAAATTATAAAATATGTTAGATGGAATTTCCCAAGACAATACATCCTTTAACTTATCAAGATCACATGTTATTTCATTCGTAGAATCATGTACTTATATAAATTCACATCATGGGTCAAAAAATTTCATTTGGAAATCTTTCCCTAAAAATGCTGACTTATCATGAATTACAATACTATACTCAAATGGTGCTCATGCTCAGATAATATAAAATATCATCAATGTACACTACCAAAACAAGGTTTAGATACTCATCAAATATCTATTTTTTACAATACTTAAAAATTATAGTGTAGTTATTCTTACCAAAAAATATCAAAAGATGTTATAAAATACATATTTAGTAAAAATGAATTCTAAACACTAAGATAATAAAAACATGAATGATGTCAATATTCAAAAAAAAACTTTCCCCTTTAACAAATAAAAACAATCATCCACATTGGGAAAATTATACTTATTATTAATAGTTAAAATTTTTAAATTCTGATAGTTCACACACAATCATAGTGAACCATATTCTTTCTCAGAAAGGAGAATACATGCTTCCAAAGGTGAAACACTAGGATGAATATAACCATTTCCATCAGATCGTACTACTTAATCATCATCTCTCTCAGAATAATTAGTTCCATATTATAATATGGTATCAAACTCACTACATACCTAGAATTATATAAATCATATACTCTATATCCCTCTCCAGGGGAATACTAGAGAAATAATCTGGGGAAACCTCAATAAATTAATGTACACCACTAAGAAGATGAATAATGAATGTTTTTTCATTAACCTATATTACTATTTATGACTATAATTTCCTATTCTATTTTGGAAAGATAATTGAATAAATTATTATAGATCTCAAACTCCCTAAAACATCATAGATCTCCCATTTTTATATGAAATGAGATGCAGTAATTATAATAATAAACCTCATCATGATATATCTTATGAAAATCCATAATAATGATGATATAAAATATATTAAATTTAAATAATGAGGAAATACCATTCTAAATCAACATCAACTATAGATAGTGAAAAATAAAGACACTAAAACCGCTTCTCTTTCATCTTTTTTAAGGGTGATTTGATCTATGTAACAATGGACATAAAATCGGTTGGGTGATTCTGAATATCCACTAAATGAATTGATATAAATGAGTGGTAAGAACATGTATCCAATAAAGTAGTCTCTAAAGATGATTCAAAAAATGAAGGTACCTCCTACATTAACTAATACCACATCTTCCTCTACTAGAAACTCATAAACTGTGTGAAGGTACTTCAGTCATGTGTCTTTAGATTGGATATCTATAGTCTTTGAAGAATATCACTACACCATATTTCTATTTTATGTTGAAGATCCTCACCTATAACAATCCACATAAATATCATGACAGAAATTATGTAAATGACCATAGTATCCATAATTGATACACATCCTCATAGGTGTAGAACAAGAATGTTGGTTGTTCCCAAATATACCACACAGATAGTAGATCAAAGACACACTACTGGCTATAACCCTATGGGTAGAGGAGGCCCACTATAGAGAGACACCCCCACCAATCATGGAATTATCATTCAACATCTTATGGATATGTTGTTCTCCACTAATGATTACACTATTTTGATGAGAATGGTCAAAAAACCAAACATAACTTCCACATAAATCTCTTAAATTATTTGATCATATATTAGCTCTTTAGAAGTTGAAAGAATAAATAGAAATTTATATTTTCTGATATAAGGTCTTAAGCCCATTATGTACGTATGAGTCTTCATCTGATGATTATTTATTATCTCGTGAGAGAAAGGAACCATCTACACAAATGAATTTGTGTGACAGAACACAGAAATGTATCCCTACTACAAGGTGTGTTACTATAGGGACTTATCCATCATCATATATTGTAGAAAAAAATTATAAAAGGATAGATTCTTGAAACCCTACCATTATTAGGCCACATGTGTGTCTGATTATTCATGGGAATCCCACTACATCTTCCTAGGGAAAAATTGTTTGAATCTACCACACATTAAATTAAAATACTAACAGGTATCTAGGAATTCAATGAACCTATTGATCTTGTATAAATAGTCCTCTTCTGCTTTAGATATATTTTTACCATTAATGAATGGTTTCTTCTTATATAATAACTCTGGTGGTTGATCAAATTCCCCTCCAACTACTAGAGGTACCTCAATTATAGTTTTCTAGACATGTGATACATTTTTTCTACCAACTCAAACTATTCTAATGATATCCTAGTAACGATTTGGATCTATAGGAAAAATACCTTGAGGATCATCAAGTTCAACCTCCTGAAGAAAACATGGAATTCTTATTAGAGCCATAATATTGCACAATTAAACAATAGAAATGATCATAAAACAAAAAAATCTTAGATAAAACTATAAAATCACAATTAAAAAATTATTTGAAGATCCATAAATCAAAATAACTGCCACATATCCTAATATAACCAGGAAGCATGTGTCTCATCATGGAAAGAGCTGTCATGGCAATCACAAAAAACATACTTCCCTAGTGGCAACAATCCTATATCGTGTTTACCTATTAAAAAATATAGATTGATGATATTTGATAAAAAATTGTGGTTAATTAGGCTTGGGTACCCTCTATAAATGGTACCCGACCATAACAATGAGATACCTGAAGGGTGTTACTGATCCCCACAGGATGGAAATTACAACTATGGATTCAACGACAACCCGAGCAAATTTTTCTTTCTATCATGAAGCTAAAAACAATAAAGATATATATATATATATATACATGATGGAAATAAATATGGAAGTGTAAAATAATAAATATGTTTATATATCAAAGGAATCAATAGTAGTGATACTAAAAAAATTAGAACAATATCTAAAACACAAGTTGAATAGTAACAGACAAATAGAAATCAAGATAGGTATTCCATGTGAAATTGTGGGAAAAATATCACCATATAACCATTTTCTACTAATATATAGCTAATATAAACCACACAACATCCTTATAGACCATTTAAATTCCTTAAATCAAAATACATAATAAGTTCTACTCATCCCCAAATGGGAGTGGAGGGTGTGTGCTATACAGGCTTAGTAGAACCATGATGAAGTGTTATATATTTAATTTAATTTGAACAATCTAATCATGCTCAAATTATAAAAAAATACATCATAATTAGTTATAGATTTTTCATATAAAAAATAGGGTAAACCATTTTCCATTCATCTTTAGTTCATAATAATCCAAGTAAAATAGTTTCAAAGTATATCTCATATATCAACAAATTTAATAGAAAAAATGTATCACATATCATATAATAATCAGTATAGATAAAAACAAAATTTATTGGTAACATCACTACATGTGTCATAATAGGTCGGGCACTCTTGGACACACTTACCTAGATAATAAAGGGTTATGTTTATATCCCTATTATTACATGGATTTGATTATGTTGTGATGGAAATATTTTTATTAATTCTTTTATCTTATATGAATTGTTTTATGATGTCATGATGTTTAAAGATTCGCATTTTTATTACATGGGTTATGCAATGATGTATGATTTATGATTTTGTGGCACACATAAGAATGGTATCATTATGAGATGGGTGGGACCTATATCTCCCTCCAATGCATTGGGTAAATATTTTATATCTCATGAGATAGACATGGCTGGAATGGTAGGTTATACCGGTTCAGTGAAACATGACTGAAACGAGGAGTGAACTCAGTTCAGAAATGGACTTTGTCCACTAAGATAGTCTTGGCAATGAGTCTTGACTAATAAGAAATGATTCTATATGATTATGTGTGTATGCCACAAATTTTCATGTTTTAGGTTATGATTATTGGGATTCCATTTCACTACTATGATTTATCCCATGTTATGAAATTATGCTCTCTTTTGCAGGTTAAGATTTCCAAAAGTTATGTTCTTATGATTATGATGTGATTGATATTTATTTTGCTTACCCTTACTGAGAATTTGAGCTCACCCTTTTGTATGTTTTCGTTCCCCAGGTCCGGAAGAAGGTTATTAAGTAAGATATTCCAAAAGGGACTATAGATATGATGAAATAAATAGGAGACAGTGTAGACGCTTTATGAACCAGTTGTTTATGTTTCCCAGTTTCTAAAGACACTATACCTATACGTTCCTTTCATGGTTTTGTTATATGTTGTAATAAGTATGCTTCAATTTTGAAGTATTAACAATGTATGTAATGTATGGGTTGTTATAGTTGGTATCAGAGGAAAGATATAGCCAACCTTTGGAAACTAAGATGTGAAAGCCTTAGTAAGAACCGTAAGGATAAGTATAAGCATAGAACACAATCTTAGTGTTTTATAAATGGCCATGAATAACCTAGTATAATACCTTAAGTGTGAAATTTTATTCTTGATTATGTGGTTTTCCTATTATAATTATTGTTGCTGACACTATTCTTCTTGGTTTTAGTGAATGGCTGGAACCCGAAGGAACCGTGTAAATGCGGAATACGACAGGCAATGCAATGATTGTCCCCCTGAGAAACCAAATGTTATAGGAGCTGGAATGCGAAATCTTGTATCCATGCTCACACAACATTCTCAAGATATGAATCATGCATGACTTCCAAATGAGCAATGGAAGGAGCAACATTCTGTTGAATCCTTCATGAGACAACATCCACCTTCATTCAGCGGGTCTACTGATTAATTAGTTTCTGAAAAATGGATTAGTACTACTAAAAAGATATTTTCAGTTCTTCAATGTTCTGAGCATGATAAATTCATCTTAGCAGTGTATCGTTTGGAAGGTGATGCTGATCAATGGTGGAATATTATTAAGAATACGAGGAAAAGAGATGAAATTGAGTCTATGGAATGTGACGAGTTCAAGAACTTATTTTTCAATAAGTACTTCCCTCGTATTCTCCAAACAAAGAGGGATAAAGAGTTTCTTGAACTGAAGCAAAAGGATGATGAATCTGTTAGTACCTATGAAGCAAATTTTAGAAGACTTTCAAGGTACGCTTCTGGTATTATTATCCAACCTGAGAGTAAAATCGATCAATTCTTCAGTGGCTTAAAACAAAGTCTTTGAAGGGAATTAGCCATAAGGGACTACAATAGCTATGAGGAAATCGTTCGATGTGCTCTCAAAGTTGAGATGGAGATTGGAGTAACCCATCAGTCATATTTGTTTCATAAGAAGAGGATAATGGAATTCAATGGAATATCTAAAGAGCACACTGAAAAGAAGATGAGATTTCCCATATGCTCAAAGTGTGGAAAGAAAGATTGATGGAGTTTTCTTAAAGGGACAAGTAAATGTATCAAGTGTGGAAAGGAAGGTCATCAGGCATTTGAATGCCGCGATGATGGGAAGAATATGTCTAATGATGCAAACAATGGAAGGGATACACAGAATGAACCTACTACATTTCAATGTCTCAAGTGCAAGGAGATGGGACATTATTCCAATAAATGCCCTAATCAAAGGGTTGATGATGATGGTCGACGTCAACAAACTCTTAAGGATAAAGACAAAAGAAAGTCACATGAAATTTCTATCAGCGATGTAGAGTATGATAATGATGTGGTGAAAGGTACACTTACCATCCACTCTAAAGTAGAAAATGTTTTATTTGATTCTGGATCCACCAACTCTTTTATTTCTGAAGAATTTTCTAAGGGTGTCACTGTATTACCTCAACAATTAGATGCTGAGTTAGCTGTGAAAACACCTAATGGCACAACAGTCGCATCAAATGTTTATAATTCTTCTCTGATCAAAGTTTGTGGGAAAATGCTTCCTGCAAATCTTATGATCCTTCCTATAGTGGAATTAGATGTGATTCTTGGCATGGATTGGCTCTCTTTAAATGGAGCTCATATCAATTTCCAAATAAGGGAAGTCACATTTCATATTCCAGATCAATCTATAATCGTCTATCAATGCAAGGATGAACATAACCTTCCAGTGGAAATTCCTTCTACCTTATGGGTCTTGATTCCACTAAATAAAGGTTATTTATCTCAAATGGTTGGTGGGAAACTCACGATTAAGAATATGCCCATTGTATGGGAGTTTGATGATGTCTTTCTGGAGGAATTACCGGGTCTTCCACCAAATCGTGAAGTTGAGTTTTCAATAGAACTCGTACTTGGTGCTTTTCCTATTTCATGGACACCTTATAAAATGGCCCCAATTGAGTTGCAGGAATTGAAGAAGCAACTCCAAGAGAATCTTGATAAGGGATTCATACGCCCTAGTTCGTCACCTTGGGGAGTACCTGTTCTATTTGTTAAGAAGAAAGATGGATCAATGAGACTCTACACTGATTATCGAGAACTTTACAAGATCACTATCAAGAACAAATATCCTCTCCCATGCATTGATGAATTATTTGACCAACTACGCGGAGCTCAATACTTTTCCAAGATTGATCTTCGTTCAGGGTATCATCAATTAAGGGTCAAAAGGGAGGATATACCAAAGACAGCTTTCTGTACAAGGTATGGACACTATGAATTTATAGTGATGCCATTTGGTCTTACTAATGCCCCTGCAATCTTCATGGATCTGATGAATAGAGTCTTTAGAGACTATCTTGATCAGTTTCTGGTAGTCTTTATAGACGATATTCTTGTCTATTCAAAGAGCAAGGAAGAACATGAAGATCACTTGAGAATTATAATGAAGACCCTGAGAAAAAGTGAATCTTTATGCCAAATTTACCAAGTGTGAATTTTGGCTTCAAAAAGTTTCATTTTTGGGTCCCATAATCTCAAAAGAGGGGATATCTGTGGATCCAGGAAAAATAGAGGTTATCGAAAGATGGTTGAGACCAACAACAGTAACTGAGATCCGAAGTTTTCTTGGTTTGGCTGGATATTATCGGCGTTTTTTGAAATATTTTTCACGATTATCTAATCCAATCACCAAGTTGACTCGGAAAGGAGTTAAGTTTGTTTGGACGGAAGAATGTGAAGAGAATTTCAAGGAGTTGAAAAGAAGGTTATCCAGTGCACCTGTGCTCACACTGCCTTGTAGTGGAGAAAGGTTTGTGATCTATAGTGATGCATCCAAGAAGGGATTGGGGTGTGTTCTTATGAAAAATGATATGGTGATAGCTTATGCCTCACGACAGTTGAAAATCCATGAGCAAAATTACCCAACACATGATTTCAAGTTAGCTATGGTAATATTTTCTTTAAAGATTTGGAGGCATTATCCTTATTGAGAAAGGTGTGAAATTTATACTGATCATAAAAGTATAACGTATATTTTCACACAAAAGGATCTGAATATGCGTCAAAGAAGATGGTTGGAGGTGATTAAGGATTATGACTGCTCAATCCATTACCACCTGGGGAAAGCAAACAAGGTGGTAGATGCATTAAGTCGACAAGACCATGCCAGTTTATCCATGACGAGGATCACAAAAGATCCAATATTTATGGATTTACAAAGGATGGATCTTGGAAATATAATGGAAGGGGAAAAATCTTATCTTTATCAAATGAATGTTCAACCATCTATACATTTGAAGATTAAAGAGGCACAAAAAAAAGATGTCGAGTTACAAAAGAAGGTGAGAAATGTTCCTGAATTCAACCTTGATTGTGATGGGATAATAAAGTTTAGGAATCAGGTTTGTGTTCATCCCATCCCGGAATTAAAGGAGCTACTGGATGAGGCTCATAGTTCTTCATTCTCTATTCATCCTGGAAGCATGTAGATGTATAGGGACCTGAAAGAGTACTTCTGGTGGGATGGCATGAAATGAGATGTTGCTGAATATGTCTCTCGATGCTTGGTTTGTCAGCATGTTAAAGCTGAGAGACAGAAGTCTAAGGGGATGTTACAACCATTACCCATACCCGAATGGAAATGGGAAAACATCACTATGGACTTTGTCACAGGACTTCCTAAAACATCCAAAGGCAATAATGCAATCTGGGTCATAGTTGATCGTCTTACCAAGTCTGCACACTTCATTTCTATTAGAGAGGATTTCTCTCTGGATCATCTTGCCATGATATATGTAAAGGAAGTGGTAAGATTGCATGGAGTACCACTTTCTATTATATCTGATCGGGTTCCGAGATTTACCTCGACGTTCTGGCGAAGTCTTCAACATACTCTGGATACAGAGTAGAGTTTCAGCACTGCTTATCTTCCTCAGACAGACGGTCAGTCTGAGAGAAAAATTAAAACTATAGAAGATATGTTGATAGCTTGCTCTATGGATTTCAAAGGTGGTTGGGATCAACACCTACCATTTGTGGAATTTTCTTATAATAATATCTTTCACTCTAGTATTAATATGGCTCCTTATGAGGCTCTCTATGGAATGAAATGCAGGACTCCAACTTGCTGGGATGATGTTGGGGAAAGAAAGCTATTAGGAACTGATCTCGTTGATGAAATGGTAGAAAAGGTACGATATTTTCAACAACACATAAGAGTAGCTCAAAGTCGACAGAAAAGTTGTGCCGACAACCGAAGAAAAGACCTAGAGTTTGAATTGGGTGATAAATTGTTCTTACAAATATCTCCCTGGAAGAGAGTCATGAGATTTGGAAAGAAGGGGAAGTTGAGCCCAAGATATATCGGTCCTTTCGAAATACTGGATCGTGTCGGGAAGGTAGCTTACCGATTGGCGCTTCCACCGAATCACTCTGAACTACACGATGTGTTCCATGTATCTCTCTTTAGAAAGTACATACCTGATCCTTCACATGTACTCAGCTCAGAAGTTGTACCGCTGGAGCAAGATCTTTCTTATGAAGAAAAGCCGATAGAGATTCTGGATCGTAGCGAAAGAGTCCTACGAAACAAGACCACTCGCTTGGTGAATGTTTTATGGAGGAACCACCAATTAGAAGAAGCTACATGTGAGCTTGAGGATATGATGAGGCAGAGGTATCCTAATCTGTTTGTTACAAAGTGACGAATTTCGAGGGCGAAATTCATTTTAAGGGGGTAGAGTGTAACACCCGAGAATTTTATGTGAAATATTTTGTTTTTATGTTATATAAATCATCAAAGGAATCTTTCACTACACAAAACACTATCTTGGCTTGCTTTACACGCAACCATGGCCTTCCTCGATAGCTTCTGTCGTACGAAATACCGAGTTTCACTAAACAATGATAGGTTATTAAAATATTATTAAAACTAGCCGTAATGAATAGTAATAACCACTTTTTGAAATTTTACAAATTTTATTTTTCAAAATGGACTTCATTTTTGGATTCGGAATATAGAAATAAGCCTAGGGTGAAATTTTTGTATTTTTCTGAAAACTTTCAATTTTTGATGAATAGTGAAACCACTAAGTGGTAGTTAAAAAAGTAAATTTTTCATAAAACATAATTTTACCGCTTCTGTGAGTGGAATTTCAAAAATCCGAGAGACACGGTTGATGTCATTATGTAAAATGTGGTTCAATGAGATGAAAATAATTTTTTGGTGAATAGTACCTTTTTACTTTTTTTTACCACGGTTAAAAATAAATAGGGTAATTAAGGGTAAAAATGATATTGTTATTACCCTAACACATGTCCTAATTCTATTGTACAAGTTTAATTCGACCAAAAACAACCTTATGAATAACCTATTACCATTTAGTCCCACTTGGATTAGATTAGGACATTTATTATTAATTTATTTAAAGAAGGGTTAAAATAGTTAAAATCAATGTTTAATAAGTAAATATTTTTTAATATGGGGTTATACATAAGATAAATTAGACTATAAATATTCATTAGAATGATAAAAATATTTCCTACATAATGTTAGTTTATTTGTAATTTTTAGACATTAAATAATTTAATTTATTTATGACACAATAATGATGCAGTAATTATCTTATTAATGAAATATTGACATATTTGATGTTATAAATACCCAAATAAATGTAATTTTAGACTTTTTATGCATTACACTAATTTTATAATTTAATATGACATGTTAGTATTGATTTAAGTAACTTTGTTAGAACTAATAATTCTGTTATGAGTTTCACAAAAATCAATTACTAAATAGTGTCAAAATTGACATAAAATAGTTTTTTTTAAAAAAATTATATTATTAATTGTTATTTTATTCCTAAAAATCTAAGGTTCGGCCAAATGACTTAGATAAGGTTATATATTTTAATAATAAACAACTGGTGGTTCTTTTGGCTTGATATAGTATGTTTCTTAACCTTATAGTGTAAGAAAACAAGAAGACACAGTAAAAGTTAAATTATCTAACTTAAAGTTAAATCTAAATGATAAGGTTAAAATTGATACCTAAACATTTATAAATTATATTGGATGAGAGGATTTATACCCCAACCCACCTTATCTTCTAAATATATCAATTTTGAGCTATTAAAAACCGAATTTGACTTTATAATAAAATAATATTTTTAGTTATTCCAAAGGTGCCCTTCTCCTCCCTTATAAAAGGGCACCTCCTCCACATCTTCCTCACACCACATTGAGCCTTCAAGCTCGGCCAACCCCTGCCAATTTCTCCTCTCCACTTCCCTAGAAACATCCTAGAGGTTGTGGTCTTCTTCAAAGACCTATTTTAGGGCCCTAAAATGAGGTCTCAAAGAAGCACTTCAAAGAAGAGATAATGTCTGTTACCGATTTTTTCATCTTTATTTCTTCTTCCAATTCTTCTTCGTTAGTTGTTTCATTATGAAGTAATAAAATCAGTATCACTCATATACTGATATGTAATTATAAGTATGAAACAACCCTATTTCACCACCTATCCCTCCTATGGAAAAAGAAATCACCGCGCGTGCGTACGTACAGAATATCGTCTCCACGCTGTGGTGTAATCTATATTCCACCACCACCTTACTTGAATTGGTATAATGGTGTAAATAATGACTATATATGACTATTATAAAGTGATATTTATTCTTAAATAGTATACATATACTCCAATACAATTCCACGATCATAGGAATGATATCATCACTCGTGCATACGTACAGAATACCGTCTCCATGATGTGATGTGACTCGTTCTACATGATCATCATTTCATAATGATTATATAAATGAATTGAATGAATGAATATGATATATATTACACTAATACCATTCTGGAAATGAGGTATATATTACCTAAAGAGAAGAATAAGAATTTATTCGACACAACATGCATGAGAACAAAAATTAATAAACACCCGAATAACAAGTAGTAATGAAATATTACTAATAAGAAGATAAAAATATGACCATATATGATATCATAACAATAAGTATGATTCTGGAAGAAGTCAATAACATTATTTAAAACATTATACAGGAGGTTTGGACACTTATGAAGCAAATCATACCTAAGGTAAGGGAAATATCACAATCTCATTTTTATCCGAGATTGTTTTTACTTTAGTATTTACTGGGGTGTATTTTATCATCGACATCCATGTTTCCTCAATATGTAATATTATTTCCATCCACCTAAAATTGTTTAAATCCAATTTTACCCTTTGGTGTGTTTTTAGTAAAGGATATGAAAGGAATCTTTTGTCGTTTTTCGTATGAGGTACTTTTTGACTTTTTCGACAAAAGTACAAAGAATTTTTTTTCTAACTTATACGGCATGAATGGATTTTTAAAAAAATATTACCAAGAATCGTCCTTTACACTTTTTCAAGTTTATTTTTAATCAACTTGTTTTAGTTTAAAATTTTATTACATGTTAAGAAATGAAAAAATGTTTTTAAAGTAGAAAGGATATTTTTCTTAAGAATGGAGTTCAAGTGTTTTAACAAAATTATTTTCTATCTAAGATAATAAAGGGTTCTGTTTCTATCCCTATTGTTACATGGATTTGATTACGTTGTGATGGAAATATTTTTATGAATTCTTTTATCTTATATGAATTGTTTTATGATGTCATGATGTTTAAAGATTCCCATTTTTATTACATGGGTTATGCAATGATATATGGTTTATGATTTTTTGGCACACATAAGAATGGTATAATTATGAGATTGGTGGGACCTATATCTCCCTCCAATGATTTGGGTAATGATTTTATATCTCATGAGATAGACATGGCTGGAACGGTAGGTTATACTGGTTCAGTGAAACAGGACTGAAACGAGGAGTGAAATCGGTTCAGAAATGGACTTTGTCCACTAAGATAGTATTGGAAATGAGTCTTGACTAATAAGAAATGATTCTCTATGAGTATGTGTGTATTCCACAAATTTTCATGTTTTATGTTATGATTATTGGTATTCCATTTCACTACTATGATTTATCCCATGTTATGAAATTATACTCTCTTTTGCAGGATAGGATTTCCAAAAGTTATGTTCTTATGAATATGATGTGATTGATATTTAGTATTTGAGCTCGCCCTTTTGTATGTTTTCTTTCCACAGGTTAGGAAGAAGGTTATTATGTAATATATGCCAAAAGGGACTATAGATATGATGAAATAAATGGGAGACAGTGTAGATGCTTTATGAACCAGTTGTTTAAGTTTCCCAGTTTCTAAAGAAACTATACCTATACGGTCCTTTCGTGGTTTTGTTATATGTTGTAATAAGTATGCTTCAATTTTGAAGTATTAACAATGTATGTAAAATATGGGTCATTATAATTATTTCTATCTGGGATCAATCATTGTATTTTATATATAGGGGTCACCATGTTTTGTATGGGCACCGACATTATATAACCTATATCATCCTCAGATGACTCTATTTGGTGAATCCATTATATATTCCAAATCAGGCTCACTTGTGAGCTATAATGGGGTTAAATCCATTGTATAAGATTTATCATGATCACCTATTCATTTTACATATTTAACAATTACTATTTGAGAATAAAACATTTAGAAGCCTTCCCTTTTCAATAATAGCATCAATAAATGTTCATTATTAGAACAATTATCCTATTGAAAATAAAAACCTTCCCTAAAAATATCATATTTGATTTAGAGAAACCATATGGTTGAAATCAATTCCAAAAATCCATAGTGTAGTTTAATTTACATCATTATTATTTCATTGGTGAATGAAAATACCTTTTATTTTCCATTAAAATAAATCTTGATAAAAAAATCTTTTCATTTTAAATATAAATTATTAAAACAAAAAATTCAAAAAATATTTTAACATTTAATATATTTTAAAACAACCTTGGAGACATTTAAATGAATCATTATATAAAATAATTGATATCAAGGTGATAAAATACATTAATGTTGTAAAAAAGAAAAATGAACATTATTTGCATTCTTTTGTTAAAGGTAGTCAATGTAAGGCAGTTGGAAAAAATTAAGAAAATAAATTTTTAAAAAAATTAATAGAATGTAAAAGATCAGGAATAGTATCATAGGTATTGAATTTTTTTAAGAAATGAACACTTTTAACAACATTTTGGAAATTTTTTTGGAAAAAAATGATTCCTATTCTAAAAGAAAGATACAATATCAGTATCACAAAAAATTAATTTGGGAGGAAATAAAAATTTAACATATGAACCAAATTCATTGCTAGAGAAGAAGAAAATAGATATGGGTTAGGAATATAAGATGATATTAATTTTTCAAAACATCCATCAACATATACATGGGTGAAAGGAAATGATATTATATCATAAATCCTTTTCAACATTCATAACTCCCCAAAAATAATCCAAGATAAATAATAAGATCATATGATACATCAAATATCATGGTCATATGAATATAATTGATATAAAAATTTGAGTATATATATATATATATCTAAAAAATAGATTCAAATCACAAACATAAGTTCCAAAGAATGAAATTTGAGACGAGAAACCCTTAAAATGATCATAATGTGGATGTGGGAATAGATTAGTTACTCAATTATTTATATTGACAGTAAATACACAAGAAATTGTGGATATAAAACATAATAGAATAAAAATTAATTACCCATGTAATCTTATAATATCAAAGATACTTAAGAACTATTATAACCTAATGAAAATAATTTTTTTTATGATATTCATTATCACCTAGTGGAATTCAATCGAATTATACTTGGATGAAATTGTTATAATTGTAGTATAAAATACAATGATTTATGAATTAATATTTATTATATATATAATGTTTATTATATACTCCATAAAAAATAGATTGTGTATATATCATTATAATATGCCTCAATGAATAGATATTGAGGCGAAGTCTCATACCATGAGTCCAAAATATCCATTTGTTTCCTTTATATACTATATAAAATTATTTTATAATTTATTTTTTTACTTTAAAAGGCTTACTAACTTATAAATATGTCTTTTATTTTTAAAATGTCATTATATAAATTCATAATCAGTTATGTAATCTTCATGTGTTTTGGTGAAGTTCAGTTTATTTTTTTAAATCGGATTTGGTGTGTTAACTATGTTTAGAGTTAACATTTTTAAAAATTATATAAAATAATTATAATTACATAATTATCATATCTATTCTTAATTTTCATTCTTAAAAACATATTCAAATATGGTAATGAAATTTGAACTATGTTACAATCATGGAGACGGTTGGCTGGATGTAAACTTGAGAAATGTTTCCTTTATTCAATGATAAATATGTGTAATTTGTATGTATTTGCTTATATTTATTGAATTATTATAATATAACAAGCTAAATACTGTATATTTAAACACGCACACATATATATATCATCCATTTATGTTATGGTGAAAAAATAATCATATCACTTCATGGTGGCAGTGGTCTATGTATATTCTCAAATGAGTTTGTCCTTTTTCCGTGAGTTGAAGGGTAAGAAATAAAATGATATATTATATTTTTATGATAAAAAATATTTCATTAATATCATAATTATTTCATATACAATACATTCATTAAATAAATGGTTCCTTTATGCATTCCCTTGAAAGTGTTCTTGAAAAATGAATGAAATCACATCACAAGGTAGTAGTCCTCCACGCACACGAGTGACATTATCATGTCCCCTAAAGAATTGATAGTAAGAAGGTTTATGTGATATAATAATTATAGTAGTATAATTATGTTTCAAATATCATATATATACATTATATATGTCTTCATTCCCAATAGTGAGATATGGTAATGGATAAATGAATACCATCAATTTGTGAGGTTGTATTCCTCCTAACACATGACCGATAGTTTCATTTCTCAATTTATGGAAGAGAAGAATGATTTATGTAATGATATTAAAATAATAAAATAACAATATATGTTATATATTATTGTTTTTATATCATCATAATATAATAATAGTTTAAATAGGTGGAATAATAAATAAAAATGCTCGGTTAAGCATGAATCCTCTTTTTCATACATCCTCCACATGTTAACTCCAAAATAATTATTAAAATATCCATATGAAAAAAAATGAATCTAATGTATGGGGAGAAAACTAAGAAAAATATTTGGGTAATTACTTGAAATAAATTTCTTGAAGGTGATAATATGAGAAAAGAGTTAGTAACCATTTTTAAATGAGTTGATTGGAGCACTTCTAATTATTGTAAATTAAAAAGTTATAAAACCATTTTTCACCTAGTAGAAAGATCCAATATAAACCATTATCATGACTTAGATATTATAAGATCTATATATGGACATAAAATATATTTTCTACCAATTTAAATGAAAATTTAATGCCAACTATTTTATTTTAACCCCATGAGAGATATGTTATTACCTTAACTGTTGGAAAAAAAATTATTGATTAACAATTTCATTGGGAAAAAAAATTATATTATTATTATTAGATAATCTAAATTAATTTGATTTAAAATTATAAATCCATTTTAGGAAATTAAATTTGTAAATGATGATTGATTTAATTTTATATTAAAACTGTAAATGTGATGAAAAAGTAGGTAGTCATGAAATATCTTTTTTAGAAAAAAATTGTATTTATATTAGATATATTCCCATTAATAATAATCATATTTACTTAAATAAATATGTATATATATAATATATAAATTTCATTTAAAACATTCTTAATTATTTTCTTTTAATTAATGTAAATGGAGAATGATTACACACTTGTAAACAGTTTTTAAAAGAAATCATATTTTTAATCCCTAATATGTGCTCATATTAAAATCAAATATAAAGTTGATTAAAAAGTAAATAAGATGATTAAATATAATAAATTAACAATTGTGGTAATTTATATAATTAAAAAAGATATTTTTTAATTTAAATTAATTAATTTATTGGAAATAAAGGTCATCTAAAAAAGTGAAAACTTTAACTATTTACTAAATAATCAATATTTTCTGAAAAATCCCACATTTTAACCAAATGATAATTTTGATGTTTTGAAATAAATAACTTGTAAAATTTTGTTAAAAATATTTTCAACAATTGGATGTAATTAATGATACTGTATATGTGCAATGTAACGAACCATCCATGGAGATCCTCTCAAACCAGTAACTGGCCTAAATTATCACATACCCGAATGGAATTACTGATCCTCGAGGGGTTGAAACTATCCATCAGGAATTAAAAAAAACTAGAGGGAATTATTTCATCCCCTCCTAAGGTGGCTTAAAAACATAAATATATGTATATATGATGTCAATAAATAAAATTATAGTCAAATAATTAATATATTTTACATCAAAATGGAAGAATTCAAATCAATAAGATTCAAAAGTACCTAAAAATTTTCCAAGATACAAGTACACTGGAAATGGAAAAAAACTGACACTGATACACATTATGACAGAGTGGGTAAACTCTCACCATCACACTACCATCAAACCAAAAAAAAGGAAAAAACCTTATCATCTCATTATGGTTCCATCAATTTCCTATAATTGAAATTCATAAAATGTTATACGTATTCCTAAAGAGGTGTGAAATGTACGAGATAAATAAGCTCAATATGATATAATATATGTATCCCATGTAAAATCATTAAACAAAATCCATACATGATTATTTTTAAAGATGATAGGTCATGATAATCAGATAATTCATTTTTATAAACCAATTTATTGTATTTCATTTTCTTAATTTTTCATAGTTCCAAATAATCATGGTAAAATAGATTCAAATATTATCATATATATAAAATAAGACAAATAAAATCATTTCTATCAAATCATATCAAAATACAATGACATTCTAACCAACATAATAGATATATTAATGCAAAGGTTCATAATTGGAAATGATTTCTAGGACACTCGTACCCAGATATTGACAATTGTACAAAAGAAAAATTATAGAAATATATATTAAATCTATATATAAGATGAACAACCCAATAATGTTAAACTCGCAATAATTCCAAAATTTCTTTAGATCAAAAGTCTTAGAGAATAATGGAACACCTCGTGAGTGAAATAACCCAAAGTATGAACTAAGAAAACTCTTTGATAAAAGTATTACTTGAGTACCCATGGATTCCTATGTGTTTTTGTTTTCAACCCGCTTCATCAAATTCAAAAATTGAAAACTATTTCATCAATTGATATCAAAATTATTTGAAAATGGATTTTACTTTATCAAAATATGGGGAAAATGACATTTTCAAAATCAAAAACACATTTCCATACATTAAATTCAATGATGATAATATATTTATAAAACAATTTATATAACTAGTGAAATAAAATTCATCCAATATATGATAGTTGAAGAACCCCACACTTCAATCTCTGGTTTTAGACATGCACAAAGGGATCCACCAACATGAATGAATGAAAAAAGAGCCCTATAATCAATATATAAGCCTCAAAATCAATTCAAAATAGAAAATCAATGGCAGAGAAGACAGAACAACAAGTTCCTCATGAAACTTTCATGTCAAACCATAACCGGCACAAAGTTCATCTTATTGAGGAAGATTACACAAATGAATTATAATGTATCATGACGATCAACCCCATAAGAACAATATGCTTGAAAACTCATGAAAATTGTGGTGCAGCAACCAATAAAAATGAAGAATATAAAAAGGTGAATATACATAGAGAGATGGGGTGAAACTACAACGAAGTCTTACAGCTGAATAAAATGATCCTAGAGGAAAATAGATATAAAAATTTTCCATGTGGTTCTCCTTATTATATAGAGAAAATAAAACATGTATAATGAGATATTACAAATACATGTAGTGCCCCAAAAATCACTAATCCCAAAACATTCATGATGTGAGACCATTTAATGAATTTAATTCTTAATTATCAAAAGACAATGAGAAATAATTCCACATGGATTAAAAATTATACCTTCGACCATTTCATGACATGAACCTAATCCATGGGATGTAATTCTTTTCATATCTTGAACCAACAAAAAACATCTTATTGGAATCTTATACATGATGTGTAACCATCCATGACCTTAAAATTCACTTCAATCTATAAATAATCCAAAAAATGGAGAAAGAACCCAATCCTTCTCTATTGTTCTCAGAAATCATAGAGAATACTAAAAATACTTTGAAACATTTATTATGATACACCATTAATTAAAAAAAACATACATCTTAAAATATCAGGTTATTTTCATGAGAAAATTAACTCCATCTGCAGAGACACCAAAATGAACACAAATAAATCGAGAAAAAATTGATATAATTAATAAATAAAATAATGTAATGTTCTTTTAAAAAATCCCCACCATTATACATTCAATCAATTTTATATCATGTGGAACAATGTTTTCTAGAAAGAGGTGAGTCCACTACTCCTCCATTAAAAACTCATAGTCCTAATGATCATGAGAATTTGAATGATGAACCCATAACACTCTGACCAAAGGAATAAAATTCCAATGAAATACCATCAATTATTATTCAATTATCTTCACTGGCATCTATTTAGTATAAAATTAAACTACCAACATGATCTCTTCCAAACAAAAAAATATCAGACCGATTAGAACCGTACATCCTCAGATGAGACATGTGGAGAAAATCATGAATTGAAATTAACTAAAATGAAAATTCAAATTGATAAGAAACTGACCCAAGCCACACAGTGGCCTCAAATTTTCTATCATATCATAGAGAAAACATTCACAATTTTCTAATCCAATGTTGACCCAAAAGATCGGATACTTTCAAAAAAAACTGGACACCAACAAAAAAATAAAAATGGATGATGGAGATGATTTGAATACGATGTTGTTCAAATTTTTTCTATTACATGAAACCATAATATATCCTGGTTCGTCACTAAATTCTACTATAGAGGTAGAAGTACTTCAAGATATTATTTTCCAACATCTTTTAAACAAAGAGGTTATCTATATAGGTGACCATATAAAACCTTGAAAGGATCCATTCTGATCTATTACGAATAACTATTATTATAAGAACATTCAACAAGTATAAAATTGCTATCCCACATTCCATTAATATCCAAAATAAAATCATTGAGAAAATACTCAAGGATGTCAAAAAAAGTTACTAGGGACATATTTTTATGGATGGAGTATTATAATATATCTGAAATGATTCTTTATATCCTCATAGTGAATATTACAAAATATTGATGTAAGCATATGATCATTACTCAAAACAATGGTAAATTAATATTTGTGCCACCTAACAATCATTTTCATATATACCTCACCTGGTTCTTCCACATTAGTGGTGTTATAGATATAAATGATGTGATCTGACTATGTCAAACAGTCAACAACCACCCCGATAGCATTACTCAATCACGGTGTCCATGATAATATGAATATTAAATCCAAAAATACATATTACCATTTCAAAACTAGAATATGAAGATGATATGGATACCTAGAAATTTTCCTATACTTTTTCTATATCTATTTACTTTTGTGACATTCGAACATGTAATATTCAATGTCACACTTAATACCCATCCACTAGAATTTCCATCTCATTTTTTTGATATATATTTTTAGTTCCTATTAGAATAAACCTTGATGAAATTAGGAAATTTGAAAATTGATATCCTCACGTATAATTGGAAAAAAAAACTGATCCCCGAAATAGAGAGTTCCATTTAAATGGAGAGACCAACCACAAATAGTATTCCCACCATATTTGGATTCATTAAATTCCTTGAACTATTTATTTAGATGCTGATCTAACAGAAAAGACATAATTATAGATTATGAAATCATAAAACTAGTTATTTATGTAACTAAAACTTCTTCCAAATAGTCTTTATTAAACAAGGAAAAGAGTACCATAAGGATCCACTCCTCCTTCAATTCCAGAATAGTGTGTAACGGTAAATTCTTATTTGGAGCATCTAAATTGTCATTACCCTTTCCTAGGGATAAGGTAATTAGGTAGTAAAAAATCAAAAGGAATTACACTACCAATATATATATAATTTTCATGCCTTTATAACAAAATATATTTCTCAAACATTTATTGAATGAAAAGACCACGAACCTCTCCCCAAAATGATTGTTCTTCCAAAATTTATCCTCAATAATAACCATGAAAAGCTATAAATCATGACTGGGGTAATTCTATTAAAGGGTTCAAAGCTATAATTATATATACTCCACCACATGATAATTCTATATCAGTACACATCCTGGACCAACACTGACAGCATCATATAAAAAAATATACTTGTTACTAAGATCACAAAATATCATAGCATTAAATGATGTTGGAATTTGTTTTATCTCATCGAATGAAAACTAAAAACATTAATCCATTGTGAATTCTACCTCATTAATACAAAAATATATCAATCTTAATGCCAAAATGGATAAATACATGATGATCTGTTAGTATTAACCAACAAGAAAAATGAATCCATAATTATAAAATATGTTAGATGGAATTTCCCAAGAAAATACATCCTTTAACTTATCAAGATCACATGTTATTTCATTCATATAATCATGTACTTATATAAATTCACATCATGGGTCAAAAAATTTCATTTGGAAATATTTCCCTACAAATGCTGATTTATCATGAATTACAATACTATACTCAAATGGTGCTCATGCTCAGATAATATAAAATATCATCAATGAACACTACCAAAACAAGGTTTAGATACTCATCAAATATATATTTTTTAAAATACTTAAAAATTATAGTGTAGTTATTCTTACCAAAAAATATCAAAAGATGTTCTAAAATACATCTTTAGTAAAAATGAATTCTTAACACTAAGCTAATAAAAACATGACTGATGTCAATATTCAAAAACCAACCTTCCCCTTTAACAAATAAAAACAATCATCCACATTGAGAAATTTATACTTAATATTAATAGTTAAAATTTTCAAATTCTGATAGTTCACACATAATTATAGTGAACCATATTCCTTCTCAGAAAGGAGAATACATGCTTCCAAAGGTGAAACACTAGGATTAATATAACCATTTCTATCAGATCGTACTACTTAATCATCATCTCTCTCAGAATAATTAGTTCCATATTATAATATGGTATCAAACTCACTACATAGCTAGAATTATATAAATCATAAACTTTATATCCCTCTCTAGAAGAATACTAGAGAAACAATCTGGGAAAACCTCAAGAAATTAATGTACACCATTATGAAGATGAATAATGAATGTTTTTTTCATTAACCTAATGTACTATTTATGACTATAATTTCCTATTCTCTTTTGGAAAGATAATTTAATAAATTATTATAGATCTCACTCTCCCTAAAACATAATAGATCTCCCATTTTTTATATGAAATGAGATGCAGTAATTATAATAATAAACCTCATCATGATATGTACTATGAAAATCCATAATAATGATGATATAAAATATATTAAATTTAAAAAATGAGGAAATACCATTCTAAATCAACATCAACTATAGATAGTGAAAAATAAAGACACTAAAACCCCTTCTCTTTCATCTTTTTTAAGGGTGATTCGATGTATGTAACAATGGACATAAAATCTGTTGGATGATTCTGAATATCCACTAAATGAATAGATATAAATGAGTAGTAAGTACTTGTATCCAATAAAGTAGTCTCTAAAGATGATTCAAAAAATGAAGGTACCTCCTACCTTAACTAATACCACATCTTCCTCTACTAGAAACTCATAAAATGTGTGAAGGTACTTCAGTCATGGGTCTTTAGATTGGATATCTACAGTCTTTGAAGAATATCACTACACCATATTTCTATTTGATGTTGAAGATCCTCACCTATAACAATCGACATAAATAGCATAACAGAAATGATGTAAATGACCATAGTATCCATAATTTATACACATCCTCATAGGTGTAGAACAAGAATGTTGGTTGTTCACAAATATACCACACAGATAGTAGATCAAAGACACACTACTGTCTATAACCCTATGGGTAGAGGAGGCCCACTATACAGAGACACCCCCACCAATCATGGAATTATCATTCCACGTCTTATGGATATGTTGTTCTCCACTAATGATTACACTATTTTGATGAGAAGGGTCAAAAAACCAAACATAACTTCTAGATAAATCTCTTAAATTATTTGATCATCTATTATCTCTTCAGAAGTTGAAATAATAAATAGAAATTTATATTTTCTGATATAAGGTCTTAAGCCCATTATGTACGTATGAGTCTTCATCTGATGATTATTTATTATCTCGTGAGAGAAAGGAACCATCTCCACAAATGAATTTGTGTGACAGAACATAGAAAAGTATCCCTACTACAAGGTGTGTTACTATAGGGACTTATCCATCATCAGATATTGTAGACAAAAATTATAAAAGGATAGATTCATGAAACCCTACCATTATTAGGCCACATGTGTGTCTGATTATTCATGGGAATCCCACTGCATCTTCCTAGGGAAAAATTTTTTTAATCTAACACACATTAAATTAATATTCTAACGGGTATCTAGGAATTCAATGAACATATTGATCTTGTATAAATAGTCCTCTTCTGCTTTAGATATATTTTTACCATTAATGAATGGTTTCTTCTTATATAATAACTCTGGTGGTTGATCAAATTCCCCTCCAACTACTAGAGGTACCTCAATTATAGTTTTCTAGTCATGTGATACATTATTGCTAACAACTCAAACTATTCTGATGATATCTTAGTAAATATTTGGATCTATAGTAAAAATCCCTTGAGGATCATCTAGTTTACCCTCCTGAAGAAAACATGGAATTTCTATTAGAGCCATAATATTGCACAATTAAACAATATAAATGATCATAAAACAAGAAAATCTTTGATAAAACTATAAAATCAAAATTAAAAAATTATTTGAAGATCCATAAATCAAAATAGCAGCCACATATCCTAATATAACCAGGAAGCATGTGTCTCTTCATGGAAAGAGCTGTCATGGCACTCACAAAAAACAGACTTCCCTAGTGGCAACAATCCTATATATTGTTTACCTATTAAAAAAAGAGAAATTAATGCCATTTGATAAAAAAATTGTGATGAATTAGGCTTGGGTACCCTCTATAAATGGTACCCGGCCATAACAATGAGATACCTAAAGGGTGTTACTGATCCCCAGAAGATGACAATTACAACTATGGATTCAATGACAACCTCAGCGAATTTTTATTTCTATCATGAAGCTAAAAACAATAAAGATATATATATATATATATACGTGATGGAAATAAATATGGAAGTGTAAAATAATAAATATGTTTATATATAAAAGGAATCAATATAAGTGATACTAAAAAAATTTTAGAACAATATCTAAAACCCAAGTCGAATAGAAACAGACAAATTGAAACCAAGATAGGTATTCCATGTGAAATTGTGGGAAAAATATCACCATAAAACCATTTTCTACTAATATATAGCTGATATAAACCACACAACATCCTTATAGACCATTTCCATTCCTTAAATCAAAATACATAATAAGTTCTTCTCATCCCCAAATGGGAGTGGAGGGTGTGTGCTATACATGCTTAGTAGAAACATGATGAAGTGTTACATATTAAATTTCATTTGAACAATCTAATCATGCTCAAATTATAAAAAAATACATCATAATTAGTTATATATTTTTCATATAAAAAATAGGGTAAACCATTTTCCGTTCTTCTATAGTTCATAATAATCCAAGTAAAATAGTTTCAAAGTATATCTCATATATCAACAAATTCAACAAAAAAAATGTATCACATATCATATAATAATCAGTAGAGATAAAAACAAAATTAATTGGTAACATCACTACATGTGTCACAATAGGTCGGGCACTCTTGGACACACTTACCTAGACATAGGAAATAGTGTGAAAAAGATCTCTAGATATATCCATTGTATCTAGAGAGTAGAGGAACACCCAAGAATGTGAACCAAATTTTATTTTCTATAATGTCCCTAAAATAAAAATCCAAAGGATAAGAGGAGGAAACCATGACTGAACCCCATATTCTATTAATGATGAGTCATATTACTAACCATTTCCCCTAAGTACCTAAGGCTTTCCATGTGATACAGCTTCCAAACCAAATCATCAAAAATAAATCATTGAAATATATTTCATTAATCCACAAAACAATGTATTAAATATATATTTTCATTTATCAAAACTAGGGAATAATAAATATTCTCAAAAATATATTTCCAAACAAAAAATTCAATGATGCGATATTATTTATAAAACAATTTATAAAATAAGTGTAATGTTGTTCATCAGAAATAGGCTTGAAATGTACTCACCTACCTCAAACTCAGGTCTCACACACACGTAATAGGATCCAATAACACAACATAATGAAATGAAAAATATATATTCCCCAGAATATAACTATACATATCATAATTAAAAATCATAATGAAAACTGGTGGGTGGAGAAGTTAACAAAACATTTACCTCAAAAAAATCACACCCTGCACCACAACCAACATTAAGGTTATAATCAAAATGAAGATCACAAAAATTATTTTTAAAGGATAAATAACATAAAAAATAAAAGACCATTAGATATGAAAACAAATCACAATTACACCACTACGTCAAATGGAAATCAAAGCCCAAGAAAGATCAATTACCTAGAGAGAAGCAATGCAACCATAATAAAGATTAATAACTAAATGAAATTATCTGAAAGGAGTAGTGATCCACATAATTTATAGTGAGATACACTAGGTCTCAGAAGAAAATAATACATGTGGAAGAAATTATTAATCATCCATGAATTTATTTAAAATAACAAACCACAAAAAATTATTAAGAGTAAAACATTTGACGATGTGAAACTCTTTCATGATATTAATTTATTAATTACGAAATGGGAGTTATAATGAAGCCCTATATATTAAAAATATTAACATAAATCATTTTAGGATGTGTATATTATTCATGGCATGTAAATCATTCATGCCTTGAAACAGTTCATGATATCTTCTTTGGAAACCAATACATGATGTGTAATAATTTATGATGTAAACATTCACTCCAGTTAGTGAATACTATAAAATCTGATGAAAAAACCCAATCCATATATGGTTTTTTCCAATCATGGGATAACCCCACCAATATTTTGACATATCAATAGCTAGATTAACTGATTATTAAAAACATACATCCCCAACTTTTTGGTCATTTTACCTAGAATGGTTCTCCATTATCAGAATCCCAAAAATGAAACACAAATAGGGGGAAGAAAATAGAGTGATCAGAAATACCTGAAAGAAGATAATATTTTGTTACATTTAAATAAAGACAATACTGCATTTGGAAAATATATGTTTTAGGAAACATTTCATTTTATTTAAATTGATTTTTTTATTCAACATATAACCATTGCATTTAATTAATGCATGTGTAAAGCATATAATTTTTATAATTTATTTACTCCTTTTCATACATTATAATTTAGAAACAAAGCTATTATTATATATTATATTAAGGTTCATTTATACATGAGGATTTTTTTAACATAATATATTTGAAGAAATATTTTTCATGGTCTGTTTTCGCTCTTTTTTGTGTGTTAAATACTCTATCAAATATAGATTCCATTTTTTTATTTATGAGGTGTTAAATTCTACCCCATCAATAAATTACATCCTCAAAATTTAAACATGATCTTGACAATTAAGGGTTTTAAATTTTATAACATTTTTTATGAAAACCCACAAAGTTAAAAAGGGTTAACAAATAATCTTGTTGATTAGAGAGAAGGGAATGTATAAAGGACTTACCTAATTATATATAACTCGGTTCCTTAGTAGGAAAACATTAGTTAAAACTAATTATATGGACATAAAAGAAAATAATATTTCCCAAGGAGTGATAGAGAGTTATAGAGATCATTAATCACATGAAATTGAATGATCATGAGAAAATGAGCAACAAAAAAACCAAAAACCAAAAAGGTGTGAAAAATACCATTAATGTCATAGAAAATGAATATATTATGAGAAATATTTTATTCAAGATCTTCTTCATAGTGTTCAGGATTTCTATAACCATATTTCATAATATCATAAGGAAATATTCTTACATAATGAGTGAAATTTCATCCAGTAATATATTTCCACCACAATTTCATATTTTTATCCAATATATATGTTTTCAAGAAAGTTTTTAAAATCCGTAAAACACTATAATATGACTTTGAAGAACCAAATAACCATAAAATCACTAATTAATAATGTACACATGTCATTAGAATTTAATTCAACCATGAGTGGTTAGAATATGGTAATATTTCTCAAAAATTAATAAAACATTATATGAGGAAATAATACATCAATATATAATAATGAATATTATTATCTAGTGTTAAAACTAAAAAATTGAATATATAATTAAGAATATGTCACAAATCACCCCAATAACCTCAAAAGGGGTATCTATGACTTTTGAACATATGATCAAACATAATCATTTAGAACAATGATAGTATCCATAAATCTATAGACAACCTCACTTGAAAATATCTTATTCTCTAAATTTTCCAAAACATTACTCTAATACCAAATATAACATCCTTGAACCAACACTCCCAAAAAATATTCTAAAAAACATCATTTCATTTATAGCATTGATATCTATGATCGTGATCAAATTTTATCAATCTAAAACTAAAAAAATAAAATGGAAATACATAGTAACATACAAACCAATATACAATTAATTTCTTCAACTTTATATATTTCAAAAAACTTTTAAAAAAATGCTTTCATGGGAGTATTATTTCCACTATACCCATCCTGTCATATAACATATTAGGCCTTCAACATCTCCCATAAAAATAAACACCATAGAAATATTTCTAGACACAAATAATTTATTAAAAATTATTCATAACCTAAAGAATCATATATATATATGTGAAAGGTTAACTCAAATGATCAGTTAGGGTAAATATATTAATTATAAATTGAATGTCATCAATCACCATAGGAATACCATAAGGGTATAGTGTAATAATCAATGTCCATGACAATTAGAAAAGATTATTCATACCTATATATGCATGGATTTTCATTAATGAAACATGTATTTAATATTTATAGAATTCAATTTTATTAAGAATCAAAATTCATGACCCATGTTATTTTAATCATGTTTAAAAGATTCACTAAATACCCATAAAAAATGTTTTGGTGTCTTTGGAACATTATTTTCAAACACCATTTCAATCATATGTCATAGGTAACTAGATCCCAATTAAATATATTGGAGAAACCCTCTCGTAACTCTATATTTAATGAATTAATGGATGTTCAAAGTTACAAAATTCAATGGAGATCTATCTAAGAGCACCCATAATTTTAGTTATATCAAGCTCACCCACCATTATCTAGGTTCACCCATTGTACAAGCTATATCAAACTCACCTAATGGTGTCAAGGATTTCTTATCATATAAGCTATATCTAGATCACCCAATGAGGTTTGGAAAAACCCATCATATAAGCTTTATTGAGATCACCTAACATGATCTTGGGACACCCATTGTATAAACCATATCGGGTTCACCCAAGAGATATAATAGGGATCAACCCATTAAAAAATCTATATCAACCTCACTAATTTATCCTTAATAATTTACAGGTATCATTTCCGAATAAAACATTTAGAATACTACAATTTTAAATTATAACAACAACAAATGATCATTCATAGATTAATAAAACCATTGAAAAGAAATTGGTTCTAAAAAAAATACAAAATCCATCTAGATGATGAATAAGGATGGTATCAACACTATATATCCTAATGGAGTGTCACGATCCAACCCAACGGGGCTCGAGCTGCGACTCCCCAAGCCCGCCTCCAATAGGCCAGGGGATGTCGACTAGCACCGAGTAGGCTATCACACACATGGGAAGAATTAGCCTATGGTACCTGTACACACGCACCCACAAACTCCTCCATACAACAATGCAGAGATATAGAAACTGAAAAGTAAATGCATGCATACAATCTATCCCAAACCAGAGTGAAACAGCAAAAGTACAAGGGCAAAACAGGGCCCACCAAAAGAAAACTACAATGCGTGTCCAACCTGCTCTAAAGAAGGGAAACGATGCCACAAACACCCGCCGGAAAGCTCCCTCGGCAGAGCTCCAGTAAACACCCCAGTCAACATGCTCACTAAGCCCCGCCTGCTCCGGGTCCTCCTGGGACTCCGTCAGAAGCTCTGTGGTCTGTACAAGACACAAACATGTGCAGGCAAAGCCCGTGAAGGGGTGAGTATAAACATACTCAGTAGGCACCCCAAAAACCCAAAACTCCAGGGAGCAACTAAAAGGCAACAGTCTGCTCAACCCAGCCAGAGGGAACCCAGACGAGAGAGAAACTCCATCTCGTGACCATCCTTGGCTAAACACAACAAGACAGCTCAGCTCATCCCAGCTGTATGCCCATACATACACCTTGAACAATCCAGATATACATAGCTCACGCCACAAAGCCACAAGATGTACCGACCTCATCACCAGCAACTTCCCCAACCAGGAGAGTACACCACGAACACTGTCATACCAGATGACACTCATCCGAGAGATACACTCCATAGGGTCCCAAACAAACATCACAGACGCCCACCCGAGAGACCACGCTCGTCGGATAACATCACTGAGGAAACAGCGCAGAAACAACAAAACCTCCAAACTCCTCGGATAGGGGATCGCCGCTAGGGTTCGCTAGGTGATACCAAGACCCACTCCGGTATATGTAGCTCACAGATAGGGGATCACTCCCAGGGTCCGCTGGGGGATACCACGACCCGATCTGGCATACGTAGTTCTCACAGATAGGGGATCACACCCAGGATCCGCTGGGGGATACCACAACCCGATCTGGCACTCGACAAAAGATCCACACTCAGATAGAGGATCATCGTCCATATAAAGATGGTCACGATGATACCAGAACCCTATCTGGTAAAATTCGCGATGTAGGGGATCGAAGCGACGACGCCGCAACCCTACCGAAACCACGCGCTGAGTAGGGGATCGTATAACCAACGATACCGCAACCCTACCATAAACATCATGCTGAGTAGGGGATCGTAAGCCCGATGATGCCACAACCCTACTGTGCACGACCCACCGCGTAGGGGATCATATGTCCGATGATGCCACAAACCCTACAGGGTTAACCTGTTAGATAGGGGATCACCGCCCGTAAATAAACAGTCACAGCGATACCAAGAACCCGATCTAGGCTAAAGATGCTAGAGGATCCACTCCGGGCCCATCAGAGGGATACCACAACTCTAACAGTTTAAACATCCCATAGAGAGGATCACAAACCCATACGAAGGTTGTGATACCACACGAACCCTCGTAGGAACGAACCAAGAGAGAACCCTCAACCACTACTGGTACAAACGTCGCTAACCCGAGCGACTCACCACAACGCCACACTGCACACCTCCTAGGCCAAAACTGAGGCCACCATCGCGTTCCACGCGGAAAAACACGCAGGATAGGCTGTTTACTCGCCCGAAACGGAGCACCAGTGAACAAGGCACTATTCACCGTAGCTATCTCGTGCGGGGCCCACACAACGATCCTGAAACCCCATCGAGCGGATCGCACCACGGCGATCCCCTCGAAAAAACAAGCGGAATCGACTACTCGCTCGTCCAAAACGGACACCCGGTGAAAAAGGTACTATTCACCCAAGGCCAGCTCGGATGGGGCCCACGCCTGGATTCCGAAACTCCTCCAACGGAACGACCCATTTCGATCCTCTCGAAAAAACACACAGGATCGACTATTCATCCGCTAAAAACGGACTCCTGGTGCAAAAGCTGCGTTTCCCCGCAAACGCCAAAACCCGGCCTCATGGGGCCCATAACCCGTTCTCAGTCCCAACACCTGGAAACCATCTCAAATAGTCCGTCATACCATCAGGGTCCCAATGCCACTGACGGCACGTCAATCGGACGCTCCGGGTAGAAGTTACAACGGCCCGATGTGCACGATACGGGGGTTTAAAGACCCCCGTATGCGAAAAGTTGCCGGACCGGCCCGCCCTGGCTGGCAGCCTCCGCTGCACGCCGCCGCGCTGGGCGGCCGGCCGCCGCGGACACTCCGCAGGCCGCCGGGAGCACCCCGGGGGTCCGTTTCGCGATCCGGAGGCATCTACACAACCCTCGAGACCCGATCTACACTGCTACGACTTCAATTTGCCGAAAAACGCAGCAAAAACGGGATCGGGGGTTAAAACTCAAAACCGCCTACCTCGCGGGCGAAACGCCGACGTTCTGTCTCAGATCCGCGCTCCAGAGCTTTCGTTGCACACACCTGGAACGTCCGCCGTCGAATTCTGAGCTCGTGGGCGCTCCGTTGGCTCGATTCGGCGGAGTGGCGGCGAAGAACGGCGAAGAATGATAAAATGGGGGGGGGGGGGCGTTGATATTTATATGAGCGGCCCGCCGGCGCCAAACCTGCTTCGGACCCGACGCCCGATGCGAACAAAAGTAAGGTCACCCCTATGGTAAACGCACCGTTCGGAACGCAACGGCGGTCTCAGATTTTCTATCTGAGACTCTGTTCAGATGTTATTCGAGCCGACGCTCGCCCACTAATTTGCTACTTATTTACGGAAACGCCCCTGGTGGCGTTTCTCACCGCAGGCCCGCGCCCGCAATGTTTACACCCTGCCTAGGGTAAACGGCACGTTCTGGACGCAACCGTGCCCTCAGATTCCACTTCTGAGCTACCGTTTAGGAGATATCACACCCCCTCCACGTGCATAGTATAAAAATACTTAATATTTTTATAAAATTAATTCCGGGAACATCGGGCCTCAGAATCACACGTCGTCTTTGCGCCTAGCTCTGGAATTATTCGTAGAAATATTCCAAAGTCTGACAGGGCCAAAAACCCGAGTCGCTACATCCTCCCCCCCCCCTTAGAACTTTTCGTCCCCGAAAAGCCCTAAGCACAAGGAATGCGACTGGACTCTCAACTGGGTCTCACACACCAGTGAGCTCACCAACAAACAACCACTCAGGGTCTTAACAACGCCCTGAAAAAAACTCGAGCAGGCAACAAAATGGAAGAGTACCGCTAAGCAGTGTCTATCAAACTACTACAGTAAGTAGAAAGGACACAAGGCGTACCTCTATCCATCAGCGGTGCCTCTGGGTCGACTGCCTCCAGGGCATGGAGCTGTCCTCGCCCTCGACCACCAGCTCCCTGAGCTTGGTGTGGACCACCTGGGGGTGGGGGTGGTGGAACTGGTACTGTCTACCACCGCCTCCCGATGCACCAGCTCCGACACCACATCTGCCGCCCTGCGGACCTCCTTGCTCGAGACGCTGCCTCTGCCAAGGCGGCCCATCGGCCGGCTCCCTCTCAGCAGCACGTCAGGTCGGACAATCTCTAGAAAGATTTCCCCGACCATCGCAAGCGTAACACCGCCTCTCCTGCGGCTGACCAAAACTGGTCTGCGAGCCCTGTGAGCCCTGAGGCTCAGATCCTCCATCCTGGGGTCGCCTCTTGAATCGTCGACCACGTCCTGAACCCTGAGTCTGTCGTCGGCTACCAGATGCCGATCCGACCGACGAAGTCTCAGCTCTCGCGTGCCCAGCACTAACATGCCAGATCTGCTCGGCCAGAAAGCTCTCCACCACCAGCGCTCGCTCCAGCACTCCAGCATAGGTGGGCAGGCACAAGGAAACCACACCGGCTCGGATATCACTGCGTATGCCCTACTCGAAGGTCCGAGCCCTAAAGAACGGGTCTCAAACCATATCCAGGGAGTAGCGCGACAGGTCTGTAAACCTCGCTGAGTACTCCGACACAGTCATGCTCTCCTGTCGAAGCTGCAGAAGCTCCTGGATCCGCACTGACCTCAGCGTCACCGGATAGAAATCCTCCCTGAAGAGTCACTCAAACTCTGCCCATGTGATCATATCCTCTTCATGGGACTACGTCACCAAACTCCACCATAACCCGATAGAACCATGCAGAAACCTCGCCGCTAGGACCACCATCTGATCTGGAGGTGTCCTCACTAGGAGGAAAACTCAGGTGACTGCCTCAAGCCAGTCATCAGCTGCCTAGGGGTCTGGATCACCCCGGAACCTCAGAGGTCGCTGCCTATGGAACTCGTGCAGCGCACTCAGCCTGCGTGCAACATCGTCCTGCACCACTGGCACAACCAGCTGCTCAACAGGTGGTGGCTCAACTGGCAGACCACCTGGAGGTGCAACCTCGGAACCTGCGCCCTGCTCCACAGCCACTACACGGGGCGGGTCAGCAGCAAAGTCCTGCTGTGGAACCCTTGCTGGTTGTCGTCGTGGAGCCATCCTGAAATAGATTCAAGACACACCACAGTCAAAGAGTATATCTGGAGAGCTGACTCAAGAAGGACAAGGAAAACCCAAAACCCAGTCTTATATGATGTATGTACCATTATGTCCCCGCGACCAGTGTACGAATGTCCCGAGTCGAAAGGCAGGTTATCAGAGTCCTGGTGTATGCATAAATCGGCTGTCGTACCAACACTGGAGTCCCTGGCCTGAAAGCCGAGCTTGAAACACCCTAACACTGCCGCTATGCAACCCAAACCATGCTCACAGCTAGACCAGCTATGCTCTGAGATTCCAAAGGTGGAACCTCCTCTGATACCACTCTGTCACGACCTGACCCAACGGGGCTCGAGCTGCGACTCCCCAAGCCCGCCTCCAATACGCCAGGGGCTGGCGACTAGCGCCGAGTAGGCTATCACACACATGGGAGGCATTATCCTATGGTACCTGTACACACGCACCCACAAACACCTCCATACAACAGTGTAGAGATATAGAAACTGAAAAGTAAATGCATGCATACAATCTATCCCAAACCAGAGTGCAACAGCAAAAGTACAAGGGCAATATAGGGCCCACCAAAAGATAACTACAAAGCGCGTCCAACCTGCTCTAAAGAAGGGAAACGCTGCCACAAACACCTGCCGGAAATCTCCCTCGGCACAGCTCCGGTAAACACCCCGGTCAACACTCTCACTAAGCTCCGCCTGCTCTAGGTCCTCCTGGGACTCCGTCAAAAGGTCTGTGGTCTGCACAAGACACAAACATGTGCGGGCAAAGCCCGTGCATGGGTGAGTATAAATGTACTCATTAGGCACCCCAAAAACCCAAAACCCAAGGGAGAAACTGAAAGGCAACAGTCCGCTCAACCCAGCCAGAGGGAACCCAGACGAGAGAGAAACTCCATCTCGTGACCATCCTCGGATAAACACAACAAGACAGCATAGCTCAGCCTAGGTGTATGCTCATACATACACCTTGAACAATCCAGATATACACAGCTCACGCCACAATGCCACAAGATGTACCGACCTCATCACCAGCAACTGCCCCAACCAGGAGAGTACACCACGAACACTGTCATACCAGAAGACACTCATCCGAGAGATACACTCCATCGGGTCCCAAACAAACATCACAGACGCCCACCCGAGAGACCACGCTCGTCGGATAACATCACTGAGGAAACAACGCTGAAACCACAAAACCTCCAAACTCCTCGGATAGGGGATCGCCGCTAGAGTCCGCTAGGGGATACCAAGACCCACTCCGGTATACATAGCTCACAGATAGGGGATCACTCCCAGGGTCTGCTGGGGGATACCACAACCCGATCTGGCATACGTAGTTCTCACAGATAGGGGATCACACCCAGGATCCGCTAGGGGATACCACAACCCGATCTGGCACTCGACAGAAGCTCCACACTCAGATAGAGGATCATCGTCAATATAAAGATGGTCACGACGATACCGGAACCCTATCTGGTAAAACTCGCGATGTAGGGGATCGAACCGATGATTCCACAACCCTACCGAAACCACACGCTGAGTAGGGGATTGTATAACCAACGATACCACAACCCTACAATAAACATCATGCTGAGTAGGGGATCGTAAGCCCGACGATGCCACAACCCAACTGTGGACGACCCACCGCGTAGGGGATCATATGTCCGATGATGCCACAAACCCTACGGGGTTAACCTGCTAGATAGGGGATCACCGACCGTAAATAAACGGTCACAACGATACGAAGAACCCGATCTAGGGTAAAGATGCTAGAAGATCCACTCCGGGCCCACCAGAGGGATATCACAACTCTAACAGTTTAAACATCCCATCGAGAGGATCACAAACCCATACGAAGGTTGTGATACCACACGAACCCTCGTAGGAATGAACCAAGGGAGAACCCTCAACCACTGCTGGTCCAAACGTTGCTAACCCGAGCGGCTCGCCACAACGCCACACTGCGCACCTCCTAGGCCAAAACCGAGGCCACCATCGCGTTCCACGTGGAAAAACACGCAGGATAGGTTGTTTACTCGCCCGAAACAGAGCACCAGTGAAAAAGGCACTATTCACCACAGCTAGCTCGTGCGAGGCCCACACAACGATCAAGATACCCATCGAGCGGATCGCACCACGACGATCCCCTCGGAAAAACAAGCGGAATCGACTACTCGCTCGTCCAAAACGGACACCCGGTGAAAAAGTTACTATTCACCGAAGGCCATCTCGGGTGGGGCCCATGCCTGGATTCCGAAACTCATCGAACGGAATGCACCATTGCGATCATCTCGAAAAAACACACAGGATCGACTATTCATCCGCCAAAAATGAACTCCTGGTGCAAAAGCTGCGTTTCCCCGCAAACGCCAAAACCCGGCCTCATGGGGCCCACAGCCCGTTCTCAGTCCCAACACCCGGAAACCATCTCAAATAGTCAGTCATACCATCAGGGTCCCAATGCCACTGACGGCACGTCAATCGGACGCTCCGGGTAGAAGTTACAACAGCCCGAAGTCGTAAAATAATAAAACAATATTATTTTATAAGACGTTTCTAGCTCCCGGGCCACGATCCTGATCCTTTAAACCCTCGAACCCACACCGGAGGGTTTTCCTCGTCGTCAGGGTCGCATCGCCGCAAACGGTGCGCGAATCCGACTCCCGAAGTGCAAGATACGGGGGTTTAAAGACCCCCGTATGCGAAAACTGGCCGGACCGGCCCTAACCGGCCGGTCCGGCCGGCCTGGACCGGCCGCCGCCACGCGCCGCCGCGCTGGGCGGCCGGCGGCCGGGCTACGCCGCGGCTCCGCCGTAGGCCGCTGCGGGCCGCCGGGCTCCGCCGGCGGACCTTCCGCGGACCGCCGGGAGCACCCCGGTGGTCCGTTTCACGATCCGGAGGCGTCTACACGACCCTCGAGACCCGATCTACACTGCTACGGCTTCAATTTGTAGAAAAACGCAGCAAAAACGGGATCGGGGGTTAAAACTAAAAACCGCCTACCTCGCGGGCGAAACGCCGACGTTCTGCCTCAGATCCGCGCTCCAGAGCTTCCGTTGCGCACTCCTAGAACGTCCGACGTCGAATTCTGAGCTCGTGGGCGCTCCTTTGGCTCGATTCGGCGGAGTGGCGGCAATGAATGGCGAAGAACGGTGAAGAATGATAAGGGGGGGGGGGGGGGCGCTGTTATTTATATCAGCGGCCTGCCGGCGCCAAACCCGCCTCGGACCCGACGCCCGATGCGAACAAAAGTAAGGTCACCCCTAGGGTAAACGCACCGTTCTGAACACAACGGCGGTCTCAGATTTTCCATCCGAGAATCTTTTCAGAAGTTATTTGAGCTGACGCTCTCCCACTAACTTGCTACTTATTTACGGAAACGCCCCTGGTGGCGTTTCTCACCGCAGGACCTCGCCCGACATGTTTACACCCCGCCTAGGGTAAACGGCACGTTTTGGATGCAACCGTGCCCTCAGATTCCCGTTCTGAGCTACCATTTAGGAGATATCACACCCTCGCCACGTGCATAGTATAAAAATACGTAATATTTTTATAAAATTAATTCCGGGCACACCGGGCCTCGGAATCGCACGCCGTCTTCGCGCCTAGCTCTGGAATTATTCATAGAAATATTCCAAAGTCTGACAGGGCCAAAAACCTGAGTCGCTACATGGAGTGTAATTGATGTCATTGGTTTTTGTTGTATATGAATATAAATTCCATTAAAAGTTCATTAACAAAATTTATGGGGAATATAAGATTTTCAATTTTAAAATCATTTTTTTGAACTACATATTTAATAAATATTGTGAGGATCATTTTCTTTCAAAACACCCTTGAAAAAATATTATGTAAACTTGGAAGAAAATAGTGGACATGATAGAATGAAATTTCATTCATTTAGTAATCGTTAATAAAAAACATTATTTTCAAACCATTTGTATATTGAGTAAAATTGGATTTTAGGAAAAATTATGAATCATATAATTAAATCATTTATTTTTAATTTCAATTATCCTTAAAACTATATTTTTTAAATAATTCGAGTTTATAAAATATCACATTTGAAAACAATTTAAAAAACATTTATATATATGAGAATAATTCTTGATCTAAAAAAATATACAAGATCAGTATCACTTACACACAATATTAGAGGAAGAAAAAATTAAAACATTTATCCAAATTCATATACATAGTATAAGGATATATAATTATTTCATGAAAATATTTTCATATTTTTTCGTCCCATTGAACATTCAACACATATAATACTGAAAAGAAATGAGATTGTATCCTAAAACCTTTTCTATATTGGTAAGTCCCCTATCAAAATCCCCAAGAAATGATAAAATCATATGAAAATATCATGATCATAAATATGCTAATTATATAACATGTCAAAAGGAACGTATATATAAGATGTAAAATAATATTTGTCCATATCATAAACTTATGTCCCAAAAAAGATAATTTGATATGAGAACCCCATAAATTGATCATAACATTGATGTAAGAATTAATCAATGAATAAAAATGTGAATCACATGTAAATCTATATTAAACAATTTTAATAAAAAACATATGACAATAAAAATTTATTATCCATATAATATTATAATATTAAAAACAACGAATAATTAATATAATCAAATGAGGGGAAATTGGGCTTTAAGTTTTATTATCACATGGTAACCATCTAGTAGAATACTATTGGATAAAATAATTAAAATTTAAATATAAAATACCATGATGTATAAAGGATTAATTATATTACAATAAATAAGTATATTATATACACTTTATAAAATAATTTATTTGTATAATAATATAATATGCCTCAACGGAGGGAAATTCTGATGAAGAAACATTCCTTATGTCTGGACATTTCATGTATGTCATTTAACTCCTATATAAGAATATAATATTAATTTATTTATTAATTAATAATTTTTTATGTTTAACACCATATACATTAATGAATTTTTTAATTTAATTATTTGTAATTTTTAATTTCATAATCAGTTTAGTCAATGTTGGGTGATTTATGTGTGTTCGGTTCATTGTTTCAAAATATATTCATTGTTTTGACCATGGTAAAAGAAGAAATTATTTCATCATATATATAATAATATTAATGACATATTAATATTATTTATTTATCATTTAAACATTTAAAACTAATCAAAAAATATTGTTCTAAAAATCGAACTATGTTACAATCATGGATACAATAGGTGTGACATATGCATGGGTAATGTTTTAGTTTTTGAAAAATCATTTTGGAAAGAATGTATGTTTTATTTTATCATAATATAATTAAATTAATATCATAAATACCATATTGTTTCTTTACATTTACTTATATATTACATCCATATGATGTGTTGATGAAAAAAGAATGATATCACTTCTAGGAGGCAGGGATCCAAACAGACCAACAAACAACATTACCATTAATCGGTTATAGGGTTATTATGAATTAAAATTATATATCATATTTTTAGAATGACAAATATTTCAATATTATAATTATTATTTCACACACACACACACATATATATATATATATATTATATTCAGAAAAACTATCTGTTCATCTTCAGTTAAAGAATTTGTGAAAAATGAATCACATCGCTTCACGAGGTGGTAGTCTACGATATAGATTAGCGATATTATCATAAACCTTAACGAAGGGAATGCAAGAAGGTATATGAGATATAATAATTAAAATATTATAATTATTATTAATATATTTTATATATTCATTAAAGAAATTATTATAAAATGTCATGAGAGAGGAAAATGAAAAATGAATTACATCTGTTAAGGAGGTGGTAATACTCTATACACTCAAATGATGCTATTGTTTCCCATATGGTGGAAGATGATATGGATTTAGGGTAAGGAATTAACACAAAAAAATTCATTATATAATAGGAAATTATAAATTATTTAATAAATAATTTTTTATATTTTAAGTAGGGGCATGAAAAATAAAATAAAAAAAATCTCAGTTAGGCAGGATACATCTTCTTCAGAAAACCATCTTCGTTTAATAACAAAATCATTCTTAGGAAAAAATTATAAATAAAATAATTATTATTGAGACTTTTGTGAGATTTATAGAAGGTATTTTGGTAGTTCTTAGATTATCTATAATGTTTTGAAGGTGGGAAGAGGAGTTGATATGTGGTGACTTTTATAAGTGAGTTTAATGGCATTCATGTAATTTTTGAAATGAAAAAGAGATATTGATGTCTTAACATTAAAAATGGGAAAAAATAATCCTTTATTAATATATATACTCTATATAGATGAATTATTCCTATAATATATACTACATAAAATTTTCAAGTAATTTTAACCCTTATCATGTTGGTTAAAATCCACAGGAAATCTGTTTATATCTTAACCATGGTAAAATAGTTTTGTTCTTTTTAATGTATGTTATGAACTAATATTAATTTAAATAATTGGATAATAGAAATTATTATGATAAAAATTATTTTATCTGTTATGAATTATTCAATTCCCATATGTGGTGTAATTTAATTTAGAATTAAACTCATAGACACGATGAAAACACTTGTTTTCCATAAGTGTATTTTTATAAAAAATTATGAATTTATATTAATAATAAGACATGTAATAATTATTATATTAAAATAAATTATTAATTATTAATTATTAATATATTATTTTAATTTGATTTACTCCTCAATAGAAATTGATTTAAATAATTAAAATGAGGAATCATTAAGCACTTTATAATTGTTTTTTTTGGAAAATACCTTTTTTAAAACCAAAAGAAAATTGTAATAAACTCCCATATAATGTTGATTATAAATTAATGTAGTGGATTAAATATAAATAAATAAAACTTCTATAAATTTATGTAATTTTACATACATAATAAGACTTTTAATCTATATATTTTAATTATATTAAAAAATATTTTTACAAATATCTATATTTTAAATTGTTTACTCAAAAATTAATATTGTTTAGAAAATCCATAAATGACACATTAATATTGTAGAGAATATTTTTATGTAGTATAAGATATTATAATATTCTTAATAAAATTTCAATGCTATGTGCTGAGATGGAGTGTGATTCTGAGACTCATTGAGTCTTTAATATTTTTTTTGAAATATTTCATATATTTCATATCACGCCCATGCATATTTCCAGAAAAATTATTATACATCTCAATAGATATCTCTTATCAGAAATTTGTGGCAAAAATTGAATCTAGAGAATTGGTTTTACCCATTTTGGACCAAATATTAGTTGGCATGGGATGTTCAAATGATAAATTCATTGAAGGGTATTTTTAATAAAAATAAATAATTAAATTATTTCTATTTTTTATAAAACAAACGAACAAATTTCATAATTAATTATTCCATTTGAAGGATTTTTAAGAGTTATCCTCATAAAATCCTAAATTTATAATATGTCCAATATAGTGTCCTTTGTTAACAGATCAACATCTAATGATGAAAAAAGATCAGAACAAGGATAATGATGAGTTGAACCAAAAACCCAGTGGGATTATTACCTTCGTCTCTAGAGTATGTGTTCCTAACAAAATATATATCCATAAACATGGTTTTGATCATAATTTGTGGTTTTAATCCTATTTATTAAATTATTAATTATATATTATATGCTTCTAATTTTAGAAACTTATAATTCACAAGAGACCCAAAATTAATTGATTATATTGGTCTAGTATAATTCTTCCATTAATGAACATGCTATTTCACTATTTACATAATAATTTGACTAGAAATCCTAGATGGAAATTGTTCAATTTTTTCATGTACTCTTATACTATAAACTCATTATGTTCTTTAACATTTTCCAATTGGTCCATAGATTGACTTTTTTTGGGTGTCTTTGAGAAATATTGAACCCCCAAATCCATTTTTCTTGAACAAAAAACATGCATGTCAGTGGTTTGTCTATGGATTGATGAATAAGCTGAAATTTGGTTTTTGGAATATATTACGTTGGTACTATGAGATAGGGTTTTTGATCAACGTGCATTGAGGATGGTGGTTTTCTGGATCTGGTACATGATCATATTAAGGATCCAATTTTTTCATGTAAACATGTGGTGGTGATGTGCGGTGTGATAGGATTGGTTCAGATTGGAGGTCATGAGAGAGGTCTCATGGTGGTGGTATATCAACATGAAATTGAAGGTTGTTTGATCGTGCAAGGGCCACTACCCAATGTGTTAGGTAGTCAAAGAATGATCTTTACATATGTAATTTTCGTTGTGTTATTATTATTTTTTATAATATTATTAAAAAATTGTTGTTATTTTTATATCTAATAATTATAATTTTGTGTTATTAATATAATTTTTTAATAATGATAATATTTTCTTATTATTATTTCTAACAATAATATGATGGAATTAAATTAAATTAATGGATAGAGAAAAAAATGAAAGAGGGTCCTTTTATGTGTTTGGGATTGGTTCTTTTTAAAATAATATGGGGGTCTATGTTTCTATCATTATTGATAATAATAATAATAATGAATAAAAAGTGAATAAAATCCCAAGTATGAACCTAGATGGGGTCCACTAATTGTAATGGAATGGACTCAGATCCATTATGATTATGAATATATATTAATAATAATAATATAAATTGATAATATTAATACTATTGATATATATCTATTAAATATCATAAGACTAATATATCGTATATAAATGTAAAACCATCATTAGAAGAGTGATCCAAATAATGTAATCGTCTTCTTAAGGCAATGGTGGATAATTTTGTTTGGGATCATGGCTTGGCTCCACATAGCATCCACTTATGATAATAAAGTTTATTATTATTTTTATTATTATTAAATCTGGTATCTGACATATCATTTATTTATGGTTTCAAAATGAATAACTATCTTATTCATTTATGATAGAGATATTGATCCAGACATTTCATCACCAATATTATGTAATTAATTTTGTTTTGTGGCACAGGCGTAGAAAACTCTATTTGAGTGTCGCATTGTGAAATGCTTTTTTCACTAGGTTTGATAATTTGGAAATTTATTAGCTTATCCAAAGTGTTTTTTGTAGTTATCATAATCATTTAGCCATTCAAGACTATTTTTATACTCTATTGGTGGTTTAAAATTTTTTCCCATCGGGGCGATGATGACCAACATGAATTTAATAGGATTTGTGATAATATAGGTCATGTTGTACTGGATGGACAACTATCCATGTGATGGTATGGAAATTACCTTAAATTTAGGTGAGGAGATACATCATGTGAACCCCTCACACTCCTTTTAATTCAATGAGATTCTTCCACCGCTCATAAATTCTTCATCTTGACTCAGATATTGTCTCGTGACTAGCGTATGCTCTTTTTTCTACATATAATGTGATGGTGACCTTCATAGTTTTTTTGAGATATGATGTGATATTTTCTATGCTTGATCCCCCTTTTGGGGGTTCTTGGTTATGAAAATGATTAGAAATAAATGTAATAATGTATACATTTTAAATGATATTTGTTTCTAGAATAAATTTCTGTTATACATAATATTACACATAAATATACAAAGACAATGACAAAATTTTATATCATTATTATTGATCATTACAATACTCATCTATAATACAAAACAATATTTTAAACGTTAAAACTGGAAAAATAGTTATAAACTAGAAAAGATAAAATTGGATAATAACTATCACCCCAACCTCCTAGAATCATCAGTACCTAAGCAAACTCTATAGAAAAAATAGAATATTAGTAAACCAATAAAAATATAATGGAAAAATAAATATAAACTTAGAGGATTATTTGTGATTTTTGAGTGAAATAATGATATGTATATACAGATCGTAGTGGTTAATGGGACCATTTTGATTTTATCATTAAATAGTCATTGGTCAAATATTCCAATTGGTCAATATGAACATTGGAAACTATACCCTTTTTGATAATTTTAGCATTATAATTAGTTTTAGTAAGCAGTAATGAAACCGAATAATTGATTCAGAAAGAGTAATCGATGGCCACAACCATTATATTCATTTTCTTCATGCTTTTATTGTTGATGTTCATCTTGGGATAGTTGTAGAATAACCGGGGTACTCCATTGACCAATCACCAGATGAACATCAACAATAAAAGCATGAAAAAAATCACCTGAAGGATATATTCAGGTAAGTGGAGATTAACACTTGATGTATGTTATCCGAGATACCCCATGAGACTACAACAATCACACATCTTACTTCTAGGGAATATACATGTGTAATATGGTGTTAAATTTCAATGATAGTGTTACATAATGTTTAATTGCCTATGTATGAATAAAAAATTTACTCCATTAATCCCTTTTATAAATAGTTTTTCATAATGAAATATGTGATAAATTAAGATGAATCAGATTAAAATATTTATAGGAACAAATAAAAAATTAATTTTTTAGAAAATATTTGATTTTTTATATTAAAAAATGGTATTATAAAAAATATATCTATTATTAAATTTAATTTTAAAATACTATTATTTAAATATAAATTATAACACAATTTATTAATGTCTTCTTTGAATTTTCTTTGTGTTAGAAATTGTAATTTTTCGTAAAAAGATCTATTTTTCAATAAAAATTATTTTTATAAATAAAATTAAATTATACAATTTAGTATATTATTTAAATAAAATAAATGTTATATTTGAATTCAGAGTGTCAAAATTAGGTTAGGGTGACATTATATGAATTTTCTAAAATCCATTATTTTTTATTTTTAATAAAAAATATAGTTCTAGGTTTTCCTTATATTTTATAACTTCATAATTATTTGATAATTACTAAATAATTAATTTAATTAAATAAATTACCTAAAAATGTTAATTCATTAATATAAATAATATTAATAGATATTAATAAATTTATAAAACAATAAGTATCATTTAAATGTCTAAAAAAGTAAAACTAATTTTTAGAACCATAAAATTATTGAATCATTACACTTCCATCCCAAAATATTTATTAAAAAATGGTCTTCGATTCTATTTGTTTAAAATATCATAAAATGTGGCCCAAATGTTTGAAATCATGTGGAAAACCCATGGGTAAAATAATGGTTTTTCATTTTCCACACCCTAGATTTCCAAGACCAATACGTGAAAATTAGAAAATAGTTCCTCCACCTTTTCTCTAAATACCCACCCATTTCACCACTTCCCATCACTCATATTCCTTCCTGTAATGCCCTAAAAATATAATGTAGGAACATTGTATTCGATAGCAAGTATGACACACAACGCCAAGTGAGTAAGTAAATATAATATCCTGAGAATTTATATTATATTTTAAATTCTAAATGATTAAATGAATATTTTATATAATTTAATGAATGAAACATAGAGTTATCTTTTGTTACGCACTAGATATATTTTCTTTGATTTTATATGTGGCATGTAATACTGAGTTTTACTAAAAAACAACATATTATTTATATTATTATGTAATATGAAAAAACATAAAATAGACGTTAAATTAGTGGTTATAAATAATATTACTAACTTATGTATATATATGTGTTTCATAAATATAAAATTAATTAATTAATTAAAATTTAATTATAAATAAATTTTAAAACAAATTAAAATTTAAAGGATTATTTTTGTTGAATAATACTTTTATGCCTACAAAGCTATTGTACCCTAATAAATTAAATTAATCAAATTTTGTGAGTGATATTAATTTAATATACATATATATTATATCAAAAACATATTGTTGATAATTATCCAATAGTTTTGAAAGACATAAGATATGAATAAACTCAATATGGCACATAAAAATCTATATTTCTATTAAGTCCCTCTTATCTCTATTTAATTATGAACCTATTTTAAATCCAATTTTTACACTTTTATAAATTTAATTTTTCAAAATAAACATCATAATTTAGATAAAAACATAAAAATTATGTTAGGTTAATTTTTTTAATTTTTCTGTGAAGATTCATTTTTCAATGAAAAGTTAATATGTTGAAATTTAATTCAAAAATACTTTTTCATCTAATTTATTTATAAAATTAAATTATAAATATTATTGGTTTTAAAATTTAGTCAGATCATATTATTATAAATTAATCCAATTTAGGTCATTTTATTCAATTTTAATTTGAACCTGGTTATAAAAACACAGTGTACTTTTGGGCATTTTAATATTATAAACCCCCATTATAATCCCGTTTGAGGATTAAATTAAATATCATTTCATCCGTATATGTTATTAAAATTTATGAAAATGGAATATTTATTAGGAATCATAAAAATTAATAATGTATAATATGGTCAAAACCGTTATTTTTAATGATTAGTGAACGTAATTAAAATTATTCACAATTATTCAGGAAAACTTAAGATTAACATTGGAAATCCATTTAAATTAACGGAATAAATGTCATATCCAATTATATAAATATTCCTTATTTTTGAAATAAATAGGGCATTAAAATTAAATTATTATTTTCTATTTTTTATTGAATTTTGTTAGGTTAAAACGTGGGTACAACTAACATGTTTTAAAAAATTCCATGTGAGTCATTTTCCACTGTTATTAAAGGCTACCAACCCTCCCAAATCCTCACACCTCTCAAAAAACATATAATCGGCCAAAATATACTCAATTAATTTCCTAACATTCCTAAATTCATTATTAATACCTCACTTTTGTCATGAATCATTCCAAGTAAGCATTTTGGCCCAAAACAAAATGAGTTACCCTATTATGAAGTAACGCCTTTCCACAAGCACTTTAGTTTTATTCCCATTCTCCACGCACTAAAATATTCTAATTCAATGATTATATAAAAAACCACTATCCCCCATATACTAGTATTTTTTTATATAGGGGTTCTATCTTAGTTTACACACACTTCCATCCAATGGGTAATCATCATAATGTTTATGTGTGAGGGAAACTACCGCCTTATGAAATGTTGATTTTTCATTTTTCATTTAACAAATATCATGGTGGACATTATGATAAAATATATATTTATAGATGATATGAATCATATTTATTATGTATTTATTCGTCTTTAAATATTTTATAAAACATACCATAATACTTTCCGCTATGCGAAAATTTGAAAACATCATTTGTGGAATTGTGGACGACCGCCTTCTCAATGAAATGCGACTTATTCACACTCTACATGGAATGTATAAAGAATTATTTTAATAAAAATATGTAAAATATGTATCATATATATGATATTGGAATTATTATATACATATGTGTCATTTCATTTTCATTTTTAAACAGAACAAATAAATGTATGTAGTATTCATATGTACGTACGACATATTGTCTTAATAAATGTTTCCCTTAATTTCTTATCTCAAAATATTATTGACTATTATAAATAAATATGTACTGAATACATAGTATTTTTAAATCGTGTTTTAAATTTAGTAGGTGTTGATATAATGAAATATATAATCATAATAATAATGAATAAGTCAAAACAAACTAATGAAAACTATAAAATTAACACCTAAAATTTTGAACCCAATGAGCTTGTACCCAAGCGGTAAAGGCTCCTGCTTGGCATCCAAAAGAACCAAGATCAAATCTGTGTAGGGAATAATTTCCATGTACTGTGGTAGTGGATTCATTGTATCAGAGACTGTTGTGGCGACAATACTGTAGCAGGTACTGTAGAAGCCCGATACTATAGCAATACTATTCACTGAAGGGCTCTTTGGGCCAAAAATAAAATGGTCATTCAGGCCTTTTATTCAGACCACTTGGTCTTGGTCCTTCGGGCTTTGTAATGGGTCCCCCTCTACCTAGTTTAAAATAGGTATTCTCTTTAAAAAATAAATAACGCTTCATCCCCAACCTTTTTAAAAAACCTAAAATTTTCAACATAATGAAGGATTATTGAGAAATCGGTAATAAGATAATATAAAAAGATGATATATGATATTATAAACATTATAATGGTTATGGTGAAAGTTATTATCATATTTTAAACAACTATATAGGAGGATAAATATCACACATCAAATGAATGGTTAATGTAAGGGAATTTCATCTCAATGTACATTCCATTGATACTTATTTTTTATTATCACCAATTCAAATTTATTTTTATTTATATTATGTTGTTTTATTTGAAATAAATCCCTACCAAGATAATACATGTTGTTGTTGTTCTAGAATAGACATACCTAGAAGAAACAACTCTGATAATATGCGTCATGTCTGACTCGATGTAACCTGGGACACAGTAATGGGTCTCACTATGCACTAGGTTTGATACTCTTGGAGGATATTCACAGGATAAGACATATTTTCATTATAAACTACTATAAAGTAATTCAATAAATAATGACAATGAATGTACTAGGATAAACCTATGTTTTTTTGATTGAATATAAGGTGTCCTGATTTAGATATCCAAGAACTGATATTATGGATAAACCCTATAACATGGAAGGAACTTTGTTGAAATAAATGGATGAAGTATTTGTGTATTATAATTTTTTTGAAAACCATACTCAAACATATATTATGTGATTGAGATAATTTTAAGTTTGTCCATCATATTTATTTTTCAAATTATATTATTTTTGTTTTTGAAATTGAAAACATTTATACCATGTGACTGCAATAAACTTCAACAAGGCTGTGAGACTTGAACCCACGACTAAAAGACAATAAGTGTTTAATGAAAACCATAGGCCTACTCAATATCATGTTTAGTATTAAATTGATTTTTTTAAACATTTGATGAATAAATATTAATAATAAACCAGTAGTGTTACTTTTTAGGTTTTTATATTAATGTATTAAACATATTGAATTTTTAAAATAGTTAGAGGAAAATAGTTTTATGTTTCACACTTTTTTGGGGCATTTGATGCATTAAAAGTATAATTTAGTTCATCAAACATCGAAGATAAATTTTAGGTACCCATTTTGAAATGTAATGCATGAATTACAAAGTGATCAAAAAAAAGGATTAAATTGTGTTTATAGAAATGAATCAATTATATTTCCATGTATTGTTATTTAGTAATATAATTATAGAACATTAATAAAATTACATAGAAATAAAATTCTTTCCAAATACATTAATTTGTTTTGAAATGATGGTCTTCTTAATTACTATAGATTTATTGATCTGAGTGACTCAACTTCACATTGATCATTCACTTGTTTTTTATGGATGACCTCAATCCCTCTTCATAAATATTTATGGTTTTCATCCAATAGCATTAATGTTCTCTTACATATAGGGCTATTTAATTGTATTTCCATATATCCATTGTACATAAAATTATCTCTTTTATAGATGATTTCTTATAAACCCTTCTAATGATATGGGATTTAAAATATAATAAATATCAAAAAATATATTACCAATATCAATTTCAAATTGTGGGTATGCAATTTAATTAAAGTGGGGTGAATTTAATGCCCTAAAATTCTAATTTATGTATATTAAATTTGATAGCATGTATGACACACAACAAAAAACGTGTATAGGAATATAATATCCCCAGAATTAATAATATATTTACTATTTTAAATTAATTTAACATATATATTATAGGTTAAAATTATTTTTATATCATGTTATATTATTTTACATGCATGAACGACTTTCATGGATAGCTTGTTCTACGTACAAAACTTTGTTTTCCTCAAAAATATATATTAATAAATATTATAATTTAATATAATAATACATAACCTAGAAATTAAATTATTGGTAACAAAAACTATTATCTAACTTATGAAAATAATTTTATTATATAAATATAAATTTAATTCATTGATTAAAATTATTTAGAAATAAATATAACTACCAATTCAATATAAATTAAATATTTTTATAGAAAACTATTTTATTCCCCAAAAATAAATATTAATCTTATAAATTAAAATTTTTACGATCAGTGATTGATATAAATGTAATATATATATTATTTATTCTATGAAATATTTTTTATAGTTATACAATAGATGTCATAAATATAAGATATAAATAAACCCAAGATTACATATAATAACCAATATTTTTAATAAGGCCTTTTTAACACCTTTTAAGGGAAAATATATATTATATACAATTTTTGACACTTATATTGTTTTAAAATATCAAAATAAACTTCACCATGAAATAGAAATATAAAAAGTTTTTATGGATAAATTTTTTAAAATTTTCAATGAAAATTCATTTTTAAGAAATAACGAAAATATTGAAATTTAATTGAAACCTACATTCTCTTATATTTCTTTTATAAGGTAAAATTATTGTTTTAATTGGATGAAAGGTTTAATTAGATTTTATTTTTATCAATAAATCCAATTTCTTTCATTTGACTGATTTTCAATTTGAAATTGTGTATAAAAACATAGCAAAATTTTGGATGTTTTTACATTAAGAATGGACATTGTCATCCCATCAACTAAATTATATTTAAATTAATTTTCAAACATAGGATAATTTATTTTTTAAAATATGACTTCATATTTAAATAGGAATAATTTATATTTTCTATTCAAATCAACATAGATTTTGACCAAGAATATTAGTGGATGCAATTAAAATTAATTACAATTATTAAGGAAAAACTAAGGTAAAAAAGGAAAAAAAATTAAATAAAAGGTATAAATGATCTACAAACCTATCCAAACAAAATTTAATTTCAATAATTCGACCATAAACCTTCAATTATTGTGTTCAGATGATTATTATAACATTTTTTTGGTAAAAACATTGGTACACCAAACCTATTTACCAAATTTCTAATTGATTCTCTTTCCTCTATTATAAAAGGCCACCCCCACTTCATCACCCCTCTCAAACCAAATAGGTTAGTGATCAACCACCCATGTGCGTAGTTAATTCCTTGGGGGTTGGTCAAACTAGAGACTTATATATTCCCCAAACATTACGTAACAACAAGTGTGTAGTATATTAGACATCCTGGGTCGATCCATGAAGATAATATTGACCTATGGGTGAAAGAGATCTTGTCTTAAATCCCATTCAAGAACCCCCTACTAGTTGACTATATTTTGGTAGTCCTTTAACTAATTTTTGGTTTTGACATCAAATTATTTAATAGTGGTCGGGTTCAAGATCGAGTATCTTAATAAAGATGATATTAGTTCTAATCATGGAAAGTTCCTAATTTTGTAGTCCGCAATGCAAGCAGTAGTCACAAGTCAACATTTGTACAGTCTTCTTGTTTTACCTTGGATTTAGTTATTCCATGGTTAGGAGGATAGAAAAAAAATCCTAGATTCATTACCTTTAGCTTCTATTAAAAAAATTTCCCTAATATAATGGTCGTAGTAATAGTTTACTTTAGTTAGGATAGGGTCATTTGTTTGAATGTTCAATGGTCATGGTACAGTCAGACAAATGGGGACTGACTGTTGGTTTATATCCCCATTAATAATCCATTTAGGTTTTCCAGTTTTATAACTAAGGGTTTAATTAAGCATCTAGATACATAGAATATTGATCCCAACCCAAATATTTTAGCTACTCATGTTGTAAAATAATTAAATAAAAGGGATAGAAGAAATCCTAATAATGATATTAATGGAATTGAAGTTCTACTCATAAGAATTGAACATGCAAGAATACATTAAATAGAATCTTACATAAATGTAATTATAAGGGAATTTAATCAACATGGGAAATAAAGGAGTTGAAAAAAAGTGAATCCATGGCTATTTTATTTAAAAAATAAATAAATTACAACAACTAAATAGTTTAGATACGTAAAAGAAATGAGAATTACTATGGGAGTATAAAAAGATAGAGAGAGAGATGATCCCAACGTGTTGTCTAAAGTGATTATGAGCTTTTCCTTATATAAGAGGAAATGGTCAAGACGTGTGCTTGATCATCATGTCGTGGACCCTTAATATGAATTATTTCGACGAGGATCTCCAGTGTGTCATGTGGATCATCTATAGATTAATGAGGTTTTTCCATAGTCAAATCGTGTACAGGTGACTCATGATGTGCACCCCATGGACAACTAGCATGTTTCATTGAATCCTCACAGCTTTCTAAATGTTCGTTTCGACTGGTGTCAAGAATTGTAGTAGAGAGTCCCAAAGTTAACTAGAAATTCCTACAGTCATCATGGTTGGTCGTGACATAAGCTTCATGTCTTGATGCAAGCTGTGATCATCAAGTACATGCCATGTACTAGGCCATCACGATGTGTACTTGTCCATTTTTTATTTCTTTTCTTCCTTTTTTGATTTGAATCATGTAAAGCTCTGTTTCCTACAAAATTTTTCATCTACCACGTGCATCATCTAGTATATCAATGAAAAATAATGTATAAGTGACATAAATATATATATAACATGTAGGATTATCTAATCCCCCCCACATGAATCATAGCTTGTTCTCAACCAAAATATCTCAACAAAATATTTCAATAGGATAAGAAATTTATAAATCACGAATTGTACATTATTTCCATGCAATTAAATTATGTTTAGGTAGAAAAGTAGTCAAGTTACAGTTTTAATCCAACCTAGTAAATTAGTAATGACTCATAGTTCCGATTTTACAAAAAAAAATTATTCTTTTATTCATAATCTTATAACCGTTCCTTGAGCTATATGCCTAGATTCAATTTTTCTCTCCATGATTTTCTCAAATCACTCTTGCTAAAATGTGAGTACGGTATGCACATACAAGAGTTTATGCTCCTAACCATAGGCTTTCACTAGTGTAATCATCTATAATGTGTATATTCAGGTATAAGAAAAATATTGAGGACTTTTATCAACATGGTTTTGATGAATCTGAGGATGTAGGTAGGTAGGTATAATATAAAAATCATCCTCAAAAGGTGGGTAATATCTACAGTACAATGTAGATGCGAAAAGATAAGTGTGAAAAAATTCCTCTATTTGGCGGGTGAGGTCCATACTTCATTATATCATGTTGGATCAATATGTAGCACTAGTAAGTAGCTAAAGAATTCTTTTTACTTTCCACAATATTTTTTTGAATGTTATGTGTGTGATATATCTCAAATCCATTACCTAATGACATATGATCCTTCTAGGTATTCATTGATCTTCAAAATGTTGATTTTTGACCCTCCCAGTACAAATCCCAGATCAAATTATATTTTCTTTTAAAATTTTCAATGGAACAGAATACGAATGTGATATAACCAACATGCATATGAATCCCAACCTGATATTCAGGAGTGTACATAATACATATCTCTAATTAACATCATATCTTGTTGTTTTAATTCCACCACCACACTGATTCAACACATAATCTTCAATCATTGTACAACGATCAGTGTGGGAAGGGAAATAGGATTGAAATAGAATTTCTTTTAACATGTCATTCATGAAAAATATGGGACAAATGAATGATAGAGGTTATGTGGGTATCATATAAAATATATATCAATGGTTGCCTCATTAATTTTAATATTATACATTTTTGGTCTTTTTTATACGATCATATTGAACATTATATTAGGTTTCTATGTCCCAGGTATCTATTAAGATATATACTCAGAAAAGAAAATGAGATTGAACGTATAGAATCCTCTCGGTTACTTAGAATAAAATAAAAATTGGAAATTTAAAAGGGCATAAATCCTAATTATTGAGTAAAATAATCAATATTTCAATGATTTCAAATTTTAATTAAAATTATATGCTCATTATTCAATATAGAATTCTAAGCATGGTTGAAACATGGTTTTTAACATTTTCATTTTTAAATATATTTTTAATTTACTTGGGCATAATGGTTTATTAAAATATTTATCATGCGTATCAATTTGTAAAATATCTCCAAGAACAGTTATAAAAAATAAAAATCAAGTGTATCTATTTGGAAATATGAGAAATCCTTTCCCATAAACACTTAAAAAGATATAGTATCCCCACTATCTATGAAATAATTTGTGGGAGTGGTGTGGTAGTGATTTTTTGAAAATAAAATTAACATGTAAGTGATGAAATAAATTTACAAAGAGTCGGTAGTTCCCTGAGGTGAATTGGTATGCAAGGGGTTGTCTGAGTTTTCTTAACCTTGAAGTGTTTTTGCACTCGAAAAATATGTTAGTATAAAAATCATGCAATATAGAACAAACAGTTATCAACAGGTTTAAACATTTGCATAACAAGGAAACAGGATGGTGTAAAAAGATGTAATAACTGTAATCGTTTTATTAATTGAATGTATGTTTGTACAAAGTATTAAAAAATAATGAAAATTCCAATACTCAATCAAAACTCAAAAACAACTATGGGTTGTCACCCATAAATCCATATAATTAAAGTTTACAGCTAGATGGGTGGACCGAAAAATTCAAATAGTTATCTAATACGCTAAATTTACCCTCTTTTTCTTGTAGCTAATTGTTTTTGGGTCCTTTAGTTCGCATGGTTTCTTAACTAGATTCAAAACTTCTGGTGCATCTCAACTGAATATTAAATGTGGTAGAAAAGGAATCATGTGGGTAGGTGGTTACTACTGCTGGTGGATTTCTAATGATAAAGCATGAAGTTGATTGTCAATCTATACAACACGTTGGGTTAATCCTTATAGAAGATATGATATTGAAATGGGACAGTCGATGACATGCGACGACTCAAAGTAAATATACACTTCTAAGAAAAATGAAAATGAAATAAGCAAAAGTAAATATGAAAAAGGGAAAATGAAGCCAAAAATGTATAAAAATATACTAGTTTAGTTCAATATATTGAGAAAGAATTTATACCTCCCATACAAAATGTGTCTGAAATCCCAGAATTTATGAAATAAAAATCAATTCCCTAGTTGTAAAATCTCTACCCTATTCATACCAGTGTCTGAAGGTGGAACAAACTGCTCTACCAAATCACTGTTGGTAGCAGAAGTAGTGGTAGGTGGGCCATGTGGCCGATGGTGATGTGGTGGAGGTGGTATCTAGGATGGGGAGGGTGGTGGGGAATCCCAAATCAATACACATGCTAGGTGTTTGGCATTTGGATCAATAAAATGGATGTCGGAAGTGGGCTATGTGGCGGGTCCCTTTCCCTTTCAGTCCTACTCTTCTAAGAAATTTTTTTGAGTAGTAGGGATCATGATGTCATGAGGAAGGTCGGAAGGGAAGATATGGTGAGGGGTAGTGTAAAGACTTGAAAAATTCAAGGAAAAGTTTTTCGTAAATACTTTGAAGTTTATGAGTCTGTGGTTTTTGACGTCACTTGATTCTGAGGTTCGGTGATCCCGGAATCAATTTCTGAAGTTTTGTTCGGCGACGTTCAGTAAACGTAAGTATGGGTTTTTCTATCTTTTGAACCGGTCCTCAGAATTGAAAATGGAGGACACTGATTAAATCACAGTGTCGATATTCGCTTAAGGGGACCTTTACTGCAGTTTTATTTTATGCGGGTTGAATGCTATATTTTGAGGAATTCATACTAAATTAATTAAAATTTCTAGTACAAAATTTTATTATTTAGTTTCGGTTATTTCCTCCCAGGAGGAGTTAGAGGTGGGGACCACACCCACATAACCTCCCATTAGAGTATTTTGTGTGGTGGGTCCCACATAAGCCCTAATACTTTCATCTCCCCTTAACTACCTTAAACCCCCCTTAATTAAATAACTCCTCCCCTCATAATGGTGGATCCTCTCCACCTCCCAAACATTGATGATACCATATCATTTAATTAATAATCATATTAATTATTTGGAACCTCTCATTTGAATTAATTTGATTTTCTTGGAAATTATTTAAAATTTGAGAAATATATTATAATATTTGCCTTAGCAAATATTATGGTGGGGAACCTTTAGAAAATTAGAGGAGCTTCATTCTTCCATGAAGAACATCATCCTATCTCGGCGAAGATTGCTCCATGACTTCTCCTACCTTCTTCTTCCTCCGCGTCATGGGAGATGATACCGCTCGCGAGAAGCATCACCTACGTCAACGAATCTTCTTCTAACAATGACGGGATGACACCGTTCTCCGCGACGCCATCTTCCGCGAAACCTGACTACCGCGATGCTCGTCTTTCGTAGCTTGTCAATGTGTGACGTCAATTACGAGGTAGGGGATTTTCTTCAATTTTAATTGAATAAAATTGATCTCCATTCTTCGTTTAAACCATGTTTTATCTTCAGACATATGATACTGCCAAACGCGGAGGGAACGGGCCAAAAAAACATGGCCTAACGACCCTCCGTTGATCCTCGTTTTATTTCGATGGGGGCGGTGACAGAAGAGGAGGCGGAGACCGGAGGAAGCGACGGCCATTTTCCGGTAGTGTGGAGAGGAACCACCACATGCATCCCTGGGCCGCTCGACCATAGAATAACCAGTCGGCCGAGCCGGAGAACCGCCGCGCCTCTTAGCATCGCGCTGCAGGGAGACCGTGGCCAGCGTTCCGCATGCCTCTATGGCTATGAACCGGTCGGCCGTCTTCTAGATCGGCTGAAGGATGTCGCATCACCAGATGATTCCGTGCTCTGGAAGAAACACAGCCTGCCTATGCAGTCCGCTCACGCCTTGAAGACCGGCTGACTTCGGCCAGCCGGACAGGAGGGCAGTGCCGCTCATCGCCGCCATTTCGGAAAATTGGGGGTTTCACCCCCCGGTCCGCTCGACCATCTGGTCGAGCCATGCTAACTAGGTCAGGCCGGGACGTTCCCTTGCGTAGTCGGGGTCGTGCCCCATCGGACCGGGCAGCGCATTATCGGACCGGGCCAACCCATTAGCCGGGTCGGACACGCCGAGCGAGAATGGGCCGACCTTCTAGACCACCGGGCTTGACGGACCGGTCCCATTTCATTTAAACATGAATATCATCTAGACCACCCATCGGATTGATGTTCCTTCTACGGCACTGGGATCCTCAGGAAGAGGTAGTGCATTTTTGATACTCTTGGAGTGTTTTGGACAACTATGAAAAAATGGCTGGGTTGGTTTGAAACTGAAACCAACCCGGTCCTTGGAGTGGAAATGCTTATAACATAAGGACCAGAAATACGATTGATGTGATGTCAGCTACGTTGGTTTCCTTATTATGAGACGGTTCTTTTGGCATACTCCACATGAGGTTCGGACATTCTTGGAGTACGGTCGAGTTGGATTGAGCCTAAAATCCAACCGGGTCCCTGGAATGGAATAACCAATAACTCTCATACGGGACATCTGTTTGAAAAACCGTCGGCGGCGTTGGTATGTTCATTGAGAATCGGTCTTTTTGAGTATACCCCATGGGTGTTCGGGGTATAGTTTAGATACGGTCAGGTTGGTTCGTACATGAAACCAACTGGGACCCCAGGATCAAAAGCTAATTACTCACAGACCGGGTGTCCGATTGACACGTCGCCTTTTACAATGAGACCCCTATGACATGGTGGTCCTTTGAGATAATTCTTCAATGTACTTCATGGCACTTGGAGTATCGACCAGTAGCTCATGGAGCGGATCCTCCTGGAGACAAGAATATGGTGTACGAAGACCTAGTAGCTGGCTGAGACCTTATGAATTCTTGTCTGATTCGTTTCGGAGTGACTCGACTAGCCCTATGGGGAGCACTACTGTGTGAGGTGGATAACCCATGGCAGAAGAGAACTACTATTTGAGGCGGCATACCCGCGGTACTCGATAAGAGGGGAACCTCTGTAGGCTATCATGGTGAGCGCTATTGTGTGAGGCGGCAGACCCATTTCGGGGAGCGCTACTGTGTGATGCGGCATACATTCGGTACATGATAGGATTAGTACATCAGTAGTCTAAGGTTAGTGAGTAGAACCTCAGATTTGAAACAAGTCTACTGTGATTGACAGAGGTGGAGTTCTCTAGCAGCTGTGGTTTTGACATCTTGAATAAAATATTAGTTTGAGCTGAGTCAATGACCTTTGTGTTTTCCTCATGATTGAGATGGGTAACTTGATAACTTTGTTATATGTATGGGCATATACCTAAGTAATGTTTATCCATTGAAATCATACATCGTGGTTTATCGTTATTGGATTTTGTGTGACGTTGAGGGTATTAGGGTCCCTAATGAGTACCGTTATGCTCACCCCTGCACAGGAAATGCCCGCACCTCATTGTGTTGAATGCAGATGATGGAAAATGCTGACTGAGGCTGAGTGTATGAGGACTGGACAACACCTGGAGGTGGACCTCATGACGAGATGGTACCTAGTGGTGTCTGAAAGACGTAGAGTGCTAAAAAGACCATCTATACCTACCTTTCAGGTAGCAACCCGGAGGAATATCTAGGAGCTTCTTTCCCCATTAAGTTGTTTGTCTTTTTCAGTTGTACTTTCTTCAGTTGAAGTTGTACCTTTTTTGGGCTTGTATTTCCGACCCTGTTGTATTTTCAGCACACATGTTATACTAATTTACTTAGTTTTTTCTTCAAATTATACTCTGTTTGTGAGTGTTAAATTTTATAAAGGCAACCCCTTCCAAGATTTGGGAAATTACGCCTTTGGTGCTAGTCACCAGCCCCTGGCCTATGGAAGGCAGTCTTGGGGAAGTAACAATATGGGCTCAGGGGAAGAGTCATGAATAATTGGTATCAGAGGAGTCGGCTCTACCTTATAACTTAGGACTCTGATATTTCCTTTCCATGAAGTAATAGTGTTAAGGGTACCGTTTGCGGTTTTCGGATTAGGGTGTCCAGAGATGGTGTGGCGGCCGACCTATCCATACACCAAGACCCTAACTTCAGATTTCCGACTCAGTGCACAAGAACACAATGTGTGTGTGTGTCTTTAAAATTTTTCTTTAAGTCAGCTCTACCAGGTCATCTCACTAGATATAGTATTTTGAGCGTGTCACTTATGTTTAGGATGCCTCCATGCAGACAGTAAGTTGGATTTCTGAGAGAGTACCCAATGACAGCCCAACGATCGACGAGGCTCTGGTGTGGGGCCCTCTTTCTATTTTGGAACCTTCAGGTGGTGTACCAATAGCACCACCACTCGTTGTGCAGTAGATACCACCAGCCACACTGGGGGACGATGTACGCTGACTAAGCGCGTTGGATGAGTTCCAGTGGTAGAGGCCTCTGAGGTTTTGTGGTGAGACATATTTCTAAGCAGTAGAGGACAGGATGGAGGCGATTACTAGAGTTTTCCTCCTAGTTGAGACACCAGTAGAGAATATGGTGATCTTAGCTAATATAATTTTTCCATGCATGGCAATGAGGATGGTCCGCTTAGTGATGAGGCTTTGGTACGTGGACCGATGCCTGTGAGAGTACCTTCGGGAAGTGTGATAGCTCTATCACTACCCGTTTATCAGTAGTTACAACTAGTAGTACTGGTAGAGGACCCTTGTAAGATTAGTGAATTACATGTGTTTCAACATCAGATACCCCTTAGGTTCTGAGGTGTGCCCGAATCACAGGCGGATGAGGGCTGGCTTGAGGAGGTGGCTGAAAGTTCTCTTGAACTTATACATATTTTTCAGGACGACATGTCAGTAGCTGAGTATTCATCGAGGCATACTGATCGATCCGAGTACTCGATGAATATGACACGATCAGTGCTTTGGGGATCAGACTACCTAACGAGGTGTGATTAAATGAATTCTGAGCCAACACTTTTCCTCTACGCATTCCTACTTATGATAGGGTGAAAGAGAGAACCTTTGTGGTTGAATGTTCTTTGGATGAACAGATATAGATAGTGACTTTTAGCAGTGGGAATGTAGGTAACTGACGCATGTCTCAGAGACATGGGTGTGAATTTTTTTTTATGAATAGGAAGTGTTAAGGAAATATGAATCTGCAGAGCAACAAACATGGAAACAGAGTTAGGAGGGCAACATGTGGTGATGTACATTTCGACATCTTACAACTACCAGCCTTTGTATCCCACTCCAGGCTCAGGGAGTAGGAGGGCAGGGGAAGAGAGTATCTTTATGTGGTCATGGAGTGCGACCCAAGGGCTCTAGGAATGATTCGAGGTATGTTTTGTGTCTATTACTAGATGTCGTATCAATAGAAATAGGCACCAATCATTCCATCCTTCCACAGATCTTTTTCGAGACCAAGAGTTTCCGATTAAACCGTTTACTTGACCCTCACAACTGGAGATACCATTGAGAGGAGACTCGATAATCACACTTACGCTGATGGAGTGATTTGACCCTTGAGGCATGAGTTTTGGTTGGAACCTCTTGCTGGTAGAATCGAGGCCTTACGTCGTTTTTTTGGGTATGGATTGGGCAACCATAGTTCAAACACAAATTGGCTCTATTAGGAAAAAAGGTTATGGTTTAACTACAACATTGGGATGGGTTTTCCTTAGTCAGCGAAAAGTAAACCCCAGGTAACACAGGATGGAATTATGCAAAAGTGGGTGCAGTCAATCACTCTTGAGTCGGACAGAACTAGATTCGAGCCAGACTTCTCCAGAGTTGATGCACCTCTTTCAGCATTGAGGAAGAAGGGGAAACCCTTCATGTGGTCAGAGAGATGTCGTAGAGCTTTCAGGAGCTGAGGCAGAGGTTGAACAGTGCACCCATCATGAGCCTCCTAGAGAAGGTGTAGATCATCCAAGAGCGGATGAAGACTGCACAGAGCAGACAAATGTCATATGCTGATAGGATATGGAGACCCCTAGAGCTCGAGGATGGAAACCACATTTTATCATGGGTCTCACCTCGACAAGTTCTAAGGATATTTGGTTATGGAAGCAAGTTATATCCACAATTATTCAGACCTGTCCAAGTCCTCAGTATAGTAGGAGAGGTGGATTACCAGCTGGCCCTTCCACCTCAATTGCACCGGGTCCATGACGTCCTCCACATATCTCAGCTGAGGAGATACGTGCACGACCCATCCCACATAATCAACCATGGGGATCTAGACATCGATGACGAGGTGACATTTACGGAGGTTCCGATGGAGATCAAGGATCGACATAAGTGGGTCCTATGTGGATGGACGATTCCTCTAGTGCGCATTCGCTAGTAGCACGGGAACCTCTAAGAGAGCACTCGGGAGTGGGAGGCTCATATAAGAGCTCAATACCCCCAGTTGTTTAAGTAGTGTGTGTTGTAGCTTTACAGGGATGTAAATCCCTGAGGGGGGGAGTAATGTAAAGACCCTATAATTTAATGGAAAATTGTTTCTTAAATAATTTGAATTTTACGAATCTGTGGTTTATGACATCACATGATTCTGAGGCCCAGTGTTCCTGAAATAAATTATTGAATATTTGTTGGGGTATGTTCAGTAAACGTACGTGCGGGTTTTTCTATCTTCTGAACCAGTGCTTGGAATTAAAAACTGAGGACACTAATGAACTCACAGCACTGGTATTCTCTTAATGGTACATATACCGCAGTTGCATTTTATACGGTTTGAAAGTTAAATTTTGAGTAATTCATTCTAATTTATTAAATTTATTGGTACATAATTTTATTATTTAGTTGCAGTTATTTCCTTCCAAGAGGATTTAGAGATGGATACCACACCCACATAACCTCCCATGAGAGGATTTAGTGTGGTGGGGCCCACAAGAGCCCTAATCCTTTCATCTCCCCTTAACTACCTTAAACCCCCCTTATTTAATTAACTCCTCCCCTCATTATGGTGGAGCCTCTCCACCTCCCAAACATTGATGATGCCATCCCATTTAATTAATAACCTTATTAATTAATTGGATCCTCTCATTTGAATTAATTTGATTTGCATGGAAATTATTTAAAATATGAGAAGTTTATTATAATATTTTCCTTAAAAAATATTTTGCTGGGAACCATTGGGGAATTAGAGGAGGTTCATTCTTCCACGAAGAACATCATCTTCTCTCGGCAAAGAATGCTTCACGACATCTCCTACCTTCTTCTTCCTCTACATCAAAGGAGAAGACACCGCTAGGGAGAAGCGTCACCAACATCAATGAATCTTCCTCCAATGTTGATGGAACAACATCGTTCTCTACGATGCCATCTTCCGTGACGCCCGACTACCGTTATTCTCATGTTCTGTGGCTTGTCAACGTGCGACGTGAATTATGAGGTAGGGGATTTTCTTCCATTTTAATTGAATAAAATTGTTTTTCGTGCTTCGTTGAAACCATGTTTATCTTCGGACATATGATACCGCCTAACGCAGAGGGCGCGAGCCAAACGAAAACGGCATGATGACCCTCCATTGATTATCATTTTATTTTGATTGAGGCAGTGATGGAAGAGGTGTCGGTGACCGAAGGAAGCGGTGACATTATGTCAGCTGTGTGGAGAGGAACCATGGCCCGCATCTGGGGGCCAGTCGGCCAAAGAAGAATAGGCCGACTATAGAAGGCCAGGCAGGAAAACCATGGCACCTCTCAGTGTCTCCCTGCGGGAAGACCGCGACTAGTGTTCTACGGGCTACTTTAGCAGCAAACCTGCTGGCCGGGCTAAAGGCAGCCGCGATACCCAATGGTGTCGTGCTGCTGAAGAACTGCGGCCCGCCCGTGCGGGCCGCTCGCACGTGGAAGACTGGTCAGCTTCGGCCGGCCGGACAAAATGGCGGTGCCGCTCGGCTCCGTCATTTCAGAAAACCGAGGGCCGCGGCCCCCGGTCTGCTCGACCAGCTGGCCAGCCTGTGCCCGCTGGGTCGGGACGGCCCGTGCCAGCCGGGGTGGGTCACGCCAGCCTGGCGGCACCGTGCCCCGTCGGGCCGAGCCGCGCCCTTGGTCGGGCCAGGACTCCTGCCACGGGCCGGGTTATGCCCCACTTGGCCAGTACGCACATTATCTGGTCGGGCCGACCCCTTAGCCGGGTCGGACCCACTGAGCCAGAATGGGCCGACCCACCAGCCCACCGGGCTTGACGGACCTAGCCCATTTCTCTTAAACATGCATATCATCTAGACCACGCATCTGATCGATTTGTCGTCGGCGGCACTGGGATCCTCATGACGAGGCGGTCCTTTTTCAATACTCTTGGTGAGTTTTGGGCGACTTTGGAAAAACGTCCGAGTTGGTTCGAAACTGAAACCAACCGGGCCCTCGGAGCGAAAACGCTTATAACTTAAGGACCAGATGTCTGATTGATGTTCTGTCAACCACATTGGTTTTATTTTGATGAGACGATTATTTTTTCATACTCCACTTAAGGTTCGGACATTGTTGGAGTATGGTCGGGTAGGTTTGATCCTAAAAACCAACTCGGCCCGTGGAACGTAATATCCAATAACTCTTAGACTAGATGTCTGTTTGACGAACCATCTGTGGCGTTGTTAATTTCGTTGAGAATAAGTCACTTTGAGTATAACCCATGGGAGTTCGGGGTATAGTTGAGATACAGTTGGGTTGGTTCGTACACGAAACCATCCGGGCCCCACGGACAAAAAGGCTAATAACTCATAGACCGGGCGTCCAATTGATGTGTCGCCTGTTGCTTTGAGACCCCTATGACGTGGTGTTCCTTTGAGATACTTCTTCATGGGACTTCGGGGAACTTGGATTATCTACTGGTAGCTCGTGGAGAAGATCCTCTCGGAGATGACCATACAGAGTACAGAGTCCTAGTAGCTGGCTGAGACGTGATGACTGTTTGTCTGATTCGTTTCAGAGTTACTTGACAAGCCCAGCAGGGAGCACTACTATGTGAGATGGTAGACCCATGACGGATTAGTGATACTATGTGAGGCGGTAGACCCATGGTACATGAAAAGAGGAATACCTCTGTAGGGTTTCAGGGTGAGCGCTACTGTGTGAGGCGGCAGACCCATGGCGGGGAGCGCTACTGTGTGAGGCGGTAGACCCACGGTACTCAACAGGAGTAGTACCTCAGCAGTTTAAGGTTAGTGAGTAGCCACTCGGAGTCGCCACAGGACTATTGTGCTTGATAGAGGAGGAGTTTTCCAGCAGCTGTGGTTTCGACATCATGAATAACATCTTGGTTTGATCTAAGTCAATAACATTTGAGTTTTCCTCATGATTGAGATGGGTTACTTGATAACTTTGGTATATGTATGGGCATATACCTAAGTAATGTTTATCCGTTGAAATCATACTTTGTGGTTTATCCTTGTTGGTTTTTTTGAGACCTTGAGGGTATCAGGGTCCATACTGAGTATCATTATACTCACCCCTGCACGGGAAATGCCTGCACCTCATTGTGTTGGATGCAGCCAACAGACAGCGCTGACCAAGGATGAATGTATGAGGACTTAACAGTACCCGAAGGTGGACCTCACGACGAGATGGTACCTGGTGGAGTCTGATGGACGTAGAGTGCTAATGAGACCATATGTACCTACCCATCATGTAGGAACCTGTAGGATGGTCTAGGATATTCTTTCACCATTCAACTATTTGTCTTTTTCAGTGTTACTTTCTTTAGTTGTAGTTGTACCTTTTTTTTGGGCTTGTATTTCCGGCCCCTTTGTATGTTCAGCACACTTGTTATACCAATTTACTTATTTTTTTCTTCCGCTTGTACTATGGTTGTGTGTGTTACGTTTTATAAAGGAAACAACTTCCCAGATTTGGGAAATTATGCCTTTGGTGCTAGTCGCCAGCCCCTGGCCTATGGAAGGCGGGCTTGGGGTAGTCAGGATACGGGCCTTGGGGACGGTTTGTGACAGGAATGGTGGAAGAGGTAGTGCCATAGATAGTAGGTGGTGGCGGGGGAAATGAAGATGGATCGAGGAAGGAAAGGTGGATGTGGGGAATGAGCAAGTGTTGATTCTCTTGGATGGTCTGGAGTAGTACCCATATGTCAGAAGAAGTGGGATTGGTTGGTGCCGGCTAGGTGGAGGGGGTGGGGGTCGGGACAGAAAATGGCTGGGTAGAAGGGTCTTCTGCTTCTTCTAGAGGCTTCCCCTATGGATCATCCACATGATGTGCATCGAACTATGGGATTGTCTAAGACACTCCCTGTGCCAAGAAATAAATTCTGTTCTCCTTAACCATCATACTCATCTGGTGCAGGAGAAGAAGTGCAATCAGCTCGACTTGGTATACTAAGGTGAGAGGTTGTGAGGTGTTGAAAATATGGAGGTATATGGCCAACCATGTGAGGATTGACCTGCAAATATGTTTACCCCTCCTCCTCTATTCCATCAATATATAGTAGGTGGAAAACTCAGCATCCATGTGGATGTTGCGGTCCCCCTGTGGCAGTAGTGAGGATAATAACATCAAGATGGAAGACGCGGCCATGGGTCTCACCTCACGCGAATCATCTATGTTCCATGGCCTGGGTAGTATACACATGGATGGGGTCCTCAGCTGGGTGGAAATCACTAGCTTGGGGAAATAATTAGATCAATGGTCATGAGAAATAAGATTCCAAAGGACATGGGCATCCTCTCGAGAAAGATTCTTTAATAGGTTAGTATAGATGTCTCATATCTATATCTCATCGGTGTAGATACTATGTCATACACAAAACTTGGCCATGATGTGCTAGTGTGTCCTACCTCCCATCCTAATGTGGAGGGAATCCCCTGAAATGTCAAAGATATCTAGGAACTCCAAAAAAAACTCCCAGTATGTCTCCTCCCAGACGTCAATAATTCTGCCGATGTGCAACATCTACAATAAAATAAGGACGACATTTGTGATATTCTACTTCAGAAGAAAGGATATATCTTGGGTCTTATTAGTTCTCATGGGTTTTTTATAGAGCTGAATGAGATTAACATGGTGATGTGTGTTTGAAAAGAAGAGCACTGGGTGTAAATTGAGATTATCTTCCATTGGTGGGGAGGATCTCTTGTCTTGATAGGTGTGTGGAGAGTGTGGGTGCTTAGTAGGAGGCTGCTAGCTTGAAAAGGCATAGTAATAACATGATTATGATGTAGAAGATTTAGGTTGCGGCCTTTTATTATGTTCCATGGAGAGGTTACGCACTAGTAGAAGAGTATGAGGTTGGTTGAGGTAGACATGAGGAAGGGAGGGACAATTGTGTTGTGTGGAGAGAAGGGTAAAGGAGAAGTGTCACAAGCGGTAGGTTTAGAGAGGATGGTTCGGGCTGGTCTAGGGAGTCATGGGTTCTGACACTTCATTTAATATTTTAAAACTGGCCCGATCCTTGTCATGATGTGTAGCTTATGGTCACATTACAAACCTTGAGAAAAATCAGGTTTTGGGAAATCAAAGCATCACATCATGACTGTTTAGTTTACGATGTGAAATTCGAGGGTTTTATCTATTTTCTCCTCATTTTTTCCATGAAACCTTATTCAAAACAAAAATAAGTCTCTAAAAAAGTCATTTACTATTATAACATAACTAAATCTTAACCTTTGTTTCCTCTTAATCATTTCTAAATTTACATTCGAGAGCTTGAATCAATTAAGTCTCTGATAGTACTCGCCGAATTCTTCATTAAACATCTTCAATCCATGATCATGTATTTTTTATGGTGATATGTTTGTGTATAACTCAAAGTGGACTATAATGGGTAAGGAGGAGTATTCCACTACAAATGATTACTTTGAGGTACTGGCCTGAATGATGGATTGAAACAATGAAGGGACCACCTCTCTGGTGGGTGGTTCAATAAAGATAAATTTTTCAAATTTGCCGTCTTCTTTTACTTTTTTTAACGAGTCATCACATTCCCCTTTATTCATGGGGTCTCCCTTCTTATGGGTTAGAGATATTATGTTACTCTTTTTTTTCATCTAATGGTTTCATGTCTCGATTTAGGATGAACACAACTTGTTCTTCTCCTACTCAAAATATAAGACTTAGTTGGTTCACATCGATCAATGTCTTCCCAATAGCTAGTAATGGTCTTCCATGTATAATAGGAACGTCTTTGTCTTTTACTGTGTCCAATACCCAGAAATCAACTGGGAAGATGAACATGCAGACCTTTACTAGTTCATCATCCATAATGCCTTGAGGTTAATTAAATGGGTGATCTAATAATTGCATGTCCACCCTTGATTTAGTGAGTTCTTTGAGACTAAGATTTTGAATAATTATCATTGTAATGAGTCTAATGCTTGCTCAACGATCATAGAGTTCCATTACAAATTTTTACATTCATCTCTCACAAAGGATTGGGAATATCCATGGTCTCTCATATTTGGTCGAATTTTATGTTACACAACAGCAGAAAATTCATTATTTAAAGAGATGAATCCTAGGTATTCGATTTTAATTTTTTTTATAATAGTTCTTCCTGGAAAATGGAATAAATTGGAATCTAGATAATAGTTTCAGGAATATAGATATTGATACGTAATTGCATGATCATATACATGATCATCTTTTATTGTGTGTCATTCCTAAGATGTAATGATCTATCTGTATATAGAAGAGGTTTCTATTACCGAGGTGGGGAAACATAGAAAGGTTCCTTCTATTGCTCTTGCATACAGTCATTCTCATCTGTTACTTCTTCATGATGTAAGGTGTGATTGACTTCATCATCTTTTTCATTAGGAACTGGTTGTTTTCTTGGATCTTCATCTTGCAGCCTCCATTATTTGGTTTATTGTAAGTCCATAATCCTTCCACTTCTCAACACTACTACTTCAACATCCTCTTGTTGGTATGTCTTAGTGTTACATTGTGGGGTACCATGCAACATCTTAGATAATATATTTGAGATCTTTTCCATTATCATTTCTTTATTTTTAGCGTAGCTATCTTCTTTTTCATATCAATCTCAAAGGTCCTCATTTATTTATTAGAAATTTTCACAAATGATTCTAGGAGGTTTTCTAGATTAATTTTCATAGGTGCTTGCTGAGGTCTTGGATAAGGTGGCTGAATTTTTTTTTGGCTTTTTGAGGGAATGGTTGTTGGTGATCTTGTGGTATTGGTACAGGGTTCATCAGATGGTGTACCCTGGTGGTCCTTGAGAACTAAATTGGTTCTATCCTCCTCTTTGTTGAAAATAACCCTGATTGTTTTGAGATTGCTGATGAGTAATCATCTGTTAATAATATTATTGTTATGGGAATGGCTGGTTCGGTTGTTATAATTGATGTAATTATAATCCTTTTGTAGTTCTTCATATCCAAATTTTCAATCATGATATAAATGTGGGACACTACACATCTCGAAATATTGTAATTCCATTACAGGGGCATGAGGGGGTTGAGTAGTTGGTATCTGTAATGCTTCTTATTTTTTTGATCTCTTCCACATGCTGTGGTTGCTTTGTGGTCTCATCAATTTGGTGGATTACATGACGCGGTGGTCCACAATAGATCATCCATAGACTAGTGTTGTGAGAGACTTCATCTATAATTTATCTTCTTGCTTCATGAGTCTTTATCATGTGGCCTCCATCAGTGGCTGCATCAACAACATTTCTTGCTTGTGGTAAGAGTCCGTGATAGAATGTTTGGAGTTGTATCCACATATCCAGTACATTATGTAGACACTTCCTCATTTTTTTTAAAGTAGTCCCACTTTTCCCAAGAATATTCTCCATAAATTTGGTTTAAATTTTGAATTTCCATCCGTCGCTTCCAAGTAACACCCTGACCAATGTTACCCAGAGTCAGTGCATTATTTTAATACATTGACATTATTACATGGAGTCAAATCCAGAAGGATAAATTAGTTTATAAATATTGTAAAATAGATTACATATATGAATGTTACATTACAATTTCTAAAATGAAAGACAAAAAAATAATACATTGATAATTCCATTAATTCCTAGCCTAAACATTCATATCAATAATAACAGACTTCTTCATATCCTAGGAAAATTAAAACATAATAAAGGGGTGAGTTCAGATTCTCAGTAAGAAAAAAAAATATAGCATAAATTATCCTAAATAAGCACAAACATTTAACTCAATTTATAAGATTAAAACAAAATCATTTTAAACATATAAATAATCATAATATGGCACATAATAATAAAATAATTCCATTTACATATTAAAATGGATATTATACTAGTCGAATAATCACATTTAATATCAATAAAAAATTTTATAATGATGGAATGCATAATACTAGACATCATAACCACATAATCACGACCTCATGACCAGACTACAAATAAGATAAGGTCAAGGCCTTGTGCCAAGACACTAGATTTTCTTAGTATTAATATTGATGAATCAAGGATCAATAACAGGATCCACCCGTTACATACAAAGTCCAATTCATCATCATATGAAAAGGTTGAACCATAACATAAACATTCCTATTAAAACATGCATACGAAACGGTAATAATTTAATCAAAAACCATTGATGGTATAAAAACAGAACATCAATATTCAAACATATCATAACTCATTCAATACAACATGAAATATTGTATTATAGTAAATCAACCTCAATCAAGAATAATATCCAATAATGGATGTTTAAATACATGAAAATAATCAATAAAACTCTTTGAGAGAAATACCCCTTTTCAAAAAATAATTTTAAAGTCACTAAATTTATAAATTAAGTAATGTAAATGATATTTATGAATCAAACTATCCCAAACTAATTTGAAACATTTGAAATAAATTATATCTTTAAAATAATCATGTCTACCTAAATAAATCTTAAATATCATTTTGGAAACATGGACATTAATTAAAAGATTTAGAAAAATAATTATTTTAAAACATTTAAAATGATGATATAGATGAAGAATCCCCTCAATAAAAACATGAAATGATCCCTTTTAAAACATTTTAATGAAACATGGGCATATATGATTAATATTTCATAGTAGATAATTACAAATAAACTATCTCAGTTAATAATGAGATTGAGGAAATAACCCTTACCTTGTACTTTTCTTTGGTCGAGGGTACATTTAACCTCCTGTATAATGGTCATAGTATGATATTATATTATAAAATTACCATATTAATATTTATTATATCATTTTTGATTCATTTATGACTTTATACTACACATTTAATAAAAATATCCATGTAAAATTAACATTTCGGGTAATATTCACATTTTTTGTCGTACATTTTTAAAGTTGTTATTCTTGATCATATCACATAGATCATGATTTAGAAAATTCCAGAAAATAAAAAAAAAATTATATATCATATTTATAACTAATGTACATATTTATAATTGATAGATATATGAAATGGAAACACTGTTCGTGGAGACAATAGTCTGTACGTACGCATGAATGTTGTTTCTATTTTATTATATTATTGTATGGAAGTTAGTAAACGAAATTTATTTATCTACATATATATATATTATTCCAGTAGAAATATTATTTCTTATATCTCATACTTAATAAATATATATATATTTATAATAATTCTTGAATGGTGATCGTTGAAGATGAATCCCATCGCGTCTTGGTGATGGTAATCCATACATAATCACATGGGACAATATCATACTATATATGGAAAAATGTTATTTATTTGGATGATATATTATATATAAATAGTCACTAACATGTTATATTCATTATATAAATTAATTTTACTCATTATTATACCCATTAAAATAAATTAATGTTGAATAACAAACTACACCATGACGTGGATATGGTATGTCGTATGTACGCACGTATGATGACATTCTCATTAATTGGATGGATAGAATAATGAATATAGTTTTACCATATTTATAATAACATCTCATTATGTATATGGTACTCAGTTTGTTATTTTAGTTGGGAAATAACAAATTAAGAGGATGTGGAAGATGATGAAAATAAATTTCAAAGAGTTGATGAAATAATTATCTCTTCTTCGGGTGTTTCCTTTTTATCTGAACAAAATGGCTCTATATATTGGATTTCTGATCAATTTAATGCCTCTATGATGAAGTGAGGTTATAAGGGAGTGGAATTGATCAGTTTTTGGCCATGAAAATAAGGATTTTGGGGTCTCAATTTATTATAAGGGGAGATGTCATTTTTACAAGAGAGGTGAGGGGCACTTTAGGAAAAACTTGAAAGATTGATTTATTATAAAATAAATATCCATTTCTAGTAACAGAAAATGAATTTATTTCAAGGGTAAGGTGGTTATGTGTCTAAATCTTCCCAACCAATAGGTTTTAGACATGTTTCTATCACCATATTAACCTTATCTATATATTTATCCAATAGTTGTACAGTTTTACTTTTACCATGACTTCATGTATTTTTATAATACATGGTTAATAAACATTCAATATAATTCCAAGAGATCCTAAAGTGGTTCATTAATGAAATATCTATAATTTTATATTTCCTATGTCTGAACAATAAATTATATGAATATTATATAATTTAATAAAATAGTATTTGTTTTTAAAAACTCATTTTTGTCAATTTTGAAACTATTTATTATTTGGTTTTGGATAAAGTCATAAAAACATGATTACTCTGAAACAATTCATCTAATAAACCCAAACATGTCATATTAACCTATATATTTCGTTTAATGCATCTAAATTCTCAATTTACATTTATTTTAATATTTATAACATCAATTATTTTAGTCTTTCATTAATAAGGTAATTACAGCATCATCATTATGTCATAAATAAATTTTATTATATAGTGTCTAAAAATTATGCAAAAAATTCCATGATGTAGGAAATAATTTTATATTTATAATGAATATTTATAATCGAATTTATCTTATGTATATCCTTAAATTAATAATGGGTTAGTTATTAAAATTAGAATTGATCACTTTTAACTCTTCTTTAAATAAAATTTAATAATTTTCCTAATATAATTAATGTTGATAAAAATGGATCATGGTTTTTTCCTAAGTTTGATTTTGTTCGAAATACACTTATCCAATAAATTAGTATATGTGTTGGGGTAATTATAATATCATTTTTACATTTATTTACCCTATTTACCTTTAATCATGGTAAAAAAAAATCAAAAGTTACAATAAAAAAACATATTTTCATCCCACTGAATCACGATTTACATACTAATAACAACCATGTGAGTTGTTGTTTTAAAATTCAATTCACAGAAGTAGTGAAATTACTTTTTATGCAAATTTGAAAATGTGCTTAGAAGGTTGGTAAAATACGTTAAAAAGGTCCAATAAAATTTTATATGTATAAAACTATTATAAAATGACACCAATGAAATAAATTGTACTAAAATATGTATAATGTATCTTTTTTTACATTAAAAAATTTTTAATTAAAAAATAATTATTTAAATGAAAAAGTTTATTTTTAACTAAAACACAGTGTTTTCCCCTATTCATAAAAAATTAAATGTTTTTAGAAATATACCAAATATTCACACAAAGATAATTTTGATATTAAAAACACAAATTTTTTTTTCAATTTTACAAAATTAATGACATATAATTTTTATTAATTATAATAAAATTAATTCTCGTTGACAAAATAAGAAAGCAGGTCTCTAAGAAGTTAAAACTATCAAAAGATTGACGTTTGTTTATGTATAATTGAAATGTGAAATTACATAAAATGACCTAAATTATATTAAACTATAAAAATATAATATTATAATACTTTAAAACCCCTAAAATATATAATTTAACACTATAAATTATTTCTATTAAAAAAGTTTTTTTTAATTAAAATTTAGTATTTTTTAGTATTTAACAAAATATGAAATTTATCAAAAAAGTACTAAAAATTTATCCAACCTATATTTTTAAGTCCCTATTCTAAAGAAGATTTAATTTCATTAAATTTAATATATAAAAGTGTGAAATGAGGTATTTAAAAATAATTATCTATTAAAAGGATGAAAAACTACTTTTTAAGAAAATACTTCTTTTATATGAAACACTTAATTTGTCCTTATATTATGTCTAATAAACACAAAATATGAATATTAAAATTATATATTATATATATATATAATTTCAAATTTGTTTATAAGTATTAATAGCCACATTTTAAACAGTTATTTGGATAAGTCTTGATGGAGTTGAACTCGGTGTCACGTGTAGCCCATGTTATTGAATTACATTAATGAGATAACATAATATAAAATCAAGGGGTGATACATTATACCATCCTTCAATAAAATTTTCCCTTGAAATTTGATGTTGTTCTTTGAAAATAACAGGTTGAATGAAGAAAATTCCATTGTGGAAAACCAAATCAGAAATACGGTTAATAAAAAATAGCCGTAATAATACGGAAATAGAAATGAAAAAGTCACCACCAAATTATGATTTTTAATAGAGTAACATTGGATGATATTTGTGACATATAATTATAGGAAAACATAAATATTTATAGGGAGTTATTGAGGTAATAAATCACAAACAAGTGAAAAATATATGGCAAGTTGAGGGCCTCAAATCCATAAATCTTTGATTATTTAAAATATTATTTGTTCATAAAAACATAAGATATTCGGATAAAAAAATTTCATTATAAGATCCTTTCACTATGGTTTATGTATTATTTTTTTCATATAATACGAAAAAACTACTTGAAAATTAGTGTTCCATCCTTTAACTAATTTCTACTAAAAACTCATGCTTCACTCCCAAGTGATAATAGAACTAAAATTTTTCTATTTTTCCAAATCATATATTGTTTAAAAGAAATTAATTTATTGTTTATCATTAATACCATTTTAAAAAAAATACATTATACAAACCGGGACATCACGTAGGCTTGTTTTAGGTGATGCACCCTTGTCACCCTTCAGTTCTGGGTTTAAGTCTCGCAGCCTTGCTGGATGAGACAGGTTGTTGCCCGACCTCCTGGTTGTCCTTTTTATAAGAATCCAAAAATAATATTAATAAATTATTTAACAATAATAATAGTTTCCAATGTCAATGTTAATCTATTCCAACCATTAGAATTATCCACAATACATCTGTCTAAAATCACAATCGAAAATTTATAAATTAGGTCACATAATATACATGTGAATACCTTCATCATGTATTCTCTTAAGACAAGGTAATAAACTAAATTACTAGAAAACCATATTCGAATAGGTATTTACTTTTTTATTCCTTCTCTAATACATAGAGTACTATATATAGTCCTAAAATCCGAAAATGCTGTAATATCCAACAATGATAGAATAAACAAACCATTAATTAGTTCCAAGGTAGTCAGTAATATCCAATATAATTTATCCAAATGAAAAATCTATTATTCAAATATCAATACATTGTTATCAGGAAAATATTACAGTTTATATTTCGTTAAACCATTTATTTTCAAAAAAATTTAACTTCCGATTGAGTCACATTTTGTGGTACCATAAAACCATAAATCCTTAATGAAACAGTACTACAGTACAATCCATATATATTGAATAATTCTTCTAACCAGTACATTGTTGATAAAAAAACTCAAATCACATAATTCATTAATAACAACATAAGAACAGTAGTCATTCCTCTTCATCTATGGTAGTATCATAACTTGATTATTATCCAACAGCTTTATTTGTGGTATACTCTGATTATTGGGACATTGAGTCACATAGTGTCCCAACTCCTTACAGATAAATAATTATACATTTCAAAACATTATCTTACCCTTGAAATCACACACTTGATGTCCTTTTTCTCCATACTTATAAAAAGCTCACATTCTCTTTACTCATTTACCAAGTTGATTCTTTCCACAGTTATAATATATTGGAAAATCATTCATTCCCTTTTTCCATTTATCTACCTTTTTCTCTACCAACCTCTTCTCCTCTAGCTTCCCTTCAAAGTCACATGACTCAGAGAATTCTATACTTTTCTTATTAACACAAGATAATATTTTTTCACAGGATAAGAATACGTGGGAGACTATTTTCCATCTAAATGTTGGCTTAATACCATGAATGATATGATCCTTATTACTCTTTGGATCATGCGTATCACTGGAGTTCATATTTAGTATATTGGTCAACATTTCTAAATGGAAACATACACTAGGTTAGATCATATCAGAATTTTAAATGGAAAAACTAAAGTAATTATAAACATTATTTGAATACTTTCACACATCTAGTATCATAATAATAAAAATGGTTTCCTTGATGACATATTTACTCATAAATCCTTCATAATGGTTTGTAAAGAAAATGTGAAATATCAAAAGCATATCCCTTGGGAGTGTGGTAACTAATAGTGTAGCATGGCGCATTGTCGTTCACCAGTTCCTATTCAAGTATAGATCACATCAGTGTTTTCAGGTTTTACCCCTAGATACAGCTATTCTGGAGCCGCCTCTAACTACTCGTATCCACACATAGAAGTATCTCTGGGAAAATTTACAAAATTTCTACATTACTGAATTTTTAGGATGTTATTCTACATTAATCTTAAATGTCTATCTTAGGGTAATGATTAAAAAATATTTTTTATCTAAATATATTTCTAGGATTGTGGATAAAATTCCATTGATACCAACTATAATTCCCTGACCCCAGTTACCTAGAGTTAGTGCATTATTTTAATATATTGGCATGATTACAAGGAATGAAGTCCCGAAGGACTGGCCATTTTAACAGTATTGGAAAATATATTACTTATGTGAATGTTAAAATAAAATTTAAAGTAAAACATAACATAAATAATCCTTTTAGAATTCAATTATTACCCTAGATTAACCCAACATATCAATCATAACACACTTCTTCACATCCTGGGAAAAATAAAACATATGAAAGGGGTGAGCTTAGATTCTCAGTAAGGATTACCATATAGTGGCAACTGTCATAAATAATCTTAAACATTTAAGGAAATGTATAAGACTAAAAATTTTCTTTTTAAAATTAAACATCATTATAATATGTAAAATATTAATCAAATAATTCTATTTACTTATTCACATGGATATTATTATATTAGAATAATCACATGTAATATTTATAGCTTATTTCATAAATGACGGAATTCATAATGCCGAACACCATAACAACATAGTCAAGGCATCAAGTCAAGACTACAACAAATACATTTTCAAGGACATGTTCTAAGACACTTGTTTTTTCTCATGAGACCTACCTATTCATCTAGGATTTATAGTGGGCTCCACCCATCACTTACTATGTCCAATGATTTTCTCATATGAAAAGGTTGAAACATTACATAAACTTTCATATTAGAACTAGCATATATAATGTTAATATTTTAACCATAAACCAGGAATTTTATTAAAATAGCACATCCACAGTCAATCATATATAACTTATTCAATACAATATGGAATATTTTATTATTTTAAATTAATATCAATCAAGATTAATATCCATTATATTATTTTCACATAGTTGAAAAGAATCAATAGAACTATTTGAGAGAAATACCCCTTTTGAAGAAATCATTTAAAAGTCAAAAAATTTATAATGGGTGTCATTTAAAATAGATTTTTGATTTAGAGTGTCCCATACCCCTTTGAAACGTTTGTATGAAATTAAATCATCAAAATTAATTATGCCTATGTAAATAAATCCTTAAAATCATTTTGAAAACCGAACATTAATTAAAAGATTTAGAAAAAATAAATCTTTACAAATAATTAAAATGATAATCATGTTAAAGATTCACCTCCTTGAAAATGTAAAATGATACTTTTTAAATTTTTTTAAAGAAACATATACCTAGATAACAAATATTTCCCAGAATATACTTAAAGATAAACAATCTCAAATAAAAATGGGAGTGAAGAAATAACCCTTACCTTGTACTTTCCTTTGGTTGAGGGTACATTTATCCTTGTGTATAATGAATATAGTATGTTATTAAATTATTACAGAACCATATTAAAATTTATGATATCATACATGATTCATTTATTACATTATAATACCCATTTAAAAATAATTTTAATGTTAATGTAACATTTCAGGTAATAATCGCTTTCTTTAACGTACGTGTTTTAACTAGTTATTCTTGATAGTTTCACATAGATCATGATTTTCATACTTCCATAATATAATACATGATTTTTATATCATATATATTCATATTATAAATATTTACAATAGATAGATATATGAAATGGAAACACCGTTCATGGAGACAATAGTCTATACGTTTGCATGAACGTTTTTTCTGCTTTCTTGTCGTATAGTACGAAAGCAAGTAAAATACATATATTTATCTACATAAATATTTATTATTCTCATCGAAAATTTATTTTATATATCTCATAATTAATCAGTATTTATATATTTATCATAATTATTTAATGGTGATCTTTGAAGATGAATCTTATCGCGTTGTCGAGACATTAAGTCATATATATGCACAGTCGACAATATCATAATCTTTTTGGTAAAACACTATTTAATTGGATGTTATATTATATATATAGAATAATTAACATGTTATATTCATTATTTATATTAATTTTTCTCATTATTATACCCATACAAATAATGTAGTGTTGATTAACCAACATCACCACGACGTTGAGATGGTATGCCATACATATGCACATATGGTGACCTTTTTATTCATAAGATGGATAGAATAATGAATATGGTTTTACCATATTTATAATAACATCTCAGTCTATAGAATGAATTCTAGTTTTTTTTTCAAATAACAGATAAATAATAAGTGGAATAATATGAAAAGAACATTGAAAGGCTTGATAAATAATTACCTCTTCTTCGGGTGCTTCCTTTTTATTTGAACAAAAACACTCTATATGTTGGATTTCTAAAAAACGAAATGCACCTATGATGAAGTTATCGTAGTTGGGAGGAGATATTAAAATGGTTTGGCTGATCCAAAAGGCTTTTATGTTGTGAATTTGAGAGAAGGGGAGGATCCCTTTTTATAAGATATGTGAGGGGTACTTTGGGAAAAGCTTGAAATATTAATTTATTAGAAAATATTTTTCCATTTTGAAAATCACCAGATTGATTTATTTCAAGGATAATGTTGGTATGGGTCTAAATCATCTCATCAAAAAGGTTTTATACAAGTTTTGGTCACCATAGTAACCGTATTGTTTAGATTTAACCCATAGTTAAACAGGTTACCTTTTAACATGTCTTCTTCCATTATTCTAAAACTTGCTTAATAAAAATTTTAAAAAACTAAAATATAACCTCAAGTGGTTAATTAATTATATATCTATAATTATTTATTTACTTTTTTCTAACCATAAATTTTTAGGAATATTATATAATTTATTAATAGAGTATTTTTTTAAAACTCATTTATGACAATTTTGACAATATTTAGTATTACAATTTTGTTCAAGTCAAAAAAAACATGATTACTTTGATGAAATTCATTGAATCAACCATAAAATGTCATATAAACCTATTAAATTCTTGAAAGGCATCAAAAGACCCAATTTACATTTATTTTATTATTTATAACATCTATTATTTTAGCGTTTCAATAATAAGGTAATTACTTCATCATCATTGATTCATAAATAAATTTAATAATTTAATTTATAAAAATTATAAATAAAATTCTTTGATGTATGAAAAATATTTAAATTTATTTTTAATATTAACAGTCAAATTTATCTTATGTATAACCCAATAATAAAAATGGTTTAGTTATTAAAATTGAAATTAAACACTTTTAACTATTTTTTAATGAAATATAATAATTGTACTAATCTAATAAAAGTTGATAAAAAGGGATATTATTTTTTCCTATGATTGATTTTGGTCGAAATAACCTTATCTAATAGAATTTAGACATGTTTTTCTGTAATTATAATATCATTTTTACCTTTATTCACCCTAATTACATTTTATGGTGGTAAATAAAAACAAAAGATACAATTCACCATAAATTATTTTAATCTCATTGAATCAAATTTTACATTATGATGACAATGATGCCTATTGGATTTCAAAAATTCAATTAACAGAAGTAGTAAAATTATGTTTCATGTAAATTTGAAAATTTTTCTAAAAGGTGGGTAAAAGACGTTAAAAAAGGTAAAATACAATTTTATATGTATAATATTATTTTAAAATTAATCCAATGAATTAAATTTGAATAATATATTTATAATTTATCTATTATTACATTAAGATAATTTTTTAATTAAAAATAAACTTTAAAATTAAATATTTTATTTTTATCTACAATGTAGTGTTTTTCCCTACTCATAAAAATTTGAATGTTTTCAAAAAATAACAAAAGTTCACCCAATGATAATTATGATATTCCAAATTCAAAAATTATTTCAATTTTAAAAAATTCATAACATACATGTTGCATTAATTAAATTGAAATTAATTCTCGTTGTCAAAACAAGAAAGCGGGTTTTTAAGAAGTAAAACTATCAAAATTTTGAAATGTTTTTATGTACAATTTAAATTTGAGATTACATATAATGACCTAAATTATATTAAAAGATACAAATATAATCTAATGATATATAAAAACAACTAGAAGGTATAATTTAACACTATAAATTATCTCGACTAAAACAATTGTGTTTAATTATAATTTAGTAATTTTCATTATTCATCAAAATATGAAAGTTATCAAAAATGTACAAAAAAAATTTCTAAACTAAATTATTATGTCCCAATTCTAAAGAAGAATTTAATTTAATTAATTGTATATATAAAAGGGTCTAATATTGGATTTAAAATGTGTTCTCCATTAAAAGGATAAAAAATGCATTTTTTGCAAAATACATCTTTTATCGAAAAAATAAATTTGTCCTTATGTTATGTATAATAAACACAAAAGATGAATGATAAATTTTATAAGATATATATAAAATTAAAAATGTAGTTAATATTATCCATAACATCTTTTTAAATGGCTAGTTTGATAGGTTGTGATGCATTTGAGCTTGGTGTTTCTTGTAGGTAAATTTATTTAATTACATTAATGAGATAACATACTATGAAATCATGGGGTGTTACATTCCAGGTTCAGATGGGTTGGAAGTACATATCCATAAATTTCATTTCCAGTTCATCCCATGTCATAATTGACTAAAGAGCATGACTTTTAGCCCGTCCTTAGATCTGTCTCGTAAGTATAATGGGAAGAAGAGGAGACTTATAGCATCATAAGAGACTCCCTTGTTCTGAAAGGTATCACAGACCTCGAAGAAATATGAAATATTTTCATGTAGATATTGGCACTAAAGACTGCTAAACTTCCCCATGTTCTGGTTCATAGGACTGGGTCCAGGTTTTATTTTGATGTTATGGTCTTGGGTAGGGGGTCCAAAATGCATGGGATCATACCATGGATTGTTGGAAAGCTATAATCCATGATCGTTTTGTCCTTGTTCATGATTTGGTGTTCCCCTAGGATGACTTGATGGTTGGGGTTTAGTGGGTTAGGACCTGCAATGTGTTATTTCTCAGCCATTACTGACTTGTGAGGAAAAGACAGATTCCATTCCATCTCGAGATCGAAGGAAAAAAAGAGAATGTGATTAAAGAGTCCTCAAATGAGTCAAAGGACCTTGGTACATGAAAGGTTTGAACAAAAAAATTAATAGATTCAGGTGAGTATAGAATCAATGGAAAGGAATGGGTGAAATTTAAATCTAGACCTAGAACAGAATCTTGATCACATAAAAACAACGTTTCTCCCTGGCAATGGTGCCAAAATTTGATCAGCTGCCAAAGGGCGTCATTAATTCTTCAAGGCATGAGTCAAATTAGAAATTTTATATGTAAAAAACATTACGAAACTACTAGGTTGTAGTATGGTAGATGTATGGGGTCGATCCTATGATGAGACTATTGTTCTATGGGTAAAATATATTTTGTATTAAATCCCTTGCATGAATCCTTAATAGTTGATTAAAGATTTGGATTTATTTAATTAATTTTGGGATTTGACATCACATGATTAAATACGGGTTGGGACCAAGTCTGAGTATCTAGATAAGGATGATCCTAATTCTAATCTTGGAATGTTCCTAAGTCATTTATTTTCAAATAAAGCGGTAGTTTCTAGTAAACCTTATTCCAATCATCTAGTTCAATATTTGATGTAGCTATTCCTTGGTCAGGAGGATAGCTGCAGCCATAGATGCATTAATTTTAGCTTCTATTAGGGAAAGATCTGAAATCTAATTGTTTTCGTCATAGTTTACTTCAATTATGATAGTTTTATTTTTTTGACTACACTATGGCCACAACACATTCGCAAAAATGGGGTTTCTCCAATGGTTTACTTCATGATTACTAATCAATTTAGGTTTTCCAAGATTAAAACTAGAGGTTTAATTAGGAATTAAGAAACATAAAATTTAGATCCCTACCTCAATGGGTTTAGCAACTCATGTTGGTAAGTAAAGAAATAAATGGGATAAATAAATCATGATAACGATACAAATAAAATTGAAAATTTACTTATTTTAAATGAACATGAAATAATACATTATATAAAATCTTACATCAATGGAATGAAATATAATTGAAAAAACACGAAAATTGAAGGTGTTGAAGAAAATTGAATTAACCTCTCTTTCATTGAAAAAGTATTGAAATTACAAAAACTAATGTGTATAGAGATGGAATAGAGATGAGAATTCTGATGGGAGTCTAAAAAGTGAGATAGAGAGAGGTGATCCCTATGTGTTGTCTATTGTGTTGTTGAGCTTCTCCATATATAGGATGAAATGGTCACATCGTGTACTTGAGCGTCCCATCAAGAGCCCCTAATCCGCGTTATTTTGATGAGGATCTCCAGCATGGAAAGCAGGTCAACCACATATTAATGTTGTTTGACCATGTTCACATCATGTATAAGAGATTTATGATGTGAAACATATGACCATATAGCTTTTCGCATTGAATCCTTTTGGATTTATCGGCATTCAGTTTTATTTGTATCACGTTGTATAATAGAGAATCATGACGTCAACTAGAAATTCCTCATGTCATCATGGTTGGTCACTACTGAAGCTTCATATCTTAATGGGAGCTGTGATCATCATGTATACGACAAGTAATTGGCCATCAAGATATGTAAATGGAAATTTTTTTGTTTTTATTCCTTTCTAACTTAGAATATTTTGGTGCTATGTTTCATGGAAAATAAGACATCTACTATGTGCATTATCCTGTATATGAATGGAAGATAATGGAAAAGTGAAAGAAAAATATATATAACATTTAGGCTTATCAGTTAGGACATGATATGCTTAATTAAATTCCCATGATCATTTAATTACTCCTTTAATAATTCCTTTTGGAATGAATGAATCCAAGTAATCATTTTTGTACAAACCAAAATGACATACCTAATTAAGAGGTAATGAATTTCCTCAAGAACTGTAGTTTTATTTCAATTATACACTCCATAAAATATTCTTAATACATTCCCATATAACCACAATGGTATTCTAAATATACTATAATATTATTATGTTATATTTTCTTGCATCACATACACACACTTCGATATAATGGGTATTGAACATACTATTTACGTGCAGGGTGAACTACAGCCTCACGAATCGATGACTATTCATTTTTCATTTACCTCCTATAATGGTAAAAATTATGATGGAATATGTGTCTAAATGGGGTATATATAATATTTTATTAAGTATTTATTCTTAATTAATTATTTTATAAGACTGACCATTATACTTTCAACTTTTTGTAAATTCAATAACATCATTTTTGATTGTGTGGACTACTACCTCCTCAAAGCGATGGGACATGTTCACACTGTATATGGAATGTATAATGGATAGTTTTAATAATAATATTTAAGATATATAACATAGATTTCATACACTTATTATAATATATATATGTATCATTTAGTTTTTATTCATTTAATACAGCCATTAAATGAATGTAGCATTCATGCATACATACGACATACTCTTTCCATGAACGATGGACTTTATTTCGTATTTCCAAATATTATGGGTTATTATAAATACATATGTATTTAATATATGTAATAAATATATCATGTATTACATTTTATATATGATTAAATCATGATTAATGTAATAGTAATAGTAAATAGCAATTCAAAGCCCAGTTATGATTATTATGCAATTAACACAAAAAATAGTGAAATTAATGAATTATTGTTAACTAATAGGTAATATGAATTATAGGAATATGGTATATGATATTATAAACATTAGTATGGTTATGGTACATGTTAGTATCATATTTTAAAACATTATACAAGAGGATGAATACCACACAACAAAAGGATAGTTAAGGTAATGGGAATTTTGTCTCAATTTACAATCCATTGAGACTTATTTATTATTATGCACCAATTCAATTTTATTTGTTTTATATAATTCATTTTCACATGGAATATCTTGAATCTACTTACAATTATCATATTATAAGTTTAATTTAAAATTACTCCTTCTTGGGTATTATTATTTAAATGCATCAAGGTTAATTGGGATACTTTGAAATATTTAAATATCATTTCCATAAAGAAATTTTATTTATCTTTTAATAGTTTTTCCATTCATTAACATCAACTTACCTTATTTCTAATTAGCCTATACTAGGTATGTATTGATAAATTTATATCCTTTATTAAGTTTAGATATTTTATAATTCAAATTGTTTTTTATATGAATCAATTATTCTATATTAAGTATTCTTTGGATAGGTGTGACATAGTTGGTGCATAGATATAGTTAACCCCTCAATGAATTGGTAGTATTAGGAGACAAAATAGTTGACTAAAAATGATTGGTTTTTACCCGATATGATGAACACTCTTGCGATGGTTCATGATTGTAGTGGTTCATATACCAGATAATTGACGTCTAATATTTAATCTTTCCCCCCATATATTTTCAATTATTTTCCATCCCTGAGATTTTGTGTCAATATTTATATGGAAATAGGTCATTAAAGGTTTACTGACTAAATTTAATGTATTTTAATTTCTAAAATTTCAATATTGATATTTTCTTTGTTTATTTATTCCAATGTCTTGTGTTATCAGCCATTTAATTCACCAGGTTAATTTCATATCATTAATTATTTCTTCTCCACTACTTACCATAACTGTGCACTTGAGATCACCATTATTATGTTTATATTCCATAGTTTATGAAGAATAAATATTTGGAAAATATTTCAAGGATATATTTTATTTCATTATATTATGCATCATATTTTTATTTTCTACTTCCAAATGTATTAGGGGTGTTATATTTTTAATATGGATTTCCAAGAAAGGAAAACAGATTGGTCCTTCTAGATTTGATTCCCTGAAATCTTGCCAAAAAAATTAATTCACAGGATCCATGCTTCTTGGTCTAGTGAGTTACACATCCGTAAATATTTTCTATTTTTCCCAAGGAAACCCCCCTTGGGTTTACTCATTACCCCAAAGTTCCATCCTCATGTATTAGGAACAAGTATTCATGGTAAAAAAATATTCACATCTCTTTTCCATTCAAGTTCAATTTTTATGTGGTATGTCTTCTATATTCCAAACTATGTTTTTTTACTTTGAAAAATCCCATTATATTAGTAAAAGTTATTAATTAATATAATAACATTTTCCCCTCACATTTTAACCTTTTCTATAACCATGTTTTAAACCCTTAATATTGACTAATTTAATTATCAAAATTAAACATTTATATTAGAACATAACTTTTTTTATTTGAATACCCAAACATTTTTATTGTCTACTCAACTAAATTGAAAAATTAAATTATTAAATAGGTATGTACATATATGGATCCCAAATTTTGTTTCTTCAGTTAAATATGGTGTAATGATTATGTCTTCATTGTATGTTAAAATTTTGATAAGAAAACATTTCTTTATTATCCACGAGTTATTACTAAAATTTTATAATATGATCTATGTGGCTTAAATTGAATCTATACATATAAAGGGTGCACACTAATAGCTCTCAAATTCATGGGGTAATGATTTTATTCTCTATAGATGAAAATTTTTATGATGCCATGTTGAACAACCTTGGAAATTTTCATTTATGACACATTGGTGATAAACTGTGGTGATATTCTTATGAATGGATCATTAAAATGTTTTATCCAAATTACAATGATAGAAATCAGGTTATTATTATTATATTATAACACCTTTTAATAACTTATTTGTATGCATCGTTAATTATTAATATGTCACATGATCACATTCCTTTTATCAGCTGTGTTTATTACCTTACTAGGCTTCATGATAACCTCATGACATTTAATCATGTCCCAAGGGTATGATATATAATTAATGTAATCTTGGGTGAACCAATGACTATTTATTGAAGGTGATTTAGATGAATTTTTTATGTTTTCATGTATTTGGAACCATATTTCCACAGAACTAAACATTAAAATATGGTCTTTTGTAGTTTAGAAGGACAATTTGTCATAAAAAGAGGTTTTGAAAGATGGTTTAAATGTATGGTTTATTTTTTTAAGGATATTAGGATTTTAAAAAAAATATGAAGAAACTGGGGGATAAGTTTAAATATATGAAAGCATCATGGTATTTTTGTGATTATTAAGTTAGTGGATTCCAAAAAAACACATCCATGTCTAGATACTATATGTGAATATGGATTTGGAATAGATGTAGTTAGGGGAAGGACTTGAAAACAGCACATTGATCAATACTCAAATGGGAATAGGGGAACAAAAATATATCTTGTTTCACACCTAGTTTGACACATATGGGGGATATATTCTGTTAATCAGGATCATTTTATAAACCATAATGAAGGATATATATAAAATTTAATTTTTATTAGGGGATATTAATAACATTTTTATGAATGATGTTTTATGTAATGAAATACTATTAGAATTATAACATTCATAAAAGTAACAAGTTTCTAACTATGTTTCTCTTATTTTAAAAAAATAGCGGGAAATAGGAGGAACTACATGAATGATTAGTGTAACTGGTGATTCATGGGAGACATTAAAATGGATTCTGGAATGGAAAAACACATATGGTTGATTAATAAACTTACATTAGTTAAGAACAATAACTTAAATCATGTAGATAGGCCAAATTCACCTCAATTGGAAAAATTTCCATTGAATATATTATGCATCAATAAACAACTTTTTTATGTGGATCTAACAACCAATTGATTTCCAAATAGTGTATATGAACTATAGAAAATATCATTTCTAAAATATGTTTTTTAGATAAAGATAAAGTCATCCATGAAGTATACTTATTAGAAGGATAAGCTGCTCAGCTGTGGACACAAGATTAAAAATAGTATCCCAAGAAGGGAGATTGATGTTATAGAGTGGGAAGGGTTTAGTGAAATATTTTTCCATAAATATTTTGATAATATTATTTGAAAAAATGTAATTGGAATCCAATGGATTGAGAAGAAATAAAATGATTCGGTGGGAATCTAGGAGGTTAACTTTATAAGACATTCTCAATACACCTCAGGCCTTGTTATGAATCATATGGTTAATGTTGTTAGATTATTCAGTTGACTAAGACCCCATATGAGGAGGACTCTATCATATAGAAACTATGTGATATATGAGGATATTGTGGGGATTACTATAAATGTTTATTTGGTGTTTGGAGAGACACAATGGTCACATTGATCAAATAAAAAGAAGAGTAAAATATAGCCAAACTATGGGTATAATTTTAATTATAGAAGAGGAGGAATGAAAGTGAATCCAACATCATTCAATAAATGTGAGAAGAATCATTCAAGGAACTCCTTTTATTCACATGGAAAGATGTACAGGTGGATAATATATGTCCAAATATCTCTAAAAAATCATTGTGAGTTTATGCTTTAACTTTACAACACTAACAATAATGAACATATGTTGCAGAACAAGCTGAAAGTTCAATGCTTCCATTATGGAAATTATGGTTATTTTTTTAATCAATATCTAAATGATAATATAATTGGGTGGAAACACCATCAACCTCATAATAGAACAAGGGAGGATGGTTGTTCATTTTCTATCACAATGGATGGATTAGAGGCTCCAAAGGATGATGTGCGAGGTACACTCATTGTTATCAAAAATCTACCAAGTGAAGTGTTCCATTATAATTATATACATTTATTTATTTATCCTAGTTTTCAGAGAATGTATAATCAATCCTTGAACTCCTATAAGTATAGTTATCAGTCATGCCTCATAGATTGATTTTTCTAGCATTAATAATGTATAAAACTCTAGTATTAACTATGGAGGGAATGAACTCATCACAAATGTATTATCCATTCCTATGGTGGAATTAGAAACTATACTAGGGATGTAATGGATATCAAAATATAATTCAAAGTCAATCTACATAACAATGGTAAATTTTTTAGTCTTAAATGGACATCCTAGATTAATTTTCAAAGGAGAGACATATCGAACCGATATTTATCTACAATCACCACTCATATAATTATTTATAATAATCATTGGTGAAGAGGGTGAAGGAAATTAATTTATCAAGATAGAGAATATCCCCATCCTTCAAGAATACATTGAAATATTTCCTGAATAATTACCCAACACCCAAAAAAGAGTTAGAGTTCTTTATTGTACTCATATGTCGATCCAAGTCGAAATCAAAGATATAACACCCCAGGTAAATAAAGAATAAGACATTTTCATATTTATCCATATTTTTCAATAAAATATTAATATGACTTTAAATGGGACGCTATGCTCGATGGCGTACCCAACACACAACAACGAGTTTATTGGGAATCTTACGTTGCACTCTAATAATAAAATAATATTATTTTAAATGGTAGTTAACATGTAGCTTTTGTATTGGTGGGAATGGATATAAATAACTAAAATATGATTATATATGTTTTTAAATATTTTTACATTTATCCAATAAAAGATAACGGCTTAAAATACCGAAAGAATTCAATTTTAGGCGTATATACCCTAGTTTTCACTAAAGGATCACTTATCGCCTTTTGATGGAGAATCATCATTAAATATAGTTTTGTTCACTCTTATACATTCTATTGGACCAAATAAAACTCTTCCTAAGAGTCGGGACATCAAAATTTACTTTGTGTAAATTTTTGGTATCTTTCCGATAATGTTCTTTTTTTAATGAATAGTGTAAAATGTTGTATTTTAATTCATAACCGCTTTTTAATCTAATTTATTTATATGATTAGATTATATTTTGAATTGGTTTTAAAGTGAAATTATAATATATTTTTACCATTAAATCCAATAGTGGTTGTTGGAATTAATTTCACTTTGAAATCAGACTTAAACTAGTGTCAATCTTTTGATACTTATTGTTTCATAAAAACACACTATTTGCTCTGACTGCGGGAATTAATTATTAAATTAATTAATGTGACTTATATGTTTTTAATTTTTTAAAATATACTTATTTTTTAATTTGTAATATCAAATATAGCTTAGGGTGAATTTTTGGGATTTTTCTGAAAAACCTCAATTTTTGATGAATAGTGAAACCACTAAGTGGTACTTATAAAAACTGATTTTTCCGTTTAAATGAAATTTTTCCATATTTGTATTTTTAATTTCAAAAATCCGACATACATGATTTTCATTAAGAAGTAAAATGTGGTTCAATGGGATAAAAATAATTTTTTGGTGAATAGTAACTTATTTAGTTTTTAATCGCGATTAGAGGTAATTAGTGTAGTTTATGGTAAGAATAATGTTTTAATAAAATGAAATGACCTAGACACATGTCCTACCCTCATTGGATGTGTCATGGTCGACCAAGAAAATCCATGGGTCAACTTGGGGACCCCATGGAGCCACTTTGGCTGGAAAATGATATAAATATCTTTTTATTTAATATTAAAGTAAAAATGACACAAACATGAGATGTTTTACTAAAACATTTTTTACATGGGGTTATACAAGTCATATTTTTTACTATAAATAGTCATTGTAATTATAATAAGATTTAATATATCATAGTATTTTTTTTATAATTTTTAGACATTAAATAAATTAAATTATTTATGACATCATGATGATGCAATGATGACCTCATTATTTAACGATTTAAATAAAATGGAAGGATAATGTAATATATAAGACCTAAACATGTCCAAAACCTATTTGATGAGTGGATTTCAATCCCTTGTCACATTATCCTCGAAATACATCAATGTGGGACCTTTAAAATCCGAAACGCTTTTGAAAATAAAGTAACATTTTGTAACTTTACAAGAGTGCCCCTCCTCTCCTGTTATAAAAGGCCCCCACCTATACCTCCTTACCCACACTCCCAAAGCCTTTGGATCGGCCAACCCCTGCCCATTTTATCTCTCCACTTACCTCTAGTACTCCTTGAAGCCTCACATTGGGCAGAAGTCTTCCCATGGATGCCTTTGAGCTCAAACCAAAGGGAGTTACCCGATTTTAAGGTAATGTCTTCACTAGTGTCCTTTTGTTTTATTTTTCTTCTCCCACCCCCTAAACTATTTTTATTCATTTATTTTGTAACAAATAAAGTATATTAAATATACTAGGATGTTGTTATAAGAAGTATTCGAGCTACACTTACACACACCTACATATAATGGTTAACGAACATACGATTTCTGTGGATGGCGAATTTCTGCCTCACGAAACGATGATTGTTCAACATTCCTCTAACTCCTTCAAAGGTGGCCATTAAGATGACACTATATTTATATATGATATATAATATGTTTATGTTTTACTTAAGCTTCTGTATTTTTCATTCATTTCATACCTTTATGGTTTCCATTATGGGTAAACGTGATATCTTCATTTAAGGAAGTGCGGACTACCGCCCCCTCAAAGTGATTTGATTCGTTATTACCATATGTGGTACGTATAAAGGGTATATTTAATGATATTATATATGATAACATACTGTAATTAAAATACTATTATGTATAATTATGTTTTACTTCTATTAAATATGAAATAGAAATGGAAGTAGCGTTCATGCGTACGTACGGCTTACCGTCTCCATGAATGGTACATTTCATTTCTTATCTCAAAATGTTATGTAATATTATAAGTACATATATATAATGGATATATATGTAATATATTACATATAAATTATGGATATCATTCTGGAATTATAACATATATATATCTCTCCCATTTTGTTTTAATTCCATTAATATGACAAAAAAATGAAAGTAGCGTTCATGCGTACGTACGGCCTACCGTCTCCATGAACGGTGATTTTCATTTATATCTCCAAATGATATGGAATAGTATAAAATGAATATTTACTGGATATATATGATATTTTAATCATTAATACTATTCTGGAAATTATTTTCTTATAACTACATGGGCAATCTTTTTTCAAACAAGTTCAATTTTTGACTCATGTACCGAACATCGACAAAAACGTCAGATTTGAACTCATATTATTAACCAATTATTATAAAATTAAAATATGTTATATTAACTGAATAATAATCTTTATATGAGGTCTTTAATCAATTATAAATTGACCAATATTTATAATTCAGGAATATAAAGAAACGAACAAGACAAGTTGGACTTGAGGTAAGGGATCATACACCTCTCTTTCTTTTTAAGTACACTCTTTTATGTCATTCCTTTTAAGCTCATCTTTCTTATGATGGGGATGTTATTTTATATTACTCCTACTGTACTTATTATGTTCATATGATGAGAAACCCTATTTCCTCTCATCAATCCATTTTGGAAGTTTTGAGTGGCGCCGTTAGGCTGCCGAATTTTCGTAAGAGATCTAACCTCTCTCTTTCTTTTTAAGTACTCTCCTTTATGTCACTTCTTTTAAGCACCTTTTTATTAGGATGGGGGATGTTATTTTATATTCCTATTTTTGTAAAACTTATTTTGATATGTTTAGGGACCCTATTTCCTCTCATCAATCCATTTTGGAAGTTTTAAGTGGTGTCGTTAGGCTGCCAAGTTTTCGTAAGGGATTTTTCATCTCACTTTTATTCCCGTGAGATTTATGCGACATTTGCCACAATTTCCTTTGAGTAGTGTATGTACTGCCCATTATTTTACTCATTGTGTAATATATTTTCATTTATGAGTATTTACATCAATTTTTTATTGTCCTTCTTTCACGGGGCGTATGTTTCAAAAGATACCAATGTCGGTAAGGGAACCTTTCACCCTCCTCTTTTTAAAAGACTTCTTTTGTTGGGTCTTTTAATTTACATATTGTTATGTTGGGATATGTTCTCATATATCCTTATTGATGTAAATTTTATTTCCAAGTGATGAGATACCCTTTTCTTTATCTCTCATCAACTCATTTTGATGTGACGCCATTAGGCTGTCAAGGGAACTTCTTAACCCAATTTCTATTTCTTTGGGATCAACATGTAGTTATTGAATATGTCGTTATATGATTATGTCTGAATGTCCTCTGATTTTATTACACTTAATACCCACATATATTTTGTGTATTCGTTTGTCACACATAATTATGTAATTGATTTGTCCTTAATCAGAGGATACCGTCTTTGAATGGGACTTCATCTCAATCTCCATTCATTGAGGCATATTTTGTTTTATACACAACCATCTTTTATACGGTGTATAAACCCCTTTGACTTTTACGTTTATCCAAAAGGGAATATTTTTTATATGAAGCGTTTACAAAACAACAAAATGGAATGTTGTTGTCATACGTATGCATCGGCAATGACTTCTCCGCCGCCGGGACCATTATTTGAGTTTCATCTTCCTCTACAATCCATACCTTCTTTTTAAAAGAATAATAAATACCATGTTTACATTTCTTTTATTTTGGTATTGAAAATGGTTTTCATAATTTTTTTATATCAATGTGTTGTATTGATATCTTGTTATTGAAAGGTGGAAATGTTAGGTTTCCTTTATGCATGTTTTATTGGATAAGATTATGTTATGGTTCCTGGGAATTGTTATGAAGACGGGTGGTTCCGTGACAAACTAAGGGCGGGTGAGCCCGATATAGCTCTCCAATGCATTGGGTAACGCAAAGGAGTGAAACGTTAAGGATTCTCCGAAGAGATTTAGGGAATATACTGTGATGGGTATTCCAAACGTAACCAAGAGGGTTACACCCTACGTAATAATGTTATGAATGCCTCAAGTTTCCTTTTATGTCTTATGGTTTCTATGATTTATTCATGATTTGATGAGGTATGTTAAAGTGCCTATGTTTTATGGGTAAAGTATGATTTCATTCTTATATATATATGAACTCATGTTTCCTTTCCATATTTTTATATCCCTTACTGAGCTTTTTATGCTCATCCCAAGTTTTTGAAATGTTTTTCATAGGTCAAGGGAAAGGTACGTGATGTGATTATAGTGTCAAGGATGTGTCAAGAATTAATCCATGTTTTATTTTAAATATGATTCTGTTGATGGGAAGAATGAATCCTGTCTTTTATGTAACCATTTTGATTAAATGTGGAATGTAATGCAAGTTTTATGATCTAATTCTCTAAAACTCTAAACCTGAAAAGATCCTCAATGTGTAATCTTGTATTAACTCAAGATTAATTAAGGTTTAAGGCTGGGGACTTATAAAAGACCCCATATATAATAGGATAAATTGAGTTAGTAGAATTAAAGAAACAACTTCAAATATTCTGGAGAAGGAATTTATCTAACCTATTTTGTCTCATTGGGAAGTACATATTATTTTCTTTCATTATAATGATGTATCAATGAAGAATATAATTTATTGTTGAGAAATCAATTTGATCACAGTTTATAACATGTACCCACTACAAGGTATTGATTATTTATTTGATCAACATCATGGGTTAGAATTATTACCCATGATTTACCTCTGATATGGGTATCATCAAATGAAGGTAGAGAGGGATGATATTCCAAATATATCCCTTTGAAAAAGATATGAGAATTATGAGTTTTTCTTAAGACATCGGCTTGATGAATTCTCTGGATATATTTATGCATCTGATTAATATATTCTTGAAGGACTACTTTGATAATGTAGTTATAGTTTTTATAGTTGGTGTTGTGATATAGTTTTAATTTTTTTGGTGCATGAGAATCATTTAATGGTTATATTGAAATATCTAATGAAGTATATGCTTATTTAAAAAGTCTAAAAATATGAATTATGGTGGTAACAAGTTGAATTCTTGTGAAACATTCTAACCAATGAAAGAGTAACAATTGACCCTACAATAAAAATGTATATAAATGAGTGTCCTCTTCCCACAATGGTAATAGATTCTTGTTGTATCCTTTGTTTCGATGGATATTATGAGAGGATTTTGAAAAAAAACCATGCCTTTATAATATACTAACCATGTAAACTAGAAAAGGGGATAAGTTCATCTGGAAAGAGGATTGTGATGAACAATTCTAGGAATTAACAAAGAGGTTGGTTACTACACCTATGTTAACTCTAACCTCTCTCTCAAAGAATTCATTATTTAAATAGATGCATCTCTTAAAGGGAATGGGTGTGTCATCCGAAAAAAGAAAAGGGTATTATATATTCACTATCACTATTAAATCCTAATGATAAAAATTATTCTACATAATACCGTGAGTTATCTATAGTTATTCATTCTATGAAAAGATAGAGGCCCTATAAATATGGGGGAAAATTTGATACATACAAAAAACACCTAAGTTTGATGTATATTTTCATGAAAGTGGAATTTAACATGAAACAATGGTGGTGGTTGGATATTCTTAATGACTATGAATATTCCATTCATTATCACCATAGTATAGAAAATATTTTCACTTATTCATTAAGTAGGAAATACCATGTTGTTCAAGAAATGATGGGGATTCAAGGAGATCCATTGATCAAGGATCATGTAAAATTGGGCATGGGAATCGTAATGTATGTAACGTCATCAAAAATATAAAAAATCAATTATAAACCATTATTAATATATAATATCATGAAATATCTAAGAGAAGATCCATTGTTACAATAGATAATTATGGTTGTGAATAATTGGGAAGTTTGTTGTGTTTTGTATTGATCAAGAAGGTGTATTGAATTTTAAAATAAATATATGGGTACCAACTATCCAAGATATAAATAAGAATCTTATGGATGAATCTATAAGTATATATTCTCTATACATCATTGAACCATTAAGATGTATAGTGACCTTAATGATCATTATTGGTGGAAAAAAATTAAATTATAGATTTCTAACTACACTGTAAGGTGCATGGTGTGTGAAAAAAGAGAAGGTAGGGTGAAAAATTCATAAATGATTATTTAAACCACAATAAATAAATAAATGGAAGTGATAAAATATGTAAATGTGCCTTTTAATTGTTCTCCCAAGAACATTCTAATGAAACAATGATATATTAGTTATAGGGGATCAACACAACAAGATTATCAATATTATTACTAACTGGGATTATTTCTCTCTTGACCAAATTGATTATACTTTTGTAAATAATGTGGTTAGGTTCCATGGGGTGAAACTTTCTATAAATTATTATTGGGATATCAGGTTCACACCTCTATTCGGGATTTGTCTTCAACATGACCTGAGTACCAAATTGATTTTTAGTATGACCTATCACCCCCAAACTGATGGGAAATCTAAAAAGACAATTCATACAATGAGGATATGCTGGGAACATACTAAATGGCATATAATTGTGGATGGTATCACCACCTCCAATTATTTATTCATCAAGAAATAATTGCTCTCACTTTAGTATTCAAGTGGTAAGATATGAATCTCTATATGGGATGTGATGTAGAACTTCTATATGTTTGGATGAAGTTGGTTAGAGAATGTAATGTAGACCCGATCTATAGAAAGAGATTGTAATAAAGGTTCATCCTATCCAACATCATATAATGACTAGAGTCAAAAGAGTAAATAAGCTGATAACCATCAAAGAAATATGGATTTTGAGGTTGGAGAAAATGTTTTCCTAAGAAAATTATCAAGGAAGAGAGTCAAAAATGTTTTCCTAGAATTGATGACTTAGATATATGTATGGGCATATACCTAAGTAGTGTTGGTTGATACTTCGTATTTGAATCCTTCCTTTGTGGTTTATCCTTTGTTGATTCTAGGAGACCTTCGGGGGCCTTGGGGTCCCTATTGAGTATCATATACTCACCCCTACATGGGCTATGCCCACACTATGTTGTGTTGGTTGTAGAGTAGGGACAACGCAGATCATAGTTTAGGCTTGTGGAGCGTGATGGTACCCAGAGGTGGACTATCGGGCAGGAAGTACACGGAGCAGACGGCATGACTCGAATAGTTGGGGAGACCATCTATACCCACCCTTCAGGTGGGATAGCCAGAGGACAACTCGGTGGTTGCTGATTTACTTTATTGCTGTTGTACATTCTTTTCAGTTGTACTGTACTTTCATTTGGGTTTGTATTCTGGCTCATTCACTTTTCAGCACTTACTTTTGTACTTAGTTTACCTAGTGTTTACTTCATTTTGCTTACTCTGTGGTGTTTTTTTCTTATATAAAGGAAATTACTTCCCTTTTATCAGGAATTATTCCTTGGGTACTAGTCTCCAGCCCCTAGCCTATGGAAGGCGGGATTGGGGTTGTCACAACATGGGTCCCGAGGATGGGTTGTGACAGATTTGGTTTCCACTAAGAATGTATGACAATTAATGATGGGTGTTTTCTCCATATGACCTAATATTGGGTGATTTTTAAGGAGAACAAAGTCAAACGGGCTATTAAAATTTTAATCTTTCTCTAAAACACCCTTCAAATACCCTTTAAAATTCATACACTATAATCAGTGAGTTGTAGTGAGATTGGAGTGGGTTGGAGATCCTCAAATCCTAGCTAATAGTACACTGTATATGATGTTTTTGTCACAATTAATCCAATATCATATCATTCCATGATAAAAAATTTATCTCCCAGTTCAACATTGATGTAACGAAAATCTAGGTCACAAAACATAGGTGGCATGGTTTCTCATATTTTGGTACTCACATTAGCTACCAAAACGACATGGTTTTTGTGTAAAAACATAATTTTTAATGTACACATGTCCATCAGATACTTGGAGTATGTAGAAACAAATTTTATTAAATTAATAATGGTAATTTCTAGCTTTACATGAAAGAATAGGGCACTCAATGTTTCAACAGTTTATGTTTTTAATTTCTTCTCACGAATTGAGGGAAAGTGGAAGGTTTCTTGATTTTTTGTTTGAGGTGGTGGTTCCTCAATGCTATTAATAAGATTTTCCGATTCAATGATTTTTTCATCATCATTTTCATGAGATATTTAATCATTAAATTTATTATAAATGGTTGGTTTGTGTTTTATAATGGGATTCTCACTCTTTAAAATAGTCACCACATTGATTTGTTCATGAGAGCTATGTATGTAACTAGATTCTCCCCGCATTGTTGGGGGCGGAACAACATGAGAAGGAATGAGTTCCTTTTTATTTTTTATTTATTTTATTTTATTTTTTGTGTAATGATAATTCATATTTTATTTTTTCATTTTCTTATATAATTGATCAAGGATTGCTTGAGGGATCATTTGGGAAGTGGCTTTTATGGGTTGGCATACCCCAATTTTATACACTGGGTTTTTGATGAATAATTGATTAGATTTTTGGGAATTTTGTTTTAGTAGGACCAGTAGATGTTGGTATTAGAATGTATGTGATTGAAACTATTTTTCAATATATTGTATATAGTAGCGTTTGAGACATTATTTTGGTGTTGTTTTTATGATTTTGATTTCATTAGAAGCATAGATAGTCATTGTACATTGGATTGAAAGTGTTTTGGTACATTAGATATATACTATTAAGGAATTATCCTCTACTATGGTTCTTTCTAAAATAACTCCATGATATATGGAATGGTTGGGATATTTTTATTCTTATGGTCATGCTTGTAAGACATTTTGAAAATATTCTCAACCGTTTGAGTTTCATGGACCATCGTACGATCAATATCTTCAACATTCTTAGTGATTGGTGTAGGGTTTTCTCTAATATTTTAACCTTTGGAAAGATTTTGAAATAATTTATATTTGGTTGGATTAATGTATTATGTTTTTTCCCCATGTTTGGTGTTTTTTATAATTATTTTCTTTTCACTCATAGGAATCATTATGAATTTTTTTAATGTTCCATTACACATCATGTCAATAAAATATTATTTATCTAGCCAATCCTTTTATATAAATTTTTCAAATGTTTTATAATTGAGATTCCATGATGAAGTAACATGTTTAATGTTCCTTTAAACCATCCCCATGATTCATATAATTTTTCTCAAACATTTTTAAAAACAACAGGATTCTTTTTTTATGTAATTTTTTTTATGGGGGAAGTATTTTTTTTAGAATGCTCGTTGTTTTCGATTCCATGATTTAATGGATGATAGAAAAATAAAATTTATGTAATTAATTTTTTTGATCAATTATAGAAGAAGGAATCATCTCATTTTAGCAGGTTCAATTAAATATTATGGTCACATGGTTACAACAATGTCATCGAATTTTATATCGGGAAGTAAAGAACACTCAAGGTCCATCCCATGAATGTTTAGAAGGTAGTTCATGATAAGCGGTTTGAATATATATTGAAAATATCCTATGGTATCATGAATAATTAATGAGGGTTCATTTTTCTTGGTAGGTGTGAGGTATTAATTCATTATCCGGTCTGCAACAATTACCATTTTAGGTGCCTTCTCATTTTGGTTTTCATTTTTATTCCCACCATGATTTATGATTCTGTTTTGTGGATGATTCTATATTTTATTGAAAAATATTATAGAATACAATGAATTATAAATAATAGGATCTTTTGGGATGATTCCTATAAATTTACTGGACTCTTCACTACACATTCTTTTCAACCTATCTAGATAGGATGAGTTTTCATGAGTGTTTGTGGACATGAAAAGTAAAAAAGTGGAAATGTTAAGTGAAACTAGTGGGATACAAGTGAAACAGTGGAGAATATAATGATTTTAAAATATATATTACTACAATCCCTAGAAATGTCAAAAAAAATGGTTGTTCTCGATTTTATCCATGTTTTATGGTCTAATTGATTTCATTGAATAATAGTTTGGTTTATCTACTTCCAAAAAACCTAAGAATAAACCTAAAGAATCATACATTCAACGGTAAAGACTTGTCAATGAAGTGTCCAACATGGGGTCAAATTTACAGTATTATAAACGATTTTGAGATTCTTATATTAATTTAATGTCAAAATAACGAGCTGTTCTTTGGATATTTGTCATGTATGATTGGATTAAATACCTTTTTAATTATTCTAATATATTAAATTTGAGAATTTTCTTCAATGAAATAAGAACATCCCAAATTGGTAAATGAATTTTGAGTCATTAATTTTATAATGAAAATCACATTTAAACATGGATTATAATACTCATGAACATTCCAAGGGACATGTTATGTTTGAAGCTGAAGATGTGTAGCCTTCCAATTAGCAAGATCATTGGATAAGGCTCATCATTGTTCAAAAATCTCAATAAAAGATATGATTATAAAATTTTATAATTGAAAATTACATCCAATTTTTGCCATTGATACTTCTTTGGATCATAACACTATAGTTTTATCCCTCCTTTGTTGTTATTCTATCAATGGAAGCCTGTTATAGACTCATGATGGTGGAATTAATGAAGAAAAAAGAGAAATAACAATCACTTCCTCAGTGTGTGATGAAATTCATAAATGTTGGTGTGAATAACTTCACGCCATGATTCTATAGTGTCATCACAATATTGAAACTAATAAAATAAGGTAATAATAAGAACATTTATTAATTATGGAATGTGAATGAAAAAATTACATGAGAGAAATTGATGATGCCATTACAAAATGATAGAGATAACATTCAATCAAATGAATAAAAGAAACATTATAACTCACATAACCACTATATCCTTATATAGGAATATTACTAGCCTTAGGTAAACCCACCAACAATAAATCCCACCCCTTTAATTGGGATAGTCATACGAATGGGGATAAAATCAAGGGAAAATGGACTTTTCAATGTTGACCAGAAAATTTTACCAAAATCATACCCCCTTTTTATGCGTAAATTTGAAACTCAATATTTATAAATCATGGATTTTAATATAGAGATAAATATCTTCTTTATGATTTCCCTTAACTTATGGAAAAATTTATTTTTCATTGGATCATCTATTCTGATTTTATCCCTAATGTGGTGGAATGTTATTATGGGATTTCAAATCTAGCCCACAAATTAAATGTCAAATTCAGAACCCCATATCTATTTGAAATAATAAAACATAGCTCCATAAATAGTTTCATTAATTTTCCCCATAATTTTATAATTCTAAAGTTTGATTTTTTTCGCATTGGGCTTATATTCTGGGCCCCAATTATATTTTATGGGCATAAAAACCATTATGATTATTCCCAGAATTTATGAACTAATCTCCAAATATCTCTAACTTCCTTTTTGTTTCATACATAAATATTAAAAAATAAAATGATAAAAAAATTGATCAATCATATGAGAAAATATAAAATCTAAAAAATGATGATAATGTTCTCCCCAAAAAGACGATTGATTGATCCCAAATTTTCATTCTAATCACGAATTATACACGTGATGAGAAATGATGTTTAATTTATATTTTTCAATAATAATTAAATTTATGTACATTTATCCACATTAATATTTAGATATAATCAATGAATATTATCTCATTTTTGGGGAAAATTAATTTGTTAGGTGATTAGTCCAATTCTTTGTTAGGTCGTTAGGCTAATTAGACATTAGGCCAAATAGCCATTAGTTTATCACGCCTATTGCATGTTTGGTCATTATTCCATTAATAAAATTGTCCTATTGGCCATTGCATCATTAGTCATATTTTCCAATTTTCCATTATTCTATTAGGCCATTTTTTCATTAGGTCAATAGGCCAATTGGCTATTAAACAATTAGGTTATTATACCATTTTCTCATTAGGCCAATTTTTCATTATTCTCGTAGGTCAATTGGCCAATTGTCCTTGCAAACATGATGAAATTATTCTAATTGGCCTATTTTATGTTTGTTCTTTAGGCGCATTAGCCATTAGGCCGTTAGGACGTTGGGCCACTAGGATGTCAGGGCATTAGGACAAATCTCCAATTGGTCATTATGCCAATTGGACATTAGACTATCAGGATAATTTTCCATTAAGACATAAGACATTAGGTCAATTGGCCTTTAGAGAATTAAGCTAACTAAAAATTAGGACATTAGGAAATTATAAAACTTATAGAATTTACCATTAGTCTATTAGCCCAATTGGCCATTGGGCAAATTATCTAGTTGGACAATTCACCCGTATGATGTTAGGAAATTTTTATGATTATCCATTATTCCAATGGGAAATTATTCTATAATATCATTAGGTCATTATATTAATTTCGAAATTATCCCTTACTCCTTTAAGAAATTTTTTTTTTCAGGAAATTAGGCCAATTTTAAAATTGTCCATTTGGCCATTAGGAAAATTGGCCAATGGGTTGTTAGGTCATTATGCAACATGGCCAATTGAAAAATTTTATACTAATCCATTAGGAAATTAGGTTTTTAGGCCATTAAGAAAATTTCCCAATTAGCCATTTGGCCCTTGGATTAATTGGACCTTATCCCAATATGCGAATTGGCCTTTCACCCATTTAAATTAGGAATTTTAAGACTTATATTAATGTTATTAATGACAATAAACCCAAAATACCATCATAAAATTCTATCTATGTAACAATATAAATATGGATTGTATTTCTATTATTATTAACATACCTTATTCATCTCATGACCGAGCATTATAGTGTGCCCCATGTTTTGAAAATACGCCAATGAATATTTGTTATTATTTTTTCAGAATGCATCCTAAAAAAAAATTCCTTAAAATTAATAAGAATTAAATTTCATATGAAAATAATTAATTATTGATAATACTTTAAACATGTAATTCTTCGAATATGGGATCGTTTTTTAACATGATGTTGTAGTACAATCAATTAATATGGGTACACCCTCTTAAGAAAAAAGGAATATACACATCCATCTAGTATATAAATCATGCCTATATGATCACTCGAACAACCCAATATCCATAAAACATGAAACATTAACATATTAACTAATATGAATTTTAAACAGACACTAAAAAGTACATGTTAATTCATATAATAATAAAAATATCTAAGAGATAAATTTAATAAATTTTAATAACCAATTAATTTCCAATGATTTGTCCTTGATTTCATCCCCGATATCTGCCCACGATAATGGTTCCAATAAAATGATATTGCGGTACTTGTCTAATGTTCCCATGAAACATCTACATTGCCTGGATGTTTTTCCTATAATCAGCATTTTTCATTATAATCCACCATTAATGGTGTTTATTTATTATAGGCATCCTACATACTGATGTTCCCATGTCACCAAATAGAGGATCCCATTGAATAAGATAAATGGGAAAATGAATAATTATGTCACATTATCATAGTAAAAAATGATATGATATAATTTGGCACACATAAAATAGAAAAACCTTTTACATGCTACTTAATTGGATCTAATCGATCTATGAGTTGTCCAAAATCAATAGCCTTTTAATGATGTTTCTATTACAATGAAGGAACTAGTTAATTGGTATGTACTAGAGTGAAATATTAAGAAAAAGAATCATTATATTATGGATGGATAGATGTAAATGGAGGTGGTGTAGAAATGGCAGGATATGGGTAGTAGGGTTTCAGACACATCATTCGATTTGGATATATTAAAGGTGGAAACATCCCCTTAGGAAGCATAGACAAGGAATAGAAAGAAGATACTAAATTAAATAATGATGGAGGCATGGGTGGGAACATACGTATAAGACAATTTGATGGATGTAGTTGTGTGATAGATGGGGTTTCCACTTGTGTTTCAAGGTGGTAAGGGGTAGAATAGGTGCTCTTTCTAGGTCAAGGATCATCCCCGCTCAAACCCATGATAGTAGGATGAGGAGGAATAAATTATAATGAAATTAAACGTAAATAATATTTTTAACAAATAATATGAACATGAAAATATATGTAATATTGAAGAAAAATATTACAATTATTACACACACTAAGGAAATTGGGGGAGGCACCCCATGCTTGTGTTTCGGTCGATCAACAAGAAATAATATCTTCCTTTGTATTTTAAAAGTATTATTAATAATATTCATAGAAATTAAATATACATTTTTATAAACATTTCTTAGAAATTATACATACAACAAAGAATTCATAGATTTTATAAAAATTTCATAACATGTATAGTAACATTAATTTAAAACCATGTTATACATTTTTAAAAAACACATTTTAAACCTAATTTTCTTAATTGAAATAAATATAATCAAATGAAACAAAACCAAACAATACTAAAACAATAAAATCATTAAAAACTAAATGTAAATTAATTTAGTTATAGTAATAATAACTTAAGAAACTCATGTAATTTTAAACTGAATGAAATTTGAAAATATTTGGTGGCTTCTATATATTACCCATCACTACTTCAGGTTCAACATCTACTCTCACAATGGTACATTTTCAATCTTCAAGTTCAATATTTTGGTCAACATAGATGTGGGAATCAATTATGTTAATTTCATCCCATTGTATCATGTGAAATATGTTTTAGTACTACATCAGTAATGACAATGTAATTGGATCCCATATGATCTTCCACAAAAAACACTTATTTTTCCATTAATTCAAAAAAAGATGATTCATCAGTCGACATAAATTGACTCATATAAATTACTCTAAATAAAAAATCATCAATAAATGTTCCTTTTCCTATAATTTAATCAATAAATATTAATATCATCATAGTTACTCGACCATGAGAGTAGTAATCCAATAACAATATTTTCTACATAAGCACTAAATAAGACACAATTTCATTCTGGCGATGACAAAATGATGACCATGAATAATAATCTATTGTAGTAGATAACAAATCACTGTCATGATGTTTTCCCATTTTCACCACTAAATGGGTTATAACAAATTTATACTCATTAATTGTAATAGATTTTATTTAAAACCCAATGAATTGGCACCAAAAGCTAGTGCTCTTAATTCTTCAGAAACGAAGTCTACTGGTAAACTCAATTATAGGAATATATATTAATAATAAAACATAATGAATATATATATTAAAATTTAATTAAATTAATGGTCATACCTTTGATTTCAACTAAACTGGAAACTCTTATCAACCAAAAGCCACTATCTATTTCAAATGAAATGTTTGATTGACTCTACTAATAAATTTTTATTCCCCTCCATAAAATCATAAAAAAAATTAATGTTATATATGAAATTAAATAGTATGAGATAATATATAAATATTTAAATTATATAATTCATATAGTCATCGGAATTATAATAGTTTAAGAAGACTGTGTGATGTTCCTTATCCCAATCCTCAAGGCTCAATGTAGGCAATGTATATGACCCAAGAATTACTCATATTTGGGTAAGACATTTAAATGAGGTATCAAATTCACTATAAATATCTTTTTCCTTTCACATTGTCCGATTTTTTATTGTTCTCACATAAAACAAACAAATTTATGAAAAAAGATTACAATTTTGAGAAAGATAGTGTCTCACAATGGAACCGTCTGGATGAATATTGTTTCAGACATAACATTTTATTTTGACCACATTTAATTTGGTAGGATACATCTACCCCAATGAAATGGGTCCCCTAATAAGTGTTTCAGTTCAAGGATAAACTGTTAAATGTTTCAAACATGTGAAAAATTATAGATGAAATTTTCCCAACTCACACTATATTAATGGATCTTATTACTTCATTTTAATCATGAAAATAGTTGATCACCTTATAGAAAAAGGTCTCTATAAAATGTCATAATTGTATCAAAATCTCCCATACATTAATTGATTGAAAATTACATATTTCCATTGAAATATATTCTAGAAGAAGGATGTGAAAATGAAGAGTTATTTGGTATTTTAGTTTCAATTATTTTTATCGACTCTTTTAGATATGCTACTGGAAAATTCATAAGGAACATTGATATTGACGAATACTTCTAAAAATATATTTTTCTTTAAAGGTGTCATCACATTAGTAGAATATGAAACGTTTAATTTTTTCAAACAATGAACACTTGATGGAAATATAGTCGAATACCCCAATTTGAAAAGTATTAATGAGATTGGAAGTCATCATTGATCATCCCATTAATATAGAATAATTGAAAGATAAATTTCATATATATTTTTCTAAATGTGCATTATTTGAAAATGATTTCATAAAAAATTGGTAAACATTATAGAACTGAAAAACATATACTTCTCATTTTTCAATTGTAAGTGGATTTAGTGTAAAAAATTTCCCACTTTTTATAATTAATATGACCTTTCACTTATGAATAAATGAAATATTATATTCATTAAGCACATCAATTCCTAAAATACATTGAGGAGGTTGTTTACTATAAATATTACTATAAATCCTCCAATTATTTTTCTAGTATTGATGATATATTGGATATAATAATCTATTACACATGAAACTAAAACTATAATGATATTTGAGACTTTTTAATAATGTATTTTCATAAAAATAGGACATGATAGTTTTCTCTTTGTGCTCCGACTAGAAAATATTTCATAAGAAGGGAAATCATTTATAGTCCATAGAACATAATCAAATCCCTAAAATATATTTTTTTATGTAGAAGAGAATGTGCTCACACCGAAATCACAAAGTTGATTCAACTCTATTATTAACTATTGTATGTACACAAATATAACATTTCCAAGATTAAAAGGTCCATATATTAGTATACTCTAAAAATTGAAATGTTTTTTCATTCACATATGAGGAAGATTATCATAAATGTGGATAAAAATATTTGATTTGCTTTAAGTAGTAAAAATATCACTAAATGGATTAAAACTATCATAAGATTGACCCAACCAGTCCTTACACACCTCGGCTGAAAAATTGTTTTGTTTTTAATCAAATTTCTTCAATTCATATACATTTGTCGAACAAACCAACTCTTGATTACCATAAATTATCTTAGTATCATTGCATCACATATTTTCTATGATTTATGTAGAGAAGAATATATTTAGAATATTGGGAATCAATGGAAGGTTCCATTTGACATTGTATGTAAACAGATATGGTGTTCCACCGACAGTATCCTTCCATTGAAATCTACCACAATTTATACAGTCATTATGTTCATCGATATTTCCCAAAAATTAACTGCAGTATTTTGGAGAGGAATGAAAATTTTTAATATAAAATCCAAGATTCATGATTGAAATCCATTATATATTATGATTTGTGGGAATATTGGAACCATTAAGAAGAAATTACTTAAAAAGGTAACAATATACAAAATTGTTGTATTAAAAATTTTAATCATAGTTTTTCCATGATACGAAAAAATGAAAAATTTTAACATTTTCATTTTAGTATATTCTTGAGTAATAGGAGTTCTAGGATCATGAATTTAATTATTCACTCTCTAAACAACATCATATTCAACCTTTCCATATGTTTATTGATATAATTTCTTTCTCGAACTGGCATATTATCTCTCTTGTGATGATGTAAAAATGGAAACTAGTCAAATAGAAGAATTTTCAAAGAAATTATTTCTTTTCATTCATGAATAGTATGATATTTTCTCATCTCCCCATTATAATACAAAACAGAATTGTTTATTTTAAATTCATCATTTCATATTTGGTGGATAAATTATTCCCAGATTAGACATGGTGTTCAAACACAATTATATCATGGATTTTTTGCATGACCTCTATCTGAATAAATTTTAAATGAAAAATGATAAAACAATTAAAATAAATTTGAATCACAATTGAAAAATTATTTTTAAGATACATCTATCTTTCATCCACTCTATTATAGGGGAAAAAGTTTTCTCCAATCAATAGTGTAAATCATAATTACATTCACATCAAAATTCAAATTCAAATAAAAAGTATAGTTTAGTGTAAATTAATGAATTGTAATAGGAAACCAAATTGAATATAATTCATGATATAAGTGACCATTATAAAATACTTTTCTACTCGTCCAATCATATAATATGGCATATCATAAAAAATTATGTATTTCTTATAGAAATTCAAAGATGGTGCATGTATTTAAATAAATATCAACTAAGAAATAATATAAGAAAAATGTTTATTTATTATCCATATAGGTATTATAATTAGAAAACATATTTGATGATATGATATATTCATGAATGGATTTTATTTTAGGTAAACAAGACTATTAATATTCAAATATAAGGAAAATTGATTATACATTATGTTTTTTTTTCAATTTATGATGTATTTAATTTTTAGAAGATCCTCAAAGAATAAATATTTAATTCATTCCATCCCACTTTATGAATCCCAACCATTATATCCTAGATAAATCAATATTATTTATTTTATTATAATAGTATAATCATTTACATCATCAAAACCATTTATTTTCGGAAAAAACAATCTAATAAATAGTATAACCATGGTTTGCGATATGAAAATTTAAATTTTAATAAATAAATCTAATAACTGTAGGATAATATAAACAATTATTTACCATTACAGTCAATATAAATGTTATTACCAAAATTAAAAATCTATTAAACATTACAATATTATACCAAAAGAATGTAATATTTATGTTTAATTCATAAGAATCCCTAGGAGTGTTTTCAAAATAAATAAATTATAATTGAAACTGTACTTTTCTAAATTAAATATACAATATTTTATATATATCAGACTAAATGTTTTAAAAAATAATGATATGAGCGATTCTAAGACACTCAAGTAGATTCACATTCATACATATAAAATAAAATAACTACCAGCATAAGAAGAGATGGATTCAGAACACAATAATTTGATGTCATAGAAGATTGGATTGAAAAACATACTTGAATTAAAGAAGAATGCTTGAGAAGACAAGATAATGAATAATGGGAGGTATGGAAATATTACCTCTTAAATATCACAACAAAATTAGTTCTAGAAATATAGGAAGAATACCTGGTCGATTGGTGAAATGTCACATGATTATTGGAAGAAGGATACCAACATCACCTTAAGAGTGGAGGGGATGATAAGTCTTGTGAGATATTAGACAATTAGGTCATAAAATGATGAGGTGAGGGTTTATCTGAGAGTGGTAGACTATGTAAGGGTCTATAAACACAGTTTTTAAAAACTATTTTTATAGCTCAAACTATACCATTGTATTTTAAAAACATTGGGTATAGGATTGGGAATAAAAAATCCAAATTAGTCTATAAACCATGAGTATAGATCCATGGGGAGATATCCCGTTTCGAGTACTGTAATCTAGTCCATTGTTTGGTTACAGTTATCATAGATGGTTCCACATATCAAACTTTTCTTGTGATAATTTTCCCAACGAACTATACTTCATCCCGAACTCAAATATACTTGTATTTTAATAATTCTTCTCAATTATAAATTCTTTTTGCATATTATATGATTATTCCTCATTATCCACATTACTCATGGAGTATATCATAATATTATCTATATATTATTCCAAAAATATTCTCTTGAATTTCCTATAGAATTGATTAATTATTTCTATAAATGTTTCTGGATTATTATTATGTCTGAAAGGAATCACTGTGAATTCATAATTTTTGTACCTTGATCAAAATGAAATTTGGGGAAAATATTCCTTCTTCACCCTTAATTTTTGATATTCTGAAAGATGATCCACTATAGATAAATATTGAGCCCCCCATAGTTCATCAAATAATTCAACTCTCCATGGAAATGTATACTTGTTCATTATTATCATTTTTATGAGCTTATGATAATCAATATCGAGGTTCACTGAACCATAAATATTCTGAAAGAAGAGGACTCGTGAAACCCATGGTGAATAATTTGATAATATTCCCCCTTTGTCTAGATTCTCCTATTTTTTTCTAGGCTCTTAACATTCATTAATGGATTGTCTACACAGAGTCATGGATACTGAAATGATCCATGTATAATCTTGATTGAAAGTCCGACACCATGACTTGGATAATGACTTAGAAACTATTCTAGAAATACATTTGTATAATCCCTATCTATGGGAATGTCTTCATGGATGATCATTTATTTAGTCTTAATCATTCAATAACAATTTTCAATCATGGAAGGAAAAAATATCCATTCATTAGAATATGATACCAAAAAATATTTATCCTACACTATAAAATTTTATATAATTGAATGGTAATTAAAAATTCATAGGTGATTTCCTTTTCTCATCTCAATATATGTAATTACAATCCATTACAAGAGTTTCATAAAAGTCTTATAAAGGATATACCATATGGTTATTGGGATGTTCTTTATTGTAATATGGACATCAGATGGGTTATATGTTTATGATGAAATAACTGAACCATTTTCCATCTTCACTAATATTAATCACACATAATGTTTAGTTGGTGTATGAGTATTAATACTAAAAATGTGTCATATAAAATAATTTGTAGAAATTGAATCATAATTAACAATCATTATTCTTGAATGAATAACAAGTGTACCTATTATAACATAATTTTCGGGATCCACATATGATGTTGTTATAGAAAACCCAACCATTTATCTCTAGGCCATGGGGTTTTTTTCATCAGTTGTCATCAATAGACCTTGTATTAGTTCATTGGTTATCATAGTGTCCTTATTCATTTAATTTTTATCATTATAATATTGAATGATGTATGGTTGGAAAATTCATTTCATCCCTCACATTGGTGGGTTTCCTGAATAAAAATTAAATACCTAGTATCCCTTATATCCCATAAGAATTAACTTCCTGGTCCCCTATCAAAAATTTCATGAATTCTTCATGACACAAATTTTACTAGATGGATGTTGGAATTTCATTCCACTATTTTGTTTCTCCATAATAAAACTTGTGTTAACATCCATTTTCATTTTCTTATCTCCATGAGATACATGAGATTTTATAATTTTCATCATGAATTTGAGGGATAATTGATCAATTTTCAGATAGCTATCAAAGTGTCGAATTTCATATGGTTTTTATATAATTATATTTATACCACTAATGAGGTGGTCAAATTTATTTTTTTAGAGAGATGAAAAATCTATAGACGTATCATTAAAGTTTAGTGAAGTTTATTTCAAACAACCCAAGATGTTCAACATCCATTTGATTAATTATAAGGAAACACCTCTATATTTAATATCAGATAGTGTGATGAAGAAACTGTTTAGAAACATTTTCTAAAATTCCATCCACTCCATCGCATTGATATCTTCCTCATGATATGTATTTGTGTCACCCTCCTGCATTAATTGGCTTCCCTTACATATGATAAAAATCTATTGGAATATTGTCTTGGTCAGATAAATGAATGATTGAGAATATTTTTTAAATTTATCTGATCCATTTTCAACAATTGAAGGATCCTAAGATCCAATAATATTTTCAAGCCTTTTTTATAAAGATTTAACATGACATGTTCACTTTCTTGGGGTGGAATTTAGTTGTTCCTCATGATTGATGATTCATTTCAAAATATAAGTAATTGAGAACATATTATCTTGAAGTTCCAGAATCAAGCTTCAATCAAATATTATAATTTCATTTGGGAAGGCCTTACATTACCCATTACAATGGTTTTGTCTCAATTTCTTATATATCCAGCCATTTAGATAAACTAAAAGGTGAATTAGGGATCAGTTTTTTAAGTCTTTATCAAATATACTAGAAACAATGAATATAATAGGTATATGATTTTAATGAAATATATTCCATTAATTATTATTTTCACTTTTTCAACCAATTTTATCCATGCTATATTTCCTAATATAAAATCTTATTAATTTTTTGTTCCCATAACAGTGGTTTGTAATGATTCTATGAATTTCCAAAACATATCCCCACATTGTTTCAATATTGGTTAACATTAAGGCCCATTATCGTGTTCTTGGTAATGTCAACCTCAATCCCAATGTTCATTTATCATTGTTTATACCCCTTGGTAAATTTGTGAGAGAACCATTTGCACATGCAGTATCTATAAAAGGATGCAGTTTCATGGAAACTTATCACTCTATACTTCACCATAATTCCATGGTAATGTCATATACTTTGTATTATACTTAAACATATCCTAAAACAAAACCCAAAATATTAATAATTATTTATAATTATATATAAAAAAGGTTAAATTAACCTTAATATAAAAATCTATGGTGACCCATACCTATTAAACATATTATTTCTAGATTTTTAACATAATCACCCATTAAATACAACATAAGGATTATATAGGACTAATGTCTTTGTAATACTGGGTTTATAATACATAAACTGAAGTAAAATAATTCCATCCTTAATTTATTCAATATATTGAGGTCCTAAAATCAATTTTGGCTCCTAAATCTACACAGGATAACATGGGGAATACATGAAGGTGGGGTTCAGTAAAATTTACATGAAGAGAATTATCATGATAATGAAACATATCATGTTAGTCAAAGGTATAACATGATATCCTAAAAGATAACGTAAAAAAGTAATTAAGTATAAGAATAAAATAAATATCATAGTATTATATGATCATGTCATCACGGTAATGTGTAAATGAAATAATACATGACGTAAACATTAGTCAAGGATAACATCGATGATAATAACACATCGTGGATGAAGACACATAATTTATTAGGTTCACTTCCAAATACCATACACAACATCTCATGTGACTAATTAATTACCTGATATATTGAATGGTTATATAATTATGGGCCCATATATAATATTAATTTAATTTACATGAATATTCATTCCACCCAATGATATCATTTATAATTCATAAACATTAGAATCGCAAAAGGAAAGGAATGTGTTACATAATGATTATGTTAAATTTATCCAAAGAGATTTTAGGATAAATAAATTTGAGAAATGGTAATAAAAAATTTATTACCATATAAATTGTAGTTATAATATGCTAGGTATAAATATTAGAGACACATATATATAATTTATAATAATTCAATTATTTTAAAGGGTATAGAAATGTGTTATAGAGAGAATGTTCAATACCTAGTGGAAATGGTGGTTTAGTGTGATCCCTTACCTTGAGGCTCGTTATTCATGTGTGTTGTTTATATCCCTAAATAAATAACATAATTTAATTATTTACTTTCATAATAAAATTTTTCATGTTCATTATTCCTTTAATTTTTATCATTACCAGGTTATGCTCAATTACTAAACGAATTAATTTTGAAAAGATGTTCTAATAATAAATGAATCATATGTTCAATATAAAATTGGTAAGATGACTAATCTAAATGATATTATTATTGAATCATATCATTAATATTAATTTTAATAGACCAATAATTTAATAAATATTTCTATTAATGTAATTTTAATTCCTTAATAGATTATGTTGTAGGAAACTATGAGTTTAAACGAACCGCGAGACACTATTAGGGTAACCAAGATATTAAATTGGTGTGAATAAAAATAAATAACTAATTAATGATATAAATATAATTCTAAAACTTAATATGAATGTACTTTTTAGTGATTAGAAAATAATTACTAAATTTTTATAAAAACACATTAATATTTAATTATATTTTTTCTTCACAGTTCAGTTTTCCTTCTATTTATGAATGAATATTAATTTTTAGATGTTCTAGTAAATGGATTTGAAAAAATTAATTGCATTTTTTAATTCATCATTTCAAAATTATATTCATTTGATTAAGTTAAAACATTTATTTTCTTAAGGAATAGTAAAAAATGAATATTTTTATTAAAAAATTATTTTTATTTAATATAAATATATATTATTCATTTTAATTTAAATTATTGAAATTTTAGTTTTTTGAGAAAAATTTTATTCAGAATATATTATTGGTTTAATTTACCAAATAGGGATATAATAAAAAAAATTGTTTTGAATTTTAATTTCCATCATGATGTCTTAAAAGTCCATGTATTGAGTACTGTCAAAATTTACAGTAATGATATTTTATGAAAATAGTATATGTTAATAAATTATTTTAAAATCATTAAAAATATTTTTTAATTTATAAAATGTGGCCCAAAATGGGAGAAATATTACATTTATCATTTAATTGATATCAAATAATAAAACAATTACATCCTTTTATTATTGAAAATTTGGTATCCTATTTGAAAATAAAAAATGTTAACTAAGGGTGATTGAAAATGATAAGGATTAAAATAATTCCAAAAATTGACTAAAATCTATATTGATGAGGTTACATAACTATAGGATCTAATATTTGAATAAATTTCATTTTAGTGTTATTTTAATTAATATTTAATTTATTACAATTGAATATTTTTTAGAAGAATTTGAAATGTTCCCCTAACCTGAATTATACAAGTGCCCCTCCTCTAAAACTTAATTGCATTACATTGAGCTTCATAACTCGACCATCCTTTAAAAACAAATCTTTATAAAATCCATAAACACATTATATATTTTATGGTTTTTTCAAAATACCAACTCTAGTGTCCCTAATAGTAGATTTGAAGGATTTTCTTCGAAGAAGAGGTAATTGTATTTACCAGATCATTCAAGATTATGTCTTCTTCTACTTCCTCTTTTTGTGTAGTTTCCATTTAAAAGTAATATATCATGTATAAAATATACTATTTTATGTTAATATTCTTATGAAACTACAATATCCCACCTATTATCGATCCTATAAATAATAAAAGTTTTGTGTGTGTGTACGTACAACTTTCTGTCTCCACATTGTGGTGTAATATATTTTTAATCACCACATTATTAGGATGGTTATAATTATGGAAATAATATATATATATATATAATTATTAAAGAATTGTATTCATTTTTTAATTTTATATACCACCATATTCCTTAATATTCACCATTGAGGGAATGATACAATCACTCATGTGTAGATATGACCTATTATCTCCAGGAAGTGATTTGATTCATTTTCTATGTCCACCAATTAAGAATGACTATTTTAATGTTTATAATGAAAAATTTGGATATTTATTTCCCTAATATAATTATGGAGATGGGGGAATATTTCATATTCATATGAAATGGGACTAATGTAAGGAAACATATATAGAAAAATGTCATAGTTAGCACCCAATAGAAGGATAAGAATAAAATATTATCATCGAACGGGTGATAATATGATATAAAATTATAATATAAAATATAATAAATAAAAATATAATTCTATTATAAATAAATAACATTATATAAAAAATTATAAATAATATTATGATATTTATTAAGGAATGAAAACATAATTGAGGGTTAATTTCAAAATATTAGTGTTATTAGAAATATTATATATATATATATATATATCTATTGGGTAATATTTATCTTTCAATAAAATATTTCTTTAAAAAATTGAAAATATTCTCACTATTCTTGTAAAATTATCTAATTTGATTTACTCGAGTGTGAATTTTTACTAAATGGTTATACATGAATCTTTTTCTCATATACCAAACCAAGTACATTGCGACTTCTCTAGAAAAAGTGTGAAATTAATGTTTTTATACATGTATATTATAAATATATTTATACACATTCATGATATATTTATTCAATAATTATTACCTTGATGTATTAAAGGGTTATCTTTAAAGAAAATGTTTTATTTTCAAAATTTCAAATCATTTTAATAACAAATATCCTTGTCAATGGAGAAAGGATATTTTTTTTCAAGAATTATTTTAATATGATATCTATATTTTATTTTTTTATATTACATATTCTTAATTTGGGATATTATTTCAGGATAAAGATCTTATGGTTTATATGGTCTTATTATATTTTTGATGGAGTGATATTTATGATACTAATTTATTTTGCAAGTGTTATGTTAGGATGGAATGGTGTTTATGAAATCCATTTTTTTATTAGTTATGATATGATGAATTTAATATGTTCTTATAGAACACTTATGCATGATATTTATTATGTTATACGTGGGTCCTATATCTCCCTCAAATGAATTGTGTAAAAATTTATATACCAAGATATAGGAAGGATTGGAACAATCAGTGTACCCGTTTTATTAATACATGGCTAGAACAGGTATTGAACAATGTTTAATAATAGACTTTTTCCACTATGATGGTCATGTAAATTATCCTCTAATAACATGGAAATGATTTTATATTAATATTTGTGTTGAAAAATTATATGACATATGTTATTCAATCTGGAAATATCTTCTTTGATTCATTATTAGAATTTATGATTTATCCCATGATATGATATCATGATTTTTGATATGAAAGATATAATTTTCAAAATAAAATTTATGTTATTTGATGAATCCCAATTTTATAGAATATTTTATTAAGAAAAAATGGCATAATTTTCTAACAATATGTGAAATATGTATATTTATAATTTATTTGGAATAAAATTACTCATTTGAAAATTGGATGAAAATTTATTATATTACATTTAAATATCATTGTATTATTTGAAAAAAATAAAGTTTTCACTATCTTTTTGGAACTCTATATTTTATAACTATTTTTTTACATAATCGGATTCAAATTTTATTCATGACATCAGTTCCAGATCATTCATTTGAGTGGAGTAAAAGGGCCATAAAGTCAAATATGGGTGGGACTCACCAGATTGGAAACAACATCAGTATTTGTGCAGAAACATCTTTATACATGATTTTATTTGAAAAAAATTTAGAGATGAGATCAAGGAACAAATTTATCCCAAATAATCATTATGTACATACAACTGGTTCATGTGTTTTTATTGTCAATCAATCGTTTCAAGTTGGATTAAAATATTTGGCCAATATTTTGCATTCACACATGAAACCACTTGTAACCTAGCCTCCCCTCCACTCAATAAAATGATGTTTTCACATTTGGAGTTGGATGGAGGTGATTTAGAATGTTTATGTAAGAAGAAAAGTGGTTCCACATGGGATATACTGGAATTTCAATAAGTGTATCTCTTGAAGTATGGATCCCAACATTGAATTCTTCTTCTACTTCTTTGCATTGGAATATTGGTGTTTGTATAACTAATTTCATAGATCCTATTCTGTTTCATCAATTTTACTCAACATTCTTATTCTATACTCATCCTATATGAGATTCAAATATACAATTGAAATAAGATTGGGATATACCCTTTATAAATGATCACAAATGAAAAATGTTTCTACAATGACTACACCTCCCCTAAAAAAGTAGTTTCCTTAGTAATATTTCTATATATTACCTTCATCATTTAATTATTTTGACTGAATTAACTACTATAATTAAAATAATATGTTCCATGAATTTAGTTTTTAAATTATAAGAAACGAAGAAAGAAATTGAACAATTAACACAAAAGCATGCATGGTGGAGAATTGTGTAAATTTAGAGAGAGAAAACATAATTGGTAAAACAAAAAACCTTGAGATAAACATGAAGAGGTAAAATATAATAAAAAAACTCAATTATTCATTATTTACATAAAAAATTTATTCCATAATTACCCAAAAACCTTAAAATAGAATTATAATGAAAATCAAAGTAGGGTTATGTGATTGCTTGTTTCAAAGGTAGCCTAGGGTTTAACCATTTTCATATATGAGGTATAGTTATTTTTTATAGGGTTCAGGGGTTAAACAATTCGGGGATCAAAATTAGCTGGATGTCAATTTAATTTATAATTACTAATAAGATATTGATGTGGTATGTTTAGGTCAATTCTTCCATTAATATATATTTCTAAAAAAATATATTATCATGTGGTTTCTCCATCTCATTTCAAAAAAGAAATAAAAATAAAAAAGAACACAATTATCTTAATATATACTTATTATACTATTATAAACATAAAAACTCATCCTATTTTTTAGTTGTTTTATATATATATTCATAATACCATTATGAATTTTTTTAATTACTCCTTCTTTCAGAGACAACTAGGGCCATCCACCCTACTACACCTAAGTACCAAAAAAAACACTTCACTTGAGAGAATTTAGGACAATGACCCTCATTCTTATGACATATCATTATGATGTGATTGATATATGAATTTTTTAACCATAATTAACATCAAAATTTAGCCATTTTATTTTTCTCTTCTCCATGATATTTATAATAGAATGATTTAGTATTTTTTAAAACGATTCTAGTTATGAAGTTATGAGTCGGAGATGATGTATATGTTCTAAAAATCAGTTTTTTATGATTCCAAGAATCCAAATAAACTAAAAATAAATGGTTCAAGCATGGTTTATTTATTCTATGTATAGAATGTTATTTTAATCAGAAGTAATATAAAGTTATGAATAGTATAGCTTGATATAGTTGGTTTTAGTGAAATAATTTGTTAATATTTGTTAACTAGAATGAGAAAAAATACTAACAACTATAAGGATAAGTCTATGTATTGGAAACAATCCATGATTTTTGGTGAAAATCATGAATAACCTAGGATTGAACCTAATGTTTCATAAATTCAAATTTTTTATGTAATTTACATTAATTAGGTGGTATTCTATCTATGATCAGTATTTCTCACATTATGTTTTTTGGTATTGGTCAATAACTATAACTCGAATGAACTGAGATAATGATTAATGCAAGAAGGAATTAAAAACATTTCCTCATAAGCCACACAATTTTATAGGATATGGAATTAAAATTATTGTTTATATGATCACTAAAATTTCTCAAGATATGAATATTAATTGACTTATAAATGAAAAAAAAATATGGAAAACATTATATTCTGTCCTTAGGGAGGTTTTTTCAACCTCTTATGGTGTGTCTTCGGATTCACTAGTTGCTAAAGAATTCATCAGTACCACATAAATGATATTCTTAGTTATCCAATTTTTGGAAAATGAGAATGTAATTTTTTAACTCTATCATTTTGATGGCGAAGAGGATCAATGGTGAAATAATATCAAAAATATGTGGAAAGAATTAGAAATTCAATACATGGAATGTGATGAGATCAAGAACATATTTTTCAAGACATGTTATCCTCATTTTCTTTAATAAAAGATGGATAAGGTGATTATCGAGGTTAATCAAAATGAGGATGAATCATTTTTCATCTATGAGGAAATTGTTACAAGACATGGAAGGTACACTTATGGAATTATCTTCCATCATGTGAGTAGAGTTTACCACTTCCTAAATGGATTGAAACCAATTCCCCAAATATAATTTTCAAAAAGGGTCTTCAATTATTATGAAGAAATTTGATTTATGTTCTCTTAAGGTTGAGATGTATATTGGATAAAATCATAAATATTATGGGATTGATAATAAGAGAGTAATGGAATTCAATTGAAAATATAAAACAATAAGGAAAATAAAATGAGTTTTACATTATTCTCCATGTGTGGAATGAATCATGGAGATAACTATCTTAAGGGGTCTTGTTAAGGATTTATGTGTGGGATAGAAATTTATTAGAAAATTGACTATATAAGTGATGGAAAAACTATAACAAATGATGTGATTAGTGAATATGCTACACAAAATGGTCCTCGCACACATCAATTATATAAGTGTAAGGGAAATGTTCATTATGCTATCTAGTGCCCAAATATATGCGTTACCAATGATGACTGGTGTCAACAACCTATTAAGGATAATGATAAAGGAAAATCACATGCTCTCACTATGGGAGATATGTGTTATGACAATGAAGTGGTGAAAGGTACATTTACCATCCATTGTAAAGAATCAAATATTTAATTTGACGTTTGATCTAGTCACGCTTTTAATTCTAATTTTTTTTCCAGTGATATCATTATATTACCTAAACAATTTGAGGTTGAGTTATCTGTGAAAACTCCCAATGGAACAACGGTTTCATCACACATTTATTATTCTTATCAGGATGAATCTTGTGAGAATGTGCTTCGTATAAATTATTTGACCCTTACTTTAGTTGAATTTGATGCGATTATTGTCAGGTAATGTATTTCACTATAAAGAGCTCACACCAATTACCATGGAACAGAATTAACATTTCATATTATGAATGAATATATTACCTCTTATTAATGCAAGGATGAATATGATATCATAGTGGAAATTTCATCTATCTAGTGGGTCTTAATTACTATAGAATATTTTTATCTATGTAATATTGTTTGGGAGAAACTCACCAGTAAGTTTACAACTATTATAAGATAGTATTTCTTATGTCTGTACAGGTTAATTTCAAGGTTTTCCACAAAATTGTGATGTTGAGTTTTCAGTAGAACACATACAAGGTTTTATGACTATTTTAAAGACTCGTTAGAGAGTGGACCCAATTGACTTGCTGGAATTAAAGAGGATACTTCAATAGAATCATGAAAATGAAATCATATGGGCTACTATGTCACCTTGGGGTGCACCTTTTTTATTTGATTTGAAAACATATAGATAAATGATACTCTTTATTGATTAATTATAACATAATAAGATCAAAAAAATTACAAAAATCATATCCATGATATTGATGACTTATTATATCAACTAAATGGAGATCAATAATTTTCTAAAATTGATATTCATTCCGGATATTCAATGTGAAAGAAAGAACAAGAATATCATTACGAACTCATCAATATTGATCAAAAGACCCTAAAAAAGTAAAAGATTTATGAAAAAATTATTATTTCAGGATTTTGGCTTTATATTGACCCATTTCTGGGTATTAAATCTCAAGAGATTGGATATTAGTGGATTCTGTAAAGGTTAATGTTATTGAATGTTTCCCTAGTCCCACAATGGTATATGAGATGTTTATATTTCATTATTTTGATGGATATTATCAATGTTTTGTGAATGATTTATCACCATTATCTAATAAACTCAATAAATTGGCTCGAAAAGTAGTTAATTTCATATGGATGGAAGAATTTAAAGAGAATTTCAAGGATATCGAAATAAGGTATTTCATTGCACATATACACACACTACCCGGGGGTAGGGAAAGGTTTTTGATTCATACAGATCCATCAATGAAGGGTGTGAGATGTTTTCACATGAAAATTAATTTGGTGATAGCTTATTCCTCATGAAAATTAAAACCAATGACAAAAATTACCCAACTATAAATTTGGAGTTAAATGTGGAAATTGTTTTATTGAAGATATATAGGAATTAACATTATATATAATGGTGTGTCATACACACTGGTAAAAAAATCTTAATGTATATTTTAACTCAAAAGAGCTGAATTTGAACCAAAGGAAATGGTTGGAGCTAAATAACTATTAAGACTGCTCAATACATTACCACTCTTGGAATGATAACAAGGCGGTAGATGATTTGGTTTGAAAATACCTTTCTATCAAATCAATGATGAGTTTCCCAAAAGAATTTTTTTTGGATTTTCAAAGGATATATCTAGAAATTTTAATCTAAGGGGAGAAGTATTATTTAGCACAAATTAATTTTCAACCATCTATACTTGTGAAAATTAAGGAATTGTAGAAGAAAGATGTGGAGAAACAAAAGAAGTTGATAAATGTTCTTGAGTTTAACATTTATTTTGATGGAATAATAAGGTTCAACAACCATGATTATATAACTTTAATATCATAATTATTGAAGGAGATGTTGTATGAGTCTCATAGATAATAATTATATATTCATTATATAAGCACCATGAAGTATAAAGACCTGAAATTATTTCTATAGGATACAATGGGTAATTATATATTAGAATATGTGTCTCAGTGCTTGGGTTTTGAGAATGTTAAGGCTGAGAGATAGATGTATAGGGGGGTGGTTACAACGATGCCCCATACTATAATGGAAATGGGAAAACATCACCATGGATTTTTTTTTCAGACATCGAAAAATATCTAAAATTCATAATGTTATATGGTTATTGATGATCTCATTATGAAGTCATCACACTTCATCACTATCAGAGAATAATTACCTCTTGATCAGCTTGCAAGAATATATATAAATGAACTACTATGATTGTTGGACTATGAATTCCCATTATATATGATCAGGATCCGAGGATTACCTTGATATTTAGGGGATGTATATTGAATGATCTAGATATAGAGTTATGTATCAGTAATTCTTGTCGTCCTCAGATAAATGGTTGTTCTGAGATGACAATTCAAAATCATGAAGACATGTTTAGCTCTTTCTCTATAGATATTAATGATCGTGGGGATCAACACTTAACTATGGTAGAATTTTCTTACAACAAAATATTTCACATTAGTATTCTAAAGATTCCTTATGATTCCCAATATGGTAATAAGTGATGTACTCCAACGCGGTGGAATGAATTTGGGGAACAAAATATATTGGAACCAAATCTTGTTGATTAAATGACTGAGAATATAAGATCTAATCTACATCACATAAGCGCAGCTGATAATCGACAATAAAGCTAGGATGATAATAAAAAAAATTCCCATTGTATAAAGTGGGTCACATGGTATTTTAGGAATGTCTCTCTATATGTCAGTGATTTTATTTTGACATAATGTAAAGCTAATCCATAGGTATATTATTAATTATTATATTCCTTATCATGTTTGAAATATAGCTTATAGAATGGAGCATCAGTCTAATATCTCTCCATATCATGAGGTGTTCCATATATCAGTCTAGATAAAGTATATACTTAATCATTACATTAACTAAACATTGAATTATTACTATGATAGCCCAGACCCACACGCTTCATAATGTCTGCCCTGAGCCTGGTGGGCTACATGGCCTCATGCTCTTCTCCCAGAATTCAAGAGGCTGTCAACTACTATCAAGGGCCTATGGTGTGTCCTTGTTGAGACTATTCCCTAATTACCAAATTGTAGCATAAATGAAGAATCTAAACATAAGTAAAATATTCAATCAATAAAAGTAAAGAGAAGAAACATATGACAATGGAGAAAATAGTAACAATAACTGAAAAGACTGGAAGAACATATACTCATACAAAAACATATGATAATATTCAATGTGTCTCTAAAACTAGAAAACAAGGATACAATACAGTAGGAAAAAATTACCACAAAATTATAAATGAAATCAATTAATATCCCAAGAATCCCGAGCTCCAACTTGGTTATCTTCTATCAAGATCTATCCTAAAAAAGGAAATCATGTTTTTGATGTTGTACACTCCCCTTTGTAAACTACTCGAACCATTCAATCTACTCTTAGTACCAAACCACACCTAGAGTGGTTTTGAGATAAATATCAGTGGGCCACCACCAAGGGCGTCTATAACATTTTCCCCGTGTAATGGAAATTTAACATTTTGAATGCATTCATATATAATAAAAAAATATTACAATGTTACTAAATATCCATGTTCATGCTTTAGACCTTGGCTGGGGTCTCAACATATAACCAATTCTGTATTTGATTGTCAATATATTATAAATATGTCCCATGATATTAATAGTGAAGGTTCGAAGATGTAACAAGGAAACCTATAATGATATTTAATAGTTATTTCCCATGGTAATAACCTTGGAGTCATAGAACTCTATGGTATCTAACTCATTATTATCGGTAGCATGGCGCGAGGTAAGAGTGTAATCCAATGGGCAAAGTCCAAGAAATTCCACAATGAGATGACAACTGAGTCCAACCAGTTCATCCATGGAAAAATGGATCTATGTAATGATTGGGCCCCATGGGATTTAACCACGGCACCAACATACCAATGATTGATCCAAGGAATGTATCCAAGGAATCCTATAATAATATGTAATAAATTTTACAGTTTCGTATAGAGAATCAATGGAATAGAAAATGATCGAGATCTAGGAGGTTGTCATCCTATGTAAGATGAATCCTTGAATTCTAATAGGGTTCTTGAGTGCTCCCAGAATTCTCGAATCAGAATCCAAAGAGATCTTGGGTTAGGCCACTCTTGTTTAATTACAGTGTCATTTATTATTTCATTTAGTTGAGAACATTTCCTTTGATTAACATGATAAGGTCATGTATAATTAAAACATTCCATCATTACATTTTGTTGAAGCCTTTCCATTCATTTGTATGACAAGTCCATGTAGCATGAATCATTCTAATCAAGTCATATTTTTCAATACATACATTTCATTATAGTGACAAGTAAATGTAGCACACAGACATTTAATCAAGTCATTTGGTTCATGCTATTCCTTTCATTAGTATGAAAATGTCAAGTACCATGCAACCATCCATTTCATCAATTTAAATCATATTCCATATTCAAGGGTCATTTTGCTACCTACTAGAAATGTGGTAAGGGGTGCTACAAGTATTCAACCTAATATTCATTTACATTTATGGAAAATTCAAATTCTTAGTATTCATGCCAATTCACATGTAACATTTTATTATCAAATTATAGCATTAACCATAGGTGGGTCAAGGGATGATCATACATGATTCTTTCAATTATGAAATTCTCATTAAAAAAATTCCTTTTAATATAAAAATTCTTACCCTTATGAAGTTCACGTCAAGGCCCACTCAAAGAGTGGCTCAAACATGGAAAACACTAAATTCGAAATTATGGAATAACATCCTACATGGAATTAATGAATTTATGGGCATAACCACAAACAATAAATTACAAAATTTTAAATAGAATATCAATACCATTATATGATTAGAAAAATGGCATACAAATTCTGTAAATGAAACCTAATGAAATCGGTGGTCCCCACATTTCAAATCCAAAATCAACAAACATGAGGGATGAGGTATATACCACCAACCTTACACTTGTAACACTCACCTCATCCTGTATTGGACCATGATTTGGAATGAATCGAAATTTATCTATGAAAAAAGGGAAAATTCTAACCCCATAATAACATTGATGAGAACAAGATAGGCAGAGTAAGGTTAAAATAGTCTCGATTACTTACTGTTGACTATCCAATGTGATGAACGAGATCTCCATCAGATCCCATATGAAGGAGATCTCTTGATCCATATCATTGTTCTTCAAAAAACATCAATTTGATAGAGAAATAGTTTAATTTATCCTATTCATAGATTAGAAAAATCTAGAGGGATTTAATTAGATCATTTTGGTTAAAAAGAATATTTTTCCTATAAAATATCATGTGTACTGTTTGTCTGCACAATTTGATAAACTGTGCGCAAACCATGCACAATAACCCAGAGGAAAGGGGAACATGCACTAGTCGGCCACACAGACATGAAAATACCATCAGTATTTTTTTATCTAGATACAGACCATCTATACAGTTAGTCAAACCATGATCCAACCATGTGCCAACCATGTGACATTTCGAGTTTCCATAATAAGAATTTTGTTGGGCACCCAACTTTCCCTGAACACCCTTATGATCTTTAACAACTAAAAAAGAATCCAAAAAAGGTATCAGTTAAATATTTAGAAATAAATTTAAAGGATCCATACCTAAGTGAAAAACTAGGTTCTTAAAGTATTCCCCCTTAAAATATCTTGTCCCTGATTTGACCTTTTACGGTGTAAGAATCACTATATTAGAATAATTCTATCCATTGAGAACGTATGTTAGCTTCCCTCTCCCACGACATGTATTTCACACATCCATTTTCATTTTAGTCATACTATTAGGGAAAAAAGGCTTTAGAGAGTCTTCATGCTCTTGAAAACTATGCTTACTGGATACTCCTCAAAGGTAGCATCAACATCAAACTCAACATCCTCTGGATCAAATGTATGAGACAAGTTTTCATGATACTGGAAAATATATGAATCATGGAATACATATTTCTTGTCACGATACCTCTGAGGTAGTAGAAACTGATATCCTATCGGCCCAAACATATATAGAATCTCAAAAATCCGTTCATAATGATACAACATCTTCCCTTTATTTTGTTACCATATTCTACCTAGATGTAGAGATATCCGAAAGAAAAACAAAATCCCCAACTATGAACTCTAGAGGTCATTGTTGGTGATTGGAATTAGGTTATTGTCTAGAATGAATAGTAGTCATATACTTTCTAATTAGCTAAACATGTTCCAAAGGCTCCTAAACAATCCGAGGACCTAGTAAGGCCACCTCACCTTCCTCTAGCCATCATAGTTTTGAACGGCCCGACCAACCATATATGATCTCAAAAGGGGTGATCTGAATATTTTCCTGAAATGTATTATTATTGGAGAAATCAACAAGAGGGATATGGTTTTCCCATGAATAGATGAAATCATGGAAACATTCTTTAATCATATCTTATAGAACACATATAGTTTGTTTTAAATGAACATATGTCTAAGAATGAAATGTAGTTCTTAGAATCACATGTGTTCCTCTATCCTTCTAGAATCCCTTCAAGAACTGTGATGTGAAACAAGCATCCATATCTAAAATTATAGTTAGAGGGACCCTGTGTATTCCTATGATCTCACGAACATACATTATTTATAGAGAATAATTTTGGAAAGTCTCCCGAATATGAATGATCTGGGATATATTTTTCAGTCTATCAATGAAATCCCATAAATCATTGCTTACTTAAGGTGACCTTGGCAAATCAACTATAAATTCAAAAGAAACATCTTCTCATTTATATTCCGGAACATGAAGTTGTTGCAACAAGACTACATGTCTCTAGAGCTCTTTCATCACCTGTTGATAGGGGGAACACCTATTGATAAATCATGATATATGACATTTCATGCCAGGCCTCCAATATCGCATCACATGTCTTGATACATATTTGTGATGCCTGGATGAATTCCACACTGAGAATCATGGGACACATTCATCAACTCCTATCTCATAATAGTAGGAGCCCAAACACATGTATGGATAGATAATATGTCATCTCTGTCCACATAGAAATCTAGATATGGGTTATCACAAAATATAATCTCAAGGAGAACCACGACATCATGATCTAAAAATTTTCTACTCTTAACCTTCTTAAGGTAGGAATAGGAAACCGTCAATGATGATATATAAGACTACTCATTTCTATCATGGAACCTAATATGTCTCTTTGAGAAGAAGTCTATTAACTTCTATTCATCAATGTCTTCCTGAAATTATTGTTCCTGAGTTTTTTGACTCAGTGCATCTACAACCAAATTTCCCTTTCCTAGGAATATATGCAATACCAAAATCAAAGGATTATAGATATTAGACCCATATATGTTTAATGAGGTTCAAGTCACACTGAGAAAAGATATATTTGAAGATCATTTGTTTCTTATACACCACGATATTCTCACCGAAAATATAATGTCTCCAGCAAATTATGTCTTGGACAATGGCCTAAAGCTCAAGGTCACTCGTCAGATGGTTTCCATCACAAGGCCAAAACTGCTGAGATTCGTATGCAATGAATTTTTCTTCCAGCATCAACACTGCTACTTGGATGATTCCTAATTAATCACATAATATGTAATAATCTATACCTAACTTTATAGGATTCAGAATAGGTTCCAATACATGCCTCCCTTTCAAGTCTTAAAAGGATTTCTCACATGATTCTGACCATTTAAACATTACATTCATCTTTGTAAGACCATTAACAGGTGATGCATGGTGGGAAAAGTAATCAATGAAATGAATTTAATATCTTGATAGGCCTTTGAAACTCTGTTTTTCAAACACGTTCTTGGGATACTCTCCAGATTATATAGCATTAACAATTTCTATGTCAATAGATACTCATTATTCCGTTATTATTTGACCAAATTAATGTAAATTGTTGATACAAAATTCAAACATAGAAAGCATGGTGTAATTATTGTGCACTCTCAGTCTATTTATAATGATCTCATGATTGTTTCAATTGTATCTATGGGAGTTATAATTCACTATGATTTCATCCACAATGATCATGAAAAAAATTACAAATATGTCTAGAAAACCCTTTTCCTCAGATCTATGAAAATAGTTGGAATGTTCATAAGACCGAATGACATAACAAGTTACCCATACATACCATACCAACATGAAAATGATGTACGAGGTATGTACGATATCCTGAATCATACATGGGGAGAACATAATCTCATTTTGATCTTACAGAATAACTTTTCTACTCAAAGCTGGTCAAATAGATCATCTATTAGAGGAAGTGGATATAGGTGATTGACCATAAGTTGGTGGAACATTCAGTAATCCAAGAATATATATATGGTTCCATCCGCCTTCTTAGAAAAAAAGAATGGGATAACACCCTGGGGATTTACTATGTCATATAAATCACTTAGCATGTAAATACTATAACTGTCGCTTGAGCTCCAGAAGATCTATAGGTTCCATTGTATATAAAGGAATGGAAAAAGTATCTTCTCTCAGAACAAGATCAATTGAAAACACGTCCTCTATTTTATGAGGTAACAATGAAAAATCAGGAGGAATGACTTCCTAAAATTGATAAACTAATAAAAGGGAATCGTCTTTTAATAAACCCTAATCCTCTATGAAGATATTTTCATCATGGGTAGTCACTCAATGTCTCCCATGACTCTCTCGAATAGATCTACTAGCCTAGACCTCCAATTCAGAATTATGTAGATAACTTCTACCCTATTGTGATGTAAAAGATACCATGCAGCGATAGAAATATACAAAAGTATTATATTCGACCTACTAGTCCATCCAAAGAATGACATCGAAGCCTGTCATCTCATGAATGAAGAGGTTATATAAGAAAGGGTAACTACCTACTTAATAGGGACAATACATAAACATGTGTATTAACTCTGTTTGTACCACTAATAGTGTATCTAGGAACATTATATCATATTGATACTGTATCTCGAGTACGAGACATTCAATGATAGATTTAGCGATGAAAGAGTTTGATGAACAAGTACAAAAAAGCAAATACTAAAGTAGATTCCATAAGAACAGTACCTTGTACTATAAATGATCACTTAAACAAAACCTTATGTATCAGCTATAGTGATTTCAACTGGACTGATCCACAGCCATGTGAAATAGATGGACTACCATGCTTATAACTGCTCTTCTGGTGCTGCTGATAATCATAGGTCTGGCTTCCATGACAACAACCTCCTACTCATCCAGACCTGCATGTTCTATTCCACTCCTTGCCTAATGCAGTATAAAAGAACTTGATCATAATGGTGGATCTAGTGAGTAACTTCTTTCACTCAACGCTAGTGCAAGGGTCCAATAGAAATGTTACAGATTCCCCATACAAGCACAAGCCCAACACTCTACTGGGTCTCTATCATAATTTTTCAATGAATTCCCAGGAATTCCAAACTAATGACACACTTTAGAGATATTGAAATGAGAACAATGGATGTCACTTCCCTGGTGAGAAAGCATGAGGTAACATTTCACACCACCTGAAGAACTACTTTCCTGGCATGACACTGGTACACTATGCCTATTTCTATTGTCATCCTATAGGTTAGGCATAGTTATAAGAACATAGTGGACTATCTATAAAAATGTAGGACGAACAAATACATTTATCTATGTAATAATGACATACCGGATCCCATCCTCAATGTGTTGAGCACACGACATATCATAACCTGCTAAAAGTGGTGAAAATGCTATATCTCAATGAAATGTGAAGAATATTCAATAACCGATAAAGAAACATTCTAGAGATGCATGAAATATATGTCTCAATCATATCTCAGAATTTGATGACAGAACTAATCCAAGTAGGTACTCTAGAAATCAACCCATAACATTCCATGATGATGTCAGTCCAGGGAAATAACATCTCATAAATGCATGGACGAATCCCAAATCATATATGTATAAATCATGAACCACTTATCTGGAGGTGTTTATAGATGCTCAATTATATACAAGGTGGACTCTAGCAATGATTCAGTTTCCTGAGGACTACGACCCCCTAAAATGAAGGAGGATACTATTGCTGGAACTCATGAGTAAGATCATCTTCCGTTGGTGCAATCTATGGAGAACCATGTAAGGACTACTTTGAACATAGGAAACTATCACAAACATGGGAGTCAGTTCCCAAATTAGGTAAAATAGGTGGTTCATCAAATGGATATTTTGGAGGTAAGAATAGTGGCTTAAGGCCCACCATGTCCAGAGAATGTTCCTTGCCACCCTCATCATGTATGACATAAGAACGTAGTGGTAGCATTGGTCTACATATGCCAAGAACAAGCCGAAAATGAGATGAAACGTAAGAAAACTCACTACCTGATGTTTACAACCCAAAATACCATCTTAAAAGACTATGTATATGTATGTTATCAAGTATAAGTTTCATTTTGATTTACATTTATTTATCATTTTCACTCAATTTCCTTTCATAAAAATGAAAAGGCGGTTAATAATATTCATCCAATTCATTTTAGATGTCACAATTCACATTATAATTTATAGAAATTTATGGTAAATCACTTCCCATACCTTTATCATAGGAAAGGACAACAATTTATTTATAGCATACTAACCCAACAGAGTTATTTACTTATCCCTACCCATTAGGGCACATAAAACTCATGAATTTTGATAGGAAATCCCTCAATCGCATCCAATAGTAGTGTAAGTGTAAGGTAACTATCAAAACATCAATCAAAAATCACATGCATATCAAGACATGCAAAGCCGTGAAATGAACCTATGTGGAATTTAAATATGCATGACACGTTAAATCATGGTGCATATAATGAATAATTTAATATTGATCCTTTCCACCATATCATTGATGAAATGATGAAAGATAATCATAAAATAGAAAAATTAGCAACAACTCTACCAAACATGTGTGTCACCAAGTGGTGAAATAATATCAACTATAATAGTGAAAAGTATAATAACAATTATAATTTTGGAAACATGTTTTTCACCCCGAACATGTGTTCGCGATTCCCATGAATGATTTATGACCATGTCTCAAGAATTCAAAATCTCCAATATATTGTCTCCAAATAGTAAACAAAGAGATGAAACTCATTTGATACCACTTTATGAAGTATCAAACCTGGATTCTGCTTAATGGGAGCCCCAATCCGAGTGGGCCACATGGTCGAAAGCACATATCCTCGAATTGGAGAGGCTACAACCTAAAAGTGACGGCCTAGGGTGTTTTGTTGTGGAGATTATTCCCTAATTACCAGTGTGTATCGCAATAGATTACTGTAAACAGAGTTAAATAGAGGAAGCAATGTAATTAAACATAAAGAACAATGGAGAATATAGACAACATTTACAATAAATGAAATAAATGGAATATCATACAAGCATACAAAAATCGATGATGATATGTTATGTATCTAGAAAATAGGAAAAATTGATAAAAGACAAAATGTATAACATGTTCAGTATATTTTAATTGAAATCAAAGGCTCTCCCAAGAATCCTGATCTCTGTCTTGGTCATCTGATATCAAGATCAGTCGTAAAAAACAATCAATCAAGTGCTTCAGGTCATATCAATCCCTTTTTCAACAACATTGACCATATAATCTACTCTAATTACCAAACAGTGCCCTGGCAGGGTGTGAGATAAATCTCAGTGAGACACCACCAACATCCTCTATAAAATTAATCTCGTATAATGGATATGTAACATTGTATAGTAATGAATAATATATTAAATAATTATAAGGAACCTAAATACCTATGTACCTTCTTTAACCCTTTGATGGAATCTAAACATTTAATCAAATCATTATTTTATTATTTATAGTTTATAAATATATCCCATGATAATAATAGTAAAGGTTCCATGATCTATCACGGAAAACTATAATGTTATTTAATAATGAAGTCCCAAGGTATTTAAAAAGCCGATATAGACCTCAGGGGTCTCCAAAATAGTAATAATCATATCCTAGAATGGAGTTAGAATGTAATCAAAGGAGAATAGTCCAAGGCATTCCACAATGAAATGCTTGCAGAGTCCAAGGAGTTCATCCAAGGTAAAATGGGGCTAAAAAATTAATGGGCCTAAATGGTTTTACCATGGAACACACATGTCAATGATGGATCTATGTTATTTATCCATGGAATCATGTAATAATATGTAAGGGATCCTATAGTGTCATACTGGGAATCCAGAGAATATAAAAGGATTGAGATATGGGTGGGTCTCATCCTAAGAAACCTATATCCATGAATTGGAATATGGTTCCTGAGTATCCTACAATTCTCCGAACTGAATCCCATGCAAGATCGAGTCAGGACCTTATTGTTTTAATTATGAATTCATGTAATATTTAATTTTGTTCCAGCCACTATTTTCATTATTATTATAAGGTCAAGTAGCACACAACAATTCAATAAATTAATTTAGTTCAAGTCCTTCCTTTTTTAGAGTGATAGGGACATGGATAATGTATCCTTAAAACCAATTAATTTGGTTCATCCCTTTCTTTTCACTAGTGTGACAAGGACATGTAGAATGCATCATTATAATCATGCCATTTGGTTTATCTCGTTCCTTTTATTAGCATGACAATGCACTATAGAATGTTACCATTCATTTAATTTATTTAGAGAATATTACATATTCAAGGTTCATTACACTACCTTCCAGTAATGTGGTAATGGGTGAAACAAATATGCAAATTGCAGTTCATTTATATTTAAGGCCAAGTCATACACTTTATGTACTATCCAATTAAAATTTCAAATTTTACTTTCAAATTGAATCACTTACAATTTTATAGTAAATTTATGAGTATAAATGGTAATTTTAATTATGCAATTATCCATAAAATCAATACATTTAATATAAATACTATTACACTTAGGAATGTAAATATATTGCACACCCAAACGGTTGCAAAAACATATCAAACCACAAGAATGAATATTATAGCATAACATCCTACATGGGATTAATGGAGTTGTGGGCGTAACCCCCAATAGTTAATCAGATAATTGGAGAGAGAATATCCACAAGGTTATAATGATTACAATCATGGAATATAGATTTTATAAATGCCATTTGATGGAATCAGTGGGCTCAACACAAAAAATATAAACCAATGAACATAATGGTTGATTTATAGACCAAGGATCTTGGTCTTTTAAGTTTATCTTCTTATATTATATTCCCTAAATCTATCTCAGATTAGAGTACATCTAATAAAAAGTGAAAAACACTCACATCGTGATACCAAGGTCTAGAGTAGGAGATAAGGGGAAAGGTTCAAATAGACTAGAGTACTTACTATTGTTCGACCATCACAATGAAAGGAATCTCAATCAAATTTCAGATGAAGGGGATCTCATGATCCATAGTTTTGGTCTTCAAAAAGCTCTAATTTGATAGAGAAAGATGTTAATCTTGCGGGTTCTCAACTATAAATTAATATTCATTAAGATATACACCTTTTTAATGGGTGATGGGGAACCCAACACGACGTCAAATATATAAAACGAAAACCATGCCCCACAGTATAATGGTAAAAAGACAAAAACATTCCATATCAAGGATACAATGAAAGGATTCTCTCATCCTTTATAGGCTAGCAGACATGTGAAATGATTAACGGTCCTGTTACCAATGTCCAACATCATATCCTCTCAAACATCCAATTCTAGATAGCAATGATCAGATGAATGTCCCCTACTCTTAACCACTTCTGAAAGCACCCCTTGTAGATGAATTGAATACTTTGTCCCATAAACTGGAGTCTGTAGAGCCATAATAAAACATAAAATCACAAAAACCATTCAATGAATTTAAAAACTCATCTCTGTCAATGTAGAATTTTCACAACAACACAATTTATCCTCCACCATGACTCCCTCATGATTGAAATGTCCTAGTATCTCAAAAATTAACAAAAACCACGAGGAATAGCATAAATCTAAAGAAAAAAATTCAAAATCACCCAAATCCAATACACAATCAGAAGAAACCAATTAAAAAATAGAAATACGATGACAAAAATTAATGATCAAGAAACCATCACCAATCGACGGCCACCTGATCACTATAGGTTCCGAGAAGAAGGAATTTCTACAATTTAGATCCCAATTCCCTTTTACACAATCCAAATTTCCATAAGACACCACAACAAACCACCCAACACAAACACACACACCATATATGAGGTTGAATCCCTCAGATGTAGAAGCTGGATCTCAGCTATCAAACCATCACTACACTGCCTAGTCAATACCATTCAAGTGAAGTTGGATTGAGGTGGGAAGGAGGCCAACAATGATGAGAATTGTTGAGATGGAAGATCCCAAAAATGTCTCATGATTTTGTCACGAGAGAGGAACCACCACATGTTCACTGGGAAAACTATGAGGGGGCGGGGAGTCGAGATGGCTAAAGGTAGGAGGGAGGGAGACGACGACTGGGGGAAACCACAAGTGGGGATTCACTACTTACATGATCACCATTCCCACTAGATCTCAGATTCGAGAAGAAGGAGAGATCTAACTAAATACTTAAAGAAAAAGGAAAATTTACCCATAAAATAACTTGGGCAGAGTTTTTCCATATGTTGGACAATTTGTGTGAAAACCATTCACGATTACATGGACATAAGGGGAATTTGCAATGTTATTCTAAAAGGTCATGTGAAAACCGTGAAATATGGATCATTTTGAAAAAACACCATCCGTACGGTTAGCCAAACCATTCTTCAACCATGCGCCAACTGTGAAACAAGGATACATTATCCAAAAATAAGTGTTCCATGCATCGAACAATCCATGAACACCCATAGGACCTTTACCAAATAAAAAAGAATCCACAAATGATCTAATATAATGATTTAGACCAAAATTTAAAGGATATATAAATAAGTGAGAAATAGGGTTCTTTCAAATTCTTCTGGATAAACATATTTCTTATGAATAATAATTGATAAGGATTCTATATTGTATAGAAATCTTTTCTGACACAATTTCATTGGTTTGGTAATGTTTTATTATAGAACCATAAATTTAAGGAAGATACATGGGAACCTAAGGTTGTGATGAGGAAATGATATCCTAATATAATTTTATACAAGTGATGAATTTTGATGGGTAAACTCATTTTTCATGGGGTTTTAATTTAAAATCATGATATTTTAATAAATATTTTCCATTAAATAATTTTATATTTTCAATAGCTTATGTGTCATGTAACTGTGAGTTTAAAGGAACCATACGGATTTTTATTATAAAATAGTTGTTAAATATAGAGGAATAAATATTAATAACTACATTATGGAATAAATATAATTTCATAAATAAGTAAAAATATATTAATGGATTTTACAAAATAATCACCAAATTTATAAAAATCATTTTTTTCAAAAATATGTATTTTATCAAAAATGGGTTTATTATCTATCTATGAAAGAACATTAATTTTAAGAAGTTATATAAAAATTATTTAAAGAATTTAATTTAATTTTTTAATTTCACATTCCCAAATTATATTAAAATTATTTTTTTCTCAAAATAATTAATTTTTAAAGAATAGTTATAAAATGATTTTTATTTAAATGTGTATTTATTGATAAAGTATTTAAAAGTTCAAGTTATGTTTTTAGTTAGTATTAAATTGTAATTAGTTTCTATTAATTTAAAATAATGATGTTTTGGTTTTTGGAATATATTTTATAAAAGAATTTATTATAATGTATTTTATATTTTAATATGGTATTTTCCCGAAAAAAAAATCTTATGGTGTTTTACCTGTTAGATTTTCTGAAGATAAATGATATATATTTCATAAGAATATTTATTGATTATTATATTTTTTGGGTAACAGTATATTAGAAATGATTTATTATTTTAAACATGAGTGTGAAATCATTATGTTTCTCATATAAAAATATTATAAATATCATAATCTCATCTATGTTTCCCAAAAAGGAAAAACAATAATCATAAACATATGTTCATTATGTTAAAAACAAATTTATACTCCTTCATGATATATCATTATCCCCATGTGGATAGATATTATTTATTTATGAAATATTTAGTGACATTTTGTGACATTCTAAAATTTAAATATTATATAAGTACGTAGTACAATGATTTAATATTGAAAAATTTGTTTCTTAAGTTAAAATTATAAATAGGTTAACTAATGATTAATCAAAATGATAATGTTTAAAATAATAAGAAAACTTTTCTAAAAAATATTTTCTTTGATTATATTACAAACTTATATCATATTATAAATCAATAAAATTTATTTTTGGGATATTGTTTTTGATAATTAAATTATAATAAATTTATATTTTGAGAAAATATCTAAAGGGCCCCAAATATCAATTATAAAAGATAACCTCCTCCCTCACTTATTAACTTTACATTATGACATAAAAAACAACAAAAACCTAATAACTTATCTGCCTAACTTCACATGTCACAATCTGGAGGTTCTATTACTCTCAAAATAATGATCGTTGTGTCCCTAAGAGTATATGTAAAGGAATTTCATCGAATCAAAGGTAATCATCTTTACCGACTCATTTATATTTATTTATTTTTATAAATCCTATTCATGTTTTGTTTCTATTCTAAATTAATACATCCAATATCAACTATATTGATATATTTGATTATTATTAAGGAAAAATCATATTCCACCATTATCTATCCTATTTTAAATAAAACAATCATCCTTGCTAATGTGAAAGATACTATCTCCACGCTATGGAGTAATATGTTTTTTCATAACCACCTAATTTTTGATGGGTATAATGATGAAAATAATAAATATTTTATAATTATAACACTATTGGAAAAATTGATATTTTTATGGGCCATTTTTTATAGGTTCCCAAAAAATGGCATGTTTTCGAAAATGGCGTTGTAAATATTACCTTTTGCGACGAACCATCACAAATATGACCTTTTGTGATGGAATTTAAAATATATGACCTTTTCTGATGGCCATCACAAATATAGCCGTTCGCGAAGGACCAACACAATATTTATTATGTGTGAAGGGAAATGGTACCATCAAAAATAGTTTTGGAGAGTTTTAAAAAAACAATAGCGACATTCCGACCACTTGTGAAAATTATTTTTCCAACTTTTTTAAAATCCTTTTTACCATGAACCATAAAAATAAGTATTTACGGCAGTCTAACACAAATAGTGTGAAAATATAGAAAAACTTAAATAGAAACCAGTTTGCGATGGACCATCATAATTATTATTTGTGACGGGCTCGTCAAGAATAGTTGGAAAAAAATATTATAATATAATAATAATATAATACTAAAATTAATGAAATAATATTATTAATATTAGTAATATAATAAAAACCGAATTATATTGAATATTATAAAAATATATTATTTAAAATAATAATAAATATAATAAAAAATGAAATAAATTATAAAAACTATAATATTCACTACAAAATAAAAAAATTTCTATTCAAAATATTAAATCATTAATATTAAAAAAATTACAATCAATTATTCATTTGAAAAAAAACAAAACATCACTAAGGTGTAGGGTCTTCTAGAAAGCTAAAGGAGATAGTGGAGGGAACTACATCTCTATACTATGAGTCAGATGTCACATGCACTCATTATGCTCAGGATCCTATAGATGCCGCTATCAACACATCTCATCCAGAATCTCCTCCGGCTATTTCTACTGTTGCTGTCATAGGAAATCCTCCTGCTGTTGCCACTACCACCGACACATCTTCTCATGCTCCCAACGCATAGTCTCTAGAAGCTCAAATTGAGCTCATAGCTGCTCCTCATAATATGCATGACAGGATAATGACTCTCAATGATATCCTCTCAATCTAGACATCGACATCTTAGAGGTTCCATCAAAACCCCTAGGGGTTAATTGACAGTCGATACCTACTACATGGCCATTCTAAAAGGCATACTAGGTCTCCGACATCCATGCCACCTCATCAACTTGGGGGGCACTGGTCTGACCATCTGTATTGTCCTGACTCTCACTATGTGATTGACATGTCCCAGCCTCATATGAATATTTAAATGTCAATATAAAATTAAAATAGTTAAATATAATTTTCAGTTATATTTGAAACTCATAAATAAATTATACTGACCACAATCTAATGTTGTAAAGTACTATTAATCTCTCTTGTGTTGGGATCACCGTACAACCTCATATAAATGTCATACTCTATAACATCAGAATGTGTGACTGCATATATGAATATAAAATAAAATATTAATATTTATAGTTATATATAATATTTTAAAGAATTGTAATTACCATATGCTCTCTTTTCATACTGAATGCATGGCTACCAGCTCGATGTGTCACCTGCTTTACACATTCTGATTTTTCTGACCAACTGATGATCTAATCTGAAACTACCTTCTCAACCAGAGTGTACATAATCCATCCCAAACCTGATATTAAATATAATCCGGTCAGTGGACACAAATTTTCTCATCAAAATTAGTCACTCATGCTTTATTTATTTATTTCCTTTTAATATTTTTCAAAAAAAACTGAGAAATGTGGATGCTGTCACGACCCGTCCTCGGGGCCCGTGCCATGACTACCCCAAGCCCGACTTCCATAGGCCAGGGGCTGGAGACTAGAACCAAGGTAGAAATCCCGGTAAAAGGGAAGGCATTGCCTTTGTAATGTAAACCACAAACACCACAGAGCAACCAGGCAGAAGTAAACACTAAGTAAAAACTGGTACAACAGTAAGTGCGGAAAAGAATGTGGGCCAGTATACAAACCCAAACTGAAAGTAAAGTACAACTGGAAAGGGAAAACAGCAACTGAAAAGTAAATTTGCAACGTCGAGCTGTCCACTGGAAATCCCACCAGAAGGGTGGGTATAGGTAGCCTCCACTGCTCCTCGGGTCCAGCCGACCACTCCGAGTAAGTCCCGCCCAGTGGTCCACCTCCAGGTATCATCCTGCTCCGCAAGCCTCAACCACGATCAGCGTTGTCCGTCGTCTGCAACCAAAACAACGTAGTGCGGGCATAGCCTGTGAAGGGGTGAGTATAAGCTACTCAGTAGGGACCCAGAGACCCCCGAAGGTCTCCCAGAATCCACAAAGGATAAACCACAAAAGAAAGATACAATCACGAAGTAACATTCGACTCTGCTTAGGTATATGCCCATACATATACCTAAGTCTTCAATTCTCGTTCGTCTTTAACATCCAACCCCAAGTACAACCCATTCCACATAGGAAAGAAAAACATAAATACACACCGGATAGAAAAACACAATCCAAAATGGAAAGAAAAATAGGATTTCATCTCACACAGGTATACTTCTTGAATGGCGATAGAGATGATTTGATATATCAACTGATTCATCTAAGCCGTCGGAACCACAAAGGATCGATAGGTACTAACCCCCGTAATGACCCACAAAGGATCGATAGATAACTAACCCCCACAATGACCCACAAAGGATCTGACCCACACAGGATTGATAGGTAACTAACCCCCGTAATGACCCACACAGGATTGGACCCACACATGATCTGTAGGCGTTGGCCCACACAGGACCGCTGAGCACTGACCCACACAGGATCAGACCCACACAGGATCGGTACCACTGACCCACAAAGGATCTATGAGTGTTGTAGTCGTCACCGTCGAATCCATTGAGGATATCTGTATAGTCGCCGCCGTCACAGTAGCAGTCGCAGCAAACTCTAGGGTTCCCGCACATAGCAAGCTCATTCGGGAGGGTCTGATCCATGAGCCGAGAGGCTGATACATCAAATGACACATAGCCTAGAGTTGATTTATCCAAAAGTTCCGTATCATCAATAGGAACTCGACGTCGCAGACGGCGCGTCCATCGGACGCCCGGTCTGAGAGTTATTGTCGTTTTCGTCCCAGGGGCCCAGTTGGTTTTTTAATCAAAACCAGCCTGACCATACTCCACCTATGATCAAACCATTGGCAGAGTAAGCCAAAATATCCGTCTCACTTAGAGGAATCCAACCAAGTCGACGTCACGTCAAACGAACGTCCGAAGCTCAAGATATGAGTGTTTCCGCTTCGAGGGCCCGGTTGGTTTCGTGTACGATCCAACCCGGCCGAACAGAAAGTATTCCGAAACCTTGAGTGCGATATACTGGAACGACCGTTTCGATCCAAGGATCAAATCTCCAATGACGGCGCATCGTTCAGAGGCTCATAGCTCATGTTATGAGAAAAAGACCGAAAGGGGTCCGAAATGGGGGTATGGGCCCGGACTGACCCGGCCCAACCCCCCTTGGTCGGCCCAAACCGGGTCGACCCAACACGGGTCCAGGTCCGACCTGGCCGGTAAGGCCTGACCCCGCTAGGGTGGCCTGGCCTGACCTGGGCGCGACCCGGCCTGGCCGGTACGGGCGCGGCCCGGCCGCCGGGGTCGGCCCGGCTAGTTTCGGCCGAGCGGCGCGTGGGTGCGCTGCCCCCGAGTAAAGATGATCTGCAGCCCCACGTGGGGCCGCTCTGTGTCACTGGACGCGGTGCAAGCCACGTCCCTTCTTCCGTGTTCCCGCGCAACCGCGGGACCGGCTAGCGCCGCCACGTCGGGTCTTCCCGGCGGCGCGCCGGGCGCCACCGTTCCGGCGTGGCGCGCCAGCGGGGGGTACCGCGGACCACCGGACGCGCTCCGGTGGTCCGATTTGTGTGTGGTCTTCGCCGGTGTTCATCCCGGGACTCATTATTCACTGCAATGCCTTAAAAATTAACATGCGGCCCCATTTGTCATCACCCGCCAATCCGCGCATCAATGAAAAACTGTGGAGGGTTGTCGGGCCGTGTTTGTTTGGCCCGCACCCTCCGTGTTAGGTGATAACAATGGGGAATAACAATCGACCCATGAAAAACATAACAAGTCACAATTTTAGGAAATTAAAATTGAACATTGATCCAGACTCATTGTTTTGGAAGAAACGACCATGGGAGTAAATATTATTCTCAAATAAAACCCCTACCTCGTAGCTGTCATCAGACGAGAGTTCTTGGCGGAATTGACCGTCGCGGAAGAAGAGGATCGTTGCGTTGCGGAAGGGCATCGCGTAGTCACGAAAGGGCGTCGCGTCGACGATCTCTGAGGGTTAAAAACAACACACGGATTTAATTTCACGAATTAAATCCATGTTAAGGATAAAATCCACAAAGGAAATTTAAAAGATCCGTAATCTCCTACCTCAAGCAATTGATGATCTGAGATTGTTGCAGGGAAGAACGTCATGGAAGAAGTGTCATGGAAGGAGAATCGTCAGCATTGCAGAACACGACATCGCGTCATTAATCTTCGAGGGTTTGGCGTTCTTCGTGTTCTTCGCGTTCTTGACGTTCTTCACGTTCTTCGCGTTCTTCGCGAAGGGGAAAGAAGGTACAGATTCTCCAAATCCTCTCAACAATCAAACCGTCAACAAAAGAAAAAGGTGTTGGTATTAATTTATTATTACGCCAACAATTTGAAAACATATTAAAAAACAAACCATTAATTCAGTAAATTAATGGTAACGACTTAACTGTCCATTTAATAAGAGCGTTCAAGAGTTTTAGAAAACGCCCCAGTTGACATTCATTAATGAGGAGTTGTTGTAGGTGTGTTACATAGAGGAAAAGAAACGGTGGAGTTCGTGCGAGCCCCACCTCACAAATATCTTACCAAGAGGGTAGGATATTTTGGATTGCACCCTATCTGTTTCAACTCAGCTCAAGTTTCATTAAGTGGATTTTAAGTGGCTTTAAGTGAATTAAAAATAATGTTGTCGCACCACTTTATATTATTTCTTAACTTAACCCCAAAAATTTAAAAACCACACCCGAGAAAACGCAACTCCGAAAGAGGCGTTTCAAAGCAAATACAGGTGCTGTGATTCCATCGGTGCCCTTGGAATTCGATTACGAGCACTGGTTCAAAAGTTTGAAAAACCCGCTCGTTCCTTCACTGAACGTACCCAAGCCAAACTTCGGAAAATGATTCCGGGCACACCGGGCCTCGGAATCAGGTGCCTTCAGAAACTGTGTTCTTGTAAAAATCCAAATAAAATTAAGAAAAAAAAATTTCTTGAAATTTATGGGTCTTTATATCACTCCCGCCTCAGGGATTTAAGTCCCCATAAAGATACATCATAAACTAGGGAAAACAAATGTGGGTACTGAGCACACATCTGATCTTCCCGCTGCCAAGTTCTCTTATGGAGGTTCCCGTGCTGCCATCTGATATGCACTAGAGGAATCGACCATCCACGTAGGACCCGCTCCTGTCGATCCTCGATCTCCACTGGGACCTCCCCAATAGTCGCCCCATCATCAACGTCTAGCTCCCCATGGTCAATGATATGCGTCGGGTCATGCACGTATCTCCTCAGCTAGGATATGTGGAAGACATCGTGCACCCGGTGCAACTGAGGTGGTAGAGCCAGGCGATAATCCACCTCGCCAATCCTGCTGAGGACCTGTAAAGTTCTGATGAAGCGTGGAGACAACTTTCCGCCTCGTCAAAATCTTTGTAATCCACATTGAGGTGTGACACGCAAGAAGACGTGGTCGCCATCCTCGAACTCTAGTGGCCTCCGCCCCCTGTCAGCATAAGTCTTCTGCCGGCTCTGAGCTGTCCTCATCTGCTCCTGGATGACCTGGACCTTCTCTGTCGTGGCCCGGACCATCTCTGGTCCCACAAGTGCTGACTCCCCAGGGTTTGTCCAGTACAAATTAGATCTGCAAGGTCTGTCATACAATGCGTCGTATGGTGCCATCCTGATGGTGGAGTGGTAGCTGTTGTTGTACGCGAACTCCACCAAGGGTAGGTGGTCCTCCCAACTGCGACCAATGTCGAGGACACATGCGTGGATCAGGTCCTCGAGAGTCTGAATGGTCCTCTCCGTCTGACCATCCATCTGAGGGGGAAACGCAGTTCTCAGATGTAGCTGCGTCCCGAACGCCTCATATAACCCCTTCTAAAGCTGGGAAGTAAAGCAAGAATCTCGATCGGAGACGATAGACGATGGCACACCGTGAAGTCGTACAATCTCTTGAACGTAGAGACGTCCCATGCTCTCCACTGAGCCCTGCTCTCTGATGGGTAAGAAGTGATCCGACTTGGTGAGTTGGTCGACAATCACCCAAATGGAGTCATGACCTCTTGAAGTGCGTGGAAGTCCAGTCACGAAGTCTACGGATATTCTGTCCCACTTCCACTCCGTGACCTCCAAGGGTTGTACCAAGCCTGCTGGTACCTGATGATCTGCCTTCACCTACTGTTAGGTGAGGCATCGAGAAACGAACATTGCCATATCCTTCTTCATGCCCAGCCACCAGTGCTATCGTCTGAGATCCTGGTACATCTTCGCCACTCCAGGATGTACCGCCAAAGGGGAAGTGTGAAACTCTCTCAGCACCTCCTCCCATAATGCAACTGGTACCAAGGTACGTCCTCTGAAAAGGATGTCGTGATCTGCTCCAAAGGAGAATCCATCAAGTGCCTGTCATGAGGATATCTGTGCACGCCGCGTCTCACGGTCAGCGTCCCCACGCTGGGCCTCTCTGACCCACTGTAGTAGTGGAGGAGTGACTGTGAGTGATAGAAGAAAGGCTTCTCCATCCCTATCCACGTAGGATATCCGCAAAGCGACTAGCTGCTTTGTCGCCTCCTCGAGTAGCTGAATGCCCGTCCTCCTGCTGAGAGCATTGGCTACAACATTCCCCTTCCCAGGAGTATAGAATATCTCAAAGTCGTAGACCTGGAGGAACTCGAGCCATCGCCGCTGTCTCAAGTTCAGGTCCTTCTGAGAAAAGATGTACCTGAGACTCTGATGGTCAGAAAAGACTGTAAAGCACTCACCCATCAGATAGTATCGCCATGTCTTCAGAGCGAAGACCACTACTGCTAACTTCAGGTCATGGGTAGCGTAGTTCTGCTCATGCGGCCTCAACTGACGTGATCCAAAGGCGATCAATGCCCGCTCTTGCATCAGGACACATCTGAGTCCGGTCCCTGATGCATCGCAGTAGACTACGTACCCTACTCCCTCCTCATGCAACCTCAAGATAGGTGCGTTGGTCAATCTCTGTCTCAGCTCTTGAAAGCTCCGATGACATCTGTCTGACGACACAAAGGGTTTCCCCTTCATCGTAAGAGCTGAGAGTGGTGCCGCAACTCTAGAGAAGTCTGGCACAAATCTCTGATAGTATCCAGCTAGTCCCAAGAAACACCGCACCTCCGACACGCTTCTGGGTGGCTCCCAAGCTAGCACTGCCTCGATCTTCACAGGATCCACGACAACTACCGCCTCAGAGATGACGTTTCCCAAGAAGTGGACCTCACGTATCCAGAACTGACACTTCGAGAGTTTTATATAAATTTGGTGCTCTCGGAGTGTGTCCAGTACAAATCGCAAGTGGTCGGCATGCTCCTCCTCAGTCGTCGAGTACATCAAAATGTCTTCGATGAAGACCATGACAAATCGATCGAGGTATGGATGAAATATCCTATTCATGAGACCCATGAACACTACTGGTGCATTGGATATGCCAAAGGGCATAACCAAGAACTCATAGTGGCCATACCGACATCTGAAGGTCGTCTTCTGCACGTCCTCGTCCCGAACTCTGAGCTGATGATAGCCTGACCTGAGGTCTATCTTCGAGAACCACCGTGCTCCCTTGAGCTGATCGAAGAGGTCATCAATCCTTGGTAGCGGATACTTATTCCTCACCATCACCTGATTCAGGCGACGATAGTCGACACAAAGTCGCAAGCTCCCGTCCGCCTTCTTGGCGAATAATATCGGGGAGGCCAGGGTGAAACACTGGGTCGGTTGAATCCCTTACCCTACAAGTCCTCAAACTATACTCGTAGCTCTCAAAGCTCTGCGGGGGCCATCCAATATTCTAGAGTCGATTTCGGGGTTGTCCCAGGGTACATGTCATTATAAAAGTCTACCTATCTACGAGGAGGTAGTCCTGGAATGTCGTCGGGAAGGACGTTCGCATACTGATCTTCCACTACAGGAAAACTTGGACTCCGCATGTCAACTGCTCCTAGGATGAGGCTAGCCATGTGATGAGTGATGGTTTGTCCTCTCCCATGCGGAAGTCCATCCTGTGCTGCAAAGGATCCCTTCTCGCTGGTGAAGGTAAACCTGCTCCCGTCGGTGCATACACATCGCACCTTGTGCCTAATACAGTCAATCTGTGCATGGAATGTATATAACCAATCCATTCCCAAGATGACATCATAAGGCCTCGATGCCTCTAAAAGAAGATCCCAGCTGATGATCTCACCTCCTAGAGTAAGCTCACACTTCCGGCACCAGTGCGTAATCGTCAAGTCTGCTCTCGTAGGAGTCTCTAGCCGTAAAGATCTAGCCAACAGCTCTGTCGGAATCTCCGAGCTCCAAACAAGGGCAGCGGCTATGAATGAGTGACTTGCTCCTGTGTCTATAAGAACTGCAGAAAGGGTGGAATAGAAAAAGATAATGCCTCGAATCATCTCAGGTGCGCCGTGGTTGTAGGACTCCGCTGCCTAGAGCTATTCATGTCTCTGCTCGCCAGCTCCCTATGGCCACGGTGGACCTCCTGGTGGTGGTGGTGGTAGATCCTCAAAGCGTCGCCCACCACCTACTGCTCGGCTAGCTCCTCTGCCTCGTCCGCCTCCTCCCTGCGGACCACCACGGTCGACCCTCGGCCTCGGCCTGGGTGGCCCCTCAACTGTCTGTTGCTCCTCGGCACAGTGGGTCGGGCAGTCACGAGCCATGTGGCCCTGCCCGCCGCATGTATAGAAATGCCTGCCTCTCGAAAGACTGGCTCCATGCGGTGTGCCCCGTACTGGTGAGCCAGTGTCCTGAGGTCGTCTGCGTGAGGGTCTGGTCTGCCTGGACCCCTGAGTCATCCGTCGACTTCCTTCCGCAGAAGAATCTGCTACGTGTTGCCCCGTGGTAGGTCCCACTGCTGGAGAAGTCTCAGCAAGAAAGCTCTCGATCAAAAGGGCTCGCTCTAGTACTCTTGCCTGAGTTGTAATGCTGAGGGAGATCGTGATGCCCTGATCTCATGTCTCAATCCCTGCTCAAAGGTCTGGGCCCAGAAAAATGGGCCGCGTACCATGTCGGTCGAGTAGCGAGAGAGATCGGTAAATCTCGCCCAGTACTGGGCGACCGTCAAGCTGCCCTACCGCAGCTGAAGAAGCTCCTGGATGCGTACCACATGGAGGGTGGCTGGGAAGAACTCTGAGTGGAAGAGGCCCTCAAAGTCTGTCCAGAGAAGAGATGCCTCATCGTGCACCTGGAGCATCAAGCTCCACCATCGGCCCGCTACTACGTGTAGTAGGTTCACAACGAGGATCACCATGAGGTCTACTGGTGTCCTCACTAACTGGAAAACTCGCACCACTGCCTCCATCTAGTCCTCGGCTACCTAGGGGTCCGTCTCCCCACGGATCCTGGGCTGTCGCTGGCGCTAGAACTCATGTAGTGCACTGAGGCGACGTACATCGTCAGCGGCTGGTTCTAGAAGCATCGATGGCTCGGTGGTTAAATGTACCGTCGGTGCCTCAGCTGTCAAAGGGCCCCACACCGAGGCCTCGTCGCTCGGCGGGCTGTCGTCATGCTCAACTCTCGGAACCCTAGCTGGCTGCCATCGTGGGGTCATCCTGAAAAGGAAATAGATGCACCATGATCAGAACAGTATACCTGATGAGCTAACACAAAGTAATCAAAAAGAAAATTTGAAACACACACGCAATCAATGTTTTCTTACATTAAGTTGGAAATCAGAAGTCAGGGTCCTGGAGTACGGATATGTTGGCCGCCACACCAACACTGGACTCCATGGACAGATAACCACACCCAATACGCTAAACACTATTGCTTCACATAGAAAAAGATCAGAGTCTGCGGTAGAACCGAACTCCTCTAATACCAATTTGTCACGACCCCTCCTTGGGGCTCGTGCCGTGACTACCCCATGCTCGCCTTCCATAGGCCAGGGGCTGGCGAATAGCACCAAGGAATAAATCCTCGTAAAAGGGAAGGCATTTCCTTTGTAAAGTAAACCATAAACACCACAGAGCAAGCAGGCAGAAGTAAACACTAAGTAAAAACAGGTACAACAGTAAGTGCTGAAAAGTAAGTGGGCCAGTATACAAACCCAAACTGAAAGTAATGTACAACTGAAAATGGAAAAAAGCAACTGAAAAGTAAAGCCGCAACATCGAGCTGTCCAATAGAAATCCCACCTGAAGGGTGGGTACAGATAGCCTCCACTGCTCCTCGGGTCCAGCCGACCGCTCTGAGTACGTCCCGTCCAGTGGTCCACCTCCAGGTACCGTCCTTCTCCGCAAGCCTCAACCACGATCATTGCTCTCCTTTGTCTGCAACCAACACAACATAGTGCGGGCATTGCCCGTGAAGGGGTGAGTATAAGCTACTCAGTAGGGACCCCGAGACCCCGGAAGGTCTCCCAGAATCCACAAAGGATAAACCACAAAGGAAAGATACAATCACGAAGTAACATTCGACTCTTCTTAGGTATATTCCCATACATATACCTAAGTATTAAATTCTAATTCGGCTCCAAGATCCGAGCCCATGTACAACCCAGTCCACACAGGAAAGAAAAACGTAAATCCACACCGGATAGCACAACACAATCCACAAATGAAAGCAAAACAGGATTTCAGCTCACACAGGTATACTTCTTGAATGACGATAGAGATGATCAGATATATCCACTGATTCATCTAAGTCGTCCGACCCACAAAGGATCGATAGGTACTAACCGCTGCAATGAACCACAAAGGATCTGACCCACAAAGGATCGATAGGTAACTAACACCCGCAATGAACCACAAAGGATCTGACCCACACAAGATCAATAGGTAACTAACCCCCGCAATGACCCACACAGGATCAGACCCACACAGGATCTGTAGGCGCTAGCCCACATAGGACCGCTGAGCACTGACCCACACAGGATCAGTAGAACTGAACCACAAAGGATCTCTGAGTGTTGTAGTCGTCGCCGTCGAATCCACTGAGGATCTCTATATAGTTGTCTCCGTCACAGTAGCAGTCGCGGCCAGCTCTAGGGTTCCCGCACACAGCAAGCTCGTTCGGGAGGGTCTGCTCCATGAGCCGAGAATCTGATACATCAACTGACACATAGTCCATAGTTGATGTATCCAAAAGTTTTGTATCGTCAACAGGAACTTGACGTCGCAGACGGCGCGTCAATCGGACGCCCGGTCTGAGAGTTATTGGCTTTTTCGTCCTAGGGGCCCGGTTGGTTTTTAAGTCAAAACCAGCCCGACCATACTTCACCTACGTCCAAACCTCGGTCGGAGTAATCCAAAAGATCTTTCTCACTTAGAGGAATCCAACCAAGTCGAAGACACGTCAAACAAATATCCGGAGCTCAAGATATGAGTGTTTCTGCTTTGAGGGCCCGGTTGGTTTCGTGTACGAACCAACCCGGACGAACACAAAGTTTTCCAAAACCTTGAGTGTGATATACTGAAACGACCGTCTCGATCCAGGGATCGCATCGACGCTGACGGCGCGTTGTTCGGAGGCCCGTAGCTCATGTTATGAGCAAAAGACCAAAAAGGGTCCAAAAACGGGGGTATGGGCCCGGACCGACCCGGACCAGCCCCCCCATGGGTCGGGCCGAACTGGGTTGACCCGACCCGGGTCCGGGTCCGACCCGGCCGGCACGGCCCGGCCCGGCCGGGGTGGCCTGGCCCGGACTGGGCGCGACCCGGCCTGGCCGGCGCGGGCGCGGCCCGGCCGCCGGGGTCGGCTCGGCCAGTTACGGCCGAGCGGCGTGGGGGTACGCTGCCCCCACGTGAAGAAGATCCGCGGCCCCATGTGGGGCCGCTCTGTGTCACCGGTTGCGGCGCATGCCGCGTCCATTCCTCCGCAGTCCCGCGCGGCCGCGGGACCAGCCAGCGCCGCCGTGCCGGCGTGGCGCGCCGGCGGGGGGTTCCGCGGACCACCGGACGCGCTCCGGTGGTCCTATTTGTGCGCGGTCTTCACCAGTGTTCGTCCCGGGACCCGTTCTTCACTTCAAATCCTTGAAAATTAACTTATGGACACATTTCTCATCGCCCGCCAATCCGCGCATCAACGAAAAACTGCGGAGGGTTGTCGGGCCGTGTTTGTTTGGCCTGCACCCTCCGCATTAGGTGATAACAATTGGGAATAACAATCAACCCATGAAAAACATAACAAGGCACAATTTTATGAAATTAAAATTGAACAATGATCCAGGGTCTTTGTTTTGGATGAAACAATCATGGAAGTAAATATTAATTTCAAATAAAACCCCTACCTTGTAGTTGTCGTCAGACGAGAGTTCTTCGCGGAATTGACCGTCGCGGAAGAAGAGGATCTTCGCATCACGGAAGGGTGTCCCATCGTCGCGGAAGGGCGTCGCATCGACGATCTTCGAGGGTTAAAGACAACACATGGATTTAATTTCACAAATTAAATCCATGTTAAGGATAAAATCAACAAAGGAAATTTAAAAGATCTGTAATCTCCAACCTCAAGTAGTTGATGATCGGATATTGTTGTAGGGAAGAACGTCGCGGAAGAAGCATCATTGAAGGAGAATCGTCGGCGTCGCGGAACATGGCGTTGTATCGTTGATCTCTGAGGGTTCGGCGTTCATCGCGTTCTTCATGAAGGGGAAAGAAGGTACATATTCTCCAAATCACCTCAACAATCAACCCATCAACAAAAAAAAGGTGTTGGTCTTAATTTTTTATTATGCCAACAGTTTGAAAACATGTTAAGAAACGAACCATTAATTCAATGAATTAATGGTAACGACATAATTTTTCATTTAATAGAAGCGTTCAAGAGTTTTAGAAAACTCCCCAGTTGACTTTCATTAATGAGGAGTTTTCGCGGGTGCGTTACTTTGAGGAAAAGAAACGGTGGGGTTCGTGCGGGCCCCACCTCACAAATATCCAACCAAGAGGGTAGGATATTTTGGATTGAAACCTATCCGCTTCAACTTAGCTCAAGTGGATTTCAGTGGCTTTTAAGTGTCTTTAAGTGAAATAAAAATAAATTTGCCGCACCACTTTATTTTATTTCTTAACTTAACCCCAAAAATTTAAAAACCACACCCGAGAAAACACAACTCCGGAAGAGGCGTTTCTAAGAAAATACCGGCGCTGCAATTCCATCGGTGCCCTTGGAATTCGATTCCATGCACCGGTTCAAAAGTTAGAAAACCCCGCTCGTTCGTTCACTGAACGTACCCGAGCCAAACTTCGGAAAATGATTCCGGGCACACCAGGCCTCGGAATCAGGTGCCGTCAGAAACTGCGTTCTTGTAAAAATCCAAAAAAAAAACTAAGAAAAAAAATCCTTGAAATTTACGGGTCTTTACATCACTCCCACCTCAGGTCTTTACGTCCCCGTAAAGATACATCATAAACTAGGGAAAACAAATGTGGGTACTGAGCACACATATGAGCTTCCCGCTTCCAAGTGCTCTCCTGGAGGATCCCGTGCTGCCATCTGATGTGCACTAGAGGAATCGACCATCCACGTAGGAATCGCTCTTGTTGATCCTTGATCTCCACCAGGACCTCGGCAAAAGTAGCCCCATCATCAACGTCTAGCTCCCCATGGTCAATGATGTGTGTCGGGTCGTGCACGTATCTCCTCAGCTGGGATACTTGGAAGACATCGTCGACCCGGTGCAACTAAGGTGGTAGAGCCAGGAGATAAGCCACCTCGCCAATCCTGTTGAGGACCTGGAAAGGTCCGATTAAGCATGGAGACAACTTTCCGCCTCAGACAAATCTCCGTAATCCACGTCGAGGTGAGACATGCAAGAAGACGTGGTCGCCATCCTCGAACTCTAGTGGCCTCCGCCTCCTGTCAGCATAAGTCTTCTACCAGCTCTGAGCTGTCCTCATCTGCTCCTGGATGACCTGGACCTTCTCGGTCATGGCCCGGACCATCTCTGGTCCCACAAGTGCTGACTCCCCAGGGTCTGTCTAGCACAAAAGAGATCTGCAAGGTCTGTCGTACAACGTCTCGTATGGTGCCATCCCAATGGTGGAGTGGTAGCTGTTGTTGTACGAGAAATCCACCAAGGGTAGGTGGTCCTCCCAACTGCGACCAAAGTCGAGGACACATGCGCGGAGCATGTCCTCGAGAGTCTGAATGGTTTTCTCCGTATGACCATCCGTCTCAGGGTGAAAGGCGGTGCTCAGACGTAGCTGCGTCTCGAACACCTCCTGCAACCCCTTCCAAAGCCGGGAAGTAATGTGAGCATCTCGATTGGAGACGATAGATGATGGAACACCATGAATCCTTATAATCTCCTGAACGTAGAGATGTCCCAAGATCTCCACTGATCCCTGCTCTCTAATGGGTAAGAAGTGAGCCGACATGGTGAGTCGGATGACAATCACCCAAATGGTGTCGTGACCTCTGGAAGTGCGTAGAAGTCCCGTCACGAAGTCCATGGATATTCCGTCCCACTTCCACTCCAGGACCTCCTAGGGTTGTACCAAGACTGCTGGTACCTGATGATCTGCCTTCACCTGCTGGTAGGTGAGGCATCGAGAAACGAACTCTGCCACAACCTTCTTCATGCCCGGACACCAGTGCTGTCGTCTGAGATCCTGGTACATCTTCGCCACTCCAGGATGTACCGCCAAAGGGGATGTGTGGAACTCTCTCCGCACTTCCTCCCATAATGCAACTGGTACAAAGGTACGTCCTCTGAAAAGGATGTTGTGCTCTGCTCCAAAGTAGAATCCATCAGGTGCATGTCCTGAGGATATCTGTGCACGCCACGTCTCACAGTCAGCGTCCCCACGATGTGCCTCTCTATCCCGCAGAAGTAGTGGAGGAGTGACTGTGAGTGACTGAAGGAAGCCTGCTCCATCCCTATCCACAAAGGATATACGCAAAGTGGCTAGCTGCTTTGTCGCCTCCTCAAGTAGCTGAATTCCCGTCTTCCTGCTGAGAGCATCGGCTACTACATTCCCCTTCCCAGGTGTGTAGACTATCTCAAAGTCGTAGTCCTAGAGGAACTCGAGCCATTACCGTTGTCTCTAGTTCAGTTCCTTCTGAGATAAGATGTACCTTGGACTCTGATGGTCAGAAAAGACTGTAAAGCGCTCGCCCATCAGATAGTGTCGCCATGTCTTCAGAGCGAAGACCACTGCTGATAACTCCAGGTCATGGGTAGCGTAGTTCTGCTAATGTGGCCTCAACTGACGTGATCCATATGAGATCACTTCCCGCTCCTGCATTAGGACACATCAGAGTCTGGTCCCTGATGCATCGCAGTAGACTACATACCCTACTCCCTCCTCAGGAAACCTCAAGATAGGTGCGCTGGTCAATCTCTGTCTCAGCTCCTTAAAGCTCTGATGACATATGTCTAACCACACGAAGGATTTCCCATTCTTCGTAAGAGATGAGAGTGGTTCCAGAACTCTAGAGATTTCTGGAAGAAATCTCTGATAGTATCCAGCTAGTCCCAAGAAATTCCGCACCTCTGACACGCTCCTAGGTGGCTCCCAAGCTTACACTACCTCGATCTTCACAGGATCCACTACAAATCACGCCTCAGAGATGATGTGTCCCAAGAAGTGGACCTCACGTATACAGAACTGACACTTCAAGAGATTTCCATAAAGCTGGTGCTCTCGGAGTGTGTCCAGTACAACTCGTAAGTGGTAGGCGTTCTCCTCCTCCGTCGTCGAGTATATCAAAATGTCGTCGATGAAGACCACGACAAATCGATCGAGGTATGGCTGAACGATACTGTTCATGAGGCACATGAACACTACTGGAGCATTGGTTATGCCAAAGGGCATAACCAAGAACTCATAGTGGCCATACCGACATCTGAAGGCCGTCTTATACACGTCATCGTCCCGAACTCTGAGCTGATGATAGCCTGACCTGAGGCCTATCTTTGAGAACCACCGTGATCCCTTGAGCTGATCGAAGAGGTCATCAATCATCGGTAGCGGATACTTATTCCTCACCGTCACCTGATTGAGGTGAAGGTAGTCGACACAAAGTCGTAAGCTCTCGTCCACCTTCTTGGCGAACAATATCGGGCAAGCCTAGGGTGAAACAGTGGGTCGGATGAATCCCTTACCCTGCAAGTCCTTCAACTATACTCATAGCTCTCGAAGCTCATCAGGGGCCATCCGATATGCAGGATTCGATATCGGGGTTGTCCAGGGGTACGGGTCAATATAAAAGTCTACCTCTCTATGAGGAGGTAGTCCTGGAATGTCGTCGGGAAAGACGTCCGCATACTGATCCACCACTGCAGGAAAACTAGGACTCTGCACCTCAACTGCTCCTAGGATGAGTCCAGCCAACTGATGAGTGATGGGATTTCCTCTCCTCTGCGGAAGTCCATTTTGTGCTGTGAAGGCTCCCTTCTCGCTGGTGAAGGTTAACCTGCTCCCGCCGGTGCGTACACATCGCACCTTGCGCCTAATACATTCAACATGTACAAGGAATGTAGATAATCAATACATGCCCAAGATGACATCGTAAGGCCTCGACGCCACTACATGAAGATCACAGCCCAAGCTCTCACCTCCTAGAGTAAGCTCACACTGCCGGCACCAGTGCGTAATCATCGAGTCTGCTCCCGTAAGAGTCTCTAGCCGTAAGGATCGAGCCAACGGCTCTCTCAGAATCTCCGAGCTCCGAAAAAGGGAAGCGACTATGAAAGAGTGACTCACTCCTGTGTCTATAAGAACTGCAGCAAGGGTGGAATAGACACAGATATTACCTCGAATCATCTCAGGCGCGCTGTGGTCATAGGCCTCCGCTGCCTGGAGCTGTTCATGTCTCTGACCGCCAGCTCCCTGTGGCCGGGGTGGACCTCCTGGTTGTGGTGGTGGTAGAGCCTCAAAGAGTCGCCCACCACCTGCTGCTCGGCCATCTCCTATGCCTCGTTCTCCTCCTCCCTGCGGACCTCCACGGTCGACCCTCTACCTCTTCCTAGGTGGCCCCTTAAATGTCTGATGCTCCTCGGCATGGTGGGTCGGGCTGTCACGAGCCACGTGGCCCTGCCCGCTTCATGTGTAGCACTGCCTGCCTCTCGAAAGACTGGCTCCACGCTGTGCGCCCCGCACTGCTAAGCTAGTGTCCTGAGGTCGTCTGCGTGAGGGTCTGGTCTGCCTGGTCCCCTGAGTCATCCGTCGACTGTCTGCCGCAGAAGACTCTGCTACGTGCCGCCCCGTGGTAGGTCTCGCCACTGGATAAGTCTCAGCAAGAAATCTCTCGATCAAAAGGGCTCGCTACAGTACTCCTGCCTGAGTCGGAATGCTGAGGGAGATCAGCGATGCCCTGATCTCATGTCTCAATCCCTTGTCAACGGTCCGGGCCTGAAAGAATGGGTCCCGTACCATGTCGGTCGAGTAGCGAGAGAGATCGGCAAATATCACCGAGTACTGGGAGACCGTCAAGCTGCCCTGCCACAGCTGAAGAAGCTCATGGATGCGTACCGCACAGAGGGTGGCCGGGACGAACTCTGAGAGGAAGAGCCCCTCAAATTCTGTCCAGAGAAGAGACTCCTCATCATGCACCTGGAGCATCAAGCTCCACCATCGGCCCGCTACTGCGTGCAGTAGGCTGGCTGCGAGGATCACCATGAGGTCTGCGGGTGTCCTCACTAACCGGAAAACTCGCACCACTACCTCCAGCCAGTCCTCGGCTGCCTGGGGCTCCGTCTCCCTGCGGAACCTGGGCGGTCGCTGGCGCTAGAACTCATGCAGTGCACTAAGGCGACGTGCATCTTTGGCGGCTGGTGGTGGAAGCATCGGTGGCTCGGTGGGTAACGGTACCGCCGGTGCCTCAGCTGTCAAAGGGCCTGGCACCGAGGCCTCATTGCTCGGCGGACTATCATCACGCTCAACTCTCGGAACCCTAGCTGGATGCCGTCGTGGGGCCATCCTGAAAACGAAACAGATGCGCCATGGTCAGAAAAATATACCTGGTGAGCTGACACAACATAATCACAAAGAAAACTTGAAACACACACACAATCAATGTTTTCATGCATTAAGTCGAAAATTAGAAGTCAGGGTCTTGGTGTACAGATATGTCGGCCACCACACCAACACTGGAATCCCTGGACTGATAACCACACCCAATATGCTAAACACTATTGCTTCACATAGAAAAATATCAGAGTCTACGGTAGAACCGAACTCCTCTGATACCAATTTGTCACGACCCGTCCTTGGGGCCCGTTCCGTGACTACCCCAAGCCCGCCTTCCAAAGGTCAGGGGTTGGCGACTAGCACCAATGCGTAAATCCCGGTAAAAGGGAAGGCATTGCCTTTGTAAAGTAAACCACAAACACCACAGAGCAAGTAGGCAGAAGTAAACACTATGTAAAAACTAGTACAACAGTAAGTGCGGAAAAGTATGTGGGCCAGTATACAAACCCAAACTGAAAGTAAAGTACAACTGGAAAGGGAAAACAACAACTAAAAAGTATATTCGCAACGTCGAGCTATCCACTGGAAATCCCACCTGAAGGGTGGGTATAGATAGCCTCCACTGCTCCTCGGGTCCAGCCGACCGCTCCGAGTACGTCCCGCCCAGTGGTCCACCTCCAGGTACCATCGTGCTCCGCAAGCCTCAACCACGATCAGCGATGTCCGTCATCTGCAACCAACACAACATAGTGCGGGCATAGCCCGTGCAGGGGTGAGTATAAGCTACTCAGTTGGGACCCCGAGACCCTCGAAGGTCTCCCAGAATCCACAAAGGATAACCCACAAAGGAAAGATACAATCACGAAGTAGCATTCGACTCTGCTTAGGTATATGCCCATACATATACCTAAGTCTTCAATTCTCGTTCGGCTCCAACATCCAAGCCAAAGTACAACCCAGTCCACACAGGAAAGAAAAACGTAAATCCACACCGGATAGCACAACACAATCCACAAAGGAATGCAAAACAGGATTTCATCTCACACAGGTATACTTCTTGAATGAAGATAGAGATGATCAGATATATCCATTGATTCATCTAAGCCGTCGGACCCACAAAGGATCGATAGGTACTATCCCCCGAAATGACCCACAAAGGATCTGACCCACAAAGGATCGATATGTAACTAACCCACGCAATGACCCACAAAGGATCTGACCCACACAGGATCGATAGGTAACTAACCCCCGCAATGACCCACCCAGGATCGGACCCACACAGGATCAGTAGGCGCTGGCCCACAAAGGACCGCTGAGCGCTGACCCACATAGGATCGGACCCACACAGGATCGGTAGCACTGACCCACAAAGGATCGCTGAGTGCTGTAGTAATCAGCGCCGAATCCACTGAGGATCTCTGTACAGTCGTCGCCGTCACAGTAGCAGTCACAGCCAGCTCTAGGGTTCCCGCACACAGCAAGATCGTTCGGGAGAGTCCTATCCACGAGCCGATAGGATGATACATCAACTAACACATAGTCCAGAGTTGATGTATCCAAAAGTTCCGTATCGTCAACAGGAACTCGACGTCACAGACAACGCGTCAATCGGACGCCCAGTCTGAGAGTTATTGGTTTTTTCATCCCAGGGGCCCGGTTGGTTTTTAAGTCAAAACCAGCCCGACCATACTCCACCTACGTTCAAACCTCAGGCGGAGTAATCCAAAAGATCTCTCTCACTTATAGGAATCCAACCAAGTCGACGGCACGTCAAACGGACGTCCGGAGCTCAAGATATGAGTGTTTCTGCTTCGAGGGCAAGGATGGTTTCGTGTACGAACCAACCCGGCCGAACTCAAAGTATTCTGAAACCTTGAGTGTGATATACCAAAACGACAGTCTCGATCTAAGGATCACATCGACATTGATGGCGCATCATTCGGAGGCCCGAATCTCATGTTATGAGCAAAAGACCGAAAAGCATCCGAAAACGGGGGTATGGGCCCGGACCGACCCGACCCAACCCACCCTAGGTCGGCCCGAACCGGGTCGACCCGACCCGGATCCAGGTCCGACCCGGCAGGCATGGCCCGGCCTGGCCGGGGTGTCCCGGCCAAGCCTGGGCGCGACCCGGACTGGCCGGCGCGGGCGCGGCCCAGCTGCCGGGGTCGGCTCGGCCTGTTACGGCCGAGCGGCGCAGGGGTGGCCTGCCCCCGCGTGATGAAGATCTGCGGCCCCGTGTGGGGCCAATATGTGTCACAAGATGTGGCGCAAGCCGCCTCCCTTCCTCCGCGGTCCCGCGCGGCCTCGGGACAGGCCAGCGCCGCCGCGGCTTCAGCCGCGGCGGGTCTTCCCGGCGGCACGCCGGGCGCTGCCGCGTCCTGGTGGTCGGCCGCTGTCGGCCGCCGCCTCCGGCCACCGGCGCCGCCGTGCCGGCGTGGCGCGCCGGCGGGGGGTTTTGCGGACCACCAGACGCTCTCCGGTGGTCCGATTTGCGCACGGTCTTCACCAGTGTTTGTCCCGGGACTCGTTCCTCACTGTAAAGCCTTCAAAATTAACTTGTGGCCCCATTTTTCATCGCCCGCCAATCCGCGCATCAATGAAAAACTGCGGAGGGTTGTCGGGTCATGTTTGTTTGGCCCGCACCCTCTGCGTTAGGTGATAACAATTCGGAATAAAAATCAACCCATGAAAAACATAACAAGGCACAGTTTTAAGAAATTAAAATTGAACTTTGATCTGGGATCCTTGTTTCGGAAGAAACAACCATGGGAGTAAATATTATTCTCAAATAAAACCCCTACCTCGTAGCTGTTGTCGGACGAGAGTTCTTCACGAAATTGACCGTCGCGGAAGAAGAGGATCGTCGCATCGCGGAAGGGCGTCGTGTCGTCGCGGATGGGTGTCGCATCGACGATCTCCGAGGGTTAATGACAACACAAAGATTTAATTTCACGAAATAAATCAATGTTAAGAATAAAATCCACAAAGGAAATTTAAAAGATCCGTAATCTCCTACCTCAAGCAGTTGCTGATTGGAGATTGTTGCGGGGAAGAACGTCGTGGAAGAAGCATAGTGGAAGGAGAATCGTCGGTGTCGCGGAACACGGCGTCGCGGAACACGGCGTTGCGTCATCGATCTCTGAGGGTATGAGGTTCTTCGCGTTCTTCGCGAAGGGGAAAGAAGATACAGATTCTCCAAATCCTCTCAACAATCAACCCGTCAACAAAAGAAAAAGGTGTTCGTCTTATTTTATTATTACGCCAATAGTTTGAAAACATGTTAAGAAATGAACCATTAATTCAGTGAATTAATGGTAACGACTTAACTGTCCATTTAATAGGAGCGTTCAAGAGTTTTAGAAAACGCCCCAGTTGACTTTCATTAATGAGGAGTTTTCGCGGGTTCGTTACATAGAGGAAAAGAAACCGTGGGGTTCGTGCGGGCCCCACCTCACAAATATCCTACCAAGAGGGTAGGATATTTTGGATTGAACCCTATCCACTTTAACTTAGCTGAAGTGGATTTAAGTGGCTTTTATGTGTCTTTAAGTGAAATAAAAATAATGTTGTCGCACCACTTTATTTTATTTCTTAACATAACCCCAAAAATTTAAAAACCACGCCCGAGAAAACGCAACTCCGGAAGAGGCGTTTCTAAGCAAATATTGGCGTTGCGATTCCATCGGTGCCCTCCGAATTCGATTCCGAGCACCGGTTCAAAAGATAGAAAAACCCGCTCGTTCGTTCACTGAATGTACTCGAGCCAAACTTCGGAAAATGATTCCGGGCACACCGGGCCTCAGAATCAGGTGCCGTCAGAAACTGCATTCTTGAAAAAATCAAAAGAAAATTAATAAAAAAAATCCTCGAAATTTATGGGTCTTTACAGATGCATTGCACCATGAAATTCTTTCCAAATAGCCTCACTCATTCTCTAATCAATGGGAGACCATAAACCCTGCTAATAATTTATAATATCATGTTATTAATTAAATTAATTATAAATTAAAATATATTTATTTATGTACTTTCCAATTCTCGAACATGAGGTGCTGAAAATAAACGGGAATCTAATCCAATGAAACCCATGCTTTAGAAAAATAATTGTGCAATATTTTTCGCCACTTTCCAATAGTCATAAGTGTAATGCTATGAAAAGTAAAAAAAAATTAATCAAACAACCAAAATATAAATAAATATATTAAAACTAACTAAAATATACATGTAAACATACCTCCGTGTTGTTGGATATGACCTAATAAGTGGATTTCTCTCAGGGATAAGTTTGAGAATCATCAGTTAGGAAAGACAACACCCCCTCCAAGTGACCCTTGAACCTCTAACAGTATAAGGTTCAGATGATCCGACCTCCTGCTCATCCAAAGGTAGATCATCCTCAAAAAACAGACGATACAAATACTATTTCATCTGAAACACAAAATTAAAGTTGGATGGAAATAGTTGAAAACAACTATTATATATAAATATATATTATATATGATTACAACCAAAATTTAACTATGTCAATTTCCATCATCATCCTCATCTTCATAGTTGTCGATTTAAATTTATTCATCTTTATCAACAGTATCATCAATTTCCATATTAGTTTCAGTTCAATCATCTTTTGTCATTTCCAATTCAGTTATAACATCATTAAAATCAGCATTACCATCATCACTCAATTGTGGGGTTTCATCAATGATATTCATTTATCTTTGAGAAAAATATGGATTAGGATAATTCTCTAGAAAGAAATCATTTCCTTGCACTTTAGTAGAACCACATTCACTTTCAGTAAATTAATTCTCTCATGATTTAATTTATTCATCATTTTTGGTCTACTTGTATTTATTACACCACTAGGAATTTCTATTTACAATCCTTTTATATGAAATATCTCTTAATTTATAAAAATGATTTATCAATTCATTCCTATATCATTATGTTTATTGAATGATTTTTTATTACTCTTGTTTATCATATTTGGGTTTCTTTTTTCTCCGTAATCACCTATATTATATTTTTATTTACATAGGGAATTTAATAAATTCTTGATCGATCTTCTTAATAAATGCAGGACATCGAATAGTTAGAGTATCATATTTATTAAAAGTTCAATTTCCATGATAAATATAGAATTAATCAAGGCCCTAAGTATTCATATATCAAAACATGTTCTTTGTGAGACCCATTTAATCATATACATGAATTTATATTCCCCTAAAATCTCACCATCAATTGGCCACGAGATAATTACTAGTTATAATAGTGTTATACTGAAAAATTGGTGGCATTACACCTTTTACTGAAGAACATGTAGTAAAACTATTATCCTCATTAGCATCATCTACCAAATAGTTATTATTGAAATTTGTTTCTTGAGACTCATAACCCATCAATTTTATGTTTCATTTAATACTATGAGTAGTAGCCACCCCAGGACGAATACATCTTAGAGTATTTCATGTAACAGAGGTGCATGTCAATAAGAGATATAGGATGTGTGTCAAACATAATAATGCAATTATGAATGATTGAGAGATGAGTTGATGAATATAAAATTTTTCTATAACTTTCACATGTGAACAGATTCAAAGGAAAACACCTACCATTTTGGACTAATTCTTTTCATAAACTCAATTAACCATTTTATTTAATGTATGCAAAAATTTGTTGAAACAATCATATTTTTAGTTTCCCTTATTAAAACTATCTATAACTTTAACCATTGATAATTAATATCTTATGCGTTTTTATTTATTTATTGTTAAAAATTAATATTTTATAAACCCAATGGGATGTATATAAATCAAAAATTGAAGTACGCTAATAATTTCAAAAAAGAGTATGAGTATAGATATAAAGAGATCTTAAATTTTTCAATATAGCATGAATATGACCCTTTACAAATCATTTTTCCATGTTTACATTGTTGTTATTCAAGGAAACATATCCTAGAAGATTGGGAAGAATTTTCAATTTGTCATGGAATACACCAGAGATATAAATGATGGTCATAATGATGGAAACATTTAATTTGCACACCAATAAGAATGATATTGTGATTTATAGATGACATGAATTGAATAATTGTGTAAATGATATTGGAAATTGCATATAATAAATGATAACATAAAATGAAAATGAACTTCATGATTTATAAAATTTCATTGAGAAGATAAAGTGTTATGATAAGAGACCATTTTATACAAGTTTTACTAAATACAAAACATTGTCAGTTGTATTGATGTTATATAATTTGAAACCTATAATTATATGCATTTACACCCACATAAAAAACTACATTGTCTCTTTAATGACATTGAACCACATGAAAATGAACTACCATGTTGAACATATGTCTCGAAATGAATGGTACCTTAAATTGGAATGATCTATAAAAAATTATTTTCTAAATTACTGAATATTATTTCACAATGACCGTGAATCACTAAAAAAATTCTGTAATTGTGGTGCAAATCGATACATGGAAAATGAATCACATCAATAAAAATCATTATGGTACATTCATATCATTACATGGTTTAGAAATCTATATGGATATTTGGAATCTATGAATAGTTGACATGGCATGTAGATACATTAATTAAAAATGGGAACCTACATCATCCAATAGATTATTCTCATTGAATGAAAATTGATTAAAAGTATGATAAATTTTAAAATATGTCTTTAAATGTTCATATTGCATTATCTATAGATGGAATAATTCCTTTTTTAGAGAGTAGTACTAAATGTACATGTCCCGTAATGTTAGTAAATTATAACATTTTCCATAGTTATTTTTGAAGAACAAATACAATATGTTGTCTCTAAATATATCTGGACCAATGAATCTTGGTAATGATATTTTTGTAAATTAGGATCCATTAAGAGAATATCTAAAATTGATGTGGGATATAGGTTTACAATGTATGATGATCATAGTGTAAATATTTTACATTGAAGGCCATGTTTTACAGTATAATAAAAGACTTCCCTACTTATGATAATTAATCAAGCCATATCAATAATGGAATATCAGGGTGTCCCAATTATGAAAAATGCACGCAAAAAGTATAGTTGAAATATTCCATTATGATTATGCTTTTGGATATCATAAATGTTTACCTCAATGGCATAAATACTAATACTGGAAGAGGTCATTCAATTGGTAATATAGAACAATGTAAAACACCATCTATAGTAATTGGTGTTCAATTGTTCGAAAAATTAATCGTTATTGACACTATTTTTCATAAACCATTTTAGAAAAACCATGAATTTAATTTTGGAAGAGGTGATCAATTTTCATTGAATTATCATATTGGAATTAATTTTTTTCATAAATTTTATTATTATCATGAATTTAGAAAAATATTATTTTATAGTGTTATCCGAATGTTACTAAATGTTCCTATAAATATTAAATATGGAAAGAAGTCCAGGTTGGACATTATTGAAATGGGAGTAAGGGATTAGTTTTAACTAGTGATGGGAAACTAGTTTACTTTTCTTCCCCGAAAATTGTACACTCTATCAGACATGAAAAATTTGATTTTTTTATTTTTCATATTATTGAAGATGTTATAAGAGTGTATTTATGAATTATTAATAATTTCATATGAATGAGTAATTAAATGTAACAAGATTTAAAACCACATGAATTTGATGTTTTGAGGAAATATTGGATACATGTTTCTTTCCATTTCATTCTACCTCGAAATATACAGTGTACAATAACCAGACTCTGTATTTTTAAATTACGTATATATTAGAGTTATACACATGGTGAAGTTTCCAATAATCAATACGAATATTTCCTTCATATTATGTGAATTAGTTATGTTATTCTGAAAATAATTATTTGATAGAATGATCCACCTGATCATTCAATTGGTTTCAAATTTTCTACTATGTGTTTTATTTCATTTGATATTGATATACCCCATTGAATGGTATATGTAAATTTAAAAATTATATGGCATGAATTTTGTGGAATTGAAGGTTTTGTTGGAGAACAATATATTATTAAAGAATATGTTGAATTCTAGACCGATTACCTATCAGATGATGATTTCATTAGTCTCCCAAAGTCAGTTCATGGATGTTTCTTTATAGGAAAATGGATTTGAGAAGTAGATGTTTTTATAATTTCCTTGAAATATAAGGAATAAGATAACCTTTCAATTGTACATAATAGTTATGAAGTTGGTCCATATATTAAATACCACAAATAAATTCAAATAAAGTTGATTCAATAAAGGGTTGAGGGATGTATATAAAATACACATAATCAACTATTTAAAGGATAGTTTTGAGATCAAATTTATTGGGATTATTCTAAAAATCTAAATTCAATTTTCAAATGACTTCTATGGATTTCTAGGGGATTTGATTCAAATGTTATATCTTATAGTGGTTTTGTAATCAATGGTATCTCTATTTTATAAAATATAACATAATGAAATAAGTATAATGAATAAAGTGGTGTCACACTTATGGTGGAAGTAATACACATATCTAATTAATGGATAGATATAAAGTTTAGACAATTTGGTCATATTTTGTAATTATCGAAAAAATATAAATTTCTTAATTATAAAATATTTCATGTTATTTTTTTACATTTAAAATCTGTTGAAAATATGAGTGTAGTTATTGTTGATGGAATTTGATTTGTGGAGGTGAAATTCAATGTAAAAGGGGAAAATCTGAGCTTTTCATAATGGAATCCAATGTACTGAATGTATTTTATTTTTCATATCCATAAAATATGAATTTTTCGGTTGTCCTTCTTGTGAATAAAAAAATGTCATGTCATGATGACAATTCAATTGGCGATTACTTTTAATTGGGATGTTAAAATCATTTCATGATGATCCCAATTTAGAAAATGTCTCGTGTGTTTGTGGGGACTACTAATAGGGGATATGGATTCTCAATAGAGGAATATAATCATCAAAACGTTTAAATAATAGAGTTCAATGAAAATGTAATAGTATTTTTAATATAATATGTTTTCCATGTATTATTATATATTCTCTAATACATTAACAGAATCTAAATTAAATATTTAAATAATCATTCATATATTTTCATCTACATATTATTTTGTTACCAACCACCTAGAAGAACATACTATAATGAAGGAAATCATTTGAGAAAATGTAAAGGTAATGTCACAATATACATTATCTATTTTACCAAAAATATATATAATGAAACACTGATTTAATTTACTCTATTCCATCTAGAGATTTTTTTATTTTAGTTGTTTTATTTCCATAATTCACATATTTATTCCACAAAACATTCATATACTTCTTTTCCCTCAAAAAATTTTCACCCATAAAGTGTTATAATTTATCACATTATATTATGTTCCCTCCACTTCCATTGTATGAAGAGAAAACGTGCTTCCTATGGACAATAACATAGGTAATATTATTGTTTTCAATGTAAAATCTTTTACAAAATAATTTATGTATTTGTTTCTTATTTTTTAAAAAATTTATCATTTTTAGCATTTCTCATATAAGAACTGTTTTCTCATACAAGAAGATTATTTTTCTCATGTTGGGGTGGTATGTCAATCATTAATGACTTTCTATACCGATACATCTATAAAATTATTCTCCCTAAAAAATGATTCACCCCTATAGTGTTGCAATTTTTCAATTTATATCATGTTTCCTCAACTTCTTTTACACGATGATAAAGTATGTTGCCTCTACTCACTCACATAGGTAATCATTATGTTTTCATAGTAAAATCATTATTCTTAGAATTAATGTATTATTTCTTATTTATGAATAATTTTTTTATTAATCATATAATAATTATTTTCTTATATGGGTGGATTCTTTTGTTTGAGTTCGGGTATCTTTCTCAAATGTGCTCATGGTCTTGAGAGATTAGAAATTTAGTATATAACTAAGATAATGAAAACATGGAAGTGAATAAATAATGATTACACCCATCATGAAATATTTAATTCCTTCTATATATTTATTTATATTTTTATCCTTTTTATACTATTTTTATGTTAATTACTTTATCAATTTTACCTATTACCTATTTATTTTTGTTCAAATATCATTTAGGATGTCCTATTTTCATTTCAAATATAAAAAAAGAAACATAATATAGATAATTTCCATTTTAACCAATTTATCACTAATTTCTATTATTTTTCATTATATAATTGAAACTCTTTATATTCATTCAGTGTTCTTAGGTCAATTTTTTAGCTACGAATATCAGGTGAATTTCAAGTGTTGGTATTTTAATTATGAAATCCACTGGAAATCATGGTAGCATTTATAAGAATGATTTTTTTTGGAGACTTTGGTTTTTGTTGGTGTCATCCACACATCAATCTAACAGACAATGTGAATGGAATTATGCATAATGATTCTTTTAATTTATAATGGAAATTACTTTTATTAAAAAAAATACACGTATGAAATACTAAGAAAAAGAATTAAATTCTTTTTTTAAATATTTAAAATGATACATATGTTTTTTTATGATTTGTAGTAATGATTCCATGCTCAATCTAATTCATGAAGTTCCTAGTATGACATAAAGTGACCATTATCATTATAAAAACAACATTTTAGTTCAAAAAGATTCACTCACTAAAAACAACACTAACACACATGAATTTTCTTGATAAATATAGAAAAAAATTAATAAATTTGGTTTGATGTGTAAGAATTGGTCTCATATAAAACTAGAAATGGATGTGATCTTTATGAGTCAAATTTCTTGTTTCCAATTTAAAATGAAATTTAGTTAAAAAGAAAATTGATGTACTAAAAACCATGAAATAAAACCCATATTATATTGAAACTATATGAAAATTATACACAAGTAATTTTGGAAATTTAGGAATCAACTTCACTTCAATCTGATATGTGGTTTTACAAGTATGACTCTAAGGGAATATTTTTATTGAAATGTAACATCAATTTTAGTAAAAATGTCCACTGACCTACTCAAATCTTGGAAAAAGAAATCAGAATATTTTCATACATTAGGAAAACTATCCACAACTCAATTTTATGTGTATGAATAAGCCAAACATCAATATGATACATCACATTATGGATATGACTCAAATCATCTATTATCAGTTTAAAATCATCATTTTATTTCAAAAAGTTTGAATCATTGATAACTAAGAAAATGAACTCATGTTGTCTTGATAATTTTGGAAAAATATTTTTATATCATTTTTTACATGTAACAATTGGTTACATATCAAAATGTCATATGATGTGACCGATTTGAGTCATTGTGCATGTTTCTAGTGTAAAAATTCAATTTAGTAAAAAAAATCAACATACTGAAAACTGAAAAAATGAATTCTTATTATATTGGTACTTTATGAAAATAGTCCATAGTTCATTTGGGATGTTTATGAATCATCCTCAACTCAATCTGATGCATGGTGTGAACAGTATGACTCAATGTGTGTCTTTTTATTTAAAATGTACATTGATTTTAGTAAAAAGACACTTGACCTAATCATAACTTATCCAACACATTAATAATTTTTTATGCATTATTAAAATGATTCATATTCCATTTTTAATTGTGTTGTAAATAGATTCATCCCAATAAGATACATGGTGTGACCGATATAACTCAAAGTGTAAATTGTTAGGTTAAAATCGACACATTAGTTTAAAATGTTTCACTCACTAAATTCTCAAAAAACATGATTGTTTTGACATGATAATTTCCTAAAATGTTACATAAATGTTTTAGATGTTTATGAAATAGTCTCACATCATTTCGACACATGATGTGACCAATATGAGTCAAAGAGTTTGTTTCCAATTTAAAATAACTTTTTAGTAAAATAAACAAGTGGCATGCTCAAAATTGAGAAAACAAATTTGAATTGTTTTTTAATCCAAGAAATGATCCGTATGTAATTGAGGATCTATAATAATAATCTAAACATAAATAAATTTTTTTGAGTTTCTGGTAATACTCCAAATGTGTCTTTTCAAAATATAAGAGTTATTTGAGTTTAAAACATTCATCAAATCTCAAAAACCGAGAAAAAATCATTGATTAATTACAAATCATTATATATAATATTTACTAATTTATTTCATGATAATTTTTATCTTATAATTATTTAAATAATTTTTTTGAGATAATTCTTGTAGATGAACATGAAATGATCTAATGTGTAAGAATCAACCCCAACTCAATCTGATGAACAGTGATCCTAGTATGACATAACTTTTAGTGTAAAATCAACAATTTTAAAAAATTTATTAATTTATATTATTACTAAAATATGAATTATTATCATATATATGGGTGTTGGTTTTCTTTATCTAGGGTGGTTTATTAAATAATATATTGAGTCTCGGTCAGGAACAAATGGCAAGAGAGAATTTATGATTTTGAATGTATGTAAAAATTATTAATTATGAAATTGAAAAAAAATCAAGAGTGAAAGGTCTATAATATAGATATATTTTTTTTAACAATTTAAATTAATTTAATTTATGTGTTTTAATTGGTTTTTTTGTCAATTGGTGGGTTTTCTAGTGCATGGGAATGTGGTTACATCACACTATATCATGAACCTTTAACATTTCTTATAGAGGTACTAACAATGGTTTCCTTTATCATCAGTTGTAGAATCACCAAAAAGGTTCCCTTTATCAGTTCTTTCTTAGAACTGATAAAATCATAGTTATTGTCATCTCAATTCAGTATTCTACACATTTGTATCCTAATAAATGCCAGTTTTAGCACTGTAAATTTATTATTTGATTATAGTGTGGATCAATCCATTCTATGTTCAATCCTAATGGAATTTGTTTCTCTTATCATTGGTATATAATCATTATATTTATTTTTTCCCATTGGTCATAGAAGTGGGATAAGCCATGTTTTTGTATCTAATTTGGACCTAGTTTTTTATAGATACTTTATTGTTTTCCCTCATTAATTTTCTTCTAGGGTCCAATTTTCTTGTTTCCAATCACCATTGACGATGTCCATTGGCTTTATATCATCCTTTAGGTATGTGTCTCTCTAAAATGGTTCAACTATTGAATTTTTTTCCTTATCTCTCTATTGGGTTCTATAATTAAAATTCTTGATTTAAAATATTGAATGTTTTTAGTGGATCTAATTCATTGTTTTAAGGGTTTTTATTTAAAAATATATATAAACACACCATGTGTTTGATTAAATAATTTGAATGATGATTTTTTGTCAATGTGTATTTAATCCTAGAATAAAAATTATTTTATCTGAAAAATGAATTATTAAAGGTAATCTTGGTTTTGAAAATTATTTTCACAAATATAGAACATCAGGTATCCATGGGTGTGTTGGGAAACAGACTTCTACCTCTATGTGTGTAATGGTATGTGACGTTTTATTTAACATTAGTTCATGTTATTTTCCTAGAGGATGTGTGGGTTGGAACCACCATAGGCCAATATTGGTTATTTAATTTAATTTTTTTGTATCTATACCTATAGGATAGATTCTAAATGGTGGGATTTTCCATTTATGATTGATTTATTACAAGATAATACTTTAATAGAAATTTGAACCCATGATTGTAATAGTTTATCTATTTTTTCAATCCCATTTTCTTTCATGATCCAAATATTCATATATTTAGTGAATATTCTGAATATGGTAAGGTTTTTTTGAAAACCAAAGGAATGATTTTTAAAATGGCTACCATGATGAAAATAATGTGTGAACTGTATTTTTGCCTAATTCTATATCCAATGGACTCATGATATTAGTACTTTTATGGCTTCATTATATATATCTTATTTAGTATTGTGATAACAACCTATATCTACCTTTTGTGGGGTCTAAATGTTTTCTCGGAATATGGTAAATGGAATGGAATTATGCGGAATATTGGATTATTATGTTATAGTCATATTCATTGGGAGGTTTTTTGGTGTGACAGATGGTCATAAAGGGACTTGTTTAGTCTTGTGATGTTTTTTGGGCTATTTTGATAGGATTTTTAGGTCTCATGGTCATGTTACCTTCACCATATATGTACTACATTAGATTTCCATCCTCATAATTATTTTAGGATATGATTCATTCACTTGGTTGTAGTTCACTTGTGGCAGACCAATATGACTTACTGGTTTAGCTGATCTAGGAGGGTTCATTAGAAATTAATAATGATGTTGTTACTAAGCCCAAAGTGTGGTAACACAGGATGGTTTTTGTTTTTTTTTCTTGCTATATCAGATCTAGGATATTCAATGTAAAAATAGTTATTTTAGTAATAGGTTTCAGACTTCTCACCTTCCTGATTGAACATGAGACACAATGGTTGGTAAAAGATATTTTCCCATTCTTTAGAACAACTTGTTATGGATAATTGATAGGACCATATATGGAGTTTATTTAAATAGAGATATTTATTATTTTTTTAGTTATATATTCAAAAAAATTAATTAAATTCAAGTCATTTAAAAGTAATGATATGGATATATGATGAATGTCTTATGATTTTGGAATCTATTCATGAATGATTATATTTTTTCTGGGGATTATTTAAAAACTCCTCCTAGATTGAATCTTTCGAATCCATGAGAAGAATATGTGACATATGTTTCACATGTGAATTATCTGGTGGACCCTTCTTTATTATGAGTTGTAATGTGAAATGTTCATACTATAGGTTATATGGGTTTCGCGAACTCCATATGCGTTGTGGAAGAAAACTCAGAATATATTATGCATATCCAACCATATTAAATGGTGAAAAATAACCCAAGTAATTATAGGTGTTTCTTGAGATTCTTGAGAGGATCATTATTTGTTTTGAGGACTATCAAGGATTCTATGGTGGGTTTTTCCATGTATATGCTTGTGGGACTGCGAAGGAGGTCTTGGGATTCTATTTTTAAAGAATTGTTTCATAAATATCATTCTCTAGTTTTCTTCAATAAAATATTCAACTCAGAGTTTTATATTGAAATTTTAAAATGGGAAAATACTAAATTGTTTCTATACATAATGGAAAGAGAGCATACCATTCTACGGTATTCTTCATATTTTACTAATATGGTTTATATTTAACTAGAGATAGTCCTAAAAATTTGCCTAATTCCTGAGGGGTTTGAATTGGGCTTGTTTTTTGATGTTTAGTTGATTATTATATTCATGTTTTTCTTGACATTGGATGGGGTAGTTGAAAATATATCTTTGGAATAGGTTTCCATAGGTGAAAAATTACATTTGTTAAGAACTTATGTTGGTCTTATGGTTAAATATACTGAATCATATAGATAGAAATAGTTTTTCAAAGGTAGATATAATTTTTTAAGAAAAGTTTAAAATGTGTCATTATGTCATTAATAGGGGTTTTTCTATCAGTGTAGAAGACCTTGTCAGAAAATGTTTAATATTAAAAATTATTCCATGAAATTTTATCATTGTAGACCATCTATTAATTTGTGGCGGTTTTGTGTAAGGATATCATATATATGTATGGTTGGATCAACACTCACCTAGGGTTTATAGGTTTTCACATATTCTTCCTAGGATGGTGGCTCTTATCCTTAGGTTTTGGGGGATTTTTAAGTGGCTATGAAATATTTGGTGGGAGATGAAACCAGAGGTATTTGTACAATGTAGTATGCACTTGAGGAATATGAATCATGGAAAAAGTATTGTTAGAGGTCTGGTATTTACTCTATCATCTATGGTAGTTTCTTTTTTCAATTCATGTGTTACAAATTCAACTATATCCTCAGAGGCATTTTACATGAAAATATTATCTTCAGAGCTTATTCCTTTATTTTTTTATCCATCCACACCTTTAGGGAAGATGATTGAACAAGTTTTCATGTGTTTCACATGTCGAGTGACAAAAAATGACCTTGAGGTGGAGTGGTAAATCCTGGTTCTTGATCTTTATATATTTGTAATAATTATTTAGGGAACTAGAAGGAAAAAAATGAAATCCTAGTTTGACTATTATCATAATCATTTTTTAGTTTTTATCTCCAATAGGGTTTCACTAATGTCTTTTAGGGTTAGTGTTGTTTTAGATTTGGGAATGTGGGCATGTTGTTCCTTATGTTGAGGAAATTTCATGTCAATTTTCATAGAATTTTCTTCCTTCCGTTGATTAATTTTTTGTTATTCCACTTCTAGTAAATGTGATTCCATACCTTGAGGTCTTTCATGAGGAGTTTTCTAGTTTAACACTATAGAGAGTGTTTGAGATAATTGTTGGCCTACTACCTGGCATGAATTCCATTTCTATTCCAACATATCATATGACACCTACCAAGATGTTGAAACATTATGTTTAACTTTTGGGCCTTGAGGAATATGGCTTTATTTATCCTAGTATTTCATAATTGGATTTACCAGTCATATTATCTAATATGGTAGACTAGAGATTCATACATTGTATTTATATTTAGAAGATAAATCTTGTTACCACTAAAATAAAATCATTTTCACATGATTTATGATCTCATTCTTCATATTAGATGGTAACATTGGATTTATAATATTTAAATTTATTCAATGTACAATCATTTGAGAGTCCGAGATGATGATATACCTATGACAACATTTAGGAGCACATATTGGAATTTTGAGTTTATAATTATTCTATTTGGTCTCACTATCACTCTAGTGGTACTTATGGCCTTGAATAAATGGATAATTCATTAGATCATGGAATATTGTAGGGTCATGTTAATGAATTATATTTTTGTATACTCAAAGTATAAAAATTATCACATTAAACATTTGTATATATTTTTTAGAAACATGAGGGAATATTGTCTGTTTGGTAATCGTTCAAAGTGTGAATTTTGGATTCATGAAATAATGATTTCGAGGAATATTATTTTTGATATGGGAATATAAGTGGATAATTAAAAGATATAGGTTCTTATTTCCTATGAGTATCCCAAATTTTTTTTGGGAAACATAGAGTCTTATTTTAAATGGGTTATTAAATGTGGTTTGTTCAGGACTTCTCTAATTTTTTTTACTGATGATATCTTAAACCCTTATGGGTGTAATGTTTTAGTTAAATATAAAATCTTAGATAACGATTAGGGAACTGTGGTAGTGGTCAACATTATCTCTTATTTTAATTATTCTAGAACTAGGTAAGTGTTATTATATTCTCTTCTGAGAATTTGGTATAAGTTTTTGTATTTCCTAGATGTAAGGTAGATTGGTTGTGGCCTATAACTCTCACCAGTTATTCACATATTAGAAGAAATACCCTATCCACATTGTTGAGTTTGAAATAGTTTTTCATTGTCTCAATACATGGTGTCACTCCCTCTTTGGTCCTTGGTTTATGCTATATTCTGATAATAAAAGCATTAAATATAATTTCAATAATAGGTTTGTTAACATCCAATAGAGACACTATGTTGAGTTTCATAAGTCCTTTTAAATTTCATACACTTATCTAAAAGGGAATATGGTTGTTAATGATTTGAGAAGGAAATTATACCACATTCCATGAATTAAAAATTAGAGGAGTGGTATCTAATGAGTGTGTTTTATCGATGTGATATTGGTTGTTGAAGAAACTATTGGGATGGTGTGATTATATTTGAAAAAAGATGAATAATAATTTAATGAGAAGGATTTCATCAATGAATTACCTAAAGTGAGTGGTAGTGATATACTAAAATCCTCTTTGGTGGGGAGACATTATGTGAGCGGTCTCAGTCTCCCAGCAATCCTTTGGGTTTCAGATATGTGTTGTCTATTTTATTATCTCTAAGGAAGGATTTGATAGATAGTGGAAAAAATTCTTGTTGATCTGTGCACCTTGGAACTCTTATGATGTATCATGACTTTATAATTCAGTATTATAGGTTAAGGAATAGATATACCATTGTGTATTTTTTATTATGATGTTTTTACATGTTAGATCATTACACAAGATAACTAGAGTCCTTTTGATTTTTTTATCAACCCTTACCCATTCCGGTAAGCGGGATGATATTTCAATGGACTTCATCATTAGTTTTTCATAGACTCATATAAGGAAGTATTTTATTATAGTGATCATTGATCACCTCTAAATAATGTTTCATTTCAACCCTATCAAGGTGTTGATGAATATGAAGAAGATTAAGGACATGAATATCTCATAGATTGTGAGGATTGATGGAGTCCCCTATATAATATCAATTCACAGGGAACAGAGGACCACAAATAGTTTTTGGATTACATTATAAGAGGTTATGGGATTTCAGTTGAAATTTAACTCTTTATATATTCCATAGATGTATGGAAAGATAGAGGGAGCTATCCACATTCATGAAGATATTCTATAAGAATATCTTATTAATTAATGTGGTTCTGGTGAAAATAATTTTCCTATGGTCATGTTTTCCTATTAAAAATAGTTTTCAGTCCTTGATGAAGGTGGATCGTTTTTATGGATTTTTAGGAAATCCATGTAGATCAACCTTATTCTGGGATGGGTTGGGAGAGCGGTCCATAGATAATATTAATCTTGGAAAAGAGTCAGTAGAAATAAATTAATGACTATTGTAATATTCATCATATGTTTGAGGTTGGTGATTTGGGTTTTCTCATAGTGTCACATCATTTAGAAAACTGTCATTTTGGTAGGTGTGGCATGTGGCTAGTGCAGTTTGTTTCCCCCATTGAGAATGTGCAGCATCGTGGAACAGAGGAGTATTAGTTGGAAATTTCATCTCATTTTAATTGAACACACAACCTGTTTCATGTTTCCACGTAGATAAGGTATCAACATGGTCTTCCCATGTGATCGAGTGTAAGGATGTTGGTATTGATATTGAAAAAACTATGGTTTAGAAACAATTTCAAATTATTGATCGCCACTAAATGGTAATACACAATAAGAAAGTTCCCCCAATATTGGTGTTATGTTAGTGGTAATGGGATATCCACAAGATGTGGGAGCTGGATTTGTTAATGAGGCAACCATGGCCTTTACTTTTTTCAAGACCTGGATCTAGAATAATTTTCAAGGATCCAAAGCTTGAATAGTGGGGGAATTGTAACCTCTCATTAACACTATTTATGTATATCTAGACCATTATTTTTTATATATTGATCAGGGAATTATATGATTCTAAATAATTTATTTTTGGTATAAATAATATTGTTTTTATTGGTGATTTTGGGTTCAGAGTGATTAAGAGTTATTTTTGGTTTCACTATACGATATAAAAAGTAGACTTTCAGTTGGAACCATTCTCATTATGAACTAGTTGCATAATGTGAATCTACTATAGGGAAGATATCATGAATCCATTTCATGGAATTAAAATTTAAATGATGTGTTACCTTTTCATGATGGTAAATGACTAGAATCTAATTTTATTAAAAAAGATGGTTCATTTTTTATCATTTATAAAGACTAGTAGTATTCACTAAAACAACCCATACTCTTAATGTTTTAAATGTACGAATGATATGACTCATACAAACAAGTTTAAATGTTCTTTTGAGTATCCAACATGATTTTAAATCCATAGTTAATTGTGATTTTCATGGATTAGTTATCAGGAGATGTGTCCCTTTAATATGCATCACAGGGTGTGACAATGTGAAGAAAAAGAACACTGGAAAGAACATTTATTGGAACATGGGGATATTCATTTTTATGATGACCTATTCAGTTATGTGATTGGGCCCCATGGAGGGGAAAAATTGTTTTGGGGTAGAAGGTGGTACCTAGTAGGACAGGACCTGACATCCATGATAAGGTGTGGGGTCTATTATGTCAATGTGGCCTAGTTATTTCATTGTTAATAGAGGAGGATCCAATCCATAAGTGTTGTGGAATTTCATAGTTTTATATGTATTGTACAAAATGAGGATGTTGTTCTCTAGTAGGGGGGGGATATAACACCCAGTAATGATAGTGATTTAAATGAATAAATGATAAGACTCTTTTCAACAAGTTGAACAATTATTTTTTGTATCCTACCAGATTAGAAACACACATTTAATCAGTCATAGACTATATAAGTGAATAAGATGAGTTATATTATGGAAGAATTCTTATGGTGTGCACTTGTGAAGATAGATAAAAATTGATGTCACAAGTGTCAGACTATGGGTAATTTCATTAGTATGATGATATTTTTAGGCACATAGTTGGTCCTTGGTGAGGGTACCGCATGTCTATGGGAAAACAGGTGGAACATGGTTGGCCAAAACCTAACATACATTTCATAGTGAGGGTGATTGTGCAATCAACAAGAAAAATTTGATACATTTATGTTATGAATGGGGTTCATGACATGACTTTTTGGAGTCAATCTATTCATATCATGTTTTACCCTGGAATCAATATCTATTCAATATGAAGGAATTATTCACAAATTGTAGGGAATTTTATTATCAATTTTGGATGATCTATATCCTTTTAGATCACAATGATTGGCATTTGATCTACATGGTAGTTCTGTCACTTAACCTGAGTAAGTAGTCCTTCTGTTTCATCATTTCCATTACTCCATGATGAGGTTTTTGTTGCATTTTTGGATAAAATTTTGATATGTTCATCCTCTTAATTGAACATTTTTATATTTCCCCAATTATTTTTCTTTCAGAGGCAGATCTTTTTGTTTCCAATCCCGATTGTTGAAGGTGATTAGTTTTTATTCATTCTTGTGGTTGGTTTCACAATACAAGGGTTTAATTCAATATATTCCATGTGTTCATGTAATTTCCATTAGTTTTTTCATTTAAAAATCATCTATTTAAATTTGGAATGTTTTTCGGATGAGAATAATGTTTTAAATGTGGGGTAATTTAAAAATGGACTTGTGCACAACTAGTGTTTAAATAAATGATTTAAATGGATATTATGATTTTTTAATGGTTAACAAATCCTATATTCCCAATGGATTTTATGTATAAATTACTTTATTAAATTTTACTATAGTTTTTAATTTTATTTTTATTAACTTACCACATTTTGTAAACATCATTGCTTTTGGATATAGAATAGTCACTCACTGTCTCTGTAATTATAAAAGTGGTTTTATGTTACTTTAGGGTATTTTATTCAACTAAAGGTTATGATATTTGGATCCACTTTAGGCCTCAATAGGGGATTTTATTTAATTTCATCCACATATACCTATAGGTTAGTTCCCAAATGGTTATATTTTCCCCTTATGGTTGATTTATAAAATGATAGTATTTTCATGGTTACATTCCCACATAATTATTATATGGTGTATCCATGCTTTATATAATATTTTCCACCTTAGGGGCATATTCCTAGATTTAGTGAATATGTTATTATTTTATGAAAACCAATGTAATGATTTATAAAATGGTTTCACATGATGAAAATCCGTTGTAAGATGGATTTGTTTTTTATGCTAGAGATGAAGATTTTTTGATATTAGAACATCTATATATTCTATTGAAGAGTTATATAATAATTTTTTCTCACACCCAACTTTTAACATTAGAATGTTTTCACGTACTTTTTACAATATATATATATTGTTAAGTACATTATATTTAATGTGGACATCTCTTGTTGTTTTCATCTTCATAATGGAAAGTATTTCTAGTGATGGATGGTCACACAATATCTCCTTTAGTCGGATAATGTTTTATTTTTATATTGTGGCCAATTAGAATTGTTTTTTCTCATTTATTTTTCTATTTCTTATGATATATACCTTGTTGGATAGTGTAGTTCAGTTTTATCACATGAAATGTTGCTTCCAATTTATTATCTTTCACATGGGGCGGGATTTCTAGGGTGGAATATATAGATGTCCTGGGTCAGTTTATTACACCAATTCAATAAAATAATAACCTAAAATCCCTACATGCATCCTAGATGTCCTGGTTTACTAGAAAAATATATTATTAAGGCATTACGTATAAACATATGGAGATTTTCCTAAATATGTGTTATTGTTATTAACTGGGTGTTTTAAATTTATATTCTCTTATACTACCTAGAAATATTCTAAAACTATGCACATATAAAGACATATGTATATTTCATATACTTCTATTTTATTAATTAATTGAAAAAACTCCTTATTTATCTCCTTTGCAATAAACTTGTAATGACTGGAAATTCTATGGAAATTTTTTTCATAAATACATGGGAATTTAATGTGTCTGTGACATCTGACGACACTTGATTCTGAGGCCCGGTGTGCCTGGAGTCAATTTATGAATTTTTGATCGGGCACGTTCTATAAACATGCATGTGGGATTTTATAACTTTTGAACTGGTGCTCAGAATTGAAATATGAGGGCACCGTCAAACTCACAGCGTCGATGATTTCATAGTGATACCTTTACTACAGTTGCATTCTATCAGGAATGGGAGTTAGTTTTTGGGGTTTTGCAATTAGTTTGAATAAAAATAATGTTTTAACATTATTTTTATTTTATGGTGGTTAAAAACTCCAAGAGGAGGGTAGTGGTGGGGGCCACCACACGATAACCTCCCATGAGAGGTTATGGTGGTGGGGACCATCCGCACATAACCTCCGTTGGGGGGATATTATTTGGTGGGGCCCATCTGAGTTTCTTAACCCCTTTTAACTCCCCATTATTTAATTTTATGTCCTCAACTCCACTTAATTTGACTTTGAACCATTCCATTCCTTTAATTAAATGAGTTGTCTCATTTAATTAAACACAACTATTTGTGTTGTTGTGCCAAAGAACTAATAGAGAACATTCTTTATTTTTTTAGGCATATCTTTCTTTTGGTGGAACGTTTGGGAGAGGAGGAAGAACATGGAAGAACATAGAGGAAAAAATTCTCTCAATGAAGAACGACTGACATCTCTCCCTCTTCAACTGGGGAAAGAAGTGGAAGCACCGCCGTCCATGAAGAACGTGGATGACATCATCTTCGACTCATCTATCCAAACTCTTCCTCTTCCGACGTTGAAGAAACGATGACTCCATCCCATGAATTTGTCAATGATCATCGTCATACGAGGTAGGGGATTTTACTTTTGAAATAGTTTCAATCCTTCAACGCACAAATCTTGGATTGGTTTTTCAAATTGTTATCACCATGACGTGGAGGGATCAGACTGCATGAACACGACCGACCCTCCCCCTTTGGTTGTTCTTGCTTGTTGACGACGGAAGCGAACTACGAAGAATCCAACTACGCAAGGCCACTGGGTCTCCATAAGGGTATGTTACTTCCATACTTCATGGAGGACTAGTCCACGGCCAACGCGGGCTGCAACGGAGCAAGGGAGCCACCCGGGCCGCCGGAGGTGCGCTGCGTCGTTGTTCTACATGAAGAAGCAGGGGGTCACGGCCAGGTCGGGCCACGACGGAGAGGGCGCGGTGCCAGCACACTACGCGGTGCACAATAGAGAGCCACGACCAGGGTGGGCCGCGGAGGAGGAGCAGAACCGCGACATCGTCACACCACAGTAGAGGAGCCAGGGGCGGCCGACGTCGGCCGGCAGCCGGCATTGCCAAACCGTCTGACAACATGGACGACTGGACAAGGCGGGACCCCTCAGGTCTCGTGGTTCCCAGAACTGGAACCTGATACTTGTTACTTCAGAAGCCAGAGGGCTCAACACCCCCCCCCCCACGGCGTGGCCATCCTGGCCCCACGAGCCAGCCGTCCAGGCCAACGTGGGCTAGTCAGCCGAGCCGGGCCGCCCATGTGGGTCTGGCCGGGCTGCCAATCCGGCCCAGGCTGCCATCATGTCGGGCTGCCCCTGTGGGCCGGGCTGCCCCCTCAGTCCAGGTCGGACCCACGTACCGAGTCGGTCCCACGAACCGGGTCAGACCCCAGTCCAGACCCGTTTAACCCGAAATCACATTTTCGTCCGTATCTTGGGCTACTGGTGTCCAATCGACGAACCGTCTGCGGCGATAGAAATATTAGAATGGTACATTAATTTTGGCATACCCTACATGAGGTTTGGACACAATTGGGGTATGGTAGTCCTGGTTTTAACATAAAAATCAACCGGGCCCCTAGAACAGATATGCCAATAACTCACGGACCGATCGTCTGATTGATGCACCATTTGTCCCATTGGGTTCATTATTATGAGACAGATCAAAGGGATACACCAACTCAAGAATTCATGGTAGTTTATGTATCGACACTTGTCCTGGGGAGTGGACCCTCTAGGAATCAATCGTGCAGTGTGCGGGAACCCTATGACAGGTTGCGACTGAGATGACATGATCCTACGAGGACCTACTACTATACCAGGATCCTCTGTTGGTTCGACTATGATGACATCATTACAGAGATCCACCGTGGGATTGACAGCGATGAATTCTATACTGGGATCCTTGGTGGGTTCGACAGTACTGATACTATTCAAGGATCCTACGTGGGTTCGAAATAGGAGATGATTTAGTGGCTACATCAAATCATCTCTACCCCTCTACAAGAGTTCTGTACCTGTGTGAGATGAGTCTTGACTTTCAGTTTTTATAATCAAAATGATTGAATTTAATTCCTTTGTGGAATTGGTTGTGCTTGGTCTTGAGTGTTGGAGCCGGACTATGGTTGGTAACTTTGTTTTATGTATTGGAATATACCTATGAAGGGATGGTTGATAATTCGTGATTGTATCTTACTTCTATGGTTTTTCCTTAGTGGGTTCTATGAGACCTTCGGGGGTCTTGGGGTCCCATAATGAGTATTCTTATACTCACCCCACACGGTATTAGCCCACACCTTGTTGTGATCTGTGTAGAGGATGGACAGCAATGATCGAGGCTGAGGGAGATGGACGGGAGGCTGCTCGGAGCTAGACAAGACGTGATGTACCTCAGGGATGAGTAGTTAGAGATATGTACCTACCCATCAGTTAGGATTTCCGGTGGTCATTCTAGGATCTCTTTTCCATTATTTACTTGTACTTTTACTTGCTATTTAGTTGGGTTTGTATACTGGCCCACTTATTTTCAGCACACCTTTCTTTTCTATATTAATACTTTTTACTTCTACTACATGAGTTCAGACTGTGTGTGTTACAGGATTAATGGAAATGTCTTCCCTTTTTATCAGGGATTGGCCTTTTGTGCTAGTTGTTAGCCCATAGGCTATGGAAGGCAGGCTTGGGGTAGTTATGGCATTGGACCCGAGGACGGGTTGTGACAAAGTGGTATCAGAGGAGTCAGTTATACCGTATAACATGGACTCTGATTCTTTTAATGGAAATAGTGTTATGTTTTTTGGGTGTGGTAATCTATTTAGGGAAACCGAAGATGGTGTGGCAGCCGACAAATCCATACACTGGGACTCTGAATTATGATTTCCGACTCAGTGCACGAAAACAATGATTGCGTGTGTGTTTCCATTGAAAAAATTTTCTTCGTTATTACATTGTACCAGCTCACCAGGTATATTGTTTTGATTGTGGCACACCTATTTCTTTTCAAGATGGCCCCATGTAGGCAGCCAACTAGGGTTCTGTGTTTTGTATGAGATGGTAGCCCACCGAGCAACGAGGATACGGGGCAGGGCCCCATCATAGCGGAGGTACCAGCGGTTCCACTACCCTCTGGGCCATCGATACAACCATCTCCAGCAGCAGAGAGTGCAGGCCATCTATGTGCATTGCATGAGTTCCAGTGCTATAGGCCGCCCAGGTTCAGTGGAGAGACTATCCCAAATGTAGCTGAGGATTGGATGGAGGCTGTTGTGTGAGTTTTCATATTGCAGGGACACCATCCGACCTCATGGTGATCCTTGCCATGAGTCTAGTGCTGGCAGAAGTAGGTAGTGTGTGATCCTGATACTCTAGGTGCATGATAAGGCAATAGTACTCTGTATAGACTTCGAGAGACTGTTCCAGGCAGAGTTTATACCAGCCACCCTTCGTGCAGTGTGGATAAAGGAGTTACTTCATCTATAGTAGGGTAGTATAATGGTAGCTCAGTACTCCGCGAGGTTCAATGACCTCTCGTGCTACTCCATAGATATGGTACGGGACCCAATCTTAAAGGCTCGGACCGTCGAGCATGGACTCAGGCATGAGATCAGGGCTTCGATGATCTCCTTCAGCATTCCGATGCACGAGGGGGTGCTGGAGCAAGCCCTGCTTGTGTAGAGTTTTCTTATTGAGAAATCACCAGCAGCGAGTCCCACCACAGGGCAACACGTAATGGAGTCTTCTCCAGCCAGTAGTAGACAGATGTCGCAGAGGTCCAAGAAGACTAGGAAATTAGGAGGGAGACCCCAGGATATAGGTTCAGTTTTGCAGGGACCATGAGATAGAGCCAACCAAACGAGTTGCAGACAGTGCTATGCATGCTTCGGGCAGGGTCACATGGCTCGTGACTGCCCGACCAGCCATGAAAATGAGCAGCAGACTATAGAGGGAACTCCCAGGAATAGACAGAGGATCGAAGATGGTGGTCCTCCGGGAGAAAGCGGATGTGGTAGATGAGATGGCCATGTAGCATGTGGTGGATGATGTTTGAAGGTCATACCACCACCACCACGAGGAGGTCCATCCCGACAATAGGGAACTGGTAGATAGGGGCGGGCTCTACTCCAGGCAGTCGAGACCTACAACCACAGTTCACCTGAGATGATTTGATGTACTATCTGTGTCTACTATACCCTTTCTGCAGAACTTATAGACACATGTGTGGGTCATTATTTTATTGCTGCTTCCCTCATTCGGAGTTCGGATATTCTGACAGAGCCGTTGGATCGATCCTTCCGGCTAGAGACTTATACGGGGACAGACTCGATGATTATGAACTGGGGCCAGTAGAGTGATCTTTCTCTAAGAGGTGAGAGATTCACCTGGGATCTCCTCGTAGTGGCATCGCGGCCTTACGACGTCATCTTGGGTAGGAACTGGTTATCCATAGTTTATGCTCAGATTGACTAGATTAGGCGAAACGTGTGGTGTGTCCTCAAGGATGGGATGAGTTTTACCTTCACTGGCAAAAAGGGAGCCTTTGTAGTGAAGTATGGTCTTACCCAGAAGAGGGGGATGCCGATCACACATCAGATGGCTAGCCTCATTCTCAGAGCAGTTGATGTTTGGAGTCTGAGTTTTCCTATCGTGGTGGATCAGTACGCGGATATCTTCCCTGATGACGTTCCCAGACTACCTCCTCATAGAGAGGTAGATTTGACATTTGATTGTACCCCGGGATGACACCGATTTACACTCCAGCATATCGGATGGATCTTGCAGAGCTTTGTGAGCCGCGGGTACAGCTGGAGGACTTTCAGGGAAATTGATTTTTCCGACCTAGTGTTTCTCCCTTGGCATCCCTACTTTTTTTCACCAAGAATGCGAATGAGAACTTGCGTTTGTGTCTTGATTGTTGGCACCTGAACCAGGTGACCCTAAAGAACATGTACCAACTCCTGAGGATTAATGACCTGTTAGATCATCTGAAGGGAGAGCGTTGGTTCTCGAAGATAGATCTTTGGTTGGGCTATCACCATCTCAGATTCTGGGATAAGGATGTGCAGAAGACAACCTTCATATGCTGGTATGGCCACTACAAGTTCCTGGTTATGCCATTCGGCGATGCCAACACACCAACAGTGCTCATGGGACTCAATGAACAATATCTTCCAAATATACCATGATCACTTTATGGTAGTATTCATTGATGAAATTATGATATACTCAACTACCGAAGAGGATCATGCCTAATATTTGTGGGAAGTACTGGACACACTCTAAGAGCACCGACTTTATGGTATGCTCTCGAAGTGCCAGTTCTGGATCCGAGAGGTACACTTTCTGGGACATGTCATCTCAGAGGCTAGAGTTGTATTGGATCTAGCAATGACTGAGGAAGTACTTGCTTGGGAGCCACCCAGGAGTGTGATGGAGTTACAGAGTTTTTTAGGACTGGCCCGGTACTATCAGAGATTTGTGCTAGACTTCTCTAGAGTTGATACACCACATTAAAAATTTACAATGAAGGGGAAACCCTTCGTGTGGTCATAGAGATGCTAGTGGAGTGTTTAAGAGCAAAGGCAGAGGCTGGATAGTGCGCCAATCTTAAGGATACTTGAAGAGGGTGTTGGGTACGTAGTCTATTGAGATGCATCAGGGGCCAAGATCCGATGCATCCTAATGCAGGAGCCAGCAGTGATAACTTATGGTTCTCATCAGCTGATACAACACGAGGAGAAAGATGCTACCCATGACCTGGAGTTAGAAGTAGTGGTCTTCACCTTGAAGATGTGGCAACACTATCTGATGGGTGAGGGTTTTATTGTATACTCTAACTACCAGAGTCTTAGGTACATCTTCTCGGAGAAGGACCTAAACCTGAGACTGCGGTGTTGACTTAAAGTTCCTCTAGGACTATGACTTCGAGATAGTATACAGTCCTGTTAAGGGGAATGTTGTTGCAGATTCTCTCAGCATATGATCAGGCATTCAACTGCTAAGAGAGGTGACAGAGAAGTTGGCAGAATTGCAGTTATCCTTTGTCGATCGGGATGGAGTAGACTTTCTGCAGTGTCTTACAGTCACACCTCCACTTCTTTAGAGATTCAGGGAGGCGCAATGTTGGGATGTTGACTGTGAGGATCGACGTACATAGATATCCATAGGGCAGGCACCTGATAGATTTTTTTTAGGTGAGGTGAATGTCATTATTTTCAGAGGACATACTATGGTACCAGTAGAACTACATCAGGACGAATTGATGGTGTTCCAAACATCCCTTTTAGAGGTACATCCAGGTGTGGAAAAAAGTATCAGGTACTCCGACGACAGCACTGGTGGCCAGGTATAAATAAGGTAGTAGCAGAGTATGTCTCACGTTGCCTCACTTGTCAGCAAGTGAAGGCGGAGCACCAGGTTCCAGCAGGTTTAGTTCAGCCCTTTGAGGTCCCAGAGTGGAAGTGGGATGTTATATTCATGGATTTCATGATGGGAATTCCATGTACATCCAGAGGTCATGAATCTATATGGGTGATTGTCGTCTTACTCACCATGTCAGCCCACTTCCTACCAATTAGAGATTAGGGTTATGTAGAGAGCTTTGGATGCCTCTACGTACATGAGGTCGTACGGCTTCATGGTGTTCCATCGACGATCGTCCCTAATCGAGATGCTCATTTCACATAATAATAATGGAAGGGGTTGTAGGAGACTTTCGGGATGCAGCTTCGCTTGAGCACCACCTTCCATTCTCAAATGGATGTTCAGACTGAAAGGACCATTCAGACTCTCGAGGACATGCTCCTTGCATGCATCGTCGACATTGGTCGCAGTTGGGAGGATCACTTTACCTTGGTAGAGTATGCGTACAACAATAGCTACCACTCCACCATCGGGATGGCATATTTTGAGGCTCTGTATGACTAACCTTGTAGATCGCCTTTGTGCTGGACTAACCCATGTGAGTCAGCAATCATGGGACCATAGATGGTGCCGGCTACGATGGAGAAGGTATAGATCATCCAAGAGTGTATGAAGACTACACAGAGAAGGCATAAATCTTATGCTGATAGGAGAAGGAGACCTATGGAGTTCGAGGATGGTGACCATGTCTTCCTAAGGGTCTCACCTCAATGATGTATATGGGGATTTGGTCGAGGCAGCATGTTAACTCCATGATTCATCAGACCGTTCATGGTCCACAGCAGATTATGAATAGTGACTTACCACTTTGCTCTTCCACCTTAGTTGCATGGGGTGCATGACCTCTTCCATGTATCTCAACAGAGGACATACGTTCACGACCTATCCCAAATCATCGAACATAGGGAGATGTAAATTGATGATGGGGAGATTTTCATGGAGGTTCTAGTGGAGATTGAGGATTGACAATAGCGGGTCCTACGTCGATGGTCGGTACCTCTGGTGCATGTTTTCTTGCAACACAGAAACCTCTAGGAGAGAACATGGGAGTGGGAGGGCCAGATGTGTGTTCAGTACACCCATTTGTTCCCTTAGTTGGTGTTATAGCTTATACGGACATAAATCCCTGATGTGGGGAGAATTAAAAGACCCGGAAATTCTATGGAAATTATTATCTTAAATACATAGGAATTTAATGAGTCTTTGAAATCAGATGGCGCTTGATTCCAAGGCCCAATGTTCCCATAATCAATTTCTAAAAAAAAATTCGGGTATGTTCAGTAAACATGCAAGGGGAATTTTATATCGTTTGAACTGCTGCTCGTAATTGAAATCTGATGGCACTGTGGAACTCGCAGCGTCGATGATTATTTAGTGAGACTTTCACCGCAATTTCATTCTGTTGGGAATTGGAGTTAGTTTTTGGGGGGGTTTTAATTAGATTGAATAAAAATAAAGTGTTAACTTTTTTTTATTTTATGGGGGTTAAAACCTACAAGAGGAGGTTAGTAGCGGGGGCCACCACACCATAACCTTCCATTAGAGGAAATGGTAGTGGGGCCCATCCGCACATAACCTCCCTTGGGAGGATATTATTTGGTGGGGCCCACCTAAGCTTCTTAACCCCTTTTAACTCCCCATTAATTATTTGGAACTCCTCGCCTCCTCTAATTTTGAATTTGAACCATTCCTTTCCATTAATTAAATGAGTTGTCTCATTTAATTAAACACAACTATTTGGGCTGTTGAGCCAAAGAATTAATAAAGATATCCCTTTATTATTTTTTTGTGATTAGCTTTATTTTGGTGAAACCTTTGGGAGAGGAGGAAGAACTTGGAAGAACATAAAAGAATAAATTTTCTCAATAAAGAAAGAGAGACATATCCCCCTCTTCAACCAGGGAAAGATGTGGAAGCACAACTGCCCATGAAGAACACCAATGACATCATCTTTGACTCGTCTTCTCCGAGCTCATCCTCTTCTGACTGTGACGAAATGACTCCACCTTCCCGCGACTTAGTCAACGATCATCGTCATAAGAGGTAGGGGATTTTACATTTGAAATTGATTCCATCCTTTAATGCACAAATCTTGGATTGGTTTTTCCAATTGTTATTTCCATGATGTGGAGGGCTCTGACCGCACAAACACGACCAACCCTCACCCTTTGGTTGTTATTGTTTGTTGACAACGGAGGTGAACCGCGAAGAAGCCTATGGTGCAAGGCCACCGGGTCACCACAAGGGAGTGGCACCGCTGTGCTGTGCGGAGGACTGGGCCACGACCAACGTGGACCGCTGTGGAGCATGGTGGCCAGCCGGGCCGCCAAAGGGGTGCAGTGCCATCGCGCCACGTGGAGAAGTAGGGGGTCGTGGCCAGGCCGGGCTGTGGCGGAGATGGGGCAGTTCCATCGCGCCGCGCAAGGGGACAGTAGGGAGATGGGGCGGAGGAGAGGACCTACGGCATCGTCTCGCTGCGGCTGAGGAGCTAGGGGTGGCCGACGTCGAGCCAGCCGTCGGTGATGTGGAACCTACTGGCCACACAGCCCGCCCGATAGGGCGGGACCCCTCGGGTCCCATGGTTCACCAAACCGGTTCCTAACGCTGGTTCCTTTGGAAGGCGGGGTGGCGGGACACCTCCCCCCAGCATGGCCAGCCTTGCCACGCAGGCCAGACAGCCGAGATGGGTCATCTTTTGGCCGGGCCACCAGTCCGGGTCGGGCATCCATCAGTCTGAGCCGCCCTTGCAGGCCGGGTCACCCCCTCGGGCCAGGCCGCCACCGGGCTGGGCTGCCTCATCTACCCGGGTCAAACCCGTAGACAGGGTCGGACCCACGGACCGGGTTGGACGCCAGTTCGGACCTGTTTAACCTGAAATCATATTTTTGTCCATATCTTGTGCTACGGGATTTCGATCGATGAACCGTCCATCGCGACAGAATTATTATTGCAAGATGGTACTTTTCACAAACCCTACTTGAGTTTTTGACATATTTGGTGTACGGTCGGGTTGGTTTGAACCGAAAAACCAACCAGGCCCCTGGAATGGAAATGTCAATAACTCACAGACCGGGTGTCTGATTGATGCACCATCGGTCTCATTGGGTTTTTATGAAGAGGCGGATCTTCGGGGTACATCAACTTGAGACTTCGTGGTAGTTTATGTATCGACACCTGGCTCGGGGAGAGGACCCTACCAGAATCGTGTGTTCTGTGTGCGGGAACCCGATGGCTGGCTGCGACTGAGAAGATAGGATCCTACATGGACCTACTACTATGACAAGATCCTCAATGGGTTCGAAAGTGACAATATTGTACCAGGATCCTCTGTGGGTTCTACAACAATGAATTCTGTACCGGGATCCTCCATGGGTTCGACAGCGATGACATCTCTACCAGGATCCTTCGTGTGTTCGACAGTGATGAATTTTGTACTGGGATCCTCTATGTGTTTAATAGCGCTGATACTGTTCTAGGATCCTACGTGGGTTCGAAAGAAGAGATGATTTAGTGGCTACATATAATCATCTCTACACATCTATATGTGTTGTGTACCTGTACGAGTTTTTTCTTTACTTTCAATCGTTATCACCTAAATGATTGGCTTTATTTCCTTTATGGAATGGGTTGTGCTTGGGCTTGATGGTTGGAGTAGGAATATGGTTGGTAACATAGGTATATGTATGGGAATATACCTAAGTAGGGAAGGTTGATACTTATTGATTGCATCTTACATATTTGGTTTATCCTTAGTGAATTCTAGGAGACCTTCGGGGGTCTCAGGGTCCCTTATTGAGTATTTTTATACTCAACCCAGCACGGGCTTTTCCTGCACCTTGTTGTGTTCTGTGAAGAGGATGGACAGTAGTGATTGAGGATGAGGGAGATGGATGAGATGCTGCTCTGAACTGAACTAGATGGGACGTACCTCAGGGATGAGAAGTTCAAGATTTGTACCTACCCTTCAGGTAATATTTTTGGTGGATGATCCATGAGCTTTTTAACCTTTTTTACTTGTACATGTACTTGTTGTTCAGTTGGGTTTGTATAAAAGACCACTTAATTTCATCACACATTTCTTTTATATATTATTACTTTTTTACTTCTACTGCTTGAGTTCAGACTGTGTGTGTTACAGGTTTAAAGGCAATGACTGCGCTTTTTATTAGGGATTTTCCTTTGGTGCTAGTCGCCAGTCCCTGACCTATGGAAGGAAGGCTTGGGGTAGTCACGACACTGGCCCCTAGGATGAGTCATGACACCACTACAAATAAAAATGTCACACATGCTTATGTAATACCTACCATATCAACATAGTTGTCAAATTCATATTCATTTCCACTTTAAATGGTTGGTTATAACTATAGAATTAATTAATATTCATGATATTTATGAAAAAACTATTATTCTATAATTATAATATGGAAATTACTTTCTCACCCTTTCACTCATAAAAAAATGATAGTACCACTCCATTGTATGTCTTGACTACCACCTCATGGAAGTGATGAAATTTATTTTTCAAACAATCCATTGAAAAATGATTAAAAATATGATTAAAATTAATATATATGTTATTTATATAATCAATATTGTTCTGTATATAATGGAACCATGATAAATATTCAAGTAACTAAATTATTCTTTCTAAACATACATGTAAAATGAAACAATTAACACTAAAAAATGAATATTTTAATAGGGAATTACTAATAATCATATTATAAAATGATATAAGTACATCATTATGATATTCAACGCATGTATATGATACTAGTATAAAATTATGATAAATTTTATTTGACTATACTCCATGTTAAAATCCCTTACCAAGCATTTCAGCTATAGCGTAAGGGATTATATCACTATCTTATGCATATTTAAGATTGTTTATTTTTATGTTTCCATTGGAGGAATTTTAGGAACTTGTTGTATTAAATATAAAAAATTTTATTCTCCAATGATTATTTTGGAAAATTTAATTTCTTCCATTAATTTTCTTTTTCCTTATGTACTTGAAATTAAAAAAAAAATTCTTGGTAAAAATGACTTTACATTCTATTATTTTTTTTCATTTATTCCATATACAAATTCTCATTAAAAAGTATAAAAAAACTATTTTATTGATATGAAATAATAAATTGATATCATTTTTACACATTGACTATCACCAATTTTTGGAAAATTGAATCTTATTTTAATTTTACAAAATGAAGGAATTCTTATCAATATATTGAATATAATCATTATTGTAACGCACACCACATGGATGGATTTTAACACCATCATGATTAATAATTTATTTTAAGGTACATTTAATATTTTCAATGTATATTTAAAAATAAAATTCTATATCCAATAGTTTGGAAAGTATTTGATTTTAAATAATTGATTTCAATAATTAAAGGGAAAATTCCTCATGAAATGTTTCAGTGATCTTTTAGAAGTATTTCCCTATGTTTCAGCATATTATTATGAATAATATAATTTACATACATTATACCATAATGATAATATCATTAATATTTATATGGATGGATTATAAACATTTTACTTGGGATTCCATTGAATTTAGATATGTTATTTATTCAAATTCATATAGTCATTAATTATTCTGTAATGTTTATTATCTTTTATTTTTAATACATATGATGAATTAATTAGACATATTAAGTGATGAGTGTGCCTTTTAATGAAATACCCGCTTAATGAATTGGTAGTTCACATGGGAAAAAAGGATGTTTAAATGTTATATGTTGTACCAAATTTTTTGTATTATGTAATAGAATGTGGTCTCGATGGTATGATTTAGATGTCTATCATTATAAGTTACATCAATGATAATTCTTTTATTTTAATACCTACCTTAATTTGTTGAATCCATTTTAAAATAGTTAGAGTACATATTATAAGTGGATGAATGGTCCAAAAAATGCATGAAATGACCATTATATCATGAACCATCACCATTGGCTTTGTCAAGAACGACACCTAACCCCCATGGTTGCAGGTAATGAATTGATCTACGATAATGAAGATAAATGTTATAGAAAGGTATGGAAGCTCAACCACATAATTTTTTAGTGGCGATTAATTGTGGAATATACATTAAAATCTTGTTTTCAATGATATGGAAGGAGAGAACCAACATCATTGTGCTATGGGGATTGAATTAGGTGATAACAAAAAGAAATTGCTGTTAAAACTGGATGGCTAAAAGATTGAATGCCAAATTTTTAGTGAACCTTGGAAGGTCCCATGGTCTACTAAAAATTTGTGTCAACCTTGTATATTTATCTTTAAAAACATAGTGGTTCCACATAGTTTTACTAAACTACTTTGAAAACATTATGATAACTATGAGAGAGGATCAGGAATTTCTTTTTGGGTTTTATATGGTAGGGTCACACTGTTTCAACTCACCATGTCGAAACTATGTGATAGGTTAAAAAACCACATTCTCTCAAATATTAAAAAACATCCATGGAAAAAAAGAAGAAAAAAAGAAGTAAATATTGTAGTTTAGATATTGAAATAAAAAAGTGGGTGGGACACAAATTTTGTTTAAATAGGCCATTCCACTAATATTTTTTTGACTGTTTAGTCATTATAAAGATTCTAAAAATAATTATTTCACCTAATTAATTATTTGATGAGATATTCAAAAATTCCATGAGAGTTGGGGAGAATCACACCTAATAATTGGCTGTTTTATATCATATTTTAGAACTAATATTTATGTAACTATTTGTTATTTATTCCCTATGATCATCAACAAATAGAAATATTGAATATTTTAGTACAGTTTAATGTCAAAAAAGGCACACAATGTTCATAATTTAAAAACAATTCATAAATTACATGTAATGTACCATATTTTCAATGTAATGTTTTTGGAAAATTATATGGGGTTATTTCGAGACCAGGTACTAAGACGAGATGTGATTCTAAGGCCCAGGGTTCTCGAAATAATTGATTTAACACTTTTTATGTTTATTAAAAATAGAGATTGTTGTCAGTTTTAGAAACTATGAAATGACTGTTCAGATTTGAAATTTGAGGAACCGTTGGGTTCAGAGTGGTGGGTTTCTCTTAGGTAGGACATATCTTCGATCAGCAATGGTTGACTGTTGAAAATATTTTTTTGGACATTTTAATGAAAAAAATATAACCATATAAATGAATATTTTATTGTTTAACGGTGATGCATCGTCACTGTGATGCCATGACTAAGGAGGAGATTCCATTCATAAATGAAAAATAATGGCAATGATGAAACACCGCTAAACAATGACACCGAAATGCATTAAATTATTTAATATATAGGAAGGGATGCAAGATAAGATTCATCATACCTAGTGGAATTAAAGAAAATGCGCATTAGAAGAACATAACGTTGAAGAATGATTATCGGTGGCAGATCAATGATCAGAGTGAGAATAGGCATTGGTGGATTGAAAAAAGATGTATGTCGGACACACACTTCGTTCATTATCAATTCAATAATCATGTTAGGGGTTTTAGTATTTTTCATCTGGATTACTTTACCTGTTCATTATTCTAATGTAGAACGCTGAAAATCCCATGAACATGTTGATCAGCGGTTCGACTGTTCTTGTGGGATGTAAAAACGTGAGGATTAAAAATGGGATAGAATGACAATTATATCATCTTCATGATCTTGCGAACCTGAACTAATCAAGGTTGACATGAACAAGGACAATGTCTACTCTAAGGGAGATCTTTTGATATTTATCTCCCCCATTATTACATTCTTTACAGATGGACCCCTGTGGTCGTGTTAGTATTTAGTAGGAGGTTCTAAACATGACTGAACCCCTGAGAAAGGTCAAGATGAGTTTCATCCCATGGAGATGAAGAATGCAACCCAAGGGTTGTAGAATTGCTTCTATTTTGAAAAATAGAGAACTTGAGTGTCATCAACAACCAAAAAAATGAGTGACGGTGGTATGGGTGTGCAACAATTCCATCAACACTAACACCCATCAGTAGATGGTCGTCATCTCAATGACCAGATGGGTGGACGTGGGTAGCAGCAATGTGCCATAGAGGTGGGAAGATGTGAGTCCCAATGTTATGTCATAAGAAGGACCTGAGAATGATCCATGAGTGGTGATGGCATCATAGACTGACCGCATTGACCTGGGGAAAGGTGACCAATAGGCTGTGTGTAGAGGGAAAAAACATGGAACTCGCCACCTTTAGGCGGACATAACTAACCCATGTATGAGTGGCCGAGTATAAGACGTAAATATGGGATGGGCCCATCCAGGGTGAGCTCGACCCAACAGGTTATGTTAGGTGGGACCTCGTTCATGTTTGGTCGGGTCAGTCCGATCTGGTCGTGTTGGACCCGAACCCAGCTAGCCCCTTTTCAAAAAATTTCCATAACTCAGAAAATGTGTGTCCCTTTGACAAGACATTTACGGCATTAGGATCCTCTCTATGAGTCAATCCTTTTTTGATACACTAAGTTGGATTCTATGGAAATTGGCATATCGAATTTTGTCTTGAGGAGTTGTTTCTACCAGAATGAGTGTTCTAAGGATGGGATCCTACCACTATATACGACCTAGAAGCTACTTGATTCCCTAGACTGAGTGTATTACCAAGAATATCTATCTTATCAATCCATTGTTTCTAAACCAACACTGAGTCGGTACCCCACTGTCCCACTAGGGTGTGGGACCTCCAGTATTCTATTACACTATGTGTGTTACCGACACTCTATGTGTTACCAATACTCCATGTGTTTTTACACTATATGTGTTACTTACACTATGTGTGTTACCGAAACATAGTGTGTTTTTACATGAGGGGACTGCAGATTCTTATGACAGTCCCATCTAGTTACCATAGACCTATACATGGTGTAAGCTAAATGTAGTGGCTCTCTTGAATATACCTCTTAGAGGATACACTTTTTGTGCCTCTTTGGTATTCTAATTTTTGTGTTACATAGTGATCTTATTTGTGGTATACTTTTTGTTATTCCTTGTGTATTACATTGTGAAATTACTTATGGTTGGGGTTCCTTTTGAGTAGTTTTTACTCAACCATAAATAAACTTTTCCTATACATGTCATGTCTTTTGAAGATGATCAGATGCATTGATAGAGTACTTGGTGGGGCGAAGACAGTGGTTCATTTGGGTGACCCGAGTGACGTGGTATGCTTCTGCGACATTCTGAAGACATTTCAAAAATACCCTTCAGGTATGATTTTTTGCAGATGAGATCTAGTATCCTGTACTTTTCCATTTCAATTCAGCTTGTATTCTACCTCATTTTTCATTTAGTGTTGTACCTTAATCTGAGTGGGTTTTACTAGTGGTGTGCATCCATGTTTAGATAGTGTTTTAAGATTCATATTTTTCTTGGAGATAAGTGTGTGTGCAGGTACTAGGGTAAATTCCTACCTCTTATGGGATATGAATACCCACTTCTAGTCTCTAGCCCCTAGCCTATGGGTGGCGGGCATGGGGTATTTATGGAATGGTCCCGGGGAGATCGGTCAGGACATAGTAGTATGAGAGGGTGGTCGGTTTTACTCTTGTTTTGGGGAAACAATGTAAAGAGTTTTGAGATCGGTTTTCAAGATAGGGAACCCTGTTTTGGTGCGATGGACAACATATCCATACACTAGGAACTTGAATTCTGCTTTCTGACTTGGTATATAATAACACTAGTTTAATGTGAATTTAATAGTTCCTATATCATGTTGGAATTGAGTGTATTATCATGTCATTCCTGAGTTATAGTCAGCTCATTAGGTATACTCTTTCGACTGTGGTACATAGTGATTTGTTTTAGGCTACCCCCACGCAGACAGACAACAAGGGTTCTAAGGTATGACCATGAGGACGGTTCACCATGTGATGAATAATTGGTGTAGGAACTGTTCGTAGTGATAGAACCTCTGAATGGTGTAGTAGAGATACTACAAACCAGGGAGCAGCAGTTCCATCCTGTGTTACTAGTAGAGGATTCATGTAGGCTTAGGTGGGTTTCATGAGTTCTAGATATAGTGACCTCCCCTAATCGGAGGTGAGACTGATCCATATATAGATAAAGAAATGTTAGAGGTGGTGAAGAGAGTATTCTACTTCGTGGGGGCGCCACCAGACCAGATGGAAAACCTATTCATGATCTTTCTTAAGTGGTTGGTCAAGATATGGTGGATACTGAGGAATCAGACACATGAGGAGGCGACACTATATTGGAAACATATGGAATAGATCATGATTGAGTATTTCATTCCAACGCAGTATGCACTTTCTGTATAAAGGAGATGATACACCTGTAGTAGGGCATCAAGTCAGTATAAGAGTAATAAGTGAGATTCGTGGTTCTTTCTCACTATAAAGCTGAAATCGGGAAGGATCCATTTTTCAGTGCTCATACCATCAAGAAAGGACTACACCTGGATATCAGTGCATTGATGATATCCCATATAATTATTATGTGTTAATGGGTGACAGAGTGAGCTATACTAGTAGAGAACTTTCTTATAGAGAATGCACTTGTGTTTGGAGCTACCACTGGGCTCTTGGAAGTTGAGTCTTCACCAGCAGTTAGATGGCATCTAACACAGGGGTCCAAGAGGACCAGATAGTCTAGGGGATGACCCTTGGACATTGTATCATGGGTACAAGGCTCTCAGGGTAGAGTGAGTCAGCTGTTGGCTAGATTTTTCTAATCATTCTATAGTCAAGGGAATCTAACTATTGATTGTCCAACCAACTGTATGACCGGCCAGAATATCATTGAGGGATCTTCCAGGTAGTGGTTTCAGAAAGAATGGGGCAACCTTCTAGGAAGAAGACATGGAAGTGGAGAGGTATGAGGGGTATGAGGTGGATAAATGTTCAAGACGCTACCACCACCACCATAGGTACGATCTGTGTCTTTTCCACCCTTGCTGCATTTTCAATAGACATGGTTTCTAGTCACTCTTTTATTTCCATGCCCCTGTTAAATACACCGAGATTCTAGTGGAACTTTTGAGTGTATCCATAGTATTATAAAATCCTATAGGATGATTTTTTTAAAATCAAAAACTAGTAATGATTGTGAAACCTTACTCATTGGGTGGAAAGTTTCAGTTGGGATATCATTGTGTAATAGTTAAGGCATCACGTCATCATTATGGGTATGAACATGTTATCCAGTTTTCATGCTCATATTGAATATTTTAGGCACACAACACGGTGTGTCTGCAGATATGGTACTAGGTTTTCATTTGTTGGTGAAAAGGAGACACCAAAAGTATAAGATGGACTCACACTTATGAGGGTACAAACGATCACACTTTAGATGGCTAGCATGACCCTCAGTGTAGTGGATGATATGTGTCCTCAGTTTCCTACAGTGGTGGATTAGTATGATGACATATTTCAGGTAGACGTTCCATGATTACCTCTTTATAGGGATGATGATTTTTACATTCAACTATACCATAGGATGACACTGTTATCTGCACCAAAATATAGATGTCTCCCATAGAGATCTGTGAATTGAGGGTGTAGTTGGAGGACTTGAAGATGAAGGGCATTGTGGGACCCAGTCTTTCCCAATGGGTAGCGAAAATTAAAGAAGAAAATTGGGGGGTTGAGTTTATGTGTGGACTAATGGGCCAAAACTAGGTGACCATGAAGAACAAGTATCATCAATCGAGGATCAAGGATCTATTCCATCATCTAAAATGGTGATAGATGGTTCATGAAGATAGACCTCAGATCAGGAAATCACCAAATTCATATACGGGATGAGGACATCCTTAATATATATTTCAGGGAGACGACACTATCACTACAACAACATAGTGATACAGCTTTTCATAAAGAATGCCTCGATAGTGCTCATGGTACCCATGAACATGATCTTCCTGCCCTACTAAGATAGGTTTTTTGTGTATTTATTAATGGCATCTTTGTTTACTCGACATTTTAGTAGGATAACATGATACACTTAATGATGGTTCGAGACTAACATGGATAGCACCTGCATTATAGGAAGCTCTCTAAGTGTCATATATGGATATGAGAGTTCCACTTTCTAGGACACTTCATTTCAGAGGCAGTTGTTGTAGTATATATAGTGAAGATATAGGTGTTTCATGCTTGGGAGACAACCAAAAATGTTACTGAGGTGTTGATTTTCCTTGTGTCTTTTCTGTAATTTAAGAGGTATTTTTCATGTTTTACAGAGTAAAAGCATCCATGATATCCTTGACACAAAAGGGAAATCCATTTGAATGGATTGAGAAGTGTTAGAAGGGCTTTCATAAGTTGAGTTAGATTTTGATGAGCACTCTCATCCTTATATTTCCAGAGGAGTGTGCCATATATGTGGTGTTCTACAGCGCATAAGGTACCGGGATTGGTTGTGTTCTGATGTAGGGAAAGATTTTATTACCTATGGTTCACAGTAGTTGAGATCACATGAGCATAACTATGCAACCCATGATCTAGGGTTGGAAATGGTAGTCTTTGCATTGAATATGTGGTGAAAATACCTTATGGGTGAGTGCTTTATCGTATACTCAGAAAACAAAAGTCTCAGGTATATCAGTTCTCAGAATGATATGCACATGAGATATCATTATCGGCCAGAATTCCACTAAGACTGTGACTTTATGATAGTATCACTCTTGGGAAGTGGAACTTGGTGGATCAATATCTTAGTTAAGGACAAAGATCACAACTATTGAATGAGGCCTTAGAGTAGTTGGCCTCACTTCATATATCCTTAGTAAATAGAGATAGAGAATATTATCTCCATTCAATGATTGTCAGCCATCCACTCTAACAGTGAGTATGAGACACACAGTTCATAGATACCAATGGTGAGGACATACATGCTCTGATGTCGACATGGAATACTCTATATGTATATTTGAATGGTGGAGAGCTGGTCAATCTCTTCAGAGGACTTATAGTTGTACCTACACCGTTACTGGAGGAGTTGTTGAGAGAGATCCATAAATCCCCTTAGTTGGAACATACATGTGTGGAAAATATATACCATGACCTCTCACATTTGTTTTTGTGGTTGGGGATGAAGGAGTGAGTGGAATAGTTTTTCATCAGATGCCTCACTAGTCAGTATGTGAAGGTCGAGAACTATTTTACAACGGGATGGAATAAACCCCTTGAGGTGTGACTATGCAAGTGGGATGTAATATCATTGGAAATTGTTGAGGGAATACCACTTGCATCTAGAGGGAATGATACCATCTTCATGATCATTGACTGACTCACCATGTTGGCCAACTACCTAGAGATTCAGGAATTGGGTTCAGTAGAGATCTTGAGATTTTTGTATGGAAAAAAGATAGTTAAACTACTTGGATGTCCATATATGTTAATATCGCATAGATATTGATGATTTATATCATAATTTTGGATGGTATTGAAGGTGGAGTTTGGGAATCAGCTAATATTGATCACAGATTCCCACCCGCATACAAATGACAAGATGAAGCCCACCGGTCATGTCCTAGAGGACATGCTATGTGCTTCCAACCTCAATTTTGGTTGTAGTTTTGAGTATCACCTACCCCTTTTGGAGTCCATGTAAAAAAAATATAACAATACACTATTGTTATGGAACAGTTAGAGTCCTTTAAAAGGAGACCATGCAGGTCACCACATCACTGGACTGTTCCTAGAGAGTCGGCAATAATGGGCCCAAAGTTGGTAGATGCCACTACAGGGATGGTATAGGTAATCCAAAAGCATATGACGTCTACAATGATCTATCAGACATCCTATAATGATAGGATACAAAGACCCATGGAGTTTATGGAGGGAGTACATGAGTTCCTTCAAGACTCTCCACGATGTGGGATATTGGGATTTGGCCGAGGCTGAATGTTGTCTCCAATTTTCATCAGGCCATTTCTAATAGAACGTATATTGGGAAATGTGGTGTACCACTTGGATCTACCTCCATAGTTAGAGTGGGTTCAATATAACATTTTTATATCCCAGTTAAGGAGATACGTACATGAACCTTCACACGACATTGACTGGGGAGAGTTGGATGTGGACGATGGGGATACATTCAAGGAGTACCCGGTAAAGACTGAGGATTGAAATGAGAGGATCCTTCATGGATGGTTGATTCCTCTGGTTCAAGTTCTATTGTTTTCACGGGAATATCTAGGATAAAACATGAGAGTCAGAGGTTCAGATTCATGCTTAGTATTCCAAATTTTTTTATCCCATGTTTTGGCTTTTGGGGATCGAAATCCCTATTGTGGGAGAATTTAATGACCAAAATTTTCAAAGTAATTTTTTTAACATTATATGGGATTATTTTGAGACCATGCACTGAGATGGAACATGATTCTAAGCTTGGGGTTCTTAAAATACATGTTTGAACTATTTTTATGTTTATTAAAAATATCATGTATGGTTGGTTTTAGAAACATTTAAAGGAGTTATTTAATTTAAAATCATAGGGCATCATTGTGTTCAGAGTAGCTGGTTTTTCATAGGCAAGACCTAAATTCAAACAGTGTTGTTAAACTGTGGAAAATCATTTTTGGATGATCAAATGTAAAATATAATAAATAATAAATTTTTTATTTAAACTTTTAACATTGATGATGTGTCATTGTGACTCCATGATAAACAACAATTTCATTCATAAATGGAACAACATGGTAACACTTCAACTCAGCAAAACCACAATAAAAAAATGATTTCCCTCATTTGATAAATCAACAGTGATCAGATATCAGAATAACAATCCCTAAGGCTTTGGAAAGTGGAAACACGTTGGAAAATCCTCTCATCGATGAATGACTAATTGTGCAAGATCAATGATCATATTTGGAACAAGCGTCAAAGGATTGAAGAATGACGAACATAGGACTCACGCTTCATCAGTGATTCATCCAATCTCTTAGGTAGGGTGTTTATTATTTTTCTTGATTTATTTCACCATTCTTGACTCCAACGATGAACGTCCACCAACCCATCAAGGCGTTGATCCAAATTTTGATGGTTCTTACTGGATTGATAAAATATGTGATTAAAAAAAGGATAAACTAATATTTATATATTTTTCAATATCATGTTGGCATGACTGGACCAAGAGTAACATGAAAAATTATGAGGACCACTCGAAGGGGGGTCATGTGATACTTCTCTCCCCTTTTCTTGTGTTATTCGCCAACAGACACCTGTGGTCATTTTGGGATTTTTTGACATGTTCTAAATATAGACAATCCCCCAGAGTGATTGAAATACTTTTTTGATCACATGGATATGAATAATGTGACTTGAGAGTCGAATATATTCCTCAATTTTGAAAAAGGAGATTCATATTGAAATTAGTGACCGTATATGGAGAGCTGGCCGAGGGGGCGCGCAGTTGTGCAAGCTGTGGTGCACAATGACACAACCATCCAGTTGCATATGAATGAAGGCTTGATAGAATGCAATAAAGGAGACCGAAGTGGCATGGACGTGGATGGAGTCAACGAGTCGTGGTGGTGGGAGGATGCATTTCCTCATGCCTTGTCGAAAGAAGGACCAACGACCATGTTGCGGGAGGAGAGAGTCACACGGACCAAACATGTGAAACATGGTCTAGCTGTGTTGACCCTGGGAGATACAACCAATGGTCCATGTGTGGCTAGAGCAGACTCAACACCCCATGTGTCCTGACAGACTAAACCTGCATAGGGCCATTTGTCTTGATTAGTAGGTTCTCCTGGAATGAGCATGGTAGGAATGTAATCTAGTGTCTGGATGAATTGAAGAAGTTATGTTGTTACCTATATTACATGGCTTACCTAGACTCTGTGTATTATCTAGATTATATTTATTATCAGGATTTGTTTTATACCTATATTGAGTTGATACCCCATATCCCAAATTTTTTTGAGTATTCTAGTCTTTGGAGACACTATGTGTGTTACCAACACTCTATGTGTCATCTACACTCCGTGTGTTACCTAAAAACTATCGGTCACCGAATCTCCAGGTGTTACTAATTGAGGGTACTATAGGTTCATATGAAAATCATGTTTAGGTACTGTAGACCTATACTTGTTGTGAGCTGACTATAGTGACTCTCATGATTGTACCTCATAGAGGATACACTTCATGTGCCTCTTTGGTAGTCGAATTGGTGTATTTAATAGTATTCATAATTGGGGTATACATTGTGTGATTTCGGGTGTTTTATGTTTTTTAATCCCTTATGGTTTGGGGTAGTGTGTGAGTATTATTTTACTCACCCCTACATGGGCATCACCCCCATGTGATATGTCTTGTACAGACATTTGATTTCTTTGACAGAGTCCTTGGTGGGCAGGAGATAAGGTTGATTCAGGGTGACCAGATGGAAAAGGTATGCTTTAGAGATAATCAAATAGCTTACTGTACCTAACCTTTTGTTTGGGTTTTCTACCTAGGAGATCAAGGATCTTGTACGTTTCCATTTGAACTGGGTGTGTTTTCTGGCTCCTTTTTCTTTCAATGTTGTACCATACTCTTATGAGGTCTTCTTAGTGGTTTTCATCCATGTTTACTTAGTGTTATTAGTTTCATCATTTTCTTAGAGACAGGTTCTTGCGTATAAGAACTATGAAAAATTCCCCCCACTTATGGGATATTCCTACTCAGCGCTATTTTCCTGCCCTTGCCAATGGGAGGTGGCCATGGGGTAGTCCCGACATGGGCATCGAGGGACGGTTCATGACATTAGATTTCATGAATTGTGGCCAAGGGAGTTTGAGGATTATAATGTCATCCATTATATGTAATCATATAGAAGTAACCTTTTTTATTGTTAATATAGAATATAAATTAAACAATGATATGATTTATCATAACTGATATGATAATAAATGTTATAGAACATCAATATTGGGTTTTCTTATGACATTTAACAACAAAATCAATGATATAATATGTTGGTACAATATTTGATATTATTGGAATTGATAAACTAAAATAAATTGGGTTTTCATTGTATCATTGTTAATGTTGTGGGAAGTCATAGTTGATCACATTATCGATATGTGTGTGATCGATCCATCATTGTATCACTTAACTAATATAAATTCTTTTTATAACAATATATTTCTAGAAAATAAAGAGTTAATATTATTTTTTCCACTATGTTGAGCCATGTTGTTGTGTTTTTAATAACTAGTTTAATGTTACCTATAACAATTTTATAACATATTATGGATTTGACTCTTATGAGATATAGATATCATAAGATACAACTGATAGTGGAATGGTTATCTACTATAGAATATGATTTTTAGTACTCAGATATCAATAATATATTGCATCTCCATATTCTATGATCTGATGGAGTAAAAAAGTTTATGATTCATATATATATATGTGTGTGTGTGTGTGTGTGTGTCTGTGGGTGTCATTAGAGATTATATATGAACAAAAAACTGTTTCTCATAATTTTGAAAATGATTGAATTACATAATTTAAAGTAATTAAATTAATTTTGAAAAATATTACTTTTGAATTTATATAATTTATAAAATATAAATATATGATTGATTAGAATTTTTATAAATAATTTATAAATAATTTATAAGAATTTTTTAATTAAATTACCAAAATAATAATTTTTATTCATAAATTCCTTTTTAAATTATGTGAAATTAATTATAAATTATATATAAATCAATTGTATGGGAATTACAATGGTACTGTATATAATTTTTATAAATTAATAAATTTGGAAAACAATAAAGGATTGTATATTAACTTGATTTTCATTTAAAATATTAATATGAATTTTCCAAATAAAAATGTATTATTTAATCAATCATTTATACATTATCAACAGGAGTTTTGGTTGTTGATGTGATAATGCGTTGATTAAAAAACGAATAATCTAAAGTATAAAATTTTAGAAATAAAAATAATGTTTATAAATTTGTTTAGTAATAAAATTTATATAATACTTGGATAAATTAGAGAATGGTGTATAACATTTTTTTTATGAAATTTTGAAAATATGTATCTTATGATGGATGAATTTTTTATATATTTAGTTTATTCATTCCCATATTAATGATCAATGAAATTATATATACTATAAAGGGATGTGTCATTTTTTAACCTGTTAAATCACCTATTAAATTATCATATATGCATTATAGAGTAAAATTATAAATATTATAATCCACAGTGTTTTTATCAACATTGAACTTATCTTGTTTTGGGTTTTGTGATGGAATTTAGAAGTTAAAATTGATTTTTAAATTTTAGTTATTTTTAATATGATAGAATGGAAATGACTCAAGAGTAATGTTCTCTTGGTTGAGAAAAATTTGGTATGTTTTCTAATTTTCCTACAAGATTGATCCTTGTAACGAAAAGTGTGGTCTGACAACCTATTTATCCATGATTTCTCTTCTAGGGATTACCAATTTCGTATGATTATTGGTAATTACATGAATGGGTTTCATGTATCTATTTCATGAGATGCATTTTGGTATATATGAATATTTTTTATTATTAATTTTGGTTAGTCACAAAATATATTTGGTATGTCAAGAGATTCAAATCCATATGGTTTGAATATATCGATTTGGTTGAATGAATTGTGATTGACAAAATGAATCACTAGAAGAACACATTGACTTAATTGTAATAACTTAAGAAATGTTAGTATGATTAAATCCCCTGAATAATTTTGTGTGTTGGATTCCTTATAAATAAAAAACGTGTAAATATTTCAATCATTTATCCATGTATGTATTACCAAATCATTGTGGACATGGATTATGTTTTTTATGTAAATGTGGAAATGGATATCCCTATGAGATAGGGGACTAAATAAGATTCTGATCATTTGGTTGCATTTATTTTTGAATACCATATGAATGATACCAGTGCAATTTTATTAGGATTATCTATTTTTTGGACATTTAAAATTGTTATTTTCCCAACAATATGAGTGTCGTGTATGATATAATTAGAAAAATTCCCTAACTAAATTATTTTTTATTAGATTGAATCGAATGTAGATTCATTTTATAGTGAAATTTATATTTTAAATTTTTAAATAATGTAATTAAAATCTATATATATATAATTTTAGGGTTAACAATGAATAAAATTAGTTTTTTATGTTAGAGGATCATAGTGACTAGGTGTTTCCTTAAATATAGGGTGGGGTATATAACTATTCCTCAATTCATCATTAGAAATTTTTCAAAACTGTCAATGAGTATAGTGATTTTGAGATAAATATTCTCAAATATTTGAGGATATATGATCAGGAAAAATGATCAGTAGAATCTAGTGTTCTACTAAATTTAAAAACTAGTAAATGTTATTTTGAAGGAAAAAATTATTTTTTAGAATATTCACTAAATTATATTGAAACTAATATATGTTTCCGGAATAAGTAGATTAGGATCTGTATAAGGTGGAATCATCTATGGTATGTAAATGGTTTTTGAGAAAAATTTGGGAAAATCATTTTTTAGGTATCATAGTTATTGGAAGTAATTGGACGATTTTGAATTTCATGTGGTACAAAATGTATACATTATAGATTTTTTAGTGAAAAATATATGACGATCAAAGAAAGAATTGATTGAACTGGTAGTATGAATTTATTTATGATGAAAAGGATTGTTGAATCATTGATTGGAATGAAAATGAATTCATCTTGATCTAAAGGATCTAAATAAAGGACATAAAATTTTATATTATTTATCTTATAGAATAACGAATTTTTTAGTGAACATAATGATTTTATGAAATTAATATTGTTAATTGTTTAATGAACATGGTTTATTATTCAGAAAATTCTTTAATAAATAAGAACATAATATATTAAGAAAACGTTTTCCCCAAGACAGAAGATATTTATCTATGATATTTGTTAACATAATAGATAAATTGTTATGAAAAAAAAATATTTGATTATTTGGAAGAATAATTTCTTCTATTTATAATTTTAATATAAAATCTAGTAAACCATTTACATAGACATAATAATTAATTATTTAAATTATCAAAAAAATGAAATAAATATAATTTCTCTCAACTAAAATGAGTTTTTGTATATTATGAGGATATTTTGTAGAAAAATTAGTTCCTTATATGTGAGTGGGAGTATCACTGGATTTATTAATGTTCATGTTGAATAAATAAGAACCCATACCAAATGAAATAAATGTAAATATAACTTTATATTTGAAAATAATTTTATGATGTGATGGTAATGAAATCATATAATGACATAAATGTTTTACTAAAATGGACTCCATGTGGAATTTTGATGCAAAATTTAGAATGGTTAAAGAGGATGATTATCCTAAAAGTATTTATATGTATAATTTTTTTTATAACATCAGAACATTTGATGCATAGATGTAATTGAGTTTGAATAATTTGTTTAATTTATTGAACATTAATAAAATTATTTCTAGATGGTTCCATTATTCAATGATTTATTCTTAATAGGTGTTTCCCATTCATTATTTTTTAGAGTATTTTTAGAATGATAACACAATATATATTAGAGTACATACATATATATGAAATTTGTTCAAAAAAATAATAAATGTGCGGGAAACATAATGTTGAATTGATGGAATGACATATGCTATATGATAACATGGGTTCTCATTTATAGATTTGTTAGAATTTATAAAAATGGACAAGTAATATAATGTTTATAATTCTATAAAAAATTATACTATATATTATTTTTAATTAAATAAAGTTTTCATCTAACACATGAAGAGAAATGGAAATTAACATCATGAGTCTAATATAGTGTCCTATCTGATTCTATTTCATATAATGGGATTCCATGATTGGATTTTTTTTATCACTAACAAAATATTTCATGCATATAAGATTTTTCATGCTAAAAATAGGTAGAATACACTTTATCATTCATTCGAGATTGGTATTACCAAACACATAATGTGAATTGGTCATTAACCAATCAATGGTAAAATTTGAATTAAAAGTAGACATTTTTTCTCATTGTGTTTTAAAGGTTCTTATCAAATTTTAAGGTTAGAATAAGAAATATTTATTATAGATATATATATTATTCCCATCAGGAATAAAAGAAGTCTTGTGAAATGGATAACTTCCACCCACATGTGTACCAGAATAAGTGTCAAACAATGTGGATTTGGTAAACTATTCGGTGTAAGATATATAAAGGTATTTTCATAAAAATAATTATATATGGATAATTATAATGAATAACTATATACATTTATACCATTCACATGCATGTATTGCGACATACCTAATATGTGATTCATTGGGTATGTAGTTAATATTGACCTCAATTAAGGATTAATCAATATTTTATGTGTCCTCTCATATGATCATTATGAAATCTAGTTCCTTGATTATAATTGAGTAAAGGAAAATATTCCCATCAACAGATTATATATGGGTTATTTTTATTTATTTTATTTGGAGAATGTGTTGTGTAATAAATAATAATGAATGAAAATTAATGTATTCCTCGACATGGTTATTGTATAATTAGAGAATTGAGAACAAATGAGTATACTATATGGGATTGTCGCACACCATTTCTCATATTTCATCAATGATTTGGAAACAAATGATCATATGAAATTCGTACCATAATATGGGACAACTGATGGAAATATATATATATATGTTTGACAATGATCATGTTTGATACCATTATAACAAGACTAGCACTTAAGAATTATTATAGGTTAATGATTTCTTAGATTCACTAATTATGGAATATAAGTTTTTTAAATTTGAAGAAAGAATATTGGGTTACACATAGTGGATTCCTAAATAAGGATTTTTTTAGGGAATATAATTTTTTTTCAAAAGCGTTTATATTTTATTCAAAAGGTGTCCTTGATGAGTATTCTCATCGTATTTCATATGATGTGATACATGTACTGTCTATTAATATATTAATAGTGGTGTTTTACAATATATCAAAAAGTTGTTTTTGATATGGTTTCACATGTTTTTGTATATAATACATTATAAGTTGAAATGTAATGATGTGTATGTGAATATACCACTAGGTAGTGATTGAAGGAAGTTCATAGTAAACCCTTTATAATATGAGGTGACATAGGGATGTCATATTGTATGACTTTCATAATTCCCTTGAAATTTATATACATTGAATATTCAAAGTATAAAGGAATATATGGTGAATTAAATTCATTTTACAAATTTCATTGAAATGTATTAAAAATTGTATTATATATATTTATAAATAATCTTCTATGATAAATATTACATTATATAATTTTTTACATAAATTAATAGTTGAGTTGTTAACATATTATTCTCACTCACATTGTCTGTCATTAATATTGATATTTAATAAGGTGAAATGCATGTAGATTTAAAACTAGTTAATGGTTATAAGAGTTTTAAACAAATGACTTAATAAAATATTTCTGTAATGATTGAGTAAACATTGTGAATGATTATGGAGCATCCTACAGAATATATTAATATAATAAGACTATATGAATGTGTTTGGCCAAGTGCGAGCCCATTTTATTGATTCTACAAATCTATCACTCTTAATCTTCCTTTGGGTTGGTGATAATCTATTAAAACCACACACACACACACACATATATATATATATATATGATACTATTACCATATATTGTGTTATCCAATGTGAGATATAATATGGTGTCAAATCCATGCCAAAAATATATTGTTAGTGTATATCAATCATTTTGATATTGAGATATCGTAATGATATACTACAATGGAAATATCATAGATAATATTCTATGATTAATGTGTGGTTGAAGGAAAAGTGTTATCAGATAGGAATCATCCAAGTTTTTTTAATAAATTATATAATCTTTTTTAAGATGAAATGGAGGGGATAAATATCTTGGTTTAGTTGTTACAAAATATCTATCTTTAATGAATTAATTCACATGTTTTTTATGTATGTGTAAATGAATTTCATCTTGGTGAGGGCTATATGAAGGATCATTTCCAGTAACATGTTTATCATTCAATACTTCCTTACCTTATTTCAATTACATTTCTACCAATATCTTTCTATTATCCTCCCTTTTCCATTACGAGGCACAAATATTTCATGGGGTCGATGAAGGGTCATTTCTAACAATCGAGTGATTAACAACAACATTTGAGTACACTATATATGTAGAGAAGTTATTATTTAACCCCAGTTATTTTCATCAACAAATCATGTTGAGGGTTAAAGGTAAAATGAATATATATGGTAAATTTCTTGTAGTGTTCTTCATTAATGTTATATATCGTATCGATTTTGTACATATTATATATTTGTTATGTTTTTTATATTTCAATCCACTTTGATATACTAATAGTTTTAAATCCTAAGAAACAATCCATGGGTATCGTAAAATTACCAAGGAAATTGATTCTTGAAATCATCTTTATTATGAATAAAGTGTAGGTCATAAATGTATTATATTATAGGTCATTACAAATGACTATGAAAATGAAATCTGAATATCTATACTATATAGGATATTATATTCTATAATTGTATTATTTTTTATGATATGAGACATCATAATAGAAAAAAAATTTATTTCATTCATTTTTCTAATATAATAAGATATTAATTCTTATTGTATGAATATGCTAACTTGTGTGAGATATACATATAACCAAATCATGGTAAAAATATCAAGACATATCATTTAAAACAACCTTAGTGATATGATATACTCATAAAAGGAATATCATATTCCATGAATGACATATGACCTTGGTAAATCCTATATTAACCATTGAGCAAAAGGTTACTATTAACCATAATCATATCATAGGTGGTGAAGTGAAGGTCACATAATATTAATCCTATATAGGATAATTAGTTTGAGGATGAATTTCGAAATGTGTTTTATCATAATCGTTCGTTTATATGAACTCTCACTATGCTTATATAATTCCATTCATTATATTATAAATTATATGTGTTTTAGTTGTATGCTATAATTTCCAGGATAGTGGGTTATTCTAATATAGGTTATTTAATTATTATTAATATTAAGCGAGTCACATTATCAATCATTTTTTCTAATTTATTTCACCTAAAGGTGTTTCGAATTATCTCATGAAATAAAAAATAATAGAAAATATTAATATTCCAAATTTTCAATTAAAAATAATTAAATGATTTATATAATTATTATAAAAAATTTCATTCGTTATATTTATTTTTTATAATTTTCCTTATCATTATATATTAAATTTTTTTGACATACTAAATATATAAATATCACCAGAAATTTAATTGTAAACAATAAAATAACATTCTCAGTTTATATAAATGTTTATAATGTGATTTTGTACCATGAAAATATGAGTTTCTTTTAGACCTCACATCAAAGGTAAGTGGTCATTAGGAATTTACTAGTGATTAATTAGAATGAATGTTGGTCATGAAGATGGGAATTCATGGTCATTTCACCCACTAAGTCGAATAATTTCAATCTTTAGGTAACAATTATAGATATTATATTCATCTAGTAATCCATACCAATTCCAATTGTGGGGATGGTTTCCTTCTTTATTGTGATTTGACTTTGACCATGTGTTGAGGTGGATGTTATTTTATAACAAAGCTCAAAATTTTTATCATATTTTTCTGTTGTACATTGAAATTTAATATTTATTTGAAGTTTCATAGATGTGAACTTGGGAATTTATCACATTCCATATATACTGTAAATATTTTGGTGTTTTTATCAATACCATGACAGGGGATTCCTAAATATCCCTATAAATTGAGTGTAAACCCACATTTTTTAGGGATAGACAATGAGAATTGTTATACCTTTTATGGGTATGTGACAAGGAACCATGTGGTGCATTTTATAAGTATAAAACAATGGCTAATTGAAGTGAAATCATTGGTGATATTTTAATACATAATTTTAATTGGTTCTTATATAGGTGTCTCAGATGTCATAATTAACATGAATCCAAACCCAAATAGTTTGAATAATTATGTTTAACAGAAAATGCTATGACTTATCCACAAAATTTAACATTATGGGTTAAGAATGTTCAATAAGAGAAAGGGGCCTAGTAAATATCTTTATGGGATAGACATGTATTTTCCATTCCTAGTTAATCCTACTTCATGGTAAGAAAATTAAGAAGGGGTGATAATTAATAATGAATTTTTCCTCGTGAGGATGGGTTGATAGAATGAAATATTCCCTGTCGTTGACAGTTTTCTCATAGAAAATATAGTTGTTTCTGTGAATGGTGAAACTCTAGGAAAATAAATGGTTGATGTATGTTTTAACCATTGGGAATATAGATCAATATTGATTTTGTGATAATGGATATAACCTCATCATGATGATGTGGAGATTATGAATGGGTCAACATTACATGAGGGAAATCACCTCATGTCCACTAAATGTAGATCAAGAAGGATTAATAGTATCCTGAGGAATATAGTTGAATCAATAAGGAGTTGGAGATTTCACATAGAATTTGGCCCTTATATGCGTCTTCATCTGAAAAATGGATTGTTGGATTGGGATGGGAGACTATACAAATGTGGGATACAACCCGAGTAGAATGTTTTTGAAGATTATATATGGGTATCCATGTCATATTTTTTTGTATCGATGATGATCCAAAGTAATCAAATAAAATATAGTAATTTTTTGGGGAATATAGATTAGTAGGATTCCCATGAATTTTGGATCATTTATAGGTCCGTTGTGGCCAATAAGAAACATGGATTTTCATAATTTCCAGTATTAATTTAGAGATGTATCATCAGTAACAACACAACATGAATTATAATTATGAATGGAGTACATGGTTTGAAATTCCGAAAAACCCTTCAATTTGGGGAGAAAAATATAAATTCATTTTATAAATAAAAGTCATGATTAGAAAGGTTAAAATTTGTTTTAAAATCACAAACATATATTTCAAGAGGCCACCAAGTTGGAGTTTTAATGATGAATGTTGTATAGGTATCCTAGTAGTAGATGTGACCAAGGTGGGAGACCATAGAACAAGGAGATCTAATTGAAAAGAATGTACTAAATGGTATGCCCCAGTGGGTCTTGGATATGTAGGAACCCAAATTTTTTGTCCTCGATGAATATAGAACACTAGATTAAGGTAGAGTGAATCGGTCACTGTAGTATGGTGTGTAGGGTGATCATTTTTTCAATAATGATAGAAAGGAAAGGGGTTTACTAGAGTTGGTATGGGGAGATTTATCTATAGAAAATGTTAGATTGATATGGTCTCTATAACATATGTATGGTGAATTGATTCACTGAGATTTATGTAGGGTGAACTGGTAACCCTAAGAAATAGTCATGGGTTTTTGTTCTGCCCTCGTATGGGGTTGGATGAAGTGGTCTCCCAAATTAAGTCATTTTTGTGATTTTTTCGATTGTATAGTTCATTCGGTGATGACTTGGGTTCATGGTATCCTAATGTGTTATTTAGTGAGGGTTCATTCTATATAGTTTTTTGTACACAATGGTAGAAATGTGTCTAATAAATATTTTTGTTTTATTTTAAATAGTTATTTTAAAATGTCCAAATTTTTCTAGATAATTATCATCTAATATAGTCTTAATAAGGCATCATGAATGAAATTTATAGACTAGGTCCATGAAGGTTTGTTCTATCAGGGAATAAATTAATGTTTTCCTATCATTGACATATACGTTTAGTGTTGGAGACCCTTATGGTGTATTATTATAAAAAATCATCAATTATGGTGAATAAAGCATAGGTGAGGAAAGAATTTCATGCATATATCACTGCCATGTGACTATTGTGTAACTTTATTCCATGCGAGATTATTTCTCAAATGAGGTTGGTGTGTCTATGTAGTCACACAAACTGGATAGAGAAAACCTGATATATTAACTATTAGAGAACATTCATGGACCATTATAATGTGATAAAATAATACGGTCAAGCCCCTTGAAAATTGATATCTCACTTCCTGGGGCGTTCTCCTTGTCCATATAATTGTTCTCATCCTTTGCCAAAAAATATCTCACAATAAGTGAAACCTCTAATAATTATTTCTTATTTAAATATGGAGAATATTTTTTTATGTGAAGAATATTATATCATATTAATTTCATAAAAATAGAGTAATTTTAACACATTTTATACAAGGGTGTTACCCAGATTTTATCCCACCTACATACATGTTGTGGGAGTTAGTAGCAAGATAATGTGTAGTTATCAAAGAAATCAGATTAATGTAAAAGTGAAATCGTTCAATCTATAAATAGTACCCATTCATCCTCCAAAACATACACATAATAAAACCTTATATTATTTAACTCTATATAAACCCAATTCATTCTCTATATGTTTGTAAATTAAGTATCCTTCCACTGTCTCTCAAACCGGAGTTTTATGGTTTTAGAAGAATGAAATATTTTTGTAGAAATTTCACAATTGTAAAATTATCCTATATAGAGGTATTTGGAAAATATAAATGTCTAATGGAACAAGAGAAATAATTTCATGGGTGAAGATAACTAGAAGAATTGACCCAGGAATGCTCAACCTGGTGAAATATTTTACATTGTAAGAATTTAACTTGATTGTCTTCTGGATTTTATTATTTTTCCATTGAGAATTTTTAAATTTTTTAGGTTTTTCAATGGTTTTAGTGAATTGTAATCTTTCTAGAATAAATATATCTCCTACCTAAATTTCTTTTTCAGTTATTGAAGATGATAGCCATATATAGAATACGATCAAATATGTTGAGATTAGTATATTGAATGTTATCTAACATTCCACTTAGAAATTGGAATGTATCATTTTACAAGATTTTATAAAAAACCAACTTCGAATATTATTCCTCTAAATGGATTAATAATTTTGATAGATGTTATGATTCTAGAACATGACATTACCATCCCATAAAGCATAAATTTTCACTATCAGATGTCTCAAAAACAAATATCTAACTTAAAGGGAATATTAATTATGATGGTAATACCAACATAATGTATTTTATAAACCATTATATAGACTCTTTGAGGAATTCACCATTAGTGTATTACACCATAATAAATTCCTTTTAATTTTCTATATGCTATATAATACTCAATGAGGAGTTCATAATTGATGGAATTTCTCTCATGAGTATTCACAGAACTATTAGGTAAATTATAAATTCCCCAAACAAAAATATTTTTCATAATATTTTTTGAAATTATGATTCTACAATGGAATCAATATTTTTATTTTGTCTATTTCCATGCCACATGATAAATATGAACAATTACTGGTGTATAAAAACCGAAAAATTCAATTGACCAGAAAGGGGGGAAAACCATTTTTTCTAAAATATGTAAAAATTATGTGGAAGCCCAATACTAGATGAAGTCTATAATGAGTTTATAAAATATTGAGCCAGCTATAGTAATGTTGGGGAAAATAATTTCATTGAATGAAATATATTTTTTATAATAGGGGAGGATCTGAAAAATAAATGATACCTAGCCATGGATATCCATTTTAAAACACTAATGAAGATATTATTACACCACTAGGGAATGAAAAAAATTAAGAAAAAAAGTAACTACTCAACAAAATATACTAGTTTTTCGCAGGACAGATTCCTATGTATTATTTATACTCGTTAGTTTAAAACACATGGTTGTTAATATAATTTATATCTACCAATAAAAACTCAACTAGAAGGACATGTGGACAAGTTCTTCAATTGTTGGTTGCTAACAACTCAATATGATCATTATGGGATGGGGAAATAAAAAATTATAAGGGATACACAACCATCCAAGAAGAATTCATGTGAATCATTTTGTTCCATACATAGAGTATTTATATTAGGTTCTTTTTTATATACATTAAATAATGAACTATCATAGGACATACATTGCAATAATAATTTATCATGGATGGATAGTAGTGCACCATGGTAGCTACATATTGAGAACAATTACCCTAGTTTCTAAATATTATCATAGACATATAATTCTGAACATTGTGGTCATAGGTATAATAAACATGTATATTGATGTTCTATTTCACTTCATGAGGGAAAAATCACAATTATTCTTCTGTCCCTATAAAGATCATGTCATTACAGTAGTAGATAATATTAATTTCTCTATTTATAACTAGTCATTCGGGATGGACCTATAGGAGGAATCATCTTTGGTGATAGTTGGTGGAGGGAATAACTATAAATACTACATGATTCACATGTTTGAGAAGTTTTTTTACAATAGGTTTGTCCTATTTAATATTATGTAGTTCAAAATAAATTATATTTGATGAGATTACTATAATTATTGATGAGAATTACAAGTATAAAAAATATATAATTCAATCTACCACTATATTCCAACAATCTAGGTTTCTTATATGGTATGATATTTTAAATATTTATCAATAAACAATCATGATATTAATAATAGTTTCATTATAGATTAATGAAAATAATTTTCAAATTAAATATTAATTCATATGGGAATATGATATAATGAATTCATTTTCCATAACTAGTGATGAAAAGACCTACAAAACTATGGGAGAGATCATGTTCTATAACATCCCAAATAAATATGATCATATATAATCTTCATATATTTTTATAGATTTTTATTTTCATAATGTCTCTATTATCAAGGCCCCCTTAGAGATGGATCCCATAATATAGATTTATTTAATCCGTTTCCATTATAATCCCTATTAGTAACAATAACATTCTCAGCTAACAACATTATTTCTCTAAACCTCACACTTTATGAGGATTTTGTTAGTTATATCTCTATATCCAATACCATTAATCAGATAATACATGGGGGTCATGATAAATTTCCATGGTTTGGACATTCATGCTTGTCTAACTTCTATGGGGAAAAATAATGATCACTTCCTAAATCTATTAATGTTCATATGAACTAGTTAAATTTATTAATGAGATTTATAGTCTACCATTCAGGGAATCCTATGATCCTAATAATTATTTGAAACTAGGTAAAGGAAACTTCACTCCATTGAATGCATAAATCATTAAGGGAAAGCTATGGACTGAGACCATGAAGAGAATAATAGGATAACTAAAGAGGATTCACAACAATAGAAAAATAAATCCACCATGGACTAAAATATAGATGAAAGAAATATCATATAATAAAAATGAGAGAACAGTTTTTAGAAGCATTGACCAACCATGATAATAGAGAAACCAAGAACATGTTGTACGGATGAAAGAATGGTATCTATTAACCAAGAATGATGGTTCTAGGAAGTGATCCTTCAAAATTTAATGAACACTACTCACTAAATATTAGGTTATTAGAAGTTATTATATAACTATATTTTTTCATATCTATTTAATTATTGAATCCTTTTTTATTGTTGAAGGGATTTTTTAATATTTATTTTCCCCTTCATTTGATTAATATCATGGATGAGTCACATTGTTTAAATTTAAATTATTGTGGAACTATTTACCTTTATTATTTACTCAATCATGAGTTTACTATTACTAATGATCCTCATAATTAATAACATCAGAAAAATGTGAATCCACATTAAAATTGAATAAAATGGTTTGTATTAGGTAAATCAGGACAGCCAAATAATTTTTTAAAATTGGATTTCCAACTAATAATGTGCTCATATATTGGTATGTTCTGGATAAATTTAGAGACTTGTGTGCACTCACCCTACACTAATGTTAGTCCTCTCAAATATGGAAGATGATTTCTACTTCAGACTATTCTCAATGTAATATATAGGAATTCTAGATATAGTGACATATCTTTCATCACGGTAAATTAGAGTAATCCCACTAAGACTTTAAAGATGATTTCCTCCTAGATGTGTGATCATGGATGGGTATTTGTATGTTAGATTTGGGGTCATTTTTACGATCCCCATACACTATAGTTAGTTCATTAAAATATAAGGGGAGAAGATACTCATAATTAGTATGATTCGTGAGGTAGTGTATGGAATGAAAATTAACATGATCTAGAGAGTGAAATAACCTATAGAGTACATCATTTGGTATTTATAATGGGTGATATGAACTGATATATAAGGAGAATATAACGGTTCTCTAATTTTATCCTCTGTTAATGGACCAAGATAGTAATGACTAAAATTTTCAAGGTTCAAATAATATAACTCAAAATATTTTCATCTCTTTCAAGTTTAACATTATCTTTTACTTATTCCTTGGATTGAGGGGAGATTATGGTTACAAAATTCAATTTTTTCAATATAACCTCTATAGGTATATAAAATGGAATGTTTGGATTCTTGTCCTTTTTCAAAATTACTAAATTATTAATATGGTGGGTGAGATGTATGTTTAGGAATTTGTCCCTCATTTTTTCCATGATTTTCATTTTGGGTTTTGGACCAAGAGATTTTTGTCTCTTACATTATGTAGTGTAAAATATAAAGGTTTTGGTTATGGATATGTTGAAAACTCTGGGGTGGGGATAAATATTTTTGTTGACACGTTGACTAATTTGATACATTAAAATTGTTTTTCATTAACCTCTTTCTTTGTTAATAAAATATTTCTCATATTCAATCTTCTCCCCATAATAATATTATGAAACAAAATCCAATTACAATGACACAAAGGAGACTTGATATTTTAAAAGATGACCACTAAAAGAAAAAAACTTATTCATTGGTTCAGATGTGAAAAATTAATGATCAAATGACCCACTAGAAATAAATATGTGACTATAAAATATTGTGAATATCCACAATTATGATATTCACAATAGTATCATGATAGTTCATAGTGAATCACGATCCAATATAACTTCCCACTAAGTGTTCATAATGATTTTAAGCATTACATAATCAATGTACAACTTGATTCTTCTCCCTCATCACATACTACAAATTAACATGGAAGAATCTTACTTCCCCCTACTTATTCTCTAGAATTATTTTTATGAAACTAATCATTTTATGAGAATATAAGTGTACAATGGTTTTTTTAACATTTTTTCATTATAGTTCATAAAAATAAATAATTTTTCATAATAGAAAAAGAAAATGATTTCTTTCTTATAGGGATGAAATAATTTCTCATTAATTGCAAACATAATGAATTTACTTCCACATCCTTCATCTTCTACTTATTTTCAGTTAACATTCATAATTTTTTTTATTTTTTATTCATGTATATTTAAGGAAATATTATCACTCTAGTACTCTTAATATTTCTTTAAATCTACCGAGGTTTAGGACGATAGAGTCATATCATATATCCTCTCCTTCTTTCAATACATAATTCTTTTCAATCATAGATATAGTATCAATTTTCTTTCAGTATTCATTCAATGTATAGAGTATATATATAAGAATATATAATAATGCATAATTAGATTAAATTTTCCTTTTCACAAACATTTAAAAAATATATATAAATATCATTGTAATAATTTTTGATATTCTAGACATCTTGAAATATCAATTCAGTAAATATATAGTATCCCTAATAATTAATTCCTCAACCTTCATATTTTAATCGATACATCATGGATACTTCCATGAGGAATCATTTTTGTCTCTAATAATTTTTTCATGAAATGAAAATATATATACAAATATACCATATATGTTTGATGATACATTAAAAAAATTAGGCAAAAAAATTTTCATTATGGTGCATAGATTCTCCATGGATTATTTTTTTTATCTTTAGACAGAATCATGAAACATACATTGTGATATTTTAAATTTATTTAATATTATATAAATAATAATTTTTATAAAATTTATAAATGAAATATCTTAAAAAGAAGAAATGTATTTTCTGGTCCAAAAATATTATATGGGACTAAGAATATGACACAAAATCAATCAAATTGTATTAAGATGTAAAATGTCAAATGGTGTACGCGTGATGATGTTTACACAAATCCTTATGATGTTCTATATTAATGAATTTAAAATTATATTATTTATATATATTGTTATAATCCTTCAATGCATTCAGGATGTTCATGAAAAATAGATGATTCAAAATACATTTTATAATGATCTCTATCATGAGTCCATTCCAATTATTCTATCATTGGGTGACTTAAATTTTTCCTAGATATTAGGATTCAATATGCATTCAGGTCTCATTATTTTACTTCAAATGATTCCACGTTTTTTAGTAACTCGCCTATAATATGTTTTTCATTTACTCAATGTTCTCCTGAAACAAACATTCAATGATCCTTTATTGATGATATGTGATATTTTTCTAATCTAGAGGTATTCAATGAGATATTCATTCATTTTTATAGTGAAACATGTCCAAAAAAATACAAGCACTATGTTTCTTTTTGAGTAAGACACTGTAAACAAAATTGATTATGACCAACAGTCATCCATTATTTTTCTAATGAACAACATACCACATATATAATCCCACAAGAATGTGTTATTTACTGTAAATATTTTCTATATTTTCTACAACTCCTCATGCACATCGTAAAATCCCTTAGGTACCAAAATTTCCTAGCAGGACAATGTTCTACTCTAAACATGTTCTTGAATTATTACTATTGGATCAACCAATGTAGGGGCCCGATCTTCACCCATACACGCCAATATACCTACCAAAACATTTCTGATTGTCTATTAATCTCTCCGTGATATCCTATAGGATTTGGTGTGAAACAACTTTTTTCAATACATATTTTCTATATAATAATTTATTATATTTTAGTCATTTTCCAGTACTCAATTGTATTCACAAGGCTTTAAAAATTCAAGAAACAAAATTTTTTACTTAAAAAATTTTTTTCCTTTTTAAAATTAAATACATAGTCACTACAATCATCAAATATATATTGAGTAGTCCTTGTATATTCTCTATGTGCCTTTCAAATTATTTAAAAATTATTTAATTCATTATAAATGAATTTTCTAAATATATTCCTACAACTATCTTTGAAATATTCTTCACAATAACTAGATTTGGATTCTTCTTCTAAAATTATTCACGTCATCAAAAAAATTATCATTCAAAAGGATGATAAAAACAACCTTGGTATATAATTTTTTTTACTTTCATGAAAAAAACACAAAAAAAACTCCAAGGGTGCTCAATAATCTTTCCCATTGTATTTTATTGTCAGCCCAATCAAATGGTTTGTCAATATGTTCTTTAATAATTCACTTCTTCTACCCCTATTTCTCATTAATATTTTATTTCAATTTTAAAATATTTCTTTATTAAAAATAAAAAAAAAAGCGAATAATTGAATGGTTTCATTTCATTCACAAGAAATGTTCCACTAATAATTTTTATCTATGTTTACATAAATCATCCTAGTTGTAGAAAAGAAGATGGTCTAATATAAACCAATAATATATTTATAAATAAAAAATAATTTAAAAATATTAATATGATAAACTCTTTATATTTATCAAATATAGATAATTTCTTCCAGTCTTATAAAATTAATTAATACTAATTGAGATACAATATTTCTCATGAAATATATCATCCGGAATTTCTTACAATCACATCGATGAAAATGATACAATCATTCAATAACAATATGTCTATTTGATAATTTTTAAAATTTCACTAACATGAAAATTTTTCCAATCAAAATCATGTCATTTATTAACAATTTTTTTTCTAATTTATGATATTATCTTATTTTAGTGACCAAAAATGATAGTTTAATATAAAAAATATCTTCAATGACAGGTTTTCTATTCATATACTAAAATTTTATATTTTCATGATGTTAATAGTTATTGGATATTATTCAAAAATTATTAAAATAGGTCCCCCTCTAAGGAACCCCTATTATAACCAACATTAATTTGTCTTACTTCATTGTTTATAATTATGTATTGTCTCAATAAGAGAATGAGTAAAATGATCTTTTCATGTTGTTTTCCATTTTTGACTGTTTATTTAATCTTCAATAACAAATTCAATTTTCTCATATTATATTTGGATGATCAATTGAGAGATACAACTATGAATATGTCTGCATCACCTTTCTATAATGTTTCGAAATATTTTGATTCATTTAATGTTTTTATTAGAGAAGACATTTATCCTTATATGCCTAAAATGGTATGAAAAAAGTAAAACCACATAATGTGGGAATAATCTAGAACATTTTTTACATGATGTCAAAATATGGTTCAGATTGTTTTTTTCTATAAAAATACATAATTGATCATACCACCACACAAATTTTTGATATATATATTTTCTTTAGATATCATGGTTATATTTTTGTCCGTAACCACATTTTGTGGATTAATTGTATTTTAATAACCATTCATGTAATATAAATAATGAGATGTAACATTAGAAACTTCTAAAGAAGCTTCCTATATTGGATGTTTGTCTAATCAGACATTAATATTGTTTAAAATACTCTTGAATCTCCAACATAGATCCTAATTTAATCATTGGTTTTTATTTGATGAAAAAATATTTAGAAATCTGACTTATTAATATGGAACATTTTGTTTTCCTTTAAAAATTCATTTAGTTTTTCTGTTCATTATTATTAATTCCTTCTAAAAAATTATTTTCAAAATAAAAAATATATATTTACCCACTTTGGAAGTCTATATAAAGTGTCCACATAGATAATTTTTTATTTGATTCACTAAATGAGTCCATAAATCATTTCGTGAAATAATTTCCCTTTATATTTCTACTTTATTCAACATGTAATTTCATCAATGGCTTGTTTTCAACAAAAAATGGTTTTTTAAACATCTCAATATTTGAAATAACATTTCCAATATTATATAGAACTCCTTCTAGACATATTTTACAAACAATGAACATGAACCTTCTTCTATTTTTTATTCAATATTGACTCATTATTTTTTTAATTTTCATTGAAATTTTATAGTTATCAACATTTATAATCATGTTTTCGAATGTTTTATCACATTTATTTTTAAATTTCAACAACATTCTCTCCCCATAATAATTTGATATATTCTTACATGGGCCTACATCAAACATATAACCAAAATAATTTCAAAAATCATATATATTTGCTGTGACTATACAGCTCCATATAGATATATATATATTATATTATATCAGTTTAAATGAATTGTAATTTAATATCATTAAAATAATCAAAAAACCCCAGATAGAGTTGTGAATTTGGATATTAAATATATAATCATCTTATTTCATGAAATATCATTATTTTCTCCCACAATAATCTTATCACATTTTAAAATTTATAGAAATATTTTACTTAATGATTTTATTCATAACCTTGTGAATTGAAACATATAAATGGTTGAACATAAATTCCTATAATGGATGAACATAAGAGATATAAATCAATGATCATATGTTAACATAGGGTATGAATAATTTTATGGGAAAATTGCCTTATTTTTAAATAATCATAACCATTCAGTAAAAGATCATTAATCATAAATAAATAAATAAGGATTTTTCAAAAAAAAGGAATAAGTTTTAAGTTTTAGGAATTATACATAATAAATATTGATTGATAATAATTTACCTTAATAATTAGAGATATTTTTTTGAATACACTAATGCATAGAAATTAATTTCCTTGGTCCATGTTAATTTCCAATCCTATCATGTTATATTGGATTCACTACCCAATATACTATTACCATAGTCAATCTTCACTCTAAATACTATCATATTATACAAATTCTTTTAAAAAATAAGATCAATGCACATTCAAGTCATTACAATCTCATGAAATATCTAATATTACCCAATGCTAAATTGGGATATATAACTATTATACATCCCCTTATTAAATTAAAATACTTCATATGTGTTACACATCATAACAAAAAATTTATGAAATCATAATATCATAACCCATGGAAATAAAACAAGTTTTAAGAAAATTTTATCATTTCATTATTGAATAATATGTGCATAAGAAATAAGATTCATAAAGGTTCAACTATACAATAATTTACTCATGGGAAAGGGAGAAGACTCATGAATAATCCGAAAATTTTCATCACAATAATCCATACATATAAAAAATGTTCATTCTGTCATAATATTACATCTATAGAGAAGTGTAAAAATACACAAAATATTTTTAAATGGAGGAATAAAACATTTATAACATCATTACTACCATTCTTGGAAAATAAGAGAAAATTATTTTTCTTTTCATAAAATTTAATAAAAATATTCTAGGAATATGGATGATATAACATTATTTGAATAAATTCATGTAAAATATTAAGTTACACATCAATGAAAATAAAGTTCATGGTTGTAGGAAAATTAGTTCATGCTATATACAATATAAGAGAATATTTCTTTCACACTATTGTAAGAATAAAAATACAACATGATGGGAATACATTTCGAAATATTCAATTCAAAACCATTTTTTATATTTTTATAATTATTAAATGATCTTTTCTGAATAATTTCTTATTTTTCTAATAACATTCATATATTTTTTAATCATATGAGTAATTAATAAAAAGTTCGTCATCCAAATAGGAATGAAGCTTGGATTTTCATTCCAAAAATATTTTATGTAAAAAGTATAGTAAAATGGTAGAAATACCAAAATATTTGGAAAATATTAGACTAGAAAAAAAATATAAGGTGTTTAATGGATTATATCTATATAATTTTCCTCAATCCTATATTACCATAAAAAAGCTCATAAATAAATGATATTATATCATGAACCCCATAGCTCTTGTTTTGTCTTATAATTTATCTATTAAAATACAATAAGAAATATTTAGTTTTTATATTCAAAAACTAAATTCAAATATTACTTACTATGTATCCTTACATTATAATTTCAAATTATCTTTTTATTGTCAATTTATTTATTTAAATGAACATTAAGGTTTAACCTAGTCTATTTTCCACGCAATATTTTGTTCGATAGATGTGATAAATTCAACTTGATCATTATTTTATCATTTATAGAATACAATACCGAGAAATAAATTACTTATATATAATATATGATTTTATAATTAATCTTATAAATCATTTATGAAAATGAAATCACATCACTATGTGGGGGTTGTAGTTCACACATATGTGTGTGCAATATTATTATTTTTAAATGAATTGGAAGGTAATAAATTAGATAAGATATGGAATTAAAAAATAATATTTATGTCATAAATATCATATATAACCATTAAATCCATCATAATAACTGACATTTAATTACGGTTATGGAAAATGTAAGATATTGATATGTAGAGGTGGTAGTCCACACATATACATTAGTGATACATTATATTTACATTTAATGTTAATGAGGTGGAAAATGGATTATCCATAATCATACTATTAATTTTATATATTTTAGACTAATAATTCATTATTATATAATATATACCACATATTTAGAAAAGTTTAAAATGTATTTAAAATTGAATGTACACATTTATGAGTTATATCTCTTCACTGAAAATCCCCTATTAGATTACACAATAAGCCTTGAAATGACGGTATTCTAATAGGAAAGAAAATCTAAGACATTGGTAGAGATTTTAGGAAGGTATTAAGGATGGTATTGGTCAAGATATAAGGCTTATAAAGAGTGAGGAAAATAAGATATTTGTTATTATTTTATAGTGGAGTAGGAGGAAACAATATTTTTCGAATTCATAAAATATAATAATGCCTTACAAAAATCAAGATGATCCAAAATTAAAAATATAATAACTTCGTAAGGTCACATTATAGTTATCATAAAAAAATTATATTAATGATTTATATTTATATATTAAAAATTAACTTTTAGGCTCACTGTTGGTAAACATGTTTCTACCTTAACCGTGGAAACACATTTTATGCCTCTACTATTCATTGTGAAAAAATTAAGTGGAAAATATTAAAATATATTAATTATTCTACATAAAAATATGGAACTCATTTTAATATATTAAATTTCATTTTTTTGAAGAAATTCATTTTAAAATAATTGTGAGAATTTTTATAAAATAATTTTATGAAAAATATATTTTTAAGAATAAAAAAATGTTTACTTTCATTCCATTCCATGTAAAATATAAGGTCCCATGATTCTTTTCAGACTAGATTTTAATAATAAATTTAAATTTTTTATTTTCGGTTCTTATAAGGGGTAAAATATTCATTTCCCCAAAAAAAATCTCGTATAAGCACTCTATTAGTCCTGGAATATAGTGTCTACCGAAATATAATGGTATGGTATAATTACAAACAATTAATATATATTTGTGATATTTAATATGTTATGTATTTAATTAAATATTAATATTATTTGAAACATCTTTTCATTATTTTTTAGTGGATCACTGGATTGAGATTCCTCATCTGTTGTGGAGTCTAAAATATGATGTATTTTATAAGAGAGGCTGAAACTCATGTCTGGCACTAGGGTGAGGCCCCATTTTGTGTTTTTTATTTTCATAATAATTTTTATTATCTTTTCACCACTGGATTATCATGTATGTCTATAGTGGGATTCCTTTTCATGATTTGAAAGAAAAAGTGAGTGGGATAGAGAGAAAAATAGATAGATGATGGTAGGAAACACTATTGATCTCGGTAGGAGCCATATTATCTTGCGGCAGTAATTGAATCTAGATATGGGGAAAGTTTTAGTGGATTATTCCCAATGGTATGACTTTTTTTGTGTAATATATCCATATATGTTTACCAAATTAATGTTTTAAGTCCCAATTATCAATTCTCTTGTCCCCTTGATGTTAAACATATAGACTTTGGGAAGTAAAATGTTGTTTTGGGTTGATTTGAAGAGTTTCCCATTTGAAAAATCATGATCACATGATGTGATGTTCATAAACACATGACATGTGTAATTTACTTACATGTAAGATGATCCTTGTATATGTACACACCACATATAGGGTATACATGAAGTTAACTTGTACTCTTCCATGTAGTTGAGGACCTTTCTTGTAACACCTGAGACTTTTATGTGAAGTATTTTGTTTTTATGTTATATAAATCATTAAAGGAATCTTTCACTACACACAAAACTAGCTTGGCTTGCTTTACACGCAACCGCGGCCTTCCTCGATAGCTTGTGTCGTACGCAATACCGAGTTTCACTAAACAATGATATGCTATTAAAATATTATTAAAACTGGCCTTTATGAATAGTAATACCCACTTTTTTAAATTTTATAAATTTTATTATTTAAAATGGACTTCATTTTTGGATTCAGAATATCGAAATTAGCCTAGGGTGAAATTTTGGTACTTTTCTGAAAACTTTCAATTTTTGATGAATAGTGAAACCACTAAGTGGTAGTTAAAAACATAATTTTTCATAAAACATAATTTTACCGCTTCTGTGAGTGGAATTTCGAAAATCCGAGAGACACGGTTGATGTCAGTAAGTAAAATGTGGTTCAATGAGATGAAAATAATTTTTTGGTAAATAGTAACTTTTTACTTTATTTTACCACGGTTAAAAGTAAATAGGGTAATTAAGGGTAAAAATGATATTATTATTACTTTACACATGTCCTAATTATATTGGACAAGTGTAATTCGACCAAAAACAACCTTAGGAATAAAATATGACCATTTAGTCCCACTTGGATTAGATTAGGACATTTATTATTAATTTATTTAAAGAAGGGTTAAAAACGTTAAAATCAAAGTTTAATAAATAAATAATTTTTAATATGGGGTTATACATAAGTTAATTCGACTATAAATATTAATTAGGATGCTAAAAAGATTTCCTACACAATGGTATTTTATTTGTAATTTTTAGACATTAAATAATTTAATTTATTTATGACACAATGATGATGCAGTAATTATCTTATTAATGAAATATTGACATAATTGATGTTATAAATTACCAAATAAATGAAATTTGAAACTTTTTATGAATTACACTAATTTTATAGGTTAATATGACATGTTAGTATTGATTTAAGTAACTTGGTTCGAACTAATCATTCTGTTATGATTTTCACAAAAATCAATTACTAAATAGTGTCAAAATTGACATAAAATAGTTTTTAAAACAAATATTATATTATTAATTGTTATTTTATTCTTTAAAATCTAAGGTTCGTCCAAATGACTTAGATAATGTTATAAATTTTAATAATAAACAACTTGGGGTTCGTTTGGCTTGATACAGTAAGTTTATTAACCTTATAGTGTAAGAAAACAAGAAGACACGGTAAAAGTTAAATTATATAACTTAAACTTAAATCTAAATGATAAGGTTACAATTGATACCTAAACTTGTCTAAATTCTATTTGATTAGAGGATTTCGAACCCTACCCACTTTATATTCTAAATATATCAATTTGGAGCTATTAAAAATCGAATTTGACTTTATAATAAAATAATATTTTTAGTTATTCCAAAGGTTCCCCTCTCCTCCCTTATAAAAGGGCACCTCCTCCTCCTCTTCCTCACACGACTTTGAGCCTTCAACCTCAGCCAAACCCTGCCAATTTCTCCTCTCCACTTCCCTAGAAACATTCTAGAGGTACTGGTCTTCTTCAATGACCTATTTTAGTGCCCTAAAAGGAGGTCTCAAAAAAGCACTTCAAAGAAGAGGTAATGTCAGTTACTGATTCTTTCATATTTATTTCTTCTTCCACTTCTTCTTATTTAGTTGTTTAATTATGAAGTAAAAACATCAGTATCAATAATATACTGATATGTTATTATAAGTATGAAACAACCCTATTTCACCATCTATCCATCCTACAGAAATAGAAATCACAGCGCGTGCGTACGTACGGAATACCGTCTCGATGCCGTGGTGTAATCTATTTTCAACCACCACCTTACTTGAATGGGTACAATGGTGTAAATAATGACTATATGATACTATTATAAAGTGATATTGATTCTGAAATAGTATACATGCACTCCAATACAATTCCACGATCATAGGAACGATATCATCACTCGTGCGTACGTATGGAATACCGTCTCCACGATGTGATACGACTCGTTCTACATGATCTTCATTTCATAATGATTATATAAATTAATTGAATGAATTAATATGATATATATTACACTAATAACATTCTGGAAATGAGGTATCTATAACCTAATGAGAAGAATAAGAATTTATTCGACAAAACACGCATAAGAACAAAAAGTAATAAACACCCGAATAACATGTAGTAATGAAATATTTCTAATAAGAAGCTAAGAATATGATCATATATGATATCATAACAATAATTATGATCCTTTAATAAGTCAATAACATTATTTAAATCATTATACAGGAGGTTCGGACACTTACGAAGCAAATCAGACCTAAGTTAAGGGAAAATATCACAATCTCATTTTATCCGAGATTGTTTATACTTTGGTATTTACTGGGGTGTATTTTATCATCCACATCTATGTTTCCTCAATATGTAATATTTATATCCTTCTACAATAGTTTATAACCAATTTTACCCTTCGGTGAGTTATTAGTAAAAGATATGAAAGGAATCTTTTGTCATTTTTCGTACGAGGTACTTTTTGACTTTTCCGACAAAAGTACGAGAAGAATGTTTTTTTAACTTATACGGCATGAATGGATTTTAAAAAAAATATTTCCAAGAATATTCCTTTACAAGTTTTCAAGTTTATTTTTAATCAACTTCTTTTAGTTTCAAATTGTATGACATGTTATGAAAGGAAAAATGTTTTTGAAGTAAAAATGGATATTTTCCTCAAGAATGGAGTTCAAGAGTTTTATCAAAATCATTTTACATATAAGATAATAAAGGGTTCTGTCTCTATCCCTATTATTACATTGATTTGATTATGTTGTGATGGAAATATTTTTATGAATTCCTTTATCTTATATGAATTGTTTTATAATGACCCGATGTTTAAGAATCCCATTTTTATTACATAGGTTATGCAATGATGTGTGATTTATGATTTTCTGTCACACATAAGAATGGTATCATTATGATATGGATGTGACCTATATCTCCCTCAAATGCATTGGGTAAAGATTTTATATCTCATGAGACAGACATTGCTGGAATGGTAGGTTGTACCGGTTCAGTGAAACAAGACTGAAACGAGGAGTGAACTTGGTTCAGAAATGGAATTTGTCCACTATGTTAGTATTGGAAATGAGTCTTGACTAATAAGAAATTATTCTCTATTATTATGTGTGTATGCCACAAATTTTCATGTTTTATGTTATGATTATTGGGATTCCATTTCAATACTACAATTTATCCCATGTTATGAAATTATGCTCTCTTTTGCAGGTTAAGATTTCCAAAGTTATGTTCTTATGAATATGATGTGATTGATATTTCTTTTTCTAACCCTTACTGAGCATTTGAGCTCACCCTTTTGTATTTTTTATTTCCCCAGGTCAGGAAGAAGGTTTTTAAGTAAGATATTCCAAAAGGGACTATAGATATGATGAAATAAATGGGAGACAGTGTAAACGCTTTATGAACCAGTTGTTTATGTTTCCCAGTTTCTAAAGACACTATACCTATACGGTCCTTTCGTGGTTTTGTTATATGTTTTAATAAGTATGCTTCAATTTTGATGTATTAACAATGTATGTAAAGTATGGGTCATTATAGTTGGTATCAGAGGAAAGGTGTAGTCAACCTTTAGAAACTAGGATTTGAAAGCCTTAGTAAGAACCCTAAGGATAAGTTTAAGCATAGAACACAATCATAGTGTTTTATAAATGGCCATGAATAACCTAGGATAAGACCTTAAGTGTGAAATTTTATTCTTGATTATGTGGTTTTCCTATTATAATTAGTGTTTCTCACACTATTCTTCTTGGTTTTAGTCAATGGTTGGAACCCGAAGGAACTGTGTTAATGCAGAATGCGACGAGCAATGCAATGATTGTCCCCCTGAGCAACCAAACATTATGGGAGCTGGAATGAAAAATCTTGTAGCCATGCTCACACAACTTTCTCATGCTATGAATCATACAAGACTTTCAAACAAGAAAAGGAAGGAGCAACATTCTATTGAATCCTTCATGAGAAAGCGTCCACCTTCATTCAGCGGGTCTACAGATCCATTAGTTGCTGAACAATGGATTAGTACCATTGAAAAGATATTTTCAGTTCTTCAATGTTCTGAGCATGATAAAGTCATCTTAGCAGTGTATCATTTGGAAGGTGATGCTGATCAATGGTGGAATCTTATTAAGAATACGAGGAAAAGGGATGAAATTGAGTCCATGGAATGGGACGAGTTCAAGAACTTATTTTTCAATAAGTACATCCCTCATATTCTCCGAACAAATATGGAGAAAGTGTTTCTTGAACTGAAGCAAAAGGATGATGAATCTACTGGTACCTATGAAGCAAATTTTACAAGACATGCAATGTACGCTTCTGGTATTATTATCCAACCTGAGTGTAAGACCGATCGATTCTTTAGTGGCTTAAAACCAAGTCTTCAAAGGGCCTTATCCATAAGGTTCTTCAATAGCTATGAGGAAATCATTCGATGTTCTCTCAAAGTTGAGATGGAGATTGGAGTAACCCATCAGTCATATGGGTTTGATAAGAAGAGGAAAATATAATTCAAAGGAAAATCTAAAGAGCACACTGAAAAGAAGATGAGCTTTCCCTTATGCTCAAATTGTGGAAAGAAACATGGAGGGAGTTGTCTTAAAGGGACAATTAAATGTTTCAAGTGTGGAAAAGAAGGTCATTGGGCATTTGAAAGCCGCGATGATGGGAAGAAGATTTCTAATGATGCAAACAAAGGAAGGGATACACAGAATGAACCTACTACACTTCAATGTTTCAAGTGCAAGGAGATGGGACCTTATGCCAATAAATGACCTAATCCATAGGGTTGTTGATGATGGTCAACGTCAAAAAACTCTTAAGGCTAAAGGAAAAGGAAAGTCACATGAAATTTATATCAGCGATGTGGAGTACAATAACGATGTGGTGAAAGGTACACTTACCATCCACTCTAAAGTAGAAAATGTTTTATTTGATTCTGGATCCACCCACACTTTTATTTATGAAGAATTTTCTAAGGGTATCACCGTATTACCTCAACAATTAGATGTTGAGTTAGTTGTGACAACACCTAATGGCACAACAGTCGCATCAAAAGTTTATAATTCTTCTCCGATCGAAGTTTGTGGGAATGTGCTTCCTGTAAATCTTGTGATCCTTCCTATAGTGGAATTTGATGTGATTCTTGTCATGGATTGGCATTATTTATATGGATCTCATATCAATTACCAAAGAAGGGAAGTCACATTTCATATTTCAGATAAATCTATGATCGTCTATCAATGCAAGGATGATCATAACCTTCCAGTGGAAATTCCTTCTACCTTATGGGTCTTGATTCCACTAAATGAAGGTTATTTATCTCAAATGGTTGGTGAGAAACTCATGATTAAGAATATGCCCATTGTACGGGTTTTTGATGATGTCTTTCCAGAGGAATTACCGGGTCTTCCACCAAATCATGAAGTTGAGTTTTCAATAGTACTCGTACCGGGTGATTTTCCTATTTCAAAGACACATTATAGAATGGCCCTAATTGAGTTGCAGGAATTGAAGAAGCAACTCCAAGAGAATCTTGATAGGGGATTCATATGCCCTAGTGCATCACCTTGGGGAGCACCTGTTCTATTTGTTAAGAAGAAAGATGGATCAATGAGACTCTGAATTGATTATCGAGAACTTAACAAGATCACTATCAAGAACAAATATCCTCTACCACGCATTGATGACTTATTTGACCAACTACACAGAGCTCTATACTTTTCCAAGATTGATCTTCATTGAGGGTATCATCAATTAAGGGTCAAAAGGGAGGATATACCAAAGACGACTTTCCGTACAAGGTATGGACACGATGAATTTATAGTGATGCCATTTGGTCTTACTAATACCCCTTCTATCTTCATGGATCTGATGAATTGAGTGTTTGGAGACTACCATGATCAATTTATGGTAGTCTTTATAGACGATATTCATGTCTATTCAAAGAGCAAAGAAGAACATGAAGATCACTATAGAATTATATTGAATACCCTGAGAAAAGAGAAGCTTTATGCCAAATTTACCAAGTGTCAATTTTGGCTTCAAAAAGTTTAATTTTTGGGACACATAATCTCAAAAGAGGGGATATATGTAGATCCAGCAAAAACAGAGGTTATCGAAAGATGGTCGAGACCAACAACAGTAACTGAGATCCGAAGTGTTCTTGGTTTGGCTGGATATTATCGAAGTTTTGTGAATGCTTTTTCACGATTATCTAATCCACTCACCAAGTTGACTTGGAAAGGAGTTAAGTTTGTTTGGACGGAAGAATGTGAAGAGAATTTCAAGGAGTTGAAAAGATGGTTATCCAGTGCACCTGTGCTCACACTGCCTTGTAGTGGAGAAAGGTTTGTGATCTATAGTGATGCATCCAAGAAGAGATTGAGGTGTGTTCTTATGCAAAATGATATGGTGATAGCTTATGCCTTACGACAGTTGAAATTCCATGAGCAAAATTACCCAACACATGATTTGGAGTTAGCTGCGGTAATCATTACATTAAAGATTTGTAGGCATTATCTTTATGGAGAATGGTGTGACATTTATACTGATCATAAAATCTTAAAGTATATTTTCACACAAAAGGAGCTGAATATGCGTCAAAGAAGATGGTTGGAGCTGATTAAGGATTATGAATGCTCAATACATTACCACCGTGGAAAAGAAAAATGGGTGGCAGATGCATTATGTTGACAAGACCATGCCATTTTATCCATGATGAGGATCATAAAAGATCCAATATTTATGGATTTACAAAGGACGGATCTTGGAATTATAATGGAAGGGGAAAATCTTATCTTTCTCAAATGAATGTTCAACCATCTACACATGTGAAGATTAAAGAGGCCCAGAAAGATGATGTCGAGTTACAAAAGAAGGTGAGAAATGTTCCTGAATTCAACCTTGATTGTGATGGGATAATAAAATTCAGGAATCGGGTTTTTGTTCCTCCCATCCAAGAATTAAAGAAGGAGCTGCTGGATGAGGCTCATAGTTCTTAATTCTCTATTCATCCTGGAAGCACGAAGATGTATAGGGACCTGAAAGAGTACTTTTGGTGGGATGGCATGAAAAGAGATGTTGCTAAATATGTCTCTCGATGCTTGGTTTGTCATCAAGTTAAAGATGAGAGACAGAAGTCTAAGGGGATGTTACAACCATTACCCATACCTGAATGAAAATGGGAAAACATCAATATGGACTTTGTCACAGGACTTCCTAAAACATCCAAAGCCAATAATGCTATATGGGTCATAGTTGATCGTCTTACCAAGTCTGCACACTTCATTGCTGTTAGATAGGATTTCTCTCTGGATCAGCTTGCCAAGATATATGTAAAGGAAGTGGTAATATTGCATGGAGTACCACTTTCTATTATATCTGATCGGGATCCGAGATTTACCTCGAAGTTCTGGTGAAGTCTTCAGTATACTCTGGATACAGAGTTGAGTTTCAACACTGCTTATCATCCTCCTACAGACGGTCAGTCTGAGAGAACAATTCAAACTCTAGAAGATATGTTGAGAGCTTGCTCTATGGATTTCAAAGGTGGTTGGGATCAACACCTACCATTGGTGGAATTTTTTTATAATAATAGCTTTCACTCCAGTATTCAGATGGCTCCTTATGAGGCTCTCTATGGAAAGAAATGCAGGACTCCAACTTGATGGGATGAAGTTGGGGAAAGAAAGCTATTAGGACCTGATCTCATTGATGAAATGGCAGAAAATGTCAGATCTATTCAACAACACATAAAACAGCTTAGAGTCGACAGAAAAGTTATGCCGACAACCGATGAAAAGACATAGAGTTTGAAGTGGGTGATAAATTGTTCTTACGAATATCTCCCTGGAAGAGAGTCATGAGATTTGGAAAGAAGGGGAAGTTGAGCCCTAGATATATCGGTCCTTTTGAAATACTGGATCGTGTTGGGAAGGTAGCTTACTGATTGGTGCTTCCACCGAATCTCTCTCAAGTACACGATGTGTTCCATGTATCTCTCCTGAGAAAGTACATACCTGATCCTTCACATGTACCTAGCTCAGAAGTTATACCGCTGGAACAAGATCTTTCTTATGAATAACAGCCGATAGAGATTCTGGATCGTAGCGAAAAAGTCCTACGAAACAATACCACTCTCTTAGTGAATGTTTTATAGAGGAACCACCAATTAGAAGAAGCTGCATGGGAGCTTGAGGATATGATGACAGAGAGGTATCCTCATCTGTTTGTTACAAAGTGACGAATTTCGAGGGAGAAATTCATTTTAAGGGGGGTTGAATGTTACACCTGATAATTTTATGTGAAATATTTTGTTTTTATGTTATATAAATCATCAAAGGAATCTTTCACTACACACAACACTAGCTTGACATGCTTTACATGCAACCACGACCTTCCTCGATAGCTTGTGTCGTACGCAATACCTAGTTTCAATAAACAATGATATGGTATTAAAATATTATTAAAACTAGCCATTATGAATAGTAATAACCACTTTTTGAAATTTTATAAATTTTATTTCTCAAAATGGACTTCATTTTTGGATTCGGAATATCGAAATTAGCCTAGGGTGAAATTTTGGTATTTTTCTAAAAACTTTCTATTTTTGATGAATTGTGAAACCACTAAGTGGTAGTTAAAAAACTGATTTTTTCATAAAACATAATTTTACAGCTTCTGTGAGTGTAATTTCGAAAATCCGAGAGACATGGTTGATGTCAGTAAGTAAAATGTGGTTCAATGAGATGAAAATAATTTTTCCGTGAATAGTATCTTTTTACTTTTTTTACCACGGTTAAAAGTAAATAGCGTAATTAAGGGTGAAACTGATATTATTATAACCCTAACACATGTCCTAATTCAATTTTACAAGTGTAATTCGACCAAAAACAACCTTAGGAATAAAATATGACCATTTAGTCCCACTTGGATTAGATTAGGACATTTATTATTAATTTATTTAAAGAAGGGTTAAAAAAGATAAAATCAATGTTTAATAAGTAAATCTTTTTTAATATTGGGTTATGCATAATATAAATTTGACTATAAATATTCATTAGAAATCTAAAAAGATTTCCTACATAATGGTATTTTATTTGTAATTTTTAGACATTAAATAATTTAATTTATTTATGACACAATGATGATGTAGTAATTATCTTATTAATGAAATATTGACATAATTGATGTTATAAATACCCAAATAAATGTAATTTGAGGCTTTTTATGAATTAAACTAATTTTCTAGGTTAATATGACATTTTAGTATTGATTTAAGTAACTTGTTTTGAACTAATCATTCTTTTATGATTTTCACAAAAATCAATTACTAAATAGTGTCAAAATTGACATAAAATAGTTTTTAAAACAAATATTATATTATTAATTTTTATTTTTTTCCTGAAAATCTAAGGTTTGGCCAAATGACTTAGATAAGGATATATATTTTAATAATAAACAACTTGGGGTTCTTTTGGCTTGATATTGTAAGTTTATTAACCTTATAGTGTAAGAAAACAAGAAGACACAGTAAAAGTTAAATTATCTAAATTAAAGTTAAATCTAAATGATAAGGTTAAAATTGATACCTAAGTTTGTCTAAATTCTATTGACTGAGGGTGTTTCGACCCTACCCACCTTTTCTTCGAAATATATCAATTTGGAGCTATTAAAAACCGAGTTTGACTTTATAATAAAATAATATTTTTAGTTATTCCAAAGGTTCCCCTCTCCTCCCTTATAAAAGGGCACCTCCTCCCCCTCTTCCACACACCACTTTGAGCCTTCAAGCTCTGACAACCCTTGCAAATTTCTCCTCTCCACTTCCCTAGAAACATCTTAGAGGTTCTGGTCTTCTTCGAAGACCTATTTTAGTGCCCTAAAAGGAGGTATCAAAGAAGCACCTCAAAGAAGAGGTAATGTCTGTTACCGATTCTTTCATCTTTATTTCTTCTTCCACTTATTATTATTTAGTTGTTTCATAATGAAGTAATAACATCAGTATCAATCATATACTGATATGTTATTATATGTTTGAAACAACCCTATTTCACCATTTATCCATCCTACGGAATAAGAAATCACCGCGCATGCATACGTACGGAATACCGTCTCCACGCCGTGGTGTAATCTATTTTCCACCACCACCTTACATGAATGGGTATAATGCTGTAAATAATGACTATATATGACTATTATAAAGTGATATTGATTCTGAAATAGTATACATACACTCCAATACAATTCCACGATCATAGGAATGATATCATCACTCGTGCGTACGTATGGAATACCGTCTCCACGATGTGATGCGACTCGTTCTACATGATCTTCATTTCATAATGATTATATAAATTAATTGAATGAATGAATATGATATATATTAAACTAATAAAATTCTGGAAATTAGGTATCTATAACCTAAAGAGTAGAATAATAATTTATTTGACAAAACACACATAAACACAAAAAGTAATAAACACACGAATAACAGGTAGTAATGAAATATTACTAATAAGAAGCTAGGAATATGACCATATATGTTATCATAAAAATAAGTATGTTTCTGGAATAAGTCAATAACATTATTTAAATCATTATACAGGAGGTTCAGACACTTACGAAGCAAATCAGACCTAAGGTAAGGGAAAATATCACAATCTCATTTTATTCGAGATTGTTTATACTTTGGTATTTACTAGGGTGTGTTTTATCATACACATCCATGTTTCCTAAATATTTAATATTTATATCCTTAAAAAATAGTTTATATCCAATTTTACCCTTCGGTGAGTTTTTAGTAAAAGATATGAAAGGAATCTTTTGTCGTTTTTCATGTGAGGTTCTTTTTGACTTTTCTGGAAAAAGTACGAGAAGAATGTTTTTTAAACTTATACGGCATGAATGGATTTTTAAATAAATATTTCCAAGAATCATACTTTGCAAGTTTTCAAGTTTATTTTTAATCAAATTCTTTTAGTTTAAAATTTTATGACATGTTAAGAAAGGAAAAATGTTTTTGAAGTAAAATGTATATTTTTCTCAAGAATGGAGTTCAAGAGTTTTATCAAAATCATTTTCCATCTAAGATAATAAAGGGTTATGTCTCTATCCCTATTATTACATTGATTTGATTATGTTGTGATGGAAATATTTTTATGAATTCCTTTATCTTATATGAATTGTTTTATGATGTCCTGATGTTTAAGATTCCCATTTTTATTACATGGGTTATGCAATGATGTATGATTTATGATTTTGTGGCACACATAAGAATGGTATCATTATGAGATGGGTGGGACCTATATATCCCTCCAATGCATTGGGTAAAGATTTTATATCTCATGAGATAGACAAGGCTAGAACGGTTGGTCATACCGGTTCAGTGAAACAGGACTGAAACGAGGAGTGAACTCGGTTCAGAAATGGTCTTTGTCCACTAAGATAATGTTGGAAATGAGTCTTGAATAATAAGAAATGATTCTCTATGATTATGTGTGTATGCCAAAAATTTTCATGTTTTATTTTATGATTATTGGTATTTCATTTCACTACTATGATTTATCCCATATTATGAAATTATGCTCTCTTTTGCAGGTAAAGATTTTCAAAAGTTATGTTCTTATGAATATGATGTGATTGATATTTCTTTTGTTTACCTTTACTGAGCATTTGAGCTCACCCTTTTGTATGTTTTATTTCCCCAGGTCAGGAAGAAGGTTATTAAGTAAGATATTCCAAAAGGGACTATTGATATGATGAAATATATGGGAGACAGTGTAGACGCTTTATGAACCAGTTGTTTATGTTTCCCAGTTTCTAAAGACACTATACCTATACGGTCCTTTCATGGTTTTGTTATACGTTGTAATAAGTATGCTTCAATTTTGAAGTATTAACAATGTCTGTAATGTATGGGTCATTATATTTCTAGACATCCCTTGTAGGTTTACTTGTCCATTTAAATTATAGTACCATACCCTAGGTGGTCCATACATTGTGTGGATGTGCACAACCATGCATAATACATGGCTAGGTCATGTGAGGTACATGAACTGGTACCCCCTGTATGGTAAACCTCTTGTGCATGGAATACATGTTAGTTTAATGATCATTACACTTAATTTTTGGTTTAAGTACAATCACATTTGGTGATTCAAGGGTAAAGACCATGTATGAGGGTGTACACATCAAGAACTTCACCATATATACCCTTTTGAGGTTTTTTCATGTCATTATGCATTAATGACTGAATTGGATGCATGATCATCCCTTCATGACTGTATGTTCACCTAGATCTAGATTTTGTGACCCCTTGGTTTAATTGAGGACAACTAAATGATGTTTTGGGGTGAATAAATAATATTAGAGACGTGGTTTCTCAAATATTTTATTTGGTTATCTTATGATATTGAGATATGTTGCGTTGGTGTTCATACCATCCTAGGGTAAGACCCTATATCGGATATGGGAAACAATCCATCTCCCTTGTATGATATTCAAATAGTATTCTTTTTATACTAAGAGGACATATTATCTTTTGAAATATAAGATCCCATTATGGATGCATATACATTATTACAATTACCAAGGGACCCTTATGTGATTCCATCACTAACATATCGACCTGATTAATCTCCTATAGGTTTCATTTACCTATATAATCATTCAAGGAATCCTATATATGATTAATTTAACTACATTTACAAATAAAATGATCCAACATAAGATTCCTTCACTTCTGGATGACCTAGAGGATCTCGTGTAGGATGCATCAATTTAAATACCACTTCTAAGGAACCCATGTAGTATGCCTCTGGTAAAATAATATTTCTACGGTTCCCTAGAGGTATCCATTCTTTTATGTATCAATAAATAGGATCCCATATATGGTTTATCTACAATTATTTAATCATAGGTACCAACTATGTGCCTTGATGTTTGACCGACCCAGAGCTAGTGGATTGGGTGTTTGGGTAGAGATGGTAACACGTGTCATATTAGAACTTGTAACAATATTATGAGCCCAAGAGGCTAGGAATGTAGTGATGTGTTTAGGGATCTGGTGTCCCACACACTTTTATTTATACATATACATGATTACATATTATGAAATTAAGATTTCCAAATGCTCATCGTCATATTTAGCTGATGAACCTGACATGATGCAACAATCTTTATTGGGATGCCCAGATATATTTATTTGGTTCTATAATCTCAACAATATTAATTACTACATTATTATTTGGATACCTAGACACGATACATAGTATTTGGATTATAATATTAATGCAATGATGATTATTTTCTATTCATTAATGGAGATAATTATGTTCTACCAAATCTATTTGGGGATCAAGATGTTTGACATGGAGCTCCAAATTGTTGATTTACTAAAATAAGATTATGTAATTATAAGAATTGTGGAAAATTATGTTATCTCAGATTAGCTAATTGAAAATGGTAAGGGATATTAATATTCTCATAAATTATTTAAAATATTCACATGAATACATTATGCTCTCCCAGATTAACAACTTTAATGGGATATTGGACATCGAATTCCTCATCCATTTTCAATGAATTTGGACATGGAGTTCATTATTTGTGGAAATTGATATTCAAAACTATGATTGGATGATAGACATGGTTCTCTATACCCCTAGGAGTATGTTTTAGGACCATGAGTTTTATACACCCATGTTTCGGGTTGTTATACCTGATTCTCCATGTCCCTATTAGTTTGGTTGTTGGGTTTTGAGTTAACGAGAGAGTTATGTATACAGAACGACATTGGGTCATCCCCCTTATGGATAATCTAATTAATAATGTCACGAATTATTGTAGATCGGAACCTAGGATTCAATCATTTTACTGCATTTAGACGGCCTGAGTACCATGAAATCATTCTCAGAACAATTTGTACAAGATGTTTTGATATTACAAAGCATCATTCTTTATATTGAAAGGAGGAAAGTATGGGTGAAACCAAACCATGGGAATGTATCTCCTTGGGTGATTCTTCTTGTTCGGAGACTCTTTTGAAATTATCCAAAGAATCAATTTTTGATTGGGACTATGGTCCCATGGATCAACATAGTTATCCATGAAATGAGTTGTATGACATTTATCATAATGTCGAGTATCATAGGTTGTCCAGTCGATTGAGATTATAATTCCAATGATTGTGTATGTTTTTCTTCAAGTATGTTTACCCTTAATTAAATAAATAAAAGAATATAAATATTTACAGGGATATATATATTTATATATAGATATACTTATATAAATTACAAAATGTTGTCTATATAATTAGTATCATTGACTGAAGGATCGGTTGTGGGATTTCTTCATTTAGGATATTTTTTATATTATCTTCTATAGTTTTGTCTCCCCTATGAGAATCATATTACTTCAGAATGAACATATGATAGTATATTTATTTATTTATAATGTTTTGTCCTACTAATTTTATTTATCTCCTCTATATATATATATATATATCAACGTATGGAAAGATAATGTATGTTCTTTTTTAGTTTGAGTACATTTTGGATGATGTATATGGATGGGACCAAGGATTTCATCATCGAGTAGTGTCGGTCTTGTGGATACATGTAATTGGTATGGATCAGCTCAGTTGTGTCTTGGATACCAGGTATGTGATCTGGCTCAAATTTAGGATGAGATCCTTTTAATTCAATTTCAATATATTTAATATACACATGCATTTATGGTAATCATAGTGGGTTACCTATGTTTTATATATTCAATGACTATCTAGGAGTTAATATAATTAATTTTTTTCTCATTGTATACTTCTTTTTTAGTTTATTTACTGCTTTCATGTTCTGTTTATTTTCTAATTTGCAAGATATATGGTTGTATATACTATTTTTTACACTTATATGATGGAATAGTCTCTCATTGGACACATCATATGTCCTCACATCTAGTCAGTAACCTCTGGATATAGATAGGTTCACTTTACAACTAGTAATGAACTGTCTTGGAGAACCAGTTCAGTGGAATTCAAGATGGGCTATTAGAAAGTGGTATCAATAGAGTTTCATTATTTTTACTATTTGTGATACAATAGAGAGAAATATTACAAATGATACATAATATGTAGTGGATATTAGATTGGTGCATGTAGAAAACTTGTTTCGCTAAGATGTACATGTTACTGGAAAGATGGGATTATTGTTCTTGATATATAATATCAAATTTTTTTATGATTTTATCATTTATTAATTCACATGTAGAGTGGTGTTTATGAATTACTAAAGATCTATTGATATTAGATATTTTTTGAGTGTATAGTTATGTATTTCTATATATTATCGTTTGGAAATAATGTGGTGTCTAATTATGACTCTTGTATGGAAAAAGTAAGATGATTTTCAGGCAATATATTTAGAATATGGAATTCACATGTTATAGGCCTCATAGTTTATTATTTTATTAATGTCAGTGTAAAATTCATTAAAGAATCTATAACATCCCAAAGGTTGTTTTAACATATATGTTCTTTATGAAATTCTACTAAATTTGGTTAACATGAATATATATTTCATTCTTATGGTAGGTTATGAGGATATATGGTGAGACATTTGATGATGAGGTTGATGAAGTAGTCTTCATGCATGGGTAGTGCATTGAACCTTGAATGTTGATATGGTACTTGTTTCATAGTGTTATACCTCTTTTTAGGTTTTTTTACATAGGTTCAATTATTTAATGTTTCAGTGACATCATATAGAGTGTTTTTCTACATATATGAGAATTTAATTATACTTGAATGAATCATGATAGTGATCTATGAATTGAAATGTTGAGATGATGATATGTATATACTATTGGACCTTTCATGTCATCAATGAAGGTTGATGCTTTCTTTTTAGTCAATTAAGTCAGGTAACATTGTATGATTTTGATAGAAAAATAATAATATCTTATGAACTAGACCAGGAGGTGGTATTTCCATATGTGGATTCCCAATGACTATTAGTTCCCTATAATTTCAATATTTACATCCTTATACACTATGTGATGTTCTTCATGAGGATTCTCATAGAGTATTTAATCCTTACAATGATGATGTTGATTATTTATCCATATAATGACATTGTTTTCCATAAATAATTTTTATAGACGTGATGTGTGTATTATATTCAAAATTTTGAGATAGGTTAACAAATGGAACCCCATGTGATGTGACCATTACGATTGTTTTATCCTATGGGCCTGGGTTTAGAACCTAATTACCCAAATTGAGACATGATCAGTAGGGCTAGGTTGGAGGCCTAGAGAACTTTGGTCACCAATTGGTCCCTTTCAATTCAATGTTATGTATGATTGATAACAATATGTGAGTGAGGATTTACCATGTTTATATATTACTTTTTAGGAAATGCGCATAGAAGAATGTTTATGGAAGAACCCTATTTATTAAAAGGTAAAAAGAAAAGCCCTTTTGAATGGGACGAAACCCATTACATGACATAAAGCCCCCAATCAAACATCAACCACATGGCATGGAGTCCATGCAGTTGAAAGACCATAAAATAGTAGCCCGGAGGCCCAATAGAACAATCAACCATTACCCAACCCACGATTCTTCATGGGACCAAATAGCCCATGTCTATCCCAACACCCAAGTCCCACTTTCCCCGTATGAGTGCCAGTTGACAATCACTAACCGAAACACACGCCACCGTCCACAACCCCTGCATCCCTGCACTCTATCGACTAGAACCCAATCGCGCTATATCTGGTCAAAGACCAAATATGGTGTAGATCAAAGGGGCTTATTCAATCATGAAACGCATAGTTATATGTTTAATTCATGACTGGTGCATGAAAAATTATTGTGTTTTATGATATATGAATGATTGTTTAGTTTATTTCTAAAGAATCATTTACGGTGATTGTTTTTAAGCTACATTATACGGGAAGGACTGTTCATCTTACTATCCCTATTAATATGTAGTTTTTTTCCTAAATTCTAAAAAATTAGACTATGATGGAAGAGATAAAACTAATCAAGGAACAATAGAGGATCTTGATTTTCAGATGGACATACAAGGGATATTATAACATAATGTGACTAACATTACATGTAGCATGTTTATCAAGGGTTCAATATGAGATGACCTACAAGCGTATGAGTAGTGTAATGCTAGGTGGTAAGGGTTTTTAAACCCACTGTTTTGTGTGAAATAAAAAAAGGTACAATTCGGTAGTGCATGATATCGTTTAAATTTTCAATCATTAGGTTGTGATGTGAAATCCATGGACTAATTTTTTTAATAAAATTATATGGGATATATTTAAAGTTAAATGTGATGAAAGGATAATTTCCCCTCAATGGATGTGGAGACATAAAGAATAAATTTAGTGTCATGAGGTAAATGACTCATGTGTGGACCTGGACACACATGGTCCAGAGAAGTAATGTTTGAAGTTCATCAATAGAAATGTTTCTTAGTTTTAAATGATCATGTATATTGAGATAAATAAAATCATATTAGGGGAATATTTTAATAATCATAGTTTAAATATGATAAGTCTACCTATTTATTTCATCCATACTATTCTATGATAGTGTTAGTTTCATGATGAGCTTCTTCTTTTTTCAATATCATTAATGTTTTGATAAAGGATCCTATTGAAGTTTTTATTTAGGACATGAATACGATAATAAATTAGTTGGTGGGTGCGCCATTTTCCATTTGAGGTTTATGACCATCATTTTTAGTTAAAATATAGAATTTATGTGGAATGTGTTATCAATATATGGGAACAAGTGATGTTACAATGTGATGAAAATTATACTATAATGGTGGGGAGTAACGAATCCATTTTGGATAAACAACTTCCCTGATGAAAGAGTTATTATAGGTAAGATACCTATCATTTGATGGTCAAAATAGTTTAATTTTTTTAATTCTTGGGATAATAATATAACCTTGCTTGACCGTCAAGGTTTCATAGCGATGGGAAGTGTTATGGTTGGAATATTATAATGTCCCTTGATTTTATCAGGAATCAAATTTGAGAAGATATTAGATTTTTTTATAATGATATTGAATGTGGTAAAATTGATATTTCCTATAAGAATATGATATAATTTTTTTAATTACCACCCCATTAGTACATATAATAGGGTAATTTTTCCTAGGACATGATTCTCATAAAATTATGATTCATTAGAATTTTCCTAGAATAATTAAATTTTAATATAAAAAATAAGATTTATTTTAGAAAAAAAAATTTCTTGACTGTTTAATTTGAATGGAGAAACATATGTGTATTGTACTCTCCACCATTCAGTATGGTGTGGGATTGTTCTCAATCCTATAATAAATTAATATCGATCTTTAGGGATGGGTATGTGCCCCGTTTTCATTATGTTTTTGTTTAATCATTTCCATTTTATTTTTCTCCTTTATATATTCCCCCATGTCATGTCATGTATTCCAATTGTGGGTTTGATTACTTAGAATAATAATTAAAAAGGGGGAGGGAGAGATAAATAAAGAGGTATTGGAAGGGAGGTTTCACTATGGAGATTGGTAGGATCTAGATCATTGTTCGGTAGTCGTGGACCTTGGATTCAAGAAAATATTCAATAGATTTCACCCAAATGTAATATGTTTTTATATTTATTCTATACATACTCATATATTTACATCTATGTAGTTTTAAGAACCTATTATAATGGCTTATGAATTCTTTAGGGTTGATATATATCATTTTGGTAAAAACGAGGTTTCGGGTTGATTTGATGAGTTCTCCATTTAGAAAATATCAATCACACGATGTGTAGTTTAGGAACACATACAATGTGTTCTTACCATTCATGGAAGTTAAGATTTTAGGATATCATTCCATGTATTAAGTATATGTATCATGTAGTGGAACATTTCTTTGTTTCATAGTACTTGTTATTAGAGCCCGTGTAGGGGTACATGGTTCAGTAATGTACTATGCCAGACCTGGGGGGATGCACACTATGTATAAGTAAAGTACTCGGTATTATACAAGGCCAATCCAAGTTAGGTACATGATAAGGTAACAAATTTAGGTCAAATCCCATGTACATGGTATACACAAAATGTAGATGGTATTTACACACCATGTCCAGATGTTTTACAATCCATGGTGTGGATTTAAGAGAACATATTGTCTGCCAGGATATGCACATTGTGTACTCCTACATTTTAACCCTTTTTTTGATTTATTTATAAATTCACACCAAATAGATAAAATTGAAAACATAATATGTATATCCTGATATATTTTCCATATATATCTTGATGTTTTATCCATTAGGGTTATTTAAAAAAAATAAAATTGGGTTTTTTTGAAAATTTTAAAATGGATGGGTTCTTCCTCTAATAAGTGAATACAATTATCTTATAAGAGTGAGATAGGGTTGTTGGGTGTTTAGACCAAAATACAGTGAGGCCCATGATATGGGATGTTTTATGAGACATCTATGTTGTATTATATTAAGAGACCTTTGTTTTTTGTTCCATATTCTATATTATCTTTTTAGGTAGTGGATCCTATGTAAGATTCCTATAATAAAATACTATTACTGATGGGAAAATGTGGGAAATAATTAATTATATTATAATGAAGGGAATCCTTTAACCAATTTAATCCTCATGAGGACCCAATAGAGAGTGGATATTACTATGTATAATTCTCTAATTTTCACACGTTGGATGGCTCCGATTTTGTTCAACCTAACAGATACCCTATAGAATTCATATTCTTACTTACTTAATTAATGGATCCTATGTAGTATTCCATATCTTGATTACTATTTCTGAGGATCCTTAATGGAATTTTTTCACATATTTATAGACATTGATGATCACATATAGGATTTGTCCCCAATGTTTTTACTCAGGGGAACCACTGGGTGCCCTAACATTTGGCCAAACCTTGAATAGTGAGTGGGGTGTATGGGTAGAGATTGTAGTAGGTGTCACCTTAGAAACCTCACCAAACTTATGAAACTGAGAGACTGGGGAAGAGTAGTGGGTTTATATGTCTGGCCACCCTCAATATTTTATTCATAATTTCACTTGATTACTATTCCTACATCTTTGATTTATAGTGGTGATTCATCATAATTGGTTTATGAGATTGATGTGATGTGATATAATTAATTGGGAAGACAAAATTTATTTATAGGGATCTATCTATTGATCTATTTTATTTGATATTTTATTATTAGCTTACCCAAATGTACTTTCTCGGATCAAACATACGAGATTCAGTTAAGGATTATTATTATATCCTAAGTGATGGGAATGATTGTGTTCTCCCCAATTAATTACATGACCACAGTGATGGACATGGTGATCCACATAATTGATGCACTCATGGATGATTATGCTATCTCGGGTGATTGGGGAAATTAATCTCTCCATAATTTATTACCTAACCTTAATGTTGTATATGTTAATATTCATCAATGATTTGATAGATTCTCAAGGATTGATTTCCCACTCTATAATTTGATATGTAACTAATATTTGAATAGGTCATTTATCATCCATTTTGAAAGAAATTGGGAATAGAGTTACTAATTAGTGGAAATGTCATTCAAAAAAAATGATTGAGTTCTTGGAATGATTATCTATACCCACTGGACTAGTTTGTGGGACATGGAACATCACACCCCCATGGTTATGATTGTTGTACAAGATGTTCCATAACTTGTGGCTCTGGATATTGGACATAGTGTTCCATAAAGACTTATCATTACACATTTCCTAATAGCCATCCTCCTTAGGGATTATATGAGGTGAAATGTAAATTATTTCTTAAATACTGTGACTTATAATTTGTACATCAGGATATATTTACAAGGATTGAGTTTCCGTAAATCCATCATAGTTCCATTTCAACATGATGTGTAGGTGTTACCTATAATCATTCATTATAGAGATAGGAGGAAAGTACGGGCGAACTCAATTCTATGACATGAATACCCATGTGGTTAAATATCTTGATCAAAGGTATTTTTGATGATAAATAAATTAGATATTATCATACAAGATTAAAAACCCAATTATTTATTTCATTTTACATTGTTGGAGTAGAATGACAATGTACTATGCTGTGTTGTCACTAGATGCCTAATTTATTGTGATTATGAACAAAATTATCAGATGCGTTTTGGTTTGTGTTGTTTTTTACCATAACTACACTAAAACACACACACACACATATACAAAAACACACACAAAGACATATGTATATATATATTGGGATTTATATATAATTAAAATATTATAATACTTTCTCTCATCCAATATATAATTGTAATTACCATATATAGTCATGCTAAATATCCTAAAAATAAATCATTGTATCATTAATAACTATGACACATTTAGATATTTGTTTCCAATTTTATTTTGGGCCATTTTTCAATAAGTTTAGTCCTAGAAGCATCCACAAATATATCCCAACATGAGATTAAATAACCCATGAATATTAATTTAAATACGAAAATTTTAGATTTGGTAAATTTATCATCAATATTATCCTCCCTTTGGTTATTCAACACAATACTAAACTATTAATCTTACTCTTTATTTTTTATTGAATATATATGAATATATTTTATATATACTACCAAAAACTGATCAAGGTAATTTGTAAATATTATATTCCTTAGATCCGTTAATAGAACATAGGAAATTTTATGTCCAAATTGAATCACAATAAAATAATAATGGATATAACTTAAGTTTAAGGATATGTGGATATTTTGTCCTTTTTAACCCTTAATTTATGATATAAAAAAATAAATCAAATCATTTGAAAATATTATTCACCACAAATTTGATCATACAAGTCATCAATATGATGTATATGATACTTCATAATGATAATGATATTGTTATGTTCATTAAAATAAATAAAATTATGAATTACCCATAATTTTTATTAATATAAATAACATGATCATCCCATGATTACGCACTAGTGAATATGAATCCCCTATCAATATTTTCTTGGTATTTATTATATAATTTCTTCAACTCAATCTTGACCATTCTATATGGATTCTTTCAAAAAATTGCAACACATGTTATGATTTCTATTGAAAAATCAACTTCAATATTTTCATGAATGACTAGATAAGTTTTTAGGAAATACACCAGCATAATCCTGAATAGTATAAATATATATTTATATTGGGATTATTTGAAAATATTTTAGATAAATATACATCATGAATAGGTAGTGTAGCCCATTCAAAAAAAGTGTTTTCTATTTAATGTAAATATTCATTTTCACTAAACAAAATATAAGAGGTTGGATTGGAATATCATAGGTGAAATACCATCCATAGAAATTTATATGGGGTATTTACAGAGAGATCCATTCCACTCATCAAATTAAATCTAATAGAACTATTTATTGAATAACAATATTTATAAGAAATAAATTCCAAAAAAAATCGATCAGAGAGTATCAATGATAATTATATGTGGCGACCATAACTTTAGGGGGTTTTATAGATAACTCAATGTATAATACATTATGTGGTGATGTTGTAACCTTATAAGATTATTATGGTTTAAAAGAGATAATAGATCCAAAATCAAATAATGATTTTTTCTTTCTAGAGAGGACGGTATGTATGCATTCTACGACATTTTTCTCAAGAACCACGTCAATAGTTGTGATCACGCGAGCTGTCCCCTTTTCTCAAGGATTGACATGTTGTTGAATCAAATTTTAATAATTATCAAATAGAGTAATGAAATGAATGGAATAATAATAATAATTATTAAAAATAAAGAATTAAAATTTTGGGGGAACATGTAACACCCCCAAATTATAAATTAAGAACCTTGTATTCGATAGCATGTATGAAATGAGACACCAAGAACATAAGGGAATATAATATCTAAAGACAATATATTTTATTAAATATTTCAAAAAGATTAAATTTATTCTATATAAATAAATTCATGGAACACTGGGTTTTTGTACATTAGACACAATAGCAACCTTCTTTGAAGGCTTTCAAGACACATAAGACCGATTTTTTTTCTAAAAAAAATATAATATTTTATTATTTAATAAATTAAGGCTTAACCTAGTCGTTAAATAAGATTTTATGAATTTTTTTAAATAACATATAAAAATAATTCCACTAAATAAATATAAAATTAATTACTTGGTCACAAAATATTTATAGTTTAAAATAAGAACCAATTGAATTTAAAAATAATATTTTTTATGGAAAACTATTATTTATGCTCACAATGATATTTTACCCTAAAAAAATTAAATTAATTAAAATTTTTGTGTGATATAAATTGAATATAATTAGTATATAGTCAAAAAAATATTTTTCATATTCATCTAATATTTTGGATAAGCATGATAGAAGAACAAACCAATTTTTAGACTTCAAAACCTATAATTCTTTAAAGAATATTTACATATTTTTAATGGAGAAACCAGTCTAAATTAAATTTTGGTAGCTTTTATAGATTATATATATCAAAATAAAACTATTATTTGAAATAAAAAATCATAATTACATTAGGGTGAATTTCATGGTAGATTTCTTAAATGTTTCATTTTTAATTAATAGTGAAAAAATATTGAAATTTATTTCAAAATTGGTTTTTCATCCAGTCTATTAAAAAGGTTAATTTATGCTTCTATTTTATTTTTATGTTACATTAGATATAATTTGAATCAATTAATCCAATTTAGGAAATTTTATTATAATTAAAATTAAAATTGACTATAAAAACATAATAAACATTCGTACATTTTTACATTAAAAACACGCATTGTTTTCCAACTTATAGGATTAAATTTAAATTATTTTCTCCAATTTATGTTATTTGATTTTTGAAAAATTTCATTCATATTTGTAATCAACAATATTTATGATTTATGATATGGTTATAATAGTTTTAGACATATTTTTTTTAAGGAATTTAATAAAACTAATTACAATTATTATAGATTATTTAATATTCTCAAGGACTAAACATTTAAATTAAGGTCTAAAATGACCTAGAAACTTTTCCAAAAACCATTTTCTATCCATTATTCGGACATAAACCATACATTATTGAGTTTGGTATTTTTTATGAACTTTTTTAAAAAAAACATGTGTAAAGATAACATATTTTCAAAAATGCCTAGTGAGTCATTTTCCTCCCACAGAAATGTAAAACACATCTCGTGCTTACTCACACATATTAAGACCATTTTTCATGACCATGATGTGAAAAAAATATATCCAAAACAGAACAACCATCAACCTATAAGCCCTTAATTGGGAAGAAATCTATCCAATGAATGCTTTTGGTGAAAATAAAAAGGAGTTACTCGACTAAGAGTTAACATCATTCATTAATCCCTTTAGTTTTATTTAAATTCTCTAGTACATAACCTTATATTATTCAATGAATAAATAACATAAAAATATAAAAAATATACTAGTATTTTTTTTCTTTTTAGTTTTTTACAAACAATTACACAAACCCCCATCTAATGGATAACTAACATATTGTTTACAAGTACGATGAATTGTCGCCTCAAGAAATAATGATTGTTCATTTTCCATTTACCACCTCTCATTGTGGCCATTATAATGGAAACATGCATTATATATGTTATATATGATATTTATTATGTAATAATACTTATTTTATTATTTTATAACCCATAAACTTATACATACTATTTTGATAAAATATGACAAAATCGTTTGTGGAAGGGTGGACTACCACCCCCTAAGAGCGATGTTATTTGTTCACACTATACATGGATCGTATAAATGATTGTTTTAATTTAAAATATGAGACTTAAAAAAAATCTATGTTACATTAATGACATAATAATATTTCATTGAATATATAAGAAATAATTTTCATTTTTACCCGTTCACACAAACATAAAAAAGTGATAACATTATTCGTGGGTGTGTGGACCACCACCTCCTTGACACGATTTGATTACTTTTACATTAAAATAATTATAAATATTATTTAATTTTATTAAATAGTCATATATTTAGTATATATGTATCATTTTTAAAATATTAATGTTACTTATATTAATTCCATGTTAATCATAGAAATATGCGAGCATCACTAATGCATACGTTTGACATACCATCTCTATAATTGAAATGTTGGTTCAGTTTTGCGAACTATATTTAATGATTTATTTGAAAAGTGTAATTAATTTATAAATATAATTATTATGTAATTATATTTATTATATATATTTTATATATTTATCAATTTGACCATATTTGACCAACCAATGTCATTTTTGATACATAACTAATTTTGGTCAAAACACCAGCTGTAAACTTGATTAATTATAGAGTTATATAAAACATACTAATAAGTAAAGTAAATGTAATGATTAACATTATATGATCTCAAAAAACAATATAATTGTTGATTGTTTATTAAATATATATATAGAAAATTCACAAATAATATTAAAAGTAATGGATTTCATCTCAATTTACCCTCCATTTATACTAGTTATTTGTTATGCTCTTAGTTTATTTTATAATGTGTATATACTACCCTTTGAAATTTTATATCATTAATATCCTGATTATATGGATATTATATGTTCTATTTAATGTTATTTATTCATGAGTGCAATTATTTCAAATTTTTCACTATGGTTTGGGTCACTTTGGAATTGGTAAATATTATTTTTCTCAACAATAAATTTAATTATATTTTAATGGTATTTTTATTAGAAGAAATTATATATAATTCTTCAAAAATAGGATTCATTTTCTATATCATAGATAATAGTGAAAATTTTAAAATATTAGTACCATTTTCCGACAATATGTTACATAAAAAAATATTAGAAAATATTTTTCATAAAACCCAAATTTATTCCTCTCTTAGTTGGAGAACTTTTTTTTATTAAAATATATTCAATTTTTTTAAATAATCTAGTAAATAAATTTTTTACCATTGTGTCTTTTATATATTATTTCAATGAAATCCACTTTTTTCTTTTATGAACAACGCATTTTTCTAAACCTTTCCCATGAAATTTTAATGTTCTTTTTAGCTCATATGATTTGTATAAAATTACCCACATTCATTTATTTGAAGAATACTTCAAATGTTTAAAATGTAACATATAAAAAAAATATCTCAAATTTTATTTTTGAAGAAAATGATTTCCAAAAGTTTTTTAATAATAAATGTATATTCTACTCAAAATTGATTTTAAAATATATTTATTTTTGTATTTCTATTCATAAATGGTAACGACCCTTTATTTTTATCCCCTTGGGAAATTATTTACATATACCATCCTTAATATTCCTTTATAAAGATTATGATTCACTTCACCAAGGGTAATATTCACCTCCTTGATTCATCTATTAGTTCCTAGGAAATATTCGAATTTTTTATGATAATTTAGTATTAAATTTACCCCAATTATCCCTATCATTTCTTATGGATATGCTAATTAACTAATATAAGTACCATTTTTTATACGGTGTTTTTTGGAATTTATTTGACTATTTGGGAAAATATTGATAATCTTATATATTTTAATCTATAGAGATATTTTATAAAGAACATTTTAAAATCAATTATTTGACAAATGAGGAATGTTTTGGACAAATATGACAAGGGTGGGGTCCAATTATAGATATCCTCTTAATGCATTGGTAGTCTTATGGTATGTGTTAGTTGGATATCCTCTTTAGATGATGTTTTCTCGATATGATAAACTCTCTTTGGAAAGGTCTTGATGGTAATTTTTCCATGTACCTTATAAACATGGTATCCAAAAATTAATAAAAACATTTTTTTAGTTTCAATTATTATATTTCCATTAAATTTTTCATCCACATATCCATGGATGCATTTAATTTTCAGTTCATTGATAATATGTCATCTGTATCATTTTCTTACCTTTCAATGTTGATTTTAGCTTATCTAGTAATTTTAATGCCATTTGTGTCTAATTATTACCTCTAAATTTTTTTCATTCACATACTTCTCTATTCTATTATTAGATTTTATGTTTTCTCTTTTATTTACCATTCCAAAATTATTATACTCCATAAATCATTATTTATTCTACTATACATTACAATTTATATAAATTTGATATCACCTTTATTATATTTCATTTAATCATGGAATAAATTAAGAGTACAATGAAATATTTTTAGGGATATATTATATGGAATAAAGTTATTCTAAATGTTATTTATTTATAATGATGGATAATATTTTATTGTAATTATTGTATTAATTATTAACACCATATTCCTATATGTGTATAGTTTTCGAACACTACTAATCTGATCCATCTTTAAAGATTTCATTCCTTGAAATGATGTTATTGTAATGGATATTAGACAATATCTACAATTATTTTTAGTGTTGGGGTTATAAATTTCATATCATAGGTTGTTTAGTAGAAACCATGGAAACTAGACTTAGGAAAAAATAGATTAGACAACATGACTCTATGGTAGAATTTCAGGATAATTAAAAATGACCACACAATAATTTTTATAAAGTAGATATTATGATGGAATTCCTAGAAATACATCCATGTCAAGATATTATAAGTGGACATGGATCTGAATAGAACTACCTATGAATAAAATCTCTGACAGGGTGTTTCGGGCCAAATATGGTGTTACCTGGTACCCAAAAATGGGCCTTATATCAAGGATTTCCATCACATACATTTTATAAATTATATAAATATGGGTTTAGAAATGTAGAACATGTATGTTGGGTGAAAAACCATTATGTTCTACAAGGCCATGGGGCTTGAACCCATGACTAAAGAACAATACTAGTTTTCTGCCTTCAATTGGACAACACAATGTCCTAGTTATTGTGTAATTAAATAAACAATAATAAAAATAAATATTAATCATGAACCAATATTATTATTTTTTTTCTTTAAATATTAATATATTAACTATAGAGAATTTTGAGAAATGATAGAGACAAATAGTTATATTTTTCACTCTTTTATGGTCCCTAGGATCCGTTAAATGTTTTAGTGTTCTATGGGTCAATATTAATTTTAGGATAATTAACTAATGAGGTAATGGATTAATAATATTTGGATAAAAGAAAAAAATGATGATTATTTTAATTAAATTGAAATATATAAGGAAATTATATTTTCATTTCTTATTATATAGTAAAATAATTATATAACATTATAAAATGATAAAAAATGTGTTCTCTTAAAACCTTAATTTTTTTGAAATGATTGTCTAATAAATCATTTAGGATTTACAGATTAGATTCCTTAAAATTTCATTTTATCATTCATGTTATTTTTATTAATGTACTTTATTACTCCCTATAAAATAATACTCTTTTACACCAAGTATGTATCTATATATTCCACTAAAGTTCTCCAACATAGAGACCTAGTTAAATGTTAGTCCATGTGAAATTTTCATTTTCTATTATCTAAAATATGATTTTTGAAAACTTATAATGATGTGGGATTTATAAATATGAAATATCAAAAAATCTATCCCCATGATCTCATTTAAACTACAAGGACAAAATTTAATTTATGTGGTGAAAATGTAACACCCAGAAATTCTGAAGTAAGAACCCTGTATTTGATAGTGTGTATGACACGCGACACAATGTGAATAAGGGAATATAATGTCAAAATAATTTATAATTTAATTATTATTTAATATAAATTCAATATATTATATGTATTTCATTACATGAATCACTGAGTAAGCATGTGTTAGATATAAGATAGACCTTCTACAATATCTTGCATGACACAGAAGACCGAGTTTAACCATATAACAATATATTATATTATTGTCTAATATATTAAGTCATAAACTATCCATTAAATTATAATTTGTTAATATTATTAACTATTTTATGAACATATACGGTTTTAATAAATATTAAATGAATTAATTGGTCACAAATTTATAAGAAATGAATATAATAATAATTTGAATATAAAAATAATATTTTTACTACAAAACAATTTTTATGCTCACAATGAGATTTTACACTAATAAATTAAATTAACTACAAATAGTGGGTGATATTAATGTAATAAAAATATTATATATTCAACAAATATATTTATATTCATAAAATATTTTTGATATTCAGAATATAACAAAAAATATAATTTAACACATAAAAATAATATTTTTATTAAGGAGTTTTTACTTCTAGTTAATGGAGAACATATTTTAAATTAAAATTTTGGAAGTTTTATAGATTATATATATCAAAATAAACATTATATTATAAATCATAATAGAAAAAGTATGTTTGTGTGAATATTTTGGAATTTTTTTGTAATGTTTCATTTTATAATGAATATTAAAAATAATGAAAATTCAATTCCATTATTTTCATCTAATTTATTTATAATTATAAATTTTACTTATAATTGTTATTAATGTTTAATTGGATAAATTTTTATCATTAATTAAAATATAGTTCATTTGAATCAAATTATTTTAGAAATTGTATATAAAAATGTAGTAATCTTTCAGAAATTTGTAATTTAAAAACCCACATTGTCATCCCATTTTTTGACTTAAATATTAATTAATTTAGAAAAATTATGTGATTGTAATTTGAATAAAATTATTACATAATTGAAATAAAAATATTTTATAATGTCTAATATTATCATATCAGTATTTGACCAAAAATATTACTGAATGAAATGAAAATTAATAATAATTATTATGGAAAATTTAAGCTTGAGTAGAGAAATGCATTAAAATTAGAGCCCAAATGACATAGGAACATTTCCAAAACACATTTTATGCATATAAATAGGCCATAAATCTTCCACTATTGATTTAAATTTATTTTTTAAGAATTATTTTTGTAAATAACGTTGGTACAGCTAACTTGTTATCAAAAAATCTAAGTAAGTTGTTTTCTCCTAAAAAAGGACACCACATCTACCCCTTCCTAAAACCTCTCAATCCACATTTGATCCTTAAAATGATTCCAAAATATTTCATTAAAAAAGTCCCATAATCCTAGAATCCTCTACTTCGGAAGAACTCAATCCAAGGAATCTCTTTGGTGCAACCCAAAAAGGAGTTACCCATTATGTGGTAACATGTTTCCTTAATATCTTTAGTTATATATACATTATCCACCCAATAAACTATTCTTATTACATTATTACATAAGAATGAAAGTACAGTAAATATTCTAGGACGTTTACATGCTTAGGGTTCCATCTAAACTTAAATAAACCTCCATCTAATGTATGTGGATCATGTTTTGTATACGGTGAACTGTCATATTATGAAACGATGATTGTTAATTTTTTCCTTTACCACATATCATAGAAAATATTATGATTAAAATATATTTATATATGTTATATATTATATTTATTATATATCTATTCTTCTATAATTATTTTATTACAAATCCACTTACAATTTTTAATTTGTAATAAATATTGTAACATAGTTTGTGGATTAGTGGAATACTGCCACCTCCAAGCAATGTGACTCATTCACACTGTATATTTATCATATAAAGGACATTGTTAATTTAACAGTAGTGAAATAAAAAACATCAATATGACACTCATGAAATAGTCTATTTTCATTATATATATATATATATATATATATCATTTTTTTTATTACCCATTCACACGCACTAAAAAAGTGGTAACGTTATTCGTAGACATGTGGACTACCGCCTCCTCAGCACGATGTGATTTAATTTACCTAAAATTAATAATACATATAGTTATATATGATTAAATATATTATTATTTATTATATAATGATCATTCTATATTGAATAATGTTATATATCTTTTTTTTCATAATGATAATTGAAAAATAAGAGTACAACTAATGTGTACGTACGACCTACCATACCATGATTGTAACATTGGTTAATTTTTCATAACCATATCTAATAACTGATTTTAAAAGTAAAATTAATTTATAAATATGATAATTATTTCCCTCTTATTTTTTAGATGTTATATAATGGTTCGTTTGACCAAATATGTCCTTCCAAATAAATTTTTCACTCTTAAATTAAATTTTCTCAATACACATGAAGTAAGCATGATCGTTTAAGTAGATGTATAAAACATTATAATAATTAAAATCAAGGTCGTCATAAACATGAAAACGGGCTTTCAATAAAGTTGATAACTAACATAATATTATTATAAAATAATATAACGAGCATTCACCCGAAAGGAAATGAAAAGTATTGGATTTCATGTCAATTTACATTATGTTGTGAATTATTTGGTGTTGTACACCTATTTTATTTTATATTTAGTATATACAGACCTTTGAAATATTCTATCTTGAATCTCATTATTATCATGATATTAAATATTTTATTTGACATTATTAATTTATGAGGATCATGAATTAAAATGTGTTAAAATGTTATGGAACACATTTAAATGTTTAAAGATTCGTTTCCTCAATAATAACATTATAGACCTTTTAATTGTATTTACATTTTTGGAAATTATAACACCATTATTAAAAAACCCTTAATATTATATAATCATGTTATTAATGAACATTTTCAGGTACTAATAAAATATATCCTCTTTATGGTACTAAAAATTTTGTATAATTATTTTATGAAATCCCGACATTATTCCTCATATTTTCAGAGAACTTATTTTCTAGAAAAAACCCTATTTTATATAAATGTTTTTATAAATGTTTTTAAAATGATTATATAATGAATTTTTTTCCTTTTATTCCCTTTTCCATTGTTTTCAATGGAATCATATTATATCATTATAAACAAGAAATTTTTCATACCTTGTATTTTGAAAAATGAATGTTATTTTTTTCTTGTATATCTTGTTAATGTATAGCCTTCATCATTAATTTGATGCTTCCATTGCATGATTAATATTTTAAATTTTAATGAAAATATTTTTAAAATTTATTATCAATGAAATAGTTTTCCGATCGTTTTTTCATAACAAAATGTTATTTTACTAAACAGTATTTTTAAGAGATATTTTATAGTATTTTCTATTAATAAATAACATTAAAAATTTATATTACTCCACATGGGATATTAATTTTTAATACACTTTTTTTTCTAAATTTATATTGTTTATGATTTATTTTGCCCAAGGATAGTATTGACTTACATGATTCATCTATTAGTCCCCTTGATATATTAAATTTTCTATGATCATTTAACATGAAATTTCCCATAGTTATCCATATCATATACCATGGATGTGGAAATGTCCTGAATCATATGAAATCTTTTGTATAGTATTTTTTTTAATGATACATGATTATGCATGGAAATATTGATAAATCTATATCTTCTACTCCATATAGATATGGGTTAAGTCGCATTAGTAAATAGAATATTTGATATATGGGGAATGTTTTGGATAGGTAAGTTATTGGTGAGGCTCGATTACAAATAGACCCTCGATGCATCAGTAGTCTCATGTGACATGTTAGTTGGAATGGCTTTCTGGATTGGTTTTTATCTGATAAACTAACCAATATAAGGAAGGTTCTTGATGATAATAGTTACAAATAACAAGTAAACATAGTGTCAAATAATTAATTATTTCAATGATTTAGATTTAGATATTATTTATCCATGATATTTTGTATCTACATATATATGGATGCATTTCATTATCAATTCATTGATTTAATGGATTGTGATTATTTTTATTGCCTTTCAATATTGATTTTACATTATCTAGTTTTTTGAATGAAATGTGTTTTTATTTATTATATTTCCATATTATTTATTTAAGTCTGTCAATTACATAGTATGCATGCTCTATTATTTAGCAGTTCATAATTTTTTATTCTCACTGATTCATTATTGCTTCTTCTATACTCTACCCATACTAAAAATTTAAGCTCAATGTTATTTTGTTTTCTTTTTCATAGGTATACAAGAAGTGTACTATGAAAGATATAAAGGCATATACTATATGGAAAAATTATATTCATGATGTTATTTATCTAGAATTACGAAAAAATAATGTTATGATTAGTTTATTAACTTGTAATAAAATACACCTTTCTGAGACAGTTTTACCATGAATAAAAAATTAATTAGTATATCAGGATTTGATTCCTTGTAATAATTCTAATTTAATTGGTAGAGGACAGTAGTTCTAGTCATTCAAGGGTTGGGGCACTACAGATAAATTAGTAAATATTTTCCTTCAAACATTTCAATGAATTGTTGTATCACATCACATATATATTATTCTTTTTAATGAAATTATTTTACATAATTAAAACATTAATAAAACCCCATATATAAAATTCCTCTATGATTCCTTCCATACATTTATCACTATGTAAAATTACATTTCATTTTTACATAAGATTTAATAATATTACTTCTTTAAAATTTAATATTTTAATTTTTTTTTAAAAAAAAGAAAATGCAGAGACTATCCAATTTATATTTTTTCATTGATAAAACATAAAATTATTTCTTCAAATCTTTCAAATCCTATTATTTCTAATTACTCATGAATAATTGGCCTCTTGACAATAAATAATAGTTCAAATTTTATTTTTGGTTCAATGATAAAATTAAAAGTATAAAACTCATTTGTTGTAAAAGTTTCCTCAGTTCATGAAGTTACCTTTCAGTTTTAATGAGAAGAGTTTGAGTAAAATAATTATTGAAGTATTAATTAATAAAATAATCACTTTTTTTGGAGTCATATTTCAATTATTTCCTCATATTCGTGATAAGATTACACCATTGATTTTCTTCTCCTACCAATGATATACTTTGATTAAAAATTTTTCTTATTCCAAACTATGGAGAATAATAAATATATTTTCAAGATTGCTGATCTATTTATTATATTTTATTAAATCATAGTAATCACTAATGGAACATAAATTTTCTAAAAAAATTTATCAATAGTGATTTTTTCCTACATTTGGAATTTAGATGATAATCCTAACTCTTAATAGTATTCATAAATTATTTTATTTGGGTGAGTACAGTTGTATGATTTTTCATCCCATATCCCATTTAATTTGGATCCAAATGGTGAAAATAATTATTATCCCACCAAATTCAGTGTTAATTAGATTCATCCATTATCAACCCCATGACTATGACAAAAAATAATTGCTTGAGAAATGATAATCATTTGGAGTAAATATGTAATCATGAAAAATAATTCATAGTAAGTCTAAATCATAAAATATTCTTTTAATATAGGGAACCTTATATTTAACAAATATAATTCAAGGTAATCGCATCTTCCAAAATTTCAGAATGGATCATAAATATTTTTTAAATAAACTATAAATTTTCATTGATAATGTTTATTCAGGTATCTAGTGTTAGTCCCCGTCATTGTGCATTAGTGATGATTAGGTAAAAAACTGATCCAACCCATTATGATTTATTACCCTTGGGAACATATATGATATATATTACTCCAACTTCTTGTATCTATACTGAGATATATTTGATTAGAATACCAAACAATATTTACATTACCAAACATTTAGGATGTTATCTTAGAAATATATTTATCACCATGGTTTTCAATAGTGTTACCCAATCCTAATATCTAAATACTAATCAAACCCTTCATTGATAAAAACTATTATGACCCATCAATTTCACAAATATATACTACATCATTTTAGATAAATATATATTAAATTATAGAATAAAAAAAATTTAAAACAACTATAATGTTTTCATGTTTTTAAAGACTAGATACATAATAATCTTATTTAATTAATGTTTTTTAACATATCCAATATATCTCTTGTAACATTGTACACTTATTATAAATACAATATTTAAAATATTTTATTTTAACTTTGGGAAAATAAACATAATAAAGGGTGAAATCAGATTCATAAGAATGGTTAACATAATAGATATTAAATTAATGATCATAAGTGAGCTTTAGATTACAATAACGATAGGATAACATGATAATATCTTAAAATAATCATACATAGTCATTAAAATAACATTAACCAATAATCATGGAATATAGATTTTTCATAATAGAATAAATCAGTCACCTGAATTTTGAATCTTCAGTAATCACTCATGAGCGATGAGAATCTATCATAATAATTGAAAATATTTGTTTTTCATACACATTTTCCATGAAAATCATTTCATTACTCAAGGCACACTTCCAAGCCTATCATAGTGGATTCGGTTGATCCAAATTCTTCGATTTCTTTAGTCAACGACCACTTAAAAGACTATCATTGGGGATATAGTCCATATCTGAACTTGGTTTAATCCCTATTGTAGTAATTATTATCTCGAGAGACATCCACAACTACCTAATGCATTGGAGGGATGTATTATTTCTGGTCGACTAATCACATTATTAAAATTCTAACTTTTTCTTCCAAAATATCATAAAGCGATTATCATATATTCATATTATAACCAATTTTAAAGAAAGCAGTTTCACAAACATTTAATCATTTCATCATTGCATAACGTGTGGGAATGAAGTGATTTTTAAAAAGGTCTCATAATTACATAGTAAACCCATGGGATTGAAATATGTCTCATAAAATTATCATAAAATTATTATCATAATAAGACATCAAAATAATGAATGTAGATGGATTAATAATATTATACCCCTAGTGAAGCATATCAATATTCATACAATATTTACATTGATGATAAATACCTTTAAAATATAATTCGAATATTTCTTTTAAAATATAAGATAATATTAATGTATTTTGATGAAATTTTAAAAATTGATACCAAAATATAAAGAAAAATATTTTAATTTATAATAACCAATGAACCTTGTAATTAATTATTCAAATCATAAAATATTTATGAATATGGAAAAATCCATTCATGATATATATGTTAAAATAAAAAATTAATTTCAATCAATTTTAAAATGTAAAAAATGACATGTTAAAATATTTATTAGAAATTTTAATTTTAAAATAATTATTTAAAAAGTAAAAGTAGTGAAAATATAATTTTAATGATCTTTATATTTTAATTGTGATATCTATTAATTTTATAAGAGTAGAAACATATGTGGAAATTTTCAATGACCATAGAATAAATAAGATCAGTAATTCATTAAAAAGATCATGTACAATTTTATATAATAGAGGGTGAAAAAAATTAATAATAGATAAAATATTCATAAATAACATGATATGAAGAAAATAGATTGTGTTTAAAGGATAATATCTATATAATTTCCCACATTGTATGTTTTTCATTGACATTCTGAAAAATAAAAGAGATTGTATAATAAAACAGTTACCTGAATATTCATTATTCTTCATCCTTTTTAAAAAATTATATACAATAAATATATATTTATTATAAAAATATTAATGAAAAATATTTATAAAAAAATTATATGTATAATTCCGCTAAAATTTCAAAATATCCTTTTACAAAAAATATATTCATTAATATGAACATTTGGGTGAAGGTTGGTCTACATCCAAGGAATATTTTAATTCATTGGTTGTATTAATTTCACCATGAATATGGTTTCATCATTTAGAAATTATTAATCCAAACATTAGTATCATAATTATGAATAAAATTAAACTTTATAAAAATTCATATAATGTGATGATGAACAAAGAATCACATAGCTGTGGGGAGGTGGTAGTCTACAAGTACAAATGAGATGTGTTAAAATTATCAATGAATGTAAATGAATGAAGGTAGATTACATCATATAATTATAGAAGAAATATTATTTAATAAATATAATATATATACATTAATTCCATCAAAATGAAAAACTATTAATAATAGTGACTGAAAATGAATCATAATGCTTTATTGAGGTTATAGTCCTGATGCATGCATAGACAATACATTCATTTCACATTTGATGAAAATGAGGTAGAAAATCGTTGATCCCTAATCATAATACAAATTTTGTATATTAATGATAATAAATTTATTATTTTATAATTAGTACAATTTCATTTGAGGTATTATAAGGGGAAATATAATTTAATGTACTATATTAAGAATTAGACCGATTCATTGAAATCCTTCTTTTATCCTACCACAGATGACATGAATGGATGGTGATATAATAAAAAAAACCATTAGTAAATGGGGATAGTTGACATAAAATTATTATATGAGGTCATGGCTAGTATTGAAGTCTCAAGAGTCTCAATAAGATTAGAGACTTTGTATCCATATAAATGGTAGGGGAGGACATAGATGGATCTTTTAAAGAGATGAATATATAATAATATCTTCGTCATGAATAGCTTCTATAAAATTAAAATTTATTGATTATAGGAAGGAAATGGTAAAAATAACATCAAAATACAAATTTAATTAAGGGTTTTTTTTTTAAATTTTAATACTTATCTTCTATTTTAACCCCCCAAAAAAATGTATTACATTTATAGTGGTAAAACTTCTTTCTATATTTTCTATTCATTGAGACCAATAATGAAATTTAAATTATTATATTTTATAAATTATGGTATAAAAAATAAAGAATATATTTTAAATGATATAATTTCAATATATGGTATAAATTTATTTCAAAATAATTATGGAGAATGAAGCAAACCCATTTTAAGAAAAATATTTTTTTACCTAAAAAATGAATTTACATTCATTCCATATAATGTAATAATAGTTATATTAATGTTAAAATATTTTATTAAATATAATGAAAAATAATTTCATTATAATAATTTTACATTAAATATTTTTTCTAAATTATTATGAATAAAACATAGTGGGTATGTAATATTGTTTTTCAAAAAATCTTCACAATTTTAGTTCAATGCATTATGTTGTTATTTAAAAATAAAAAAAGTAATGAATTAAATCTATATACATGAAAATATTAATTTTTTAAATTTATATATTTTTTTCAAGCCCACAAATACAATGAAAAGATGAAAACCAATACATTAAATATTAATATATTAATATTACATCATGTTACATTTTGATGTGGTGTTTCGTGTAAATATATATTTGAGATTTATAATTTATTAAATATAAATATATCCTAAAATATTCATGTGTTATTATATCGCAGTTTCCATAATCTAGATGGTTAGATATATTTGTTATATTTTTTTGTTTCTCGTTCTTTTGTTTTCTCTACCTTGAAATGATCTCCTGTTTGTAATTATATAATTGGTTAAAGGTAATATAAATCTGATTATACATGAGGAAAAATATTATACAACTAGTAATGAAAAATAATGAGTTTGACCCTTTATTCACAAGAATCAATCTTAATATTTTATATTGGAGATAATGTGATTTTTGGGATTTCTCTTCATTTGATTTAGACAATAATGGTGTACTGGATTTCAAATAGATTTTGGTTTCCACCCTTTCAATGTTGGTAAGATTCTAATCATTTATCCTTACACATTTTGGTATAGAATTTTATTTTAATCCTTTACTATTTAAGAAAATATATTTAAAATTAGAAATGAATTAAAAATTGATGTCACCTACAGTAGTCATATTTCATTGGACTAATCCTGAGATGATCCCAATAAATTATTTTCATGTAATAATGCATTTGAAAAATAATATAAATAATGTGAACATTTTTTGGATGTGTAATTTTTTCTCTCAACTTCATTTCGATTCAAGGATAGAGAAATTTCAGGATATGATAATTTGATTTCAAGCACAATGAGTTTCTTTTTTATAGTGTTTTCTCAATAGTTAAATATTTCAATATTATTTATATTGTAACATGATAATTAAAATTTCATTTTCCATAAATTTATTCCATTCTTGAAGCAATTTTTCAGGTTCATTGATCATCTTCGATTTAACAACAAATGTTTTGTTATTTACTTCAATACTGTTCTTATCTATTCCTGTAAGTATATTGAATTTTTTTCAGTTGTATTCTTGGATTCATATTTATCATATAATTTAATGGGATATTATTTTTAATATTTTTAATATCTTATATTAATATCCAATTTTTTGTTTCTCTGGATCAACCTTATTTTAAAATCTCAACTTATCTCAATACGATTTATCATAAATGTTTCACTTTTTTTACTCTCCATCCATATAGGTGATCTCTTCCCCCATTCAAAAAAAATCAAACCATCAAAAGATTTTGTTTCTTTGAGAATAAAATAAACTTTGTATTTTTGTCAAATGATTCATATTTATTGAGAATTAGTTGATATAAGATCATTACAAAAAATTCTTGTCTTTCACTGTCAACAAATTTGAAATGATTTATAGAATTCCCCATGACAACTAGAGAGATTTTATTTGACAATGTTAGAAAGGATGACAACAACCATGGTCATAAAATAACCCACCCATAGTTCCACATTCAATATAATTAAATTTTATTTATCCTTCTTTGGAGGTGAGACTAATTCTGCATCATAATGGAATGAGTGGGATACATTCATTATTCTTGTAATAAATTTCCATTTCTAGATCATTGTACTCATTCTAGAGATTTAATTTTTTCTAGTAATATATGTATAGTCCCTACCACTAAAATTTTCTAATTATTACAAAAGAGTGTAAAATAATAAAAAACAGTAATCATTTAAAATAGAAAATAAAATCAGAGGGGGAACTCAAATTTTTGAAAATTCAAATGTGTTTTTGTATGTATTAAGCAAAGGGGGGGGGGAATTATTATTGGTTACCATCACTCAAATTTAAAACATTTAATACCCTTTCTCCTTAACCACATTCAATATTAGTTGAATGGTTCTCAAGTTATATTTTGAAACCTTAATATTTGCATGTAACACATCCAAACACACACTCTCTCACAAAAAAATGAATATCTATAAGGTAACCCTTTAATCAAATAGATACTATTAGTACAATCAAGAAAAACCACTGGTCAGATGACCCGAAAGTAGTAGACCTATGAGAAACACTATGTACGGAATATCAATGAACATGTGACTCACTTTAGTCTCCCAATAGTTCATTATGAATACAATAATTTTAACAAATAGAACTCGGAATTTATAATTATTTATTATAGTGTCCCTTTAGTTTGATGTTACGGTCTACATATGCATCAGTATATTACATAACAGTATGAAATCACCTTCTATCATGCCATATTTTTTTCGTTTTATTGTACACAAGACCCTTTTTTATGTATGAACAGAACATAACATCAAGATCTTTTTCACTTATTTTATTAGTATTGAGAACTAGTCCACCTACCATTTTCCGTACAAAAATATCTATATTCTTCCTTTTTTCTAAAAAAACAATTTATTTTTTCTTGTACGCACAATTCATGAACTTCTTCTTTAATTTTATTATTTATCCTTTATTAGTGAACATGGATATCACTCGTTCTCTTTCCCTATCTTCGACTCTCAGGATGTGTATAAAGAAAACATTAGATATTCATTCCTCATATCTAGATAGAAGAAAAATAAATTAAAATATAGATTTAGAGTGAGATTGTTTCTAAATATTTATTCATTAAAAATGGATAAAAAATACAGTATCAATTTTTTCCCTTTATTACACATATTTAAAAACATTCTAATTATATTCTCCATGATTTTCAGTATTTCAGAATTCCCCATGTATCACATAATTAAAACTATAATACCATAAATAATCATTTCATTAGTATTATTATTTTATTTAATACTCCCAAAGAATATTCCAAAATTATTGTCTTTGTGGTTGATCATCATTTCAATTAAATCTATATATATATATATAAATAGTTTCCATATATTAATGATGATTCATTCCAAAACTAGTAGTTCAATTTCATATTTGACAACACCTAAATTATATATGGATATTATGTTAATTTTATTATATTACATAGTGGAATAAAAATACTGATATTAGATTTTGATTGTGTCATATAACAATCCTTATATTTAGAAAAATCATATGTCAAATATTTTTCATGGAAGAAATTTCTTAATACATTAAAATATATCATATGAGACTTTGAATATCGTAAAAAATTAAAAATACTTCCTCTTATCAATAAAAATATTACAACTCACTCAAATTTATTTTTATATCGATAATCAAATTTTTTTCATCCTATTAAATTCCTAAGCATCATCTTGATTTTTTTGAAAATTTTATTTATTTACTATTTCTATTAACATTTAATGACTCAATGTAGACATTATAATGATCCAAATATCAAGTTATCTCTCTTTATAACTACTCTCATGCACAAACAATGTTCTCACCATTCACTGATCAACCTAATTTATAGGGCCAATTATTTCTCTTCAATAGATAATTAATCATTATTTTCTATAATAAACTTTTGTTATTTTATATATCCAATGAAAAACTCATGCATGAAACATCATATTCTAATTAATCATTAGTGTTTCACCATATTATTCCTAAATAATATTTAATGATATCGTTATATGAGATTCAATGTGGGTGTTTGTCTTAAATTGACAAGCCCAATGTCTATTCTTGTGGAAGATGGGGTATGGGACATCCTATAGGGAAAATAGTTTCATTCCATTTTAAGGATGAACTGAGATCTACATTCCCAATATCAAATTAATTAATTTTTCAAATGTGTAATTTTTATATATTTCAATGCTCCATATATTTACAATAATATCCATTTAGTTCTTCTATTTCCTAGAATTCTACCATTCAACCCAACATATGTTCCTTCTAAATCCTTACAAATGTGTTACCCCCCATAATAGATTTTCCTTTACTATTTCATGACTATATGGATAAAAAAATAATATTATAAAGGAAATATAACTATTGTATCCTTATTATATGGGTTTTATGGTGCCTTTGAACTATACATTTTCTTAGATAGGACACATTTTTCCCTTAGTAAATATTCTAGAAACATAATAATATTGTCAAGTCATCCAAAACTAATGTTCCAGCTGTCATGGATATAAAGATCCTTTTATTCATTAAATGAATACACAATAATCCCCATTATATATTTATGTAGTTTTTATTTTAAAATTACCCCCAAACATTCAAAATATGCGGATACATTTTCTATTAACATAAATGAATTTTCAAAATATTTCATTGAAATTAACCTAATAATCATATTTTCAAAAAAACATTTGTATTGGGATTCTTCTTCCAACAACAATTCTCTTCATCACTACAATTATCCCCAAATATATTACGATAAGACTATACTAATACTCAATTAAAATAGCATTCCATGATTAAAAACAACATGAATTTTTTTTATCAATATGGACATGAAAGTCATATTTTTAATGCATAGTAATTAAAGACATAATTGATAGATTAAAAGGTTATGTGGTATATCGTGTAGTAGGGGATTTATTGATTCTATGTGAATGGTGTTCTCTATATTACTTGTATTTATAAATTCATTGGTATATTCAGGAATTATTAGGTCCTGATGTAATGATCTAATTTTCTTAATGTTTAAGCTTAGTGAGATTTGACCAATAGATAAAAAAGTAAGTTTTTTGTCTAATATAGAGGAAATTATTACCTAAAATGAATGAATTAGGGCCTCATCCAATTCTATAATCCTAAAAAAATGCTTACATAGTTTATTTTAATTATGCTACGAACATTGTGCCATGATGTTTTGGGTAACATAATGAGGATGGTACTAAGATAAAGAAAATTAATTCAGTATTTTTTCATTATAATGTGTATAATGCAAGGATGTGTAACATCGAGGGTATAAAAATATTCTTCAACATCTGGATTGTTGGATGGTTTAATCATTAGTTTAAATATTGGTACATTAAAATGGTTTTGAAAAAATGTATACATATATGACCAACAACCTAATTCATATTTCATGTTCCACTATTATTTCATTGGGGTATAATGAGATTAGTTTACCAAATACTCTAAACACATACAACTCTAATTTCTAGTATTGAATCTAGATATATGAACATTAAAATCCATATGTGACTTTGGAGCTGGATTCACTTATTACAAATAGCAAGTGAATGGTTAATAAAGATTAAAAAACATAAATAATGATATATATTTATGAGGACAAGATATCCATGGATGGGGTTGATCACCATTAACGTGATGCGACTATATAATGAACACATCCACATAGAAAAATGAAATAACTTGAAACAACTTATTCAAATATGGAAATGGAAAAATATGGGGTCAACCCATTCATTTTTTTCTTCATAGTGGGCCTAGTGAACATATCTGGGATTTTTTATGGACACCTTATGATTCCTATAATATTTATTCCATCCCATTCAAGTACTCTGTAATTCTCATATGTCATAAAAGTATATAGACTTCTCAAAAGAGACATGCATTTTTCTTATGACATATTTTGTAGTATTTTGGACCTGAAATGCTTATTTTCCCTTTAATTTTTAGTTTATGGTTCATACATATTATACAATATATTAATGTAGTTTAAGGTAATCTAAAATTTTCCTATTATTTAGATAATCTAACTTACTAACGAAATAAAATATAATGTGAATGAGGAGTGAAATACTAGATAATCTCTTTTAAAAGGTGACTTAGATAAATGAAATTCATAATCCTAAAACATAATAAAAAATTTTGATACTTTATATAATAAGGTAAAAATAAAATATGATAGGAATGAAATTATTTTTGATACTATAGTCATTAAGAATTATGGGTTCACAAACTGTGTATTATTTTGGAAATGATTATATAGTTGGGGATGAAATAATTAAATCCATAGAGGGATAAAGATATATGATCATCCTAATACCTTTTAATGTGTAAGGGTGAAAAATTAAAAATTGATGCAATGTATATAAATTAAGAAGATGTTACTGAAATTTTATATCAAGGATTCCAAATTAACAATGGTAAATGATGGGTCCCAAAATAAATTTTTTAGAGTCATATATATTATTGAGGATATTATATGACGGAAAATATATGCCTCTAATATGTAGTTGATAATATATAATCACAAGTATTTTCAGTAAGTGGATTCCCTTGGATCCAAATACCCTATATTAGTAATGGCCATGAATAGTCTATTTCAATTCATAAGTCTTAGTAAATGAATTTTGGAGCATATAATTGAACACTAAAGAAGTTGTTTGAGTATTACAACACCAAAATAATTGAATTTAGTTCTTTTAGGATAATTATGATAATAGAGATGATTGATGATTTCTACATACTCTTGAAAAATATGGTTAAATTTATTCTACATATCATAAAATAATATGATATAAGATACTAGTAGTTCATATATAATATGGTCTCCATATATATCTATCACTTATATAGGGATATGAATTAAGAATTATTATAGGAGATTGAAAAAAATAATGATTTAATGATATACATTTCATTTGACACATGGAATTCAATATAACGAACCTTAGCACACTGCATAGGAATAATACATATTAATGATTTTGAATATTACAATTCAAGGGTATAGTTTCAAAGAAATATGTCATTTCATCCATGCATGGGAATATAGATAGAATTCAAAAACTAGGTTCCCTTGAAGGGTTTCCACACTCATATGTGGAATTTTAGGTTGTGTAGAATGAACAACTTGAGTAGCTTATGGTCTTATAGGGTAAACCATTTAATGTCTAGTTTAACTCCACGTGAAAATGTCTAAGGATAAAGGCATTTTAATGTCATTCAGCATGAACTTTCAATAAGATTTTTTTATGATGATCAAGAACATGCAATAAATTTATGGGATTATTCTAGGTGATGATATTTTGAAGGAAAACGTGAAATGATTATAAGTTTCTAAACAATGGAAGAGAGTTGGGTTATATTTTTATAATTGTATAATCCATGAGAGGAGATCCATGAATCTCACCATATAATATGTTACTCAGAATCAAGACACATATAGTTCAAATATAACATAGGGGTATCGTACTATTTACACGTTTAAGGAGTTGTCGATCAAAAATAAGAATATGAATTTATTTTCATAACATCCCATAAAAATGATGTTTGTAAATTTGATGAATCCCATGAACCAGGAATCATTTTCAACGACATAGTTCAATTTATTTAGTGAGGAAAAATGTCATGAATGATTTTCAATTGATATATACCCCTCCATTTTAAATTTAGTTATAGAGAATATATCAATATGAATAGTTCCATGTATTTTGGGATGGAACTTCGTCCTTGACGTTTAATTTATTGGAAAAATGACCCAATTCAATTATTTGTAGGGTTATTTTAATCGCAAATTTTATAAATTGATACATTTGTGTAGTTTGGAAAAATATGAAAAGAAGTATAACATTTTATTTGGGCCGCGTAAATTGGTGGAGGGTCAAACACCAAGAAAAAAGTGGCGAATTTATTAAAATATAAAGATAGGATTATGGTATGATATCCAAATATCTCTAAATGTACTATAATTATTAAAATGAATCAACATGTGGTTCATAAATATGTGTTATCACATGATATATCTGACTCATGCATACCAAAAGTGGATAAACATGCAAGAATGATTTTATGGGAGAGAATGATTAAAACCCAACAAAAATTACCTAAGGTTTCATCCATTGAGAATGATAATGTTCTTAAAAATATGGAAAAATTGGTTTTAGTCAGAGATATATTAATTTTACTATATATCGATTTTTGTTTATATGAAATCCATAATATGTTATTGAAAAGATATAATATTCCAATATAGAATCACATACCGAATGACCAGATCTAAATAAAAAAGGATACATAATTGTGATGAAATTAATATTTGAATTGTTAATATAGAATATGATATCAAATTTATGAATCAAAATATATATGGAGTTATCAAGAATCAATCCCTGGGTGGTTAATATATAGATTACATTCTCAAATATGGGATAGGTGGACCAATGAATTCTAGTTGGATAATAAATCTCTAACAATTTCATCCCAATGAAATAGAAAAGTGTACTTTATGGACTGATATCTTATATAATGTATGATTGTAATTTATTTGGTTTATATGGTGAAGAAAACTATAAGAATCCTAATTTCATAATTTTTGTACAAAATTTCATGATGTTTACTGTTATATGATAATCATTGTAAGTGTTATGGAACATTTTTTATTTTAGAGAATGTTTATTAAAAAATAACTATATTAATTTTTTTTAAATATTATGGGATATATATTTCACCAAATAAATCACTCTAACCAATTTAAATTTTTTTATGAAGCACCATATGTTTCATTGTTTACTGTTATGGCATGAGGAAATTTGTAGAGGTGGTTTTCCATATAACTTAGTAACGAAAAAAATATATTCTATAAGGAGTGTAATTTAAATTAATTTTTTTCATGGCTATAATGTATAGGATGTAGGTATATCTTCTGTAATTAATGAAATATACCCACATACGGTGACAATTAAATTAGGGTATTCTTATTTATAGTTAAAATTATGAAATAGATAAAAACATACAATTGGAATTCAAAACCTAATGGGAAGTTAGTCTTATTCATCTTTTCCCATGTGTTAAGGGAGATACGTTTTACTTTCAATGTCTTGGAAATTTTTTTTCTATCTCCTTATATTATTTTTCATAAGTATGTTTGTGCTTTCCAAAAATTCTGAGATTGTTGAGTCAATAATGTTTCCTTATGGATTTTCAATTCCATCTCGTTTTGAAAATCACAAACACCTTATCTTAAGGCAAATTTCATTTTCCCTAAGTTTCATCTTGATAAGAAAAATTTTCATTCCCTATAGAAATTTATAATTACCATGTTTTACATTTTTCATATTTTATCTAAGTATAAAATTCGGTTTCGTATCCAAAAAATTGGAATCTTAAATACTTAGATATAGATCATTCTGTTTTCGGGATCTGAATTCATGTTCTGAATTCTCCGAATTTAGACTATGAACATTAAGAGTTCAGACTCTGAAATCTCCGAATTCATGTTATGAACATTCCGAGTTCAGTCTCTGAGCTCTGTGAATTTATATTCAGATCATTCTGAGTTCAGACTACGAAATATCTGAATTCAGGTTCTTAACTTTTTGAGTTCAGACTCTGAGTTCACCGAATTCATAATCTGACGTTTTTTAGTTTACACTCTGAAATCTCTAAATTCATGTTCTAAACATTCTGAGTTCAGACTCTGATTTCTCTAAATTTAGACTACGGTCTTGCTATGTTCAGAATCTGAGTTCTTTGAATTCAGAGTCTTAATTTTCTATGTTCAGACTTTGAATTCTTATGAATTTAGTCTATGAATTTCAATGAAATTCAGACCCCAGAATTATATAAATTCAGACACCAAGTTCTTATGAATTTTGACCTCGAATTTTCATGAAATTTAGACTCCAAAATTCTATAGAATTATAGTTCTGAATTCTATTAAATATAGGATCCGAATACCCATGTATTATAGACAATAAATATTTTTTGGTTAGACTCTGAACATTTATTTTTACATACACTCTGAAAAATGATTTTGGATAAGAAACCATATTTTTTCTTACTCATGTTTTGGTAATTAAATGATGTTGTGCATTCAGTTACTAACTAAGATTTTTTCAGTGACATGTGTATAGGTCCCCATAAAATTCAAGGGAAAATGTGATTGCTGGATGGGGGAGCCGGCCGTTGAGAATATACGTATACATAGGAGATCATTTGAAAGTTCTCACAACTTTGATGAACAAGTTGATCAATCTTGAGATTACATACTACTGAAGTGTTTTCATAGAGAGAGAAACTTTATTGATTTGTGGGTACTGAAAATATTTTTCAGAATTGCTTCATGCGACTTTTAATGTTGCTAAGTCCAATCGAGGGCTTCCGGGGATAGAAAGACAGATGTGCCTACTTCCTTAATGTTGAGGTCTTGCGGGGATAGCAAGACAGATTCCGATCTTTATATCGAGGGATTACCATGGTGTGGGTATGATAGACTTTCTTGAAAGTAGAAATCAAGGGGCCTTTATCCAAGGATGATGGATACCCTTCTCTTTGTATTAAAAGTTTTGCTACTTGTTACTTGTATTGTTTCACGTTTTGCAATGCATTTTGTTTGTTGAGGAAAGAATAACAATATTATATTTCCTTATACGTATACACTCTGATTTAGTAAGATTCTATTTTCATTAAGGTAGAATCTTTATCTTTCTAAACATTTGGTGAGTTTCATTTTCGGAACCACATTTTCAGAATAACATTCTCAAAATCACTTTTCTGGAATCAAGGAAGTTAGTAAAACTGAGAGGTCTGGTGAATTTACCTTGTTTAACACTGATATACATTACCATCTTTAAAAGATCAAAAGGAATTTTTTGAAGTATACAATTCACCCCCCACCCCCACCACCACTTGTATATTGAGCATCTATGTCAATAGATACTATAATCAGTATCATTTTGATTTTACAATTGGTTTCATAGGATAATATCATACTCTATACCAACCTAACAATATGATACGAATATCCACTATAGTAATCCCATGAATCACTTTGAGTTTATAAAATCTAAATTACATGATTTATGTTTCCCCAAAATATTTCTTTGTATTTAGTAATTTTTGTGTATAGGAAAATTGATATAATTAAGTTTATATTTAAAATAATGATATATACTTTCTTATATGACATCTGTAACACCATCCTATTTAACAATGTCATTCTATTTTATTAAATTTAATTTTTGGATAGCTTTATTTTAATTAAACCAATTTTATAAATGAACTAAAATATAAATTTTATAATTTGAAAAATTCTATTATAATTCAGCACTTAAAAAATGTAGTTTAAAAGAATAATTTGATCAATATATACTTTAACACGCAACTCTAAGATCTATGAGGATTGAGATATGATATAATAATGTTATTATATGACCATTATGTCCAAACCATTCAATTAGAGGGTATGACAATGAGTAATCTCACTATAAATTTTATGTATAATTTCCCAATTCAATAAAATTATATTGATTAATTCTTATGAAAAAAGATTTCTATTTTTAGTGAAGTAATTTTAATCTTCAAAAATATATTTTCATCAAGAATACATGAATTTAATATTGTGTAATAAAATTATAATTACTGTTTTTTATATTTTTAGGAATTTTCGTTAAAAAAAGAAAATTATTTTTGAAATCATAAAATAAAAAAAAATATCTTGAGTTTTTTGTATTTTACTAAAATGTTTTATTTTTCATTGAATTGAAAAAATATTGGTTCTCAAAATACTATCATTTATTTTTAGTAAATAATTTAATTTTAAATTTCTATTATATTTTGGATTCATAATTAAAGTAGAATAAGATCCATCAGATTTAAAATAATCAAATTATTTTTATTTTAGTACAAAATATTCAATAATTTTATTTAAGATATTTTTTTTGATAAAACAACTTTTCTCCATAAATCTAGTTTTTCATTACATTTTAACAATATATATTAAATAAAACTTCGTCCAATTCTACATAATTAATTATGAAAAATATATAAAATAGTTTCAATTGGGAGGTTAATATTTGGTAAATAGTATCCTTTTATTTTTGTTCACTATGAATAACAATCGTGATATTTATTTTCCCCATTGTATGTTTTAGATGGTTAAAAAAGAATTAAACTATGAAATAAAGTCAAAAAATGAACAAATACTTTTTTATTTTATTTGGGAAATATTCTACAATATATAACCAAAATTTTAATTAAATGGATTTTGGATCCTTTTTTCCTTGTTAATGTCATTTATATTATTTTTATAATAGGAAATTCCAAAATGTCATTATATTTCCTTGAAATTATTTTATATATTCACATAGGGTTATGGATATTTTATTAATTAATATAAATGATTATCTTAAGGATAATTAATTAATTTTTATTATTTTTATTTATATTTAATGTTTTGTAATTGTATAAATATGTTAAAATATTAAATGTTTTCGAGACAATGTTTTTATATCTTGTAGACAAATCAATGTAAATTATTATTAAAACATACAATATGATGTTTTTTGAATCACAAATGGTGTAACTCCAATTTGATAGTTCATAATAATGTAAAATTTATTTTTCAAGATTTTATATTCATATTTATTATTTATCCTGAGTTATTTAAAGTCAAATTAATTATGATGTTTCAAAATTTTAAATAGTGATATGTTATGGAAATTAAAATTTAATTATTATTTTCATAAATAAAAAAATGAGAGAGGAAATTTTTTAAGAGGAATGTTATAAAATTTTAACCACTTTCCATTACTTATACAATTTTTATATTATAATTCTAATTAGTACCCTAGAAGATTGAAAAGGTTTTTATCACGCTTAAGGTTAAAAATGGTTAACAAAGTGGTTAAACTGAAAGATAATGCAAAAATAACCTAAAACATTCTTATGTCTAATAGGGCTGATTTATTTCAACGAAAAACGTATAAAACATTAATTTGATTCCTTTTGGATACATTTCTCAAAGGCTGTGGGTAACAACCATATGTTCTAATGTAAGAACATTGTACTTAATAGCATGCATTACTCACTACACCATGAACAGAAAGGAATATAACATCCCAAGACATTAATATATATATTTAAAATTTTAAATAAATATATTATACAACTTCAAATAAAAAAAATTATTTATCTTGTGTAACATGGAAGATGGAAATTTTTATATAGGGTAAGTTACACACAACAATATGTTCAACTATGTCAATATTGAACATTGTGGTTAACTTGCGGTACATGCAAGACCGAGTTTTACCAAATTAAAATATATAATTAATATAATTATTTTATATGATAGTTGTAAACCATCCATTTTATTACATTTGTCAAAATTATTAACAAAATTGATAAAATATTATTTTCATATGTTTATATTTATTTTGGTGTTGGAAATGAATATAAAAAACCATTTGAATATAACAGAAATATTCTTATACTTTCGAATGTGTTTTATCCAAAATAATTAAATTAATTACAATTATTGAATGAACATATTTAAATATATATATTTTTATTCAATAATTTTTTATATTCAACATATATATTTTAAAGGAATAAGATAAGAACAAAAAAAATTGCACAAAGAACCTATATTTTTATAAAATTAGTTTTTACCACCGTTTAATGGACTACCTATGTTAAATATAAATTTAGGAACATTTATAAATTTTACTAATCAAAATAAACATAAATTTTAATATAGAAACATTATATTTTGGATATCTTGAATTGATGGTATTTTTCTGTGAAGTCCCAATTTTGATGAATAAAGAAAAATTCATATTTTTAATTAAAAACCATTTTTTCATCTATTTTATTATTAAGTATAAGTTGTGTTATATATTGTTTTTATAGACTAAATAGATAAATTTTATATAATTTATTCCAATTTTGGTAATTTTTATAATTTTCACTTTGTAATTTTATACAAAACCATAGAAAACTTTTGAACAATATTACATTAAAAACACTCATTTTCATCCCAATAGTGGTATTCATTTTAATTTAATATCATAAAATTATATAATTTCAATTTTTAAAAATTGATTCCATACATGTAATAAGAATAATATATAATTTTCAATAATTATCACATAGTTTTTGACCAAAAATATTTGTGAAGGAAATTATAATTAATTAGTAAAATTATGCGGAAAATTGGTGTAATAAGAGACTATACCTTAAAAAACGTCCAAAAGACACATTTACTTATGAAAAATAAATATTATGGAAATATCTATATCCTATACTCTGTTGGATATAATTGGGACCATTATTGGAACAACATTAAATTGAAAAAACATGGGTGGAAGTCTCTTTCCAAAAATTTATAAGAATGACACTCCTCATCCACTATAAAAATGCACTCACCACTCTCACTTCCTCAAAAATAACAAGAAATATTTTATCAAAAAATATATACCAAGATAACAACTAAATATACCTACCCTAAACCTATAATAATCTCATTTTTAAATAATCAATCCATGGATTCCCTTTCGTGAAAACAAAAAGCTGTTACATGAATTACTGGTAACATCCTTCCTCAAGGTCATTTAAATTATATTAATTATCAACCGCCTAAAATATTATATTTACATAAATAAATAATAAATGAAATCTCCCAAATATACTGATTTTTTACTAAGAATGGTCTATCTACACATATGCACACGTCCATCAAATGGGTAATGAACATACTCATCGTGTACTGTGAACTACCACCTCGTGAGATGATGATTTTTTTTTATTTTATTCCTTCACCAAATTTAATGGATAGTTATTATGATAGTCTAACTGTTTATAAAAGATATATATTATATTTATGATGTCTTTATAATACCTTAATTTATATATATAACAATAATTATTGGCTTTTATTTTTATTGAATACGATAACATCTTTTTTGGAATTGTGGACTACCGCCTCCCCAAAGTGATGCAATTCATTCAGGAGATACATGAAATGAATAAAGGTTGGTTTTATTTAATAATATATGACATAAATTATATATGTATTATTTTAACTAAATAATTTAATTCCATGAAATATACTATATTATATCTTTTACCCATTTAACACATTGAAATGTGATAATTTCGGTCATGGATATGTGGACTATCACCTCCTCGCCATGATGTGATTAATTTTTCATCATAATAATTCTATATGTAAGTATATATAATTAAATAACATTTTATTTATGATATAATGGTCATTATGGAATGATATAATGTTAATTACTTTCTTTCCATAATTATCATCGGTAAATGGTAATGTTACTTATGCGTACGTATGGCGTACTATATATGTAATTGTAACCTTGGTTCATTTTGTCATAACAATTTTTTGTTATTGGTATTAAGAGTATAATTTATTTATAAATATGATGATTATTCCATTATTTATATTATTTATATTTTCGTATCAGTACACCTTAGACAATAGATTACATGCCCCTGTTTTTTTTGACACATGAACCCAGTTTTCATAAAAAACATGACATAAAAATAATTGTTTAATTAATTGTATAAGACATTTTAATAAGTAAAATATCAGTAATTATAAACATCAAAGGGCTATTAATCAATTAAATAATTAACATGTGTGTATTATTTATGAATATAAAGACGTGTGACATGTTTGAATCAAGGTAAGGGATTTCCATGTAACATTCTTTATCTGTGATATATATTTTATATTCACCACATACTGCTTTTGTGGGGTATAAATAAAATCAATTTTTATATATTATAACATTAATTATGTTATTTTCAAGTAATTTTGAGTATAATTGTTTTTTCATCTAAGGGTATTTTAATGAAGTGTACCAAGTGGAAAATAATTTCATAAACCAATTGTTTTTCTTTGGGTTATATTACATCCTTATAGTCATTAATGTTTAATGATTTTGTGTGTAATAAATTTGTACTATATATTATTATAGTTACATTTTTTTATTTTTTTATTCCAATTTGACACAAATAATCTTTCATTGCTCGAGTCTCACATCTACATTATGGTTTTTTCATGGGATAACTTATCAATCTCATTTTCTTATGGATTGTTTACAATTGAATTTCCATATGAATAAATTATTTTATCATTTTCTACCAAACCCTTTTATTTTAAGATCATATGGTTATTCATGAGTCTTTCCAAGTGTTATTTCAAAATTTCCACTCATTGGTGCTTAAAATATTTTATAAAATGTTTTAATGAAATCATGAAATTATTTTTCACTTCAGTTGTAAAACCGATTTTCTTCTAAAAATCCTTTTTTTATAAAAAACATTTTATATTTTTTTAACCCTTAAATAATTGATTTATTAAATAAATTATTTCCAATTTTTATGTTATAAAATGTTTTTAATTGAATCTATTTTATTCTTTTCAAAAATTGAATTTTCTTATCCATTTTACCATGAAAAATGTATATTTTTTTCCTTATATAGAATGAAAAAATTTACTAGCCCAAATTTCATCAAATAAACCATTGGAATCATAGAAGGATAATTTTAAAATAAAATGATTTTAAACTGATTTTAAATGAAATTGTTTTTCAATAGTTATTCTAAAATTAAATGTTATTTTCCTAAAGAATGTTTTTAAATTAACATCATATAATATTTTAATTCATGAATGAACAAACACTTTATTTTTACTCCACATTTTATTTATTTCCATGATCCTGTATATATTATTCCTATGGATGGTTTAAGATTTATTTATTTTAGGATAGTATTGAAATTCTCTTCCTTGATTACCCTTCTAGCCCCCTTCTAATATTGAATTTCCTATTATAATTAGACAATGAATTTACCCTAAATATATATAACATTTATCATAGATATGTTTATTTCCAAGAGCATATATCATTTTTATTGTAGTTTAATTATATTATTGTTTCACTATATGGGGAACTATTTATAAATATTTTGTATATATTCAATATGGATATTTGATATGGCTTTATGATTCTAATTAAATAAATTATTTTATATAATAAATTTTTTTGAAAGGTAGTGATAGGTGATACCTAAACATTATATATATCATTGATGCCATTATGGGTTCTCGTGAGGAAAATAACTTTGATAAATTAGAATAGTTTAATAATTCTTGTGAAAGGTATTAACTTTATATGATTTCATGTTCCTCAGACCTGACTTCCAATAATTAACAATTTCCCTCATAAATATTTCTGTTATTATTTATCAAATAAATTTTTTCTTTTAAATTATCTATAGATATATTTCATTCATTTTATACCTATTAAATGGAATGTGATTTTTGTTTCTTACTATTCTCTATTGATTATGCTTTATCTAGTTATTTTAATATCATGTGTTATCAGTTATTTAACATTCTGTGTAATTTTAATCTATTTTACTCATTTCTTCATAATATTTAAATACCCATATTAAGAATTTTATATCTCCCATATTATGTTTCCATTCCCGAGGTTGTAATGATGAATCCATTTAATGAGTATCAAGAATGCCGAGAATTTAATTATAGAATTACTTATTTTCTTTTCCCCACGTATTATGGGATTATTATATGTATTCTATTATTCCAATAATGTTAAACTGATTGGTCATTCAATATTTGATTCCTTATAATCATACCAAAATAATAATATAGGAAACTATCTAATGTTTTATAAGGTTAAGAAATTATAGTTTTTATTAAATGGTGTTTAATAGATACATTATAAACTATATTTAGAGAACATATATTAGGGAACATAACCATAGAATATGCATTGATGATATGTTTAGAATAAATTATAGAATTTTAGTAAGGTAGTTATTTAGTATGTTTTCCTTACAATAAATCCATGATTGAATTTTATAAGTGTGTGTGGTTTTTGTAAAGATGTACCTAGTGGTAACAACTCTTACAAGGTGTGTTAGGACTGACTCAGCATAACCTATTACACAATAATAGACCTTATTAGACACATGGTTTGACACTCATTGAGGATATTCTTAGGCTAATTAACATTTAATTTTTAAAAAAATTATGATTTAAAAGTAAAAAATACTACCAAGAAATCCATGTTTTAGATTATTAAATTAGATATGAATAAAAGTTTATGTATATGATATGTATATTTTTCATTTTTTATTGAACATTATTTATTATAATTATATGAATTAATTTATCTTCTGTCATCATTTAGAAATAATTATTATAAAATTTAACATGACCTCACCAATTTATATGATCTATAGAGTAATATGGATAATATATTTTCTGGTATTAGGATAATGTTTCAAAGGAAAATGTTCTCCCATGAATTATAATAATATTAGGACATAGTACCATGAAATAATGTGATGGGTGAATAATTATCTATGTCCCATTTATTTGAAGGAAATAATGAAATGAAGTGGATGACCGGTCAAAAGATATATAAAGGGAATAAAGTAAAGTATAATTTTCCCATATGTGAAAATTTTGGAAATAAACCCCCTGATACATTCTTCAACACAATGGTAGTTTATATACATCTGGATAAGAAGGCCACCAATATTGTTATTTTAACGGAAATAAATAAATTTACATTACTGAATTCTTCTACTACATTATTATGGGACACTATGAAAATAAATGAATCATGTATCAAAGGAATATACCATGAAAGAGGCTAATGAATCATGATAAATATTATGATACTACCAATAATAAAGTTGAATGATTAATGTTATTAGGTTTTAAATTAATAATTATTTTCTTTTATTAATTAATAAATGATGTAATGGTTATAAGAATTATGTAATATATAAGGGTTTCATTCTAGTGCTCTTTACTTATGAATTTTGTATCATATGACCAATGGTTCCATGAAATGTAATTTACTATAAATTAATTTCTTTTAAAACACAAGGATAATAGATGATAACACTTATTATATTCCGAATGTTAACACAAAGATGTTTTTAGAGAAATTATTGGTTTGTATAATGTAAATTGGATAAGTATTGACTATATTGGAACTGAGTAATTATTTATAGAAAAATTGTATTATTCTATCATTGAGGGAGTTTAAATGATTTTTTTGATTTAAGGATGATATATTATATTTTATATTATTTTTATCAAATAATATGAATACATATTTTTAATGAGGTTTTATGGTAATTCATGCTATTCACATATACATATTTTTTGGAATGTGATGATTAAAAAACACTTCATGTTATTTGGTATTTTCAGTTTTTAAATTTTGTGACATGCCTTATAAAGTGTGGGGTCATAATATTTTCAAAAGGATACTAATTTTTTAAATGGTTTACAATGGTCATTAAATGTGGTTTTATGGATTATTGTATTACTTCACTATATGTGGAATATTTTTTTAGATATGAATTAGAAATAGGTAAATTCTTATAAATTGTAAAATATTTTTTTTAAAGAATCATATGTTTTTTATATTCATAATTAATGAAATAATTAGCCAATTTTTGGAAAAATTATTCAAAACAAAAATGATCTCGTATTATAATCATTTCTTTGGATATTAATAATATTGGTTAACTCCCCTGTTTTATGTTTTTTAGTCAATATCTTTAATATGAACATGTTCTATATCACTCTTCCTCAAAACTTGATTGTTATATTTTTACTTTGTATCATTTTTCTATTTCCCACATATGCTCTCCTACTAGGAATTGTAGTTACCAGTCCATTGTAATATAATTTCTCACTTATTAAGAACATGTGTTATCATCCCAGTTACATCCCACTATTTTTCGATAATTACCTTTTTCAATTTATTTTCTATTACATCAGATGATTCACACAACACCAATCTAAAATGAACAATGATATATAATAACATATCAATTTTTAAAATGGCCATTATAACCTAGATGTTAGATTGTTGGAAATGAATAGTATTATGAAAATTATGAAATTAATATATTTTATATTTAACCAAATGTTTTTATATTCAAAAAAATGATTTTATATGCATAAGATAAGAATGAGTCCAATTTTATTATTTAAAGGCTATATTTTTTACAAGGAATTTTTACAACCTTAAAATGTCTCCCTTGTTTTAAAACTAAATTTTGACCTTTTTATAAATTATATTTTAAGAATTAAAATTTATTTTTATAAGAGTAATTTCTAAATTACCTTAGAGGGGATTTTCTTAATTTTTCTGGAAATATGTATATTCGAGTGAATATAAAAAAAAATCCTAATATCAATGATACTTTCATTTTAGTTACTATAAAATTATATTTATTATTTGAAATGTATAGTCACCAATTAATGTATACATAAAATTTAGGAATTTCATGAATGAAAATATAATCTATTTGCGTAATGGAATAAGTAAATAAATGATTTAAAATTGATAAATTAAGTATGGGGTTTTTGAAAAATATATTTTAATCCAAAACATTGAGATTATAATATTAATTTGAATGGAAAATTATTTCCATTAATGTGATTCATAAAGTAATGTTTCATTTTTTTATTATCATATTATAGTACTGTGAGACCTTAATTAATTTTTTAATGTACAATAAAAACACTTATTATATTAAAATCGCTATTTTTCGAGTAAATGATAAAATTATTTTCAAATTAAATTAATCATATTTAGAAAATTATTTTAAAAAAATAGATTTTTTTAAATTACAAATATAATAAAAATTATGGTTAATTTTTTATAATTATTGTAAAATATTTTTATTTTTCCGGGAAAGTGAAATATAGTAATTTACTGTTTTTAAAAAATACATGAATTATTGAATCATAAATGATGTATCAGTGATATAATCTCCTAATTTTGAACTCTATTTAATTAATTTCATATATTTATTGATAATGTATAAAATATTGTTATTCTTGAGACAAACTATTAATCAAACGATTAAAAAAATAAAAAACACCCCTCTGTTACACTATAACTTCTACCTCTCATCGCCTCTTCTCCTTACACATCCAATTCCTTGATTATTTGTTCATTTTTTTCCCAAACCATCTCCCCAAAATTTGGATACTTTTTTCTCTCACCCGTAATAACATTTAAATGTTTGTTGAAGCAATGATCATGGAGAGTAATTGAAGGGGTAAGATGCATGATTGTTCTTTTGATTTTCTTATAATTTATTTCTTTTCATATAATTTCCTAACATCCCCATATAAAATTGGAATGCTAACTATATTATAATATATATATATATATATTGTTTTTTAATTAATATCTGTCATCAAACCTCATCTCGTCTTCATTTTTTCTCGAAATGAATCTTCATCGGTACTGAGTCAATTTACCGCCATCATAGACGATGCATTTACATTTTCCATATCCACCATCATGTATGATCATAAACCCATTTGTTTTGTTAATATAGATTATAATATTTATGTTACGACTTATTTATTATATTTTTACTAGTATTTGTGTGTGATGGTCGAAATAATGCCAATATAACCCAACCTATTATCATTAATGTTTTATCCAATGAATCATACTCATATCATAGAAATTATATATAATAACATTAAATATTTTTTAGGTTCATTATTAAAACACAACATCAATTTGGGATAACTATTACCATTTAACATTATTATTCTTATTTGTATACATTAAAACCAATCGTGATTGATTTTGAAATAAACACTTCTGAACATTGAGAATGAATCTTACAACTCAATATAAGCAAATAAATGAAAACAATAAAATTTGGATATATAAAATACAATTTTAATAGGTTATTTAATAAATTATTTATGAATCTAATTTCATTATTAATGAAATTATATAAATGTTCAGAATGTCTTCAGACACAAGGTAAATGTTTTATACTCTCACATTTATTTCTTTGAGATATGCCTTATTCACAGATATTTCTTGTGTGTGGTCTTGTATAATCTCCATTGATGTATCACATCATGAATATACTGAAATTAATGGTATTAAATGTTTAATTTTATAAACATTAATTTTATGGTGAATATGGTACGACTGTTTGTAATGTGATACATGTTTCTTCCCAAACCTCCATTTTTTCCATCGGGTTACACATTTTATCTCCTTACCCCAATGTAACTATTAATTATTCATATGTACTACACCTAAATTATATGTGTATGTTCCAAACATATTTACATTTATCAATTATTTATTCTATGAGGTGAAATACATGATTTATATCATTCCCTTTTTAATCCCCCCTAATAAGCAAAACTAATTTAATGATACCTCCCAATTTCATACCCAATTTCGAGTATACACTGTAATCAATTTTAAAGAACCTTTATTTTTTTTAATAAATAATTTTATAATGAAAAAATATCTTATATAATTTATATTTTTATGTAAACAATATTTTATTTTTCTATTTAAATACTCTTTTATATTTTCCCTTAAAGAGTACCAAAGTAGTTCATTTCTAATGATTATTAAAAACACATTTTACATGTGTTCATGTTAGTAGGGAACAATATCTACATGAAATATAATTTTTATTGCATTTTAATTTATGGAATATACATGATTACAATCCGATTTTATAAAAAATATTAATGATTTTCCAAAATAAGACTTCGTTTCAAAGTAAAAAATGGTGTTTCTCTCAAGAATTAACCAATGGTTTTATTATAATACTTTCCACTATTCCAAAACATTCTATCGAATACTATGAATTTTTTGTTTTGATATCATATGTTACTAGGTATGATATTTTACTTAATTTTATATGATTATTTATGGGGATGTACTATCTTGATATCATTGTATATATTACACTATATGCTTTATGATTATGTTTATTTTTTAGGAATGCAAATAATATTTCACATGATAGTTTCAATATGAATTTATATGTTGATTATAATCCATCCCATTAATATTAGGAATTCATTGGACTCATTATGCAGTGGGAGTACACCTTTATATACCCTATATTAGTTGATAGGTCTCACTAGATAAAGTAGATTGGTTTTTTCCAATTTAAATATGGTGTATTGGAAAAATCCTTGATGGTATGTTTATTATGTCTGATATTATTCATCTTATCATTATGATATTAGTGATTGATAGTTCATGTGATTATTAAAAGTATATAATATATTGGGTTATGTTTCCTTCTCTTGTGATTTTATATATGGATGTATTTTCATCATCTTTTATCCATTCTATATTATGTTAAATATTTTGATTTAATGGAATTATTTATTAGATATTATCCTTTACATATTGTTTATGTTTATTGATTCCATTTTATTAATTAACCTTACAAAGAGACTTATTTCATCTCTTTTGTATGTTTTATTTTTTCCCAGGATTGAAGATATATATTATGAATGACTTGGAGGGATAATATTGGAGTTCATAGGTGTTATCAATGGATATTTTATATTTATTTTCCTTCCATGTTATAATGTATAAAATATATTTATATATTGTTTTATAAAGATACTAAACTATTTGGACTATTTAAATGATAATATTTTTCCATAGTACCAATTTAATAATCTAAGGAACTAGCTTTGGGTGTCTGATGTCTGGGTATTTACAGTTGTTATTAGAGTAAGTTAAGAAGAATCATTAGAATCTGGATTTATAAAACATATATTTTGGGACACAATCCTAATATATAATTTGTGGATAATTTTAGAATAACATCGTATAATTTTTATGGTGAATATTATGTTGGAATTCATAGACAAAAATCATTTCCTAGATACTATAAGTGGATGATGTTCTTAAAAAAATATTCAAAGATGTAAATACTCTAATAAGGTGGATCGTCCCAAACTCGGCGTAACCTGGTTCCCAAAAACGGTCCTTACTTGGAAAATGGTTTAATCTCTTATTGGTTATGATTGGGATAATTCACATTTTATTTTCAATACATTATTAATATTTAAATGTAAACATGTCTCCAAGGAAACCATGTTTATGATTATGAGATTAGCTATGCATAAATTTCCAATATATGTTAATGTTTTTTCTTGTTTGAAATTCGTAATTCTAATTCCTAACCTAAGATAGTGTATTCCATTGTCTAGAAATGGAGCCTAGTGGAAGAAATGTAAACTATATCCACAAATTTATTCTATGTTGTGATTTCAATCCTATGGAAGATAATAATGTTGGGGTTGGAGTAGGAACTAAATCCGAGAAACGTATAACTCTATATGGAAAAATGAATCTAGTTATGAACATTAACCCTACTTTTATACATCATCCTAATACTTAATGTGGATGAATAGTGTTAGATTATTTCATGAGACAAAAACCTCTAACAATAAATTGGTCTAAAAATCCATTTTTAGTTGGGAAATTTATATGTTCCGTAGAGAATATATTTCTTACTTTGTGAAGTAACAAAAGGGAGATGGTTATCATGGAAATTTATCTTTTCTCAGTATATGAAGATCAATGGTGTTCATTGATTCAAAACAATAAGGATGAAGAGGAAATTTAAAACAAGGAATTTAAGGATTTAAAGGAAATTTTTAGTGACAAATATTTTCCTAGAGAATAATGAGAAGATATGGAATTATGATTATTATGTCTCAGACAGAATGAGGTTATAACTATTTCTAAGATTCAATATAACGTTACAAGGTTAGTAAGGCATGACTAAAACTATATACATAATCCATGAATAAATATTGATCACTTCATTGATTGTATTATGAAAATTCTATGAAGGGCACTAGTTTCACAAACTTTATTATCATATGAGGATATAATATCATGATGTATCATGACCGAGGAACAATTATCTAATTCTTATGAATTTATAGGAATTAAAGAGAATAAGATAATAGTGTAGATAGTGATAGATAAATAAAAGAACATAATGAATGAATTTTACATATGATATAATTGTGGGATGAACAACCATTGTACTTTCATGAGGGGAATGTGAGTTTTTTATAAGTGTGGAAATAAATTTCACTATGATAATGAATGTAAAGGAAAGAAATATGTTATAAATATAGTACATCTTAACTATAATTATATGTAGAAAAATTAAAATTATCATCCCAAGACTCAAATAATTATTAAAAATAAAAATTAAAGCATTTAAGGTCATGATTATTATATTACTATAAGAGAATTGTAATAATTAATTAATTTGTGTTTTTGGATTCTAGAATTATGTTATGATAATCTGGTAGTAATAGTCATGAGATATATAATGATAGTAATTAGTAATTCTTCATTACAGATTTGTAAGAATGTATTTTTTATTACTATTTTAATGAGATCAATGTAATAATATATTTGGTATATTGCATTATGTGATAAATTTTTTTAATAATATTTTTTAGGTTGATTTTTGAAATTCAGTGAACATCAAATTTTTGGTCGTTGAATATAGAAAAATCATTTTTAGACAACTCTTAGGATTAACTAATTTTGGAATGGATGATGTTTTACTTTGTAAATTATAGTTCATTTATAACATATTACAACCATCTTGGTTTTAAATAAATATTTAATTGTAGGAGGAATCACTTAAAGACTATATGATTCATTGAAAGTGATTCGGGAGTGAAAATTTTATCTTGAATGTTAATTTCCAAGTGTAAGAAATGATGTGAAAATAGATCAAATCACAACCAAAGGATGTAATAATGATTATGAAATTTAAAGATTTTTTTTAAATTATTCTTAGTATGGAAAAATAAAACCTCAAATCTATCAAAAGGATTTTGAAAAATAATGAAATTTGTTCGCATTTCATTCTGAGAAATCAATGGTCTTTTTACCATTCACATATTTAATGTTTTTTGATGGTATACATTCTAATAAGCATGTTATCTATCACTCTCTATCATAACATGATAGTAGTATTTCTCCTCCATGACCATATATGTAAAAAAATTAATATTTTTTAATCCTAGTTTCTTGGTGACATTCACATTTATCTTTAACTCTTTTTAAGAATAATTTTTATAAACCCTTGTCATGGTGTAGGATTTCAACAAAAATAATTTCAAGTATCAAACATTTTTTAATGTTCAATGTTAAATTTATAGGATGAAACTCATTGATGCAGGGGATAAAGTAGCACCCCATGATTTTATGGTATGTATATTTTTTATTTTAATTTCTTGGAAATCATATGTTTCACACAACACCAATATGAAAGGAAAAATGGTATATATTAAATGTAATTACTTTAAAATGGATCTTATATCCTAGAAGTAAAATTGGAGGGAATAAAAAAATTATAAAAATTAGGATATTTAAATATTATATATTAAATAAAATGTTTTTACATTCATATAAATGATTTTTTAGCATATGAAAAGAAATAAACCAATTTGACAAATTAAAACGCTATATTTTATTGAATGCAGTTTTACCACCTCATAATGGGACATTTGATTTTTTTAAAAGTGACCCATTAAAAAATTATATTTTACAAAATAAAGTTTATTTTTAATTGTGTAATGTTGCAATAATCTTAGAGTGAAATGTTTTTATTTTTCAAAAATATTTATTTTCTAGTGATGTGAAAAATTCTATTCCCTATAAAACAATCATTTTTATTATACTAATAGTATATTTATCATTTTAATAGTATAATATCCTTTTAATGTATAAATAATATTTCAGAATATTATCAATAAAAATAAAATATATTTATATCACGAAATAAGTAAATATATATTTTTTAAATATATTGAAAGTATTATGGACTTTGTGAAATACAAAATTTAATAAAAAATATTATAATAATAAAAATTATCAAAAATAAAATTTATTTTCATGAAATATATTAATAACTTAATATTATAATGTTTTATTATTTTATGTTATTTTTACGAGACCAATGTTACTTTTTATAAGAATAATAAAATGGATGATAATATTAAAATAAGTATTTTTCATGAAAATGATAACTTATAAAAAATAAAATTTCTCAAATTTATAAATTTTTTTTTATAAAATTGAATTTAAATATTAATTATAAAGATTTAAAAATGGTTTGGATGAATATTTTGGATTTTTCAAAACTATTTGAAATTTTTGTGAATAAAGAAATAAGATAACTTATAATATTTAACAAATACATGAATTATTGAGTAATATATGATGTACGGATCATGTCAACCCATGATCTCAAACCATACATTATAATTCTAATATAATTAGTGATAATAATAAAACTATTGAAATTCTGGAACCAATATAATAAACTAATGAATAAAATAATGAAAGAACACCATTATCCTTGAATATAAATACAACCCCTCACTACCTCGTATCCTCTCAACTCCAAAGCCTTGAATCTCGTCAAATTTCTTCCCAACACATCTACCAAAACACTCCATGGGTTATGGTATTAATATTCTCACCTATAGTACTATTTCAACATTCATTAGTGAGGTTATCAATGGGTGAAAACTATGAGGTAAAATTCTTTTTTTGTAATATTTATAATTTATTTATTTTCATATCTTTATATCAACTCTCCATATTCTAGTGGCATGATACAAGGCCGTAGATATAGAAATTACATAATATTGTGTAAAATCAGGAATTCACATTGAAAAACATTTTAGGTTTAGATATTTTTATAATGAGACCACAACTATGACATAACAACTCAAATATTACATTATAGATTTGTCAACTCACTATCAATTTTTTTACAAAATGTATCACCATTTAATAAAACATGATTTATTTTAATTCATAAAAAATTATTTTATCATTTTTATTGACATCCATTTTCCTCTTAGCCATCCTTACACCCTATATAAATATTTTAAAAAAAGGAAGAGAAAAAATGACCAGAATGAGAACAACATGGAATGAAAATTTTAGTCCATTAATACTACTAAACCCATGAAATCATACATTTCACCCCTAAAACATAAGCTCTTTAACATACCTCCTTAATTCATAAAATTTATGAAACACATATTACCAATCATAAATCATAAATTTCACTTTTTAAATCCATATCATACTTACATTATAGATTTTACAACTATGTAGGAAGTATCCTTAAAGTATACATTTGGATTACCCATCATAGTATATTCCCAAAATCTCTTAAAAAAATCCTTATTTTTTAACTCAATATTATTAACCAATGCATTTTTTTCAATCACAAGCTATCCTACCCTCGTTTTATCCTAGAGCCACTGATATAGATAAGCAATGCCCAAGAACCATACTCATAACACATCAATAGGCATAATGGAAAAAATCATCTTTGAAGTAAGAAGATATAATTAATTTAATAAATGCCTTCTAAAAAACATTTTCAATAAGAAAATACTTGAAAATATTTTATGTTATTTATTGTCCTTTTAAATACATTACGACTTGTAGAAGAATATAAATATCAAATAGTGGTCACAATAACATAAAATTCATTGCAATCGAATATATTAATAGAATAATAACCTTTTATCATTTATTAAAATGGTTAATATAAAATTATTATTTTTGAATACCATTTAATGAAATTAAATGTAAACAGGGTTAATTTACACCTTATAAAACAAGGTGGTCTATATTATCGAAATATGCCTCAATAAAAGGAGATTGAGATGAAGTCCTATACCTTGAGTCTGAATCATAACGTACGTTAATTATATTCAAAAATAATTTACTTAGATTAATTTATACTTTCATGAAATCCTTTTTAAGGTTTAATATTTGTTTTTATCTCTTTTTAACATGTTATAAAACTTACATAGTTATTTAAGTTCATATCGTATGTGTCACGACCCGTCCCCCGGGGCCCGTGTTGTGACTACCCCAAGACCACCTTCTATAGGCTAGGGGCCGAATACTAGCACCAAAGGTGTATTCCCAAAAATCTGGGAAGGAATTGCCTTTATAACCTGTATACACACACACAACCAAGAACACAGCTGGAAGAAACACCATGTATACTGTATAACAAAATAGTTCTAGAAGTAAAAGGGGTCGGAATAAAATACCAACAGTAAAGGTACAAGTACAAATGAAAACAATACAAGTGAAAAAAAGAAATAAAAGTAGCAATTAGGTCATCCACCGGGATTCCTACCTAAAGGTAAGGTACATATAGCCTCCCCAGTACTCCACGTCCATCAGTCTCCTCCATGTACCGACACATCGTATGGTCCACCTCTGGGCAACATCCTGTCATGGTACTCTCAGCCTCAGTCATCGTTGTCTATCGTCTACAACCATCACAACAATGTGTTGGAATATCCCATGTATGGGTGAGTATAACGATTGTCAGTTAGGACCCCAAGAACCTCATGGTCTCAAAAAATCCAACAAGGGTAAACCACAAAGTATGAAATCAAGTGATAAACTCACATAGGTATATGCCCATACATATAACTATGTTATCAAGTGATCCATTTCAATAATGAGGAAAAAAATTAAAAACTGACACATCTCAACTAATATTTTATTCTTGGGGCAGTATCAAGTAACATCCCCAGTCACATTTTCGAATCCTCGGCTGGTGGATAAATCTTCCTCTATCGAGTATAGTGGGCCTACCACGACACCAAGAACACCTCCCACTAACCTTGGACTACTGAGGTACTCCTCCTATTGAGTGTCATAGTTCTGCCATGTCACCAAGCGCGCTCCCCACCATGGTTCTATCACATCAAAAAGTGATTCCCCTCATAGACTGTTGTTGTAATCCTCTTTTTGGGTACCATGGGTCTGTCGTGACACCAAGGAACTCCCCACTCTGGGTCTGCTGTGAAACCATGGTTCTCCCCACTGGGATGTAGAGTCACACCGTGTCAAAACCGTCAGCATTCATCAAGTCTCACCCATCTATTAGGTATCTGCACTATGCTAGCTCATCTCTGGGAGGATCCACTCCAGGAGCTACTAGTCGATACTCCAACTATCATGATGTCCCATGAAGAAGTATTTCAATGTTCCACCATGTCAAAAGGGTCTCAACACAACATACAGTGCGTCAATCGGACACCCGGTTTGTGATTTTTTAGCATTTTAGTCCAGGGGTGGCCGGTTAGATTCCTGATCGATCCAACCTGACCATTCCCCATCCCAATCCAAAACTAAGTCGATTATACTCAAAGGGACCATCTCGCTCGAAGATTTTCAGCGCTGTTGACGCTATTTCAAATGGACGTTCGGTGCCAAATATATGGCCGAAGGAGAATAAATGGGTCGTAGTGGGCCGGGATCCAGTTCGACCGGTCGGTCAGACATGGCCCGACCTGGTATGGGTCGACCCGGTTCAGGATGTCCTGGCCTCACTCGCTGGGTCAGACCCGGCCCGCTGGGAGGTACGGCTAGCTGCAAAGGCCAGGAGGGGAAGTGGTGCCCTTGGGTGCTACGGTGTGGTGCGGCCGAGGGGGTGCTGCGTGGACTTGGGGTAAGTGCGGTCGGGGTGCCATAGGGGGGCGCGGAGCCAGCTTGGTTGGGGGTTCCATGGGGGGCGTAGGGCCGGTTCACCTGGGGCGCAACAGGGGGTACGGTCAGTTCATTCGGGGTGCCATGAAGGGCACATGCGTGTTCGGCCATGGGGCAGCGAGGGGGGTGGGCCGTTTCGGTCGAGGCACGATGAGGGGCTGGGACGGTTCGGCTGAGGCACCGTGAGGGGCATAGGCTAGTTCGGCTGGGGAACATTGAGGGTCATGGGAGGCACGAGAGGTCGGTGGGGATGCGTGTCAGGGAAACTCGGAGTGCCGGCGGTGATGCGGTCGGTTCGTCCGGCGGGAGGTGTGGCTGGCAGGTGCTGCGGTCTGGGTGGCTCATCCATCAAGGGGTAAGAGCCAGGGCACGGGGCTAGTTCGACCCGGGGAGGCGTGACGATGTGAGGGTGTGTGGCTGGTGGGTGGCATGTCCAGCAAGGCCGGTGCGCCGTGGGGGCGGCTTGGGTCACGGAGGTCGCGGGTGGTGGCACCGTTGGCTTCATCACCTTCATCATCTACGTCTCCTTCATCCATTTCGATGGGTATGCCAAAGAAGAATGGTGGAGGGGTTGGGCCATGTTGGTTTGGCCCACACCCTCCGCATTTAGGGTGGTATCATTTGGTGTAAAAATAATGAAAAATTATGAAATTCAAATTTTTACAACCTTTGCAACGATTCTTTCCCAAACCACAAAAGAAAACAGTGAATGTATTATGACACAAATAAACCCCCTACCTCATTCATTGATGTAGGTGTGGTAATAAGTACAAACGTTGATTCTCCATAGATGAGGACATCTCATATCATAATATGTCTTGTGGAAGAAGGTCGAAAGGGGTCGATGTTCTTTGTTGGCAGAGCATTCTTCGTTGTGGAGCACTTTCATTGTTGGAGAGCATTATCCTCCATGTGTTGGGCATCGCATCACTTTACCAGCACCTCATCGCTTGGTGAAGCCATCCCAAATCCTCCTCCCAGGCTCATTATATATATTAGAGGGGGATATTTATGTACCGATCATGGAATTTATGATGTTTTATTTATTAATAACATTCATAAATCCCAAAAATGCTGTTACTTAATATTTAAAAAGGGTCAAACCAATTAACTAAGTTGGCACAATTAAAGGTATGTGCATTGGAACAATTAATGTGGAGGAAGTCAATATGATCTTCCACATTAATGAGGGGGGTTGAGAGTTTCTCTTAATCAAATGGGGGTTTAATCCCATGTGGTCCCCACCACCATAACCTCCCATGGGAGATTATGGTTCATGTGGTCCCCACCACCTGAACCTCTCATGAGAGGTTATGGTCTGTTCATCCCCACATATCATCTTCCACATGGAGGATTAGTTCCAGTCGACCCCACCACCCAACACCCACATGGGTGTTCCAAATAAAAATAAACATGTCATACGCTTTTATTTTTATTTTTATTTTTACAAGAAAAACCGAAAAAATAACTTCCACCCTTGACCAACTGCCATCAAGGTGAAAGTATTTTTAAGAGAATATCGGTGTTGTGAGTTCAATGGTGCCCTCAAGATTCAATTCCGAGAACTGGTTCAAAAGATAAAAAATCCCACTCACACGTTTACTGAATGTACCTGAAAAAAAGATCAAAAATTAATTTCGGGCACACCGGACCTCAAGAATCATGTGCCGTCAATTTTCGTAGACTTGTAAAATACCAATATATGTAAAAAAAATTGCATGGAATTTATGGGACTTTACATTCTCCCCACATCAGGGCTTTGTGTCCCCGAAATCCACATTACAAAAAATAGTAAAAAAAAGTGGGGGTACTGAGCATGAATCTGAGCCTCCCACTCCCATGTTCTATCCTGGATGTTCATGTGTTTCCAATGAACATGTACCAATGGTATCAATTTCCCATAAAAGAATCTCTCCTATCGATCCTCAATCCGACTGGAACCTCCAAAAATGAAACTGCATCCATGATATCCAGCTCACCGTGGTCGATGTCAATGGAAGGGTCGTGCATTTATCTAATAAACTAGGATATGTGGAAGACACCATGAAATTAATGAAACAGAGGTGGATGATCTTAGCAGTATGCCACCTCGCCAGATCTGATGAGGACATGAAAGGCTCCAATGAAACTCAGAGATAAGTTGCCACCTATGCCAAATTTCTGCAAGCATAATCGAGGTGAGACCCATAGAAAGACGTTCCCACCATCCTGAAGCTTCAGAGGTCTCCGTCTCCTATTGGAATACGACTTCTGCCTGCTCTATTAAGTCATCATCTTCTCCTGGATGATCTATACCTTTTATATGGTAGCTCGTACCATCTCTGGTCCCACTAGTGCTAACTAACCTGGGTTAGTCCAGCACCAAAGTGATCTGCAAGGTCGCCCATATAATTTTTCGAAATCAACCATCCCAATGATGGAGTGATAACTGTTGTTGAAAGAAAACTCCACCAATGGAATGGGATCCTCCTAGATGCAACTGATGTTGAGGACACAAGCACCCAACATGTTCTCGAGGGTCTGAATGATCCGCTTAGTCTGATCATCCGTCAAAAGATGGAATGCAGTGCTCAAATGGAGCTGCCTCCCAAAAGCAACTTGCAACCACTTCCAAATCTGGGATGATAAAAGTGAATCATGATCAGAGACAATCATCCAATTTACTCCATGTATATGCATAATATCATGCACATAGAGGCTTCCCAATCCCTCTATTATCCCTACAATCTGATCGGTAGGAAGTGGGATGACTTGGTGGGTTGGTCGATGATCACCCAAATCGAGCCTTGACCCCTAAATGTATATGGAAGTCCTATGATTAAGTCCATGGATATCCCACCCCACTTCTATTATAGAACCACTATATGTTGAACCAAGCTTGTTGGTACCTAATGTTATGCCTTCACCTACTGACAAGTGAGGCATCGAGAGACAAACTCTGTAACTACTTTCTTCATTCCTGGCCACCAGTGTTGTTGTCGGAGGTTCTAGTACATCTTCGCCACTCCTGGATGTACCGCTAGAGGGGATGTGTGGAACTCTCTCAACACTTCCTCATGAATTGACACTGGTACCATGATATGTCTTCTGAAGAGGATGACATGCTCCTCACCTTCAAAAAATCTATCAACTGCCTACAATGTATATATATGAGCATGTCATGTCTCGCTGTCAGTGTCCCCATGATGCGCCTCCTTGAATTTCTGAAAAAGTGGGGGAGTGATTGAATGAGACGGAAGAAATTCTGCTCCATCCTAATCCGCAAAAGAAATCTGCAAAGCAGCCATCTGCTTCATCACCTCACCTAGCAGTTGTATACCAGATCTCCTACTAATTGCATCCCCAAAAACATTCCAATTCCCATTAGTATAGAATACCTCTATTTCATAGTCCTGGAGGAACTCAAGCCAACATTGTTTTCTCAGGTTCAGGTCCTTCTGAGAGAAGATATACCTAAGACTCTTGAGATTATAGTACACTATAAAACATTCTCCAATTAGATAGTGTCATCACATGTTCATGGAGAAGACCACTACTTCAAAGTCCAAGACATGGGTAGTGTAGTTCTTCTCATGTTGTCGTAGAAGTTGAGAAACAAATGTGAACACAGCTCGCCCATTCATTAGGAAACATCCGACTCCAATCCATTATGTGTCGTAGTAGACTACGTACCATACACCTTCCTCTAGAAGCCTCAAGATGGAGGCACTATCCTTCCTCTGCCTCATCTATTAAATTCACTACTAGAATCTCATCGACCAATCAAAGTGTTTCCCCTTCTTCTTCACGATGATAGTGGCGCTGAAACTAGGGAGAAGTCTGGAACAAACCTCATATATTATCCAGCCAAACCCAGGGAACTCAGTACTTCTGTCACACTCCTAGGTGGATCCCAAGAAAGTTCTGCCTCAATCTTTGCTATATCTACTGCAACTATGGCCTCCGATATGACATGTCCCAAAATGTGAACCTCTTGGATCCAAATCTGGAACATTGAAAGATTACCATAATGTCGGTTCTCTAGAGTGTGTCTAGTACTACCTAAAAATGATAGGAATGATCCTCCTCAGTCGTCGTGATAATCAGAATGTCATAAATGAATAATTCCATGAAGCGATCGAGGTATGGAGGAATGGTCCTATTCATGAGACCCATGAACACTGCTAGAGCATTGGTTACGCTAAATGAAATAACCAAGAACTCTTAATGGTCATACCAATATCAAAAAGTCATCTTATGAACATCCTCATCCTGAACTCTGAGTTAGTGATAGCATGATCTGAGGTCTTTCTTCAAGAACTGTCATTCTCCCTTTAACTGATCAAAGAGGTCGTCAATCCTCAAGAGTGGGTAGTTGTTCTTCATGGTCACCTAGTTCAATCACCAGTAGTTGAAACAAATCCTCAATCTCCCATCTTCCTTTTCGCAATTAGAATCGGGTTTGCCTAGGTAGAAGCACTGGGCTGAATGAATACCTTTCTCTAAAAGTCCTTTAGCTGTACCCACAGTTCACGAAGCTCCATAGGATCCATTTGATATGCGAGTGTAGATATCGGTGATGTCCCGGGGTACATTTCAACATAAAAGTCCACCTCTCTATGAGGAGGTAGACCTAGGACATCATCTGGAAAAACATCTGTGTACTGGTCCACCACTGTAGGATAGTTCAGACTCTCCATATCAATTGTAACATGGGTAAGGCTAGACAAATGATGAGTGATCGGCTACATTCTCCCCCAAGAAAGTCCATCCAGTGCTGCATTGTCTACCTTTTTACCAGTGAAGGCAAACCTTGTCCCATCCATGCGTATGCACCACACTTTGTTCCTAATAAAGTCAATCTAATCATGGAATGTAGATAACCAGTCCATACCCAAGATGATGTCATAAGGCATCGATACCGCTACTAGGAGATCCCAGCCGATGATCTCATCTCTTAGAGTATGCTCAAACAATCAGCAACAATGTGTAATCATCAAATCTTCTCTTTTAAGAGTATCTAGCCGTATGGATTGAGCCAATAGAACCATTGGAATATCCGATCTCCGAACGAGGGTAGTGGAAATAAAAGGATGAATGGAACCTAGTTATATAAGTATAGTAGCTATGGTGGAGTAGATATAGATTGTATGTAAAATCATCCCTAGAGAACCATGATAGTTTGCCTCAGCTGCCTGGAGTTGTGCTCCCCCTTCCCACATGCTCTCTGCGGTCAGGGTGGACCTCTTGGTGGTGGTGGCGGTAATATCTCAAATCGTCGACCACCACCAGCTACACAACCATCTCCTCTTCCATGTCCACCAGCTACCTGCGGACCACCTCGATAGAATATCTTTCTCAACCTGGGCAGTCCTTCAACCATCTGCTGATCATCCGAATGGCAGGTCGGACTGTCGCGAGACATGTGACCCTACTCGCCGCCAGCATAACACGTCCCGCTCCTGGAATGACTGGATCCACCCATGGTGCTCCACACAACCAATCCTGAGTCATGAGGTTGTCCACCTATAGGTCTGGTACTCTCAGACCTCTACGAAACTTACCTGCCCCCATCTATAGAAACTCTACTACGTGTTGACTGGTGGTGGATCTCACTGCTGGAGACTGATCAGCAAGGAAACTCTTCACTAGGAGGGCTCTCTCTAACACACATGCATGCATTGGCATGCTGAGTGAGATCACTAAAGACTTGATCTCCAACCTGTGTCCCTGCTCGAAGGTCTAGGCCCTGATGAATGGGCCCCTCAACATATCAGTGGAGTAGCATGAGAGGTTAATGAACCTCGCTGATTATTGAGCTACAGTTATGCTTCCCTGTGGCAGATGAAGTATCTCCAAAATGTGCACTGCATGAAGTGTAACTAGAACAAACTCTACCATAAATAGGCTCTCGAAGTCTTCCTAGAGAAGTGTCATCTTGTCTTGGACCTGGAGTATCATCCTCCACCATCTTCCCACTACTTCCTGTATAAGGATGGAAACAAGAATCACCAAGAGGTCTGTTGGTGTCCCTAACAGTCGGAAAACTCTAACCACAGCCTCCAACCAATCCTCAGCCGTCTGTGGGTCTATCTCTCCCCTGATCATGGGTGGGATATGGCGCTAAAACTCCTCCAACACGCTCAAGTAGCATGCACTGTATGTTGTTGGGGCTGGTGGAATAGGTGTCCCAACAGGGATTGGTACTACTGGTGCCTCCACTAGAAAAGGGCCATGCACTGAGGCCTCATTGCTCGGTGGGATATCATTGCATAAAACTATTAGAAATCTCTCCAGCTGTCTATGTGAAGGAATCCTAAAAAGAAACAGGTGTGATACGGTTAAAATTTATACCTGGAGAGATGGCCTCATAAGTTGACCTAATGAAAACTTTTGAAAACACACATGTAATCAGTGTTATTGTTCACTGAGTCGGAAATCAGAAGTCAGGGTCCTTTTGTATGTATATGTCGGCCGCCACACCAACACTAGACTCCCTGAACTAAAAACCACACTCACTACACTTAACACTATTTCTTCATAGAAAATATCATAGTCCTATGTTTGGTTGTGGAACTGATTCCTCTGATACCAATTTGTCAGGACCCATCCCTCGAGCCCCATGCCCTGACTACCCCAAACCTTCCTTCCATAGGATAGGGGCTGGCGACTAGCACCAAAGGCATATTCCCTCAAAACATGAAAGATATTTACTTTATAACATGTAAACACACACAGAAGAAAGCATCTAGCTGGAAGAAACACCATTTAAACACTATAACAAAAGAGTGCTCAACATAAAAGTGGTCGGAATACAAGCCCAACATAAATGGTACAAGTAAAACTAAAAACAATACAACTAATGAAAATTAAATAAAAGCAGGTACTGGGTCGTCCTCTAGGATTCCTACCTGAAGGGTGTGTAAAAATAGACTCCTCGGCACTCCGCGTCCATCCGTTTTCTCCAGGTACCGACATGTTGTATTGTCTACCTTCGGACACTGTCTATTCTTGGTACTCACTACCTCAGTTAGAAATGTCTGTCATCCACAACAAACAAAACAAGGTGAAAGCATAGCCTGTGAAGGGGAGTTTATAACGATATTTTTTAGAGACCCCATGACCCTCTAGGTCTCACAAAATACAACACAGGTAAACCAAAAAATATGAAATCAACAGATAAACTTACTTAGGTATATGACCATACATATAACTATGTTATCATGTTATCCATCTCAATTATGAGGAAAACATAGAAAAACTAACGCAGCTCAACCGTGATTTTTTTCTAGGGGTAGTATCAAGTAACATCCCCAGTCAAATTTTTGAAACCTCGACTGCTGAAGAACTCCCCCTCTATCGAGTATAGTGGGCGGGTCATGCCACCATGTCTACTTCCCACTAACATTTTACTGCTGAGGTATTCCTCCTATCGAGTACCGTGGATCTGGAGTATCACCATGCGCACTCCCCATCGTGGGTCTGCCGTGTCACCAAGTACGCTCCCCCACGTCGCCTTATGAGGTAATCCTCCTTTTGAGAACTATGGGTCTACCACGAAACCATGGTTCTCCACACATTGGGTTTTCCGCGACACCAAGGCTCTCCCCACTGATCTAGTAGAGTCACTCTGAGTGAAAACATTCAGCAGTCATCAGGACTTAGCCAACTACTAGGCCTCCGCACTACGCACGTTTGTCTATAGGAGGATCCGATCAATGAGCTACTGGTCGATTCTCCAACTATCACGAAGTCCCATGAAGAAGTATCTCAAATTTCTACCACATCAAGGGGGTATCAACGCAATAGAATACTTGTAAATCGGACACCCGGTCTGTGAGTTATTATTCTTTTAGTCCCAGTGTCCTAGTTGGATTCATATTCGATCCAACCTGACTGTTCCCCATCCCAATCCCAAAATCAATGGATTATTCTCAAAGGGACTGCCTCACTCAATGATTTCAAGCATCATTGATGGTTTTCCCAATGGACTTCTTATGCCAAAAATATGGTTAGAGAAGTGTAAAGTGGTTGTAGTGGGCCTGGGTCCAGTCTAACCCGGTCGGATTGACCCAGCCCGACCTGCCATGGGTCAACCCTGTTTAGGTCGACCTAGCCTGACCCGCTAGGTCCAGCCCGACCCACTTGGAGGTTTGGCTGGCCTCGAAGGTCATGAGGGGCCTCGGAGCCCATGTGGGCAGCAGGGTGGCTCGACCGCGGGGTTCCGCGAGGGCGTGGGGCCGGTTCGGCTGAGGCGCCACGGGGTGGTGGGGGCACGAGGCCAGTTCTGCAGGGTCGCCATGGGGGGGGGGGGGTGGTGAGAGGTTTGGTCGGGGCGTCACGAGGTGAGCAGGGCCGGTTCGGCCAGGGCGCCACCGGGGTCATGGGCCGGTTTGGCTGGGGCGGCGTGATGGGAACGAGCCTGTTCGGTTGTGGCGACGTGATGGGCTCGGGACGATTCGGCTGGGACACCGTGCGGGGCGTGGCCGGGTATGCCGGGTCACCGCAAGGGGTAGGGCCCGGTTTGGCCGGGGTGACATGAGGGGTGAGGGCAGCTCGGGAGTCCGGCGACATCGTGAGCCAGGGCTGCTCGCAGACCGGTAGTAGCACGACCGGGTCAGCCGGCGGGGGGTGCAGCGGGTGGAGACGCGTCCTACGGGCGGTGTGGCAGGGGGGGGGGGTAACACGCAGGGGCGCGAGCCAGGGAGTGGTGCCAGTTTGGCCGAGGTTCGGGGGACAGAGCGATGGAGTGAAACTAGTGGGTGGTGAGGCCAGCAAGGCTGGTGCGCTGCGTGGGTGGCACATTGAGCAGGGGTCGTGGGTGACGGCGCCATTGCCTCTGTCGCCTTCGTCATCTATGTCGCCTTCCTCCATTTCAAAGAGTACACTAAATAAGAAATGCGGATGGGTGGGGCCATGTTGGTTTGGCCCACACCCTCCGTGTTTAGGGATGTATCATTTGGCTCAACAAGAAAGAAGAACGATGAACATAAATTTTTTACAACCTCTGCAACAATTCCTTCTCAAACCATAAAAGAAAAGAAGGAAAATATTATGATGAAAATAAACACCCTACATCTTTTGTTGATGTTGGAGCGGGATGACCTACGGATGTCAATTCTATGTAACTGATGAAATCCCACGTTAGATGAAGTCCAGAGGAAGACGTTCGAAGGAGGTCGGTGTTCTCCATTGGCAGAGCGTTCTCCGTTGGGGAGCACATTCTTCGTCGGAGATCGTAATCCTCCAAGTGTTGGGCATCACATCACCTTACCAGCATATTGTCACTTGGTGAAGCCATCCTAATACCTCCTCCCAAGCTCCATATTTATAGGATAGGGGGATAGGTATGTAACGATCGTGGAATTTATGACGGTTCATTTATTAGTAACCTTCCTAAATTCCAAATACATTGTTACTTAATACATAAAAAGGGTCAAGCAATTTAACTATGTTTTCACAATTAAAGGTATGTGTGTTGGCACACAATTAATGTGGAGGAATTCAAGAGGCTCCTCCAAATTAATGCAAGGGTTTGATAGATTCAATAAATTAAAGGGGGTTTAATCCCAGGAGGTCCCAACCACCAAAACCTCTCATTGGAGGTTATGGTTCGGGTTGTCCCCACCACCAAAACTCCTAATAAGAGGACAAGTTCGGGTGGTCCCCAGACCTCAACATCCACATGGAGGATTACTTCTGGTGGACCCCACCTCCCAACACCACAACAGGTGTTGCAAATAAAAATAAAAATGTCATACAATTTTATTTTTATTTTTATTCTTACACAAAGACACCAAAAAACAACAATAACCCTTGACCAACTGCCATTGAGGTGAAAGTCTTCTTAAGCGAATATTGGCTCTGTGAGTTCAACGGTGCCCTCATATTTCAATTCTGAGCCCCTGTTCTAAAGTTAGAAAATCCCACTCGAATGATTACTGAACATTCCCCAAAAATGTTATGAAATTTATTCTGGGAACTCCGAGCCTTAGAATCATGCACCATCAATTTTTTCAGACTCATAAAATAACCATATATTTAAAAAAAATTGTATGGAATTTCTAGGACTTTACAAGACGTTTTGTCGATACTCGGTACTGCAGTCAAAGATCAACTTCTTACAATATAAATAGTCCATTTAATTATAATTACCTCATATAAAGAATAGTATTCATGACATAATAATCACTTTTATAAATTAATAATACATTTTAAATCAATCAATTTTTATGGTTATGAAATACGAATAGTGTTATAATCATGGGGATGGTAGGCTGTATGTACGCTTGAGTCACGTTTTTTCCATTTTTCGTTCAGCATTATGGAAATAACATAATTATTATTTTATCATTATAGAATTATAATAACATTATTAAAATAATAATAAGGATTTAAATATATTTTTATATATTATATAATTTATGTGGTGAATAAAAATGATTCATATATGTTTTTGGAGATGATGGTTCGCACATACGCACAAACGACGTTATATTTTTTATGTGCATGGAGGTAAAGAACATAATTAAAATATTATTTTAAAAAAATTAATAATATGTCATTAATATTATATATAATTAATTATTATATCATTATAAATATTAATGATAGACATTAATGAAAAACGAACTATATCGGTTCACGAGGTTGTAGTTCGTCAAACACAAGAACAAAATGTTCATTTCACGTTTGAAGAAATTGGAGGTTGATTTATGGGATGAATGTTTCTTAATAACATATCATTATATTTGGGATACATGAGTTATAATTTTATCTTATAAGAATACGATTTAATGGATGTGGAGGAAGACATAAAATAGAAACAGTTGAAAATGATTCATTTTCTTTGGTTGATCACCTTTGAAGAACACATTAACATTTTGAGGAAGGGTGTTATGATTGAAATAAGGACTAAATAAAGTGGGGAGGGATTCATGTATTGAGTTTTTGCATTTATTTTCTAAATAAAATGGTTCTTGATGTGTGATGAAAAGAGAATAGTGTGTACCTTTTTATAGGAGGGGGGAGGGGCACCATTTGAATCTCTTAAAACATTAAATTAATAAGAAATTTTTTTAATAAAAATGAATATAATGTTCGATATACAGAATATAATATTAAAATAATTTTAAGTAATCTAATAAAATAAATTTTATATTTTTATTGATTTTATTTTTAACGTTATCTTTTTGGTTTACGCTAAATTATTCTCCTTAAATTTTTATTATTGTAACAACGTTTTAAATATTAAGTTGATATAAAATTCACTTATATGGGGTTAATTTCCCATAATAGGAAACTTAATGAACTTAAAGAACATTTCATGGTCACTTTGTGATTTTAATAGATTTTTAGTATTTCTAAATAAAAAAATAAATTATTATTTTTATAAAATATCAATTATGTTAATTTTTAAACTATTCATTTCATTGAATTTAAATAAAATCTAAATGAAGTAATAACATGAAAAAAAATTAATAAATATAAAAATATCATATTCAACTTGGAAAATAGGGTATTAGATAAATTATGTAATATAATATTTATTTTAATATTTATAATATCATTTATTTTATTCCTTCATTAGAAGAACAATCACTACATCATTATTTTGTCATAATTAAAAGTAATCATTTAATGTCTCAAAATTATAAATAAAATACCATGAAATATTTAATATTTTTTTCATTATAAATAATATTTATAGTAAATGAGATCCATGGTATATCTCCATATTAAAATACATTACTTTTTAAAAAGAAAAGTGGTACAGAAATTACTATTTACTTAATATAATATTATAAATGTATTAAATTATTCTTGGTGGCTCCATGTGCGTCAAAAATCGACCCATGGACTCCTATAGTTGGGATACTCTTATAATAATTATATTAGGATGGGTATTTGATTATTTTACATTACTATAATATTATTTTTAACTTTAATTACATGATTTACCCTTAACCGTGTTAGTTATAATAATTACTAAAATAAATCTTAAAAAAAATTATTTTGTTCCTATTAGATCAAATTTTTCATAAATATATTAATTTTTTATGTCCATTTTCTAAAAATTGAATTCATAATAGTCACAAAAATTAATTTAATGTCATTTATGTTGATGGATTGGGGAAATGTGATTTAAAAAAAGCAAAACCCATCAAAATAATGACATGTTTTTATATCCAATTTGAATTTGAAATTATTTCCAATGTACAACATTGTATTAAATGATAAAAATCTCACCTAATTATACCTTAAAACCATGTAATAGTATAATATAATAAAATAATTAAATTATATGAAAAGGTAGGCTTGAAATAAAATATAATATTTTTTTACTATTTATTAAAATATGAATTTTATGGAAAAATAACCAATATGAATTTTGATATACCATTTATGAAGAAGATGTTTATTTTTTCAATTAAAATACATCCATGTGACAAAAAATATATTTCAAAACGGTTAATCCCTAAAATAATGGTAAACATCATTTTAAAAATATAAGAGTGTTTAATGATTATAATTTTATTTACCCTCATTTTTACCATCTAAATTTTTTTAGAATAAAGTAAAAACATTTAATAAACATGTGAAAATATAATTTAGGTAGTTCTAGTCATTTATATCAATAAAACATCAATATGTTAAAAATAATTTTAATTAGTAATATTAATAATGTATTATTTTACAGCATATCTCAATCTTGTGTGCAAACATAAGATTTTAGAAAAACCTATTGTTTCATGTCGGGTACACTATAAAAAAGAGTAAAATTTAATTTAAAATTAATATCTATGTCATAAATTTAAATATATTTGAAAATTTATTATTCTATTATTATATGGTATGTTACATCCTTCCCCCTTTTTGAAATTGCATCCCCTAAATTTTATTCACATATCAAATAAGTGGGCAATTTCTACCTCATAATAAATTCAAATTCCCTTGATTCATCTTCCAACATATGGTTTTTCCAGAAAAACCTCCAGCAGGTGAATCAACTTATTCTACATCCCATTCTCTCTATAGTCTAGAATTTTGATTGGATTTTTCTCATAATAACTATTATCTTTAAACTGATCTATTTTTAGAGTCAAAACAAGAGACATATTTGTCATTTACATTATAAAAATTGAAACATGAAAAACATTGTGTACCGAGGATAATAATAAATGTAATGTCACTCAGAAGGAAGATGATCCAAAATTATAATTGATTTCGAAGGGTCTAACGAACCATGGGCTAAGATACCCCTTCTTAACAAAATTTGTTACACTTATCCATAATTAATCTTTGAAAAATACATAATCGCATACCTTGAATTAAAGATCCTTCCTAAGATTATCTGTATAACTTTTCTTCCCTCTCTAAGAAATCCTCATGTGTTTTTGAATCATCTGAAATTTTTTCCATCTCTCCTACCAATTCTCATCCCATCACCTTCCTTTCACCTACTTCATCCTAAAAGTCTAGATTTCATCACAGATTTTCATATAATGAATCTATGGATTCCATATTTCTAATGTAATTAAAAATATTATTATAAGAAAAGTAAACCAATTAAATATGTTCATTCCAACTTCATTGGTAATTCATTGAAATGGATTCTAGCATATCCTCAACTGTCGGAATTGTTCGTTCTGACTTCCCATCCGATTGAGGAAGAAATGTTGCACTAAAATTTCATTTAGTACACAATAAAATTAGAAGACCATTCCAAAAGGTATAAGTGATCATAGTATCACGATCATACATAATAGATAGATTAAATCCATGTAACTTTCTAATATCATTTAGATAAAACCCAGAATTTTGATCTAGATAAAGGGTTTCTCGAATGGGAAGAAAAGGAGAATATTTAGTAAGTCGGTCAAAAATAACCGGGCCAAATTATTACCTCGATATGTGTTTGGTAATTAAACCACGAAATCCATGGATATATTTTTTCATTTCCAATAAGGTACAGAAAAAGGAGAAACCACCCATTTTTACAAACGTCACTCTGTTTTCACCTTCTGGAAATTCAAACACATCGTAGTAAAGTTAGAAATATCTATTTTCAGTCCATCCCACAATTAATATTCTTTATGGTCACTTTACATCTCATAATTTCTAGGGTGAACTGAAAATAGAGAACTATAAGCTTCACATAAAAACCCACTCTTCAACTATGAATGATATAACAGACAATAGTTCTTACAAATAAAACACATTGTCTTTATAAAAGATAAAATTTGGTAACTTCCCATTCTAAGCCAATTATAAATTTATCTTCTACTCACTATCATCTTTATATGATTTCATAATTATATATGATATATATGATTAGAGCGACAGTTGAAACAAAACAACAGAATTTCCTACACCAACAAATTTCATTCCAAAGATTATGAAATAACTATTCAAAGGTTCGCATTCCTAACATAACTTGGTTAACGTAGCATTACTTTTTAGAATAAAAGGATCAACTACATTGATTTATATTCTAGGATAGTAATGAATTGTGAAATCATAATCCTTGATTTGTTCGATCCAAATACACTGTCACTTGTTCATTTATTTTTAAGTGAATATATACGTAAAACATCTGTGATATGTATATATTTCACACTTTACACAATTAAAATAATGCCTCCAAATTTTTAATGAAAAGATACAACAGCTAATTCCAAATAATTTGTAGGGTTATTTAACTCATGAGTTCTCCACTAATGTGAAGCTTATGAAATTACCTAATCATTATGCATTTGGAAACAAATGAGTGCTTTCGACGAATCATCATGCTAGATAACTAATTCAACATTTCCTGATGTATATTCAAATATTATAGAATTCACCAATAATAATTTTTATTTATTAAAACAATCATCACATTCTATTTTCTAGATGAACATAACAACTATTCAAGTTAACCTTGTCATTGGGATAGATAACCATGAAAAATGTTCAATAATCCTTTGGTAATTGCCTACTAAAACGTGAAAACTACCAATATATGTTATAATTTTGGGACTCGACTGTTATTCAAAAACTTTTTCTTAGTTGGATAAATAGTTATGTTATCTTTAGAAGTATTGTGACCAAACAATGAAATTGTTTGTAACCAAAGAAAACACTTTATGAATTTCCGATTCAAATTATTCTTATTTAAGGTATGGAAAAAACACTTAGATGACTTTCATGTTTCTCTTTTATATTATAATATACAAAAATTTCATCAATAAACACATCTTTAATGTTATCCAAGATCTCATAGAGTATAATATTCATAAGATACATGAATATAGAAGGTCAATTTGTTATCCCAAAATTCATGACAAAAAACTCATAATGACCATATATTGTTCAAAACACGGTATTTAGAATGTCTACTTCTTTTACTTTGAATTGATGGCACCCCGAGCCCATGTTAACCAATGAAAAATATTGTGTTCCTTATAGTTTATGCCACTTCATATGATGTCCCAACATCTTCTAAACTAGTTTCAAATGATTTCACCACACCCTTATACTTTTATTCTGGATGCTTCCCATAATTTGAGTTTTTCATCCAATATTTGTTCACATAATGATTCATCTCATTGCACTTAAAGAATATCACTAACTGTAAATCATATTTTATCTTCGTACTACCTTTATCTTTTTTAGTACAATTACAAGCCTTGTGTCCCATCATAACTCATCATATGAATTTAACAATACTCAATAGTCATTAACTACGGTTATTTTTTTACCAATGATTTCCATAAAATGTAAACATAATTTTTATACCATCAGACTTTTTTTTAATAATTATTTTCCTTTTCCTACAACATAGACCAACAATTATGTTGTTTGTTAAAGAATACCAGGTCATCAGCAAAATCTATTTCCACCATCTGTAAATATCATAAATGTTTTAATAAAATTTGAACTCATAAAAATCCAACACACTTTGATACTTTGGATTTAATCCTGAATAATGTTTTTGATTTTACAATCATGATCCCATATGAAATTTAGATCCAACCATTTCAGTCAAGTGAATTTTTATTCATAACTAGCCACTGAGTCATCATCCTCCCTAAACTCCAAGATATTTTCCCCATTATATGTCGAACCTCCGTAGGATAAAATTTATCAAAAAACATAACATTGAATTCATCTTAATAAAAAGAACCTATCTCCTCAATAACTCTTCTATTATTAACCATCCACCACCACTAATGTTCTTAACCTTCAATATGGTAAAAAATAAGACTTTCCTTTGTATTATTTTAACACCCCATGAGATCAAATATATTTTCTCATGATTTAATACTACTTTCATCTAGAATAGGGTCATATAATCTTATGAATGATTAGGTTGATGACTCATGAAATGTTTCAATACCAACATGTTCCATTGTGTTTTATCTGGACTATCTCATTCATTGATACGACCCCCATTTATATCACGAGTCAAATATTCCATTACTGCAACAAATTTTCCAATTCAGATTCCGACCATCTCATGTTGGTGATTTAGAAGGTTGTTTTCCTCTTTATTTCCACATAGCTTAGTTTACCTATTTCCTCAATGGAAACCCATTATATACAAAAATAACATAGTTGTATCAACATGTTAATATTCAAATTCAATATTATTTAAACTTTACCATAAATTTAAAAATCATTTATGGATATTCTTTTATAAATATATAAACCCCTGAAGTGATCTAAACCCTCCTCTAATACCAAGTATAAGGCCCCTACAATAAGCATTACATAATCATAAATTAAATCAAAAATCCCCATTGATGATCATTTTAGGTTTATTGTTTTAGATAATTAGGACATATCTATTATATAACAACTAAAATTTTATAAATAAGATACTTCTACTCACAATAAAATTTTTCATAAAAGGAATCTCATTATTATAAAACATGACTTCTTTTTCATGATAAAAAAACGTCTTATAATTCATCTTGAAAAGAACATTTTTATTACCCAAACTTACAGCCTAAAAAAACTGTTAAAAACTTGGGATGATCACAAACGGCTTAGTGAGGGGAAATGACAAGTAAAGAATTTTTTTTTGCATTAATACTAATAAACCCATGAAATCATACATTTACACAATAAAAAATAAGATGTTTAATATAATTCATAATTTCATAATATTCATGAAAGAATAAATATAAATAATAACTCATAAATGTGACTTATGGTATCAATATCCAACTTACATTGTAGATTTTAGAGATATTTAGGGATTAACCATCATTGTTACATTTGAAATACTCATCATAGTATATTCCCTAAATCTATTATTAGAAACCTTGTTTTTTAACTAATTATCATTAATTAATGCAATGGAGATATATCGTAGTCTCACCTACCCTCATTTTATCATGGAACCACATGTAAACAAACAAAAAATTCCAAAGAACCATAATCATAGCACATTAACAGACATAAAAGAAAAATAACATTTCCACATTCAAGTATAATGATATTATTAACATAATAAATCACTTCTAAAAACCAATATCAATACCAAAATACATAATAATTAAATATGGTATTTATTTTCCATTTAAAAACATTATGAGTTGTAGAGGAATCCAAATATTATGTAATGGTCCTGGTGGTGGAAAACTCATCATTATCACATACGTTAAAAACATTCCTTTTATGGATTAGTAAAATTATTTTTAGAAAAAGTGTCCTTTGGAAAACAAAACTAATGAAATTAAAATTCACAGAGGTTAATATAAACCGTATGAAATTAGGATGTGTATATTACCAAAATATTCCCCAATGAATGAAAATTAAGATGATGTCCCTTACATTGAGTTAAACTCATTAGGTAAAATCATTTTATTCATGAATAAAATATAGTGGCTGATTTTTAATTTCATGAGAACCTTTTTCAAATTTATTATTCATTTTTATCACTTATTTCAATGTAATAAAACATAAATAAATATTTAAGTTCATATCAGATGTTTATCTTAAAAATTTAATAATTGAGTCGAAAATGAAATTGTTATAATGTAAATTGACTATGTTTTCATAGTTCCATAATTTATAGAATATTATTCATTTCATAATCACTAATTTAATACATTAATCATACTTTTTATATCAAACCATTAATTATGGTTATGAAAAATGAACAATTTTATAATCATGGATATAGTTTTCTATATGTACGAATGAGTAATGTTTTCCATTTTTCATTGATCAATATGGAAATAAGTTGATTATTATTTTATATATACTGAATGATTATAACATAGATAAATTAAAAATAATCTTTTAAATTTACTTATATATTGTTTAAAATTAATGTGGTGAATAAAAACGATTCATATCGCTTCCAAGAGGTGATAGTTCACACTAACACATGAACGATGCTCTCATTTTTATGTTCATAGAGAGTAAGAACATTATTGAAATTCATAATAAGAAATACATTTCATCATAGTACAAAAAATAAAATGAAATAAACCATTTCACACCTAAATCATGTTACAATGGTTCGATATTGTTTATGCATACATGATATGACATGAGAATCATATGATGATGGAAGAGGTAGGGGACAAGACATATTTGTGGATAGTTGATCTTGGTCTTCTTTAGTGCATGATGATGCATGATGGATGATAGTGATTTCCAAATTGATTAAAATGTTGTTCCCATGGTTCGATTATGATATGGATTGACTGATAGTGTTCTTTGTTTAGTAATAGGGGTTTGGCCAGATAAATTGTCGGTTGATTGGATGATTTTTCACGATACATGTCTTGGATTATAAAAAATCTAATAATGCACTATGTGTAATATAGGATTACATTGCATGTTGGACACCTAGTGAGGAGAAATGGTTTCTTGGAAATGATAATTATCATACTTCATGGGACCCATTTCTCATACTATGTGAGTCAACCTTGAAAATCATATTTTACCTCAAAGGGTGCATATACATGTCTAGGAGTACACAAGCAAGAAAATACCCTGTACATTGACACAAACATTACCATGTGAGGTCTATATGGGAAAATCAATGTACATTGTCACTCTCAGTACTACACATGCACATACACTCATGATATTTAACATCAATAGAGGAACCATTCATGATACATAGGTGGGACTTGGGGCCGAAGGGACGCCCCCTATACTCACTTCAAGAAGTCCTTGATCTAATTTCCTCTTCATCTTGGAGAAGATTCATTAGTGTACCTATACTTGATGCATTCCCTGGGGGTGAGTATGGAATAATGTCCAAAATAAGGATTTTGATACCTTCAATAGGAGTTCAATGATATATTTGTTATAATCCTTCTATGAGGCATGGATTGAGATCATCTATCATTATCATTCCAAAGGTGAAGTTCAATATACCATTCTGACTAGCACTACATACGAGAAGATCGTATACATTGTGGGTTATTCCCATTTGAGTGGTTTGTATACCCCAAGGCCTTTGGAGTGATCCTCATATATGTATCATATCTTTTAAGACTTTTAGCTTGTAAACATTAAGAATAGACCTTATGATAATTCCCACATAGATGGACATCCTCTAGGATTTCGGACTCATAGAGATTTTTTCTCCATGATGAGTTCTATTTGGTATCCACGAGAAGGATCCTAGTTTGGAATTATGGCTACCACATTACCCTGATATTGTAGGACATTGTTGAGTGTATCTAGATATTCATATTACATAGGTTATTGAAATATAGATGTGTAGATATGACTATTATTTTGGATTCTCCATGCTCAGTGACTATATGGTGTCCTACTAGGTGTTATTATAATCACCACCATGGGGTTTTCCTTTTGATGTCATTTATTATATAGGTGACCGACCTTTTATGGATACATAAAAGGACATCAAACATGTGGTTCTAAGTGAGCCTATTAGATGTAGGTGGGTTCCAGTGGTAATCTTGAAAACAGTCCCCATATATACTATCATGTTGGAGATGTTTTTGGGCTTTGTGTGGTGGTATTTTATTAGGAACATTATTATTTTCGTACTTCTTTTGTACTCTTATTGTAACGCCCCGACCCCAGTTACCCAGAGTCGGTTCATTATTACATAACATTGGAAGGATCACAAGAAAGATCAAATCTCGAAAGACCGATTGGTCTAGTAGCCTTGGAAGCACTAGATATATTCCTAAAGTCTTACATTACATCATAAAAATGAAAACTACAACAACATATTTTCTTCATAGTCCACACTCATATCCCCACATACTATCCCTGCAGGTCATTCATAAATTACTTCTTCACATCCTGGTAAAAATAAAACATAGAAAAGGGGTGAGCTAAAATGCCCAGTAAGGATAGCAATATAGCGGAAACTTTCATAATTAAGAACAAATATTTAAGGCGATATATAACTAAAACAAAATCCTTTTAAACATGAACTTCAACATAGCATGGAAAAAATAAAATGAAATAATTCCATTTACTTATTCACATGGATATTCTACTAATCAAATAATCACATGAAAAATCAATAACCACTTTCATAATGATGGAATGCATAATGCCAGACTATCATAACCACATAGCCAAGGCCGCGTGCCAAGACAACAACTAGGATTTTGTCAAGGCCTTGTGCCAAGACACTAGTTTGTCTCATGAGACCTACCGATGCATCAAGGAGCTATTACGGGCTCCACCCATCACTTACTAAGTCCAATTCATTCCCATATGAAAAGGTTTAAACATAACATAAACATTCCTATTAAAACTAGCATACGAAATGTCAATACTTTCTCCATAAACCATGAATAGTATAAAAATAACACATCCACAATCAAACATATCACAAAACCTTCAATAAATTATGGAAGTTTTGTATCAAAATAAATCAACTTCATATAATCATAAAATCTCTCAAAGGATGTTGACATAGATGAAATCAAAACTATTTGAGAGAAATATCTTTTTTTTGAAATCATTTAAAAGTCACACATTTATAAAGGAAGTAATTAAAAAGAGGTTTTTGAATCATAGTGTCCCATACCACTTTGAAACTTTTGAAAGGAATTAAAATTTTAAAAAATTTCATGTCCATATAAATAAATCCTTAAAAACCATTTTGAATACATGGACATTAATTAAAAAGATTTAGAAAGATAAATCCTTAAAACATTTAAAATTCTGATTTTGATAAAGAGTACCTTTCCGAAATTCTTATAATATTCATTTTGAAATCATTAAAAAGTCACATAATTATAAAATAAAACATTTACTTTGAAAATATACTTGTAATCTTATAAGGGAAGCTTTGAAAATTTTATAACGGCGGTAAATAGCCGCACCCGCCGTATAAGTTAAAAAAACATTCTTACCTTAATTTTTTCGAAAAGGTTAAAAAGCACCTTGTTTGGAAAACGACGGAAAGATTACTTTATAAAACTCTTATAAAAAGTCAAAAAAGGGTATACATGACTTTAACCCATATCTTAGTAAATATAAAAAATGTTTTGAAATTCATTTTTAAGAAACATGGATGTGGATGAAAAAGAGATCCTAGTAGATTATTACGTATAAACAACCTCGGATAATGAAGAGATTGTGAAATAAAACCTTACCTTGTAGTTTTCCTTTGTTGGGGTAGGATAACCTCTTGTATAATGGTGAAATAATTGTTATTAAATTATTAAATAAGCATATACATTAATATGATATCATATATGATCTTTTAACATTGCTTTGTTAATAATATCTTAGAATTATTGTCGTTTCGGGTGTTAACTTACTCGTTCTCTTTTATATGTTTTGTTACGTAAGACATGTTTGTAATGGATATATTGTATATTATTCGTATCCATAATGATAACAAGTCCTTAAAAATAATTTTTAAATCAGAAAATGATAATTATACTTGAATGGATACGATGGAGAATGAATCTAATTGCGTTCGCGGAGACAGTAGTCCGTACTTACGCACGAGCGACAATATCATTTTTTTGATATTAAAATAATATATAATTTGATATTATATCATATATACACAATCATTATCATTTTATATTTATTATTTACATGATTTACACATCATTATTATACCCATCAAAATAATAATATATTGTATAACAATTACACCACGACGTGGAGACAGTAAGCTGTACGTACTCACGTATGGTGACATGTTATTAAAAGGGTGGATATAATACTGAATATGGTTGTAAAATATTTATAATAACATCACATTATATATAAGATACTGGAGTTATTATTTTAGAATGGTAATAACAAATAAATAAGAAGTGGAAGAAGAAAGGAACTTGGAAAAGGGTGGTGAAATCATTACCTCTTCTTCGGGTTCTTCCTTTTGATTTGATCAAAAGGGCTCCTTAAGTTTTTCTTTCTGATCAAACTAAGGCCTCTAGGATGTAGTGAGGGAAGTTGGGAGATTATTTGGGCAGAGTTTGGCCGAATAAAAAGGCTTTGATGGTGTGAAGAAATGAGAAGGAAGAGTTCTATTTTATAAGAGGGGTGAGTGGCACCTTTGGAAAAGCTAGAAATATTAAATTATAATAAATTCATATTCGGTTTCTAATGGCTCCAAAGTTTATTATTCGAAGGTTAAGGTGGGGATAGGTCGAAAAAAAATCAACCAATAGAATTTATACAGGTTTGGGTTACTATATTAACCTTATATTTAAGTATTAACTCTAAGTTAATTAGTTTCACTTTTACAATGTCTCTTTGTATTTTTATATTATATTGTTAATAAACATACCATATAATCCAAGAGACCCCCAAGTGGTCCATTAATGATACAAATATCATGATATAAGTCTCTTGGACGAACCTTAGATTTTTAGTAATTTAATATCAATTAATAATATAATATTTGTTTTAAAAACTCTTTTATGTCAATTTTGACACTATTCAATATTTGATTTTTGTGAAACCCATAACAGAATGATTACTTAGAAAATATTTAATTAAATAATTCCTAACATGTAATATTATCTTATAAAATTAGTGTAATGCATAAAAAGTCTCAAATTATATTTATTTGTGTATTTATAATATCAATTATTTTAACATTTCACTATTATGGTAATTACTGCATCATCATTGTGTCATAAATAAATTAACTTATTTAAAGTCTAAAAATTATAAATAAAATATCATTATGTAGGAAATAGTTTTATATTTCTAAGGAATATTTATAGTCTAATATGAAACATATATAACCCTATGTAAAAATTGTTTTTCTAAAACATATATGCTTATTACATTTTTGTACTTATTTTAACTTAATTAAAATTAAGTGTCCCTATCACCTACAAGTGGCTCCATGGGGTCCCACAATCGACCCAAAGATGCCTATGGTCGAACATGTATCATCCAATAAGTCTAAGACACGTTTTAGGGTAATTTATTATTATTATAATATTATTGTTTAACCCTTATTTACCAGATTTACCCTTATCCATGGTAAATAAAATATTTACCGCAGTAATTATTCAAAATGTCTAAAAATAAAAGTTACATATTTACACAATTTGGACATCCTGATTCCAAATATGGAATCCATTTTTCCAAATTCAAAACATAGAAGTGGCAGAAATTAATTTAAAATTAATTTCTGTTGTTAAAACAAAAAGCCTGTTTTTAAGAGATAATAACTATAAAAAGATTGACACTTGTTTATGTTTGGTTTAATTGTAAAATTATGTCCAATGACCAAAATTGTATTAAATGGTAAAAATATATTCTAAATATAATTTAAAACTATTCAAATTCATAACTTATTGATATTAATTATTTTGATTAAAAAATTTGTTTTTAATTAAAATTTATTAATTTTCACTATTCATCAAAATATTAAAGTTATCCAAAAAGTTCCAAAATTTATCCCTGGCTAAATTCAATATTCCAAATCCAAAAATGAAGTCCATATTGAAATATAAAATATTTATAATTTCCAAAAGTAGGTATTACTATTCATAACGGCTAGTTTGATTGGTTGTGGTGTGTGTTAGAACTCGAAGTTACGTTAAACACACGCTACTATATTATTCAAAGGAAAGCATACCGTGGAAGATTGGGATGTTTCATTTTAAATTTTTGACATCCCAATTTAGTCAAAAAGTTTAAAATATTTTATTTAAAAAGGGTTCACTATTAAAAGTTGATAAAACTACAATACTGAAAATAAATTTTTTCTTACATTATGTCTAAGAAACTCATAATATGGATTATAAAATTATAAGGATTATATAAAGTTTAAAATTTAGTTAATACTATTAATAACCTCTTTTGAACGGCTTTTTTGGTAAGTCATGGTGCGATTGAACTCGGTGTTGCGTGTAGTGCATGTTATTGAATTATTTTGAAGAAATAACACACTATGAAATCTTGGGGTGTTACATTCTACCCTCCTTCAATAAATTGCGTCCTCGCAATTTGAAATTGTTCTTCAAAAATAAAAGGTTGAAAATAGAAAATATCTTTGTGGGAAAACCCTCATCAGAAATTAGGTTACTAAAATTTAGTCTTAATATGAGGAAAAGATAAATGAAAGGGTAACCACAAAATTATTATCTCTATTAGGAGAACATTGGTGGAAATTAAGGACATATAATTGGAGGAAAAACGTAAATATTTATAGGTATTGATTGAGGTCATCAATCACAAACAAGTGTTAAATTGAGGTCCTTAAATTCATCAATCTATGATGATTTGAAATACCATTGGTTCAACAAAACATAGGGTATTAGGATAACACATTTTTTATTTTAGGATTACTTAAATAAAGTATAAGAATTAATTTCTTCATAGAATAAGAGAAGAAGAAAAATATATTCTTGACATGTAGAGTTCCATCCTTTAACTAACTTCTACCACAAACTCATCTTTCACTATAAAAGATAATAGAATGAAAAAAAATATATTATATTTATCCTATTCGTATAGGGTTCCAAAAAATAACGAATTTATAATTCATCTACCAGATCTTTTAAAAAACCCACATTATTTAATCCCAGACATCACGTGGGTCAGTGGTAGATGATACATCCTTGTCGCCCTTCGGTTGTGGATTCAAGTCTCGCAGCCTTGCCAGACGCGACGGGTTGTCGACCGACCTCCGGGTTGTCCTTTTATGGAAATCCAAAATAATCCAAACTAGAACTATCCAAAATACTTCAGTCCAAGATTTATAAGGAAGGTAAATACAATGAAGAAACATTTTTTTGCCGCATAATAACATGTGATCACCTTGATCATATATTCTTTTAAAACACTGCAACATCCTGAATTATCATAAAACCTTATTGATTACATTCATGATCCCTTATTCATTAAAATAGATATACTCCTTCAATCCAAAAATGTCGTAAACCCCAAAAATGATGGAATATACAAATCATTAATCAGTTTCAAGGTAGTCAAGAATATACAATATAATTTATCCAAAACAATCATGTATTATTCTAAAATCAATACCTCAGTATCAGAACCATATAATGGTTTATCTTTCTCTCAACCATATATTTTACAAAAATTTAACCTACTATTGAGTCACTTTTCATTGTTCCACACAATCTCAAGTCCATAATGAAATAGTACTGCAGTACAATCCTTATATACTCCATAATTATTATAACAAGTACATTGTTGATACAACACTTAATTTAAATAATCAACATAAGAACTCTAATCATACCTCTTCATCTGTGGTAGTATCATAACTTGATTATTATCCAATAGCATCATTTGCGGCATAGTCTGATGACTAGGACATTGGTTCGCGTAGTGTCCAAACTCCTTGCAAATGAATCATTTTACATTTGAAACCATTTTCTTACCCTTGCAGTCACGTACTTTGTGCCCTTTTCCTCCACACTTATAAAAAACTCCCATTCCTTTTAGGCAAGTTCCAGGGTGTTTCTTCCCACAGTTATCACATATGGGAAAATTCTTTTTTTCCCTCTTCCCTTTATCCATCTTTATCTCTTCCATCCTTTTCTTCTCTTACTTCCCTTCAAAGCCATAGGACTCAGTAAACTCTTTACTTATCTTATCAACACATGATATTATTTCTTCATATGATGATAATACATGGGAGACTATTTCTATTATAAATTCTAGATTAAGACCATGGAAGATATGATCCTTCCTTCTCTTTGGATCATGTTCATTGCTGGAGTTCTCATTCCTTCTACTGGGCGCCATTTCTAAACAATGGCATACACTAGATTAGTTTATGAATAACAATACCTAATCCCAAACATGTAAAACACATAACATAAAATTAAACAGTTTATGGATATAATCCATAATCATAAAAATGTCTCCTTTGAGAAGTATATACTCATAAACCCTTCATAATGGTTTGTAAAGAAAATGAGAATTATCCGAAGCATATCCCCCGGGAGTGTCGTAACCAAGAGTGTAGCAAGGCCTGTTGTCGTGCACCAGTTCCAATTTGAGTCTAGCTCAATGCGGTGTTTTCGGGTTTTACACCTAGGTACATCTGTGCCAGAGCCGCCTCTACCTGCTCATATCCAGACAGGGATGTATTTCTCAGAAAACTCACAAAATCTCTACAATACCAATATTCTAGGAAGTTCTTTTATACAAATCCTCAAAATCCATCTTATGTCTATGTAATCTAATCAGAGTTTATATAAATCTAGCTTCCAAGGATTGTACTAAACTTCTTCTGATACCAATAATAACGCCCCGACCCTAGTTACCCAGAGTCGGTGAATTATTACATAACATTGGCATGATTACAAGAATGATCAAATATCGAAAGACCGATTGGTTTAGTAGCTTTGGAAGAACTAGATATATTCATAAAGTCTTACATTACATCATAAAAATGAAAACTACAACAACATATTTTCTTCATAGTCCACACTCATATCCCCAGATATTATCCCTACAGGTCATTCATAAATTACTTCTTCACATCCTGGTAAAAATAAAGCATAGAAAAGGGGTGAGCTCAAATGCCCAGTAAGGATAACAAAATAGCGGAAACTCTCATAATTAAGAATAAACATTTAAGGTAATATATAACTAAAACAAAAACCTTTTAAACATGAACTTCAACATAGCATGGCAAAAAAAGGAAATAATTCCATTTACTTATTCACATGGATATTCTACTAATCGAATAATCACATGAAAATTAAATAACCACTTTCATAATGATGGAATTCATAATTCTAGACTATCATAACCACATAGCCAAGGCCTCGTGCCAAGACTACAAATAAGATTTTGTCAAGGCCTTGTGCCAAGACACTAGATTGTCTCATGAGACCTAACGATGCATCGAGGAGCTATAACGGTCTCCACCCATCCCATACTAAGTCCAATGCATTCCCATATGAAAAGGGATTAAACATAACATAAACATTCGTATTAAAACTAGAATATGAAATGTCAATACTTTCTCCATAAATAATGAATGGTATAAAAATAACACATCCACAGTCAAACATACCACAAAACCTTCAATACATTATGGAAGTTTTGTATCATAATAAATCAAATTCATATAATCATAAAATACATCAAGGGATGTTGACATAGATGAAATCAAAACTATTTGAGAGAAATATATTTTTTTGAAATCATTTAAAAGTCACAAATTTATAAAGGAAGTAATTAAAAAGAGATTTTTGAATCAAAGTGTCCAATACCACTTTGAAACTTTTGAAAGGAATGAACATTTTAAAAACATTCATGTCCATATAAATAAATCATTAAAAACAACTTTGAAGACATGGACATTAATTAAAATTATTTATAAAGATAAATCTTTAAAACATATAAAATTCTGATTTTGATAAAGAGTACCTTTCCGAAATTCTTAAATTATTCATTTTGAAATAATTTAAAAGTCACATAATTATAAAATAAAAAATTTACTTTGAAAATATCCTTATATGCTTATAATGGAATCTTTGACAATTTTATAACGGTGGTAAATAGACGCACCCGCCATATAAGTTAAAAAACATTCTTACATTAATTTTGTCGAAAAGGTTAAAAATAACCTTGTTTGGAAAATGACGGAAATATTCCTTTATAAAACTATTATAAAAAGTCACACAAGGGTATAAATGACTTTAAATCATGTCATAGTAAATAGTGAAAATGTTTTGAAATTAATTTTTAAGAAACATGGGTGTGGATGATAAAGAGATCCCAGTAGATTATTACGTATAAACAACCTCGGATAATGAAGAGATTGCAAAATAAACCCTTACCTTGTACTTTTCCTTGGTTAGGGTAGGTTAAACTCATGTATAATGGTGAAATAATTGTTATTAAATTATTCAATAATCATATACATTAATATGATATCATATATGATCTTTTAACATTGCTTTGTTAATAATATCTTAGAATTATCGTCGTTTCGGGTGTTAACTTATTCATTTTCTTTAATATGTTTTGTTACGTAAGCCATGTTTGTAATGGATAGGTTATATATTATTCATATCCATAATGATATCAAGTCCTTAAAAATCATTTTTAAATCAGCAAATGATGATTATACTTGAATGGATACGATGGAGAATGAATCTCATCGCGGTTGTGGAGACGGTAGTCCGTACGTACGCACGAGCGACAATATCATTCTTTTGATATTAAAATAATATATAATTTGATAGTATATCATATATACAGAATAATTATCTTGTTATATTTATTATTTACATGAGTTACACATCATTATTATACCCATAAAAATAATAATATATTGAATAACAATTACACCACGACGTGGAGACGGTAAGCCGTACATACGCATGTATGGTGAAATGTTATTAAAAGGGTGGATAGAATACTGAATATGGATGTACCATATTTGTAATAACATCACATTATATACAAGATACTGGAGTTATTATTTTAGAATGGTAATAACAAAGAAAGAAGAAGTGGAAGAAGAAATGAACTTGGAAAAGGGTGGTGAAATCATTACATCTTCTTCGGGTTATTCCTATTGATTTGATCAAAAGGGCTCCTTAGGTTGGCTTTATGATCAAACTAAGGCCTCTAGGTGGTAGTGAGGGAATTTTGGAGAGTATTTGGGAAGTGTTTGGCCAATCCAAAAGGAATTGAAGGAGTGAAGAAATGATAAGGAGGAGTTCCTTTTTATAAGAGGGGTGCGGGGAACCTTTTGAAAAGCTAGAAATATTAATTTATAATAAATTCATATTCGGTTTCTAATGGCTCAAGAGATTATTATTCAAAGGTTAAGGTGGGGATAGGTCTAAAGCCATTCAAACAATAGAATTTATACAGGTTTGGGTTACTATATAAACCTTATCTTTAAGTATTAACTCTAAGTTAATTAGTTTCACTTTTACAATGTCTCTTTGATTTTTATATTATATGGTTAATAAACTTACCATATAAATCCAAGAGACCACCAAGTGGTCCATTAATTATACACCTATCATGATATATGTCTCTTGGCTGACCCTTATATTTTTAGGAATTTAATATCAATTAATAATATAATATTTGTTTTAAAAACTCTTTTATGTCAATTTTGACACTATTCAATAGATGATTTTTGTGAAACTCATAACAGAATGATTACTTCGAAAATATTTAATTAAATCATTCCTGACATGTCCTATTAACTTGTAAAATTTGTTTAATGCATAAAAAGTCTCAAATTATATTCATTTGTGTATTTATAATATCAATTATTTTAATATTTCACTATTTTGGTAATTACTGCATCATCAGTGTGTCATACATAAATTAAATTATTTAAAGTCTAACAATTATAAATAAAATATCCTTATGTAGGAAATTTTTTTATATTTCTAATGAATATTTATAGTCGAAAATCCAACGAATATAACCCTATGTAAATTTTTTTTTCTAAAACATATATGCTTATGTCATTTTTGTATTTATTTTAACGTAAATAGAATTAAGTGTCCCTATCACCTACAAGTGGCTCCATGGGGTCATAAAATCGACCCAAATATGCCTATGGTCGAACATGTATCAACCAATAAGGCTAGGACACGTTTTAGGGTAATTTATTATTATTATAATATTATTTTATAACCCTTATTTACAGGATTTACTCTTAACCATGGTAAATAAAATAATTACCGCAGTAATAATTCAAAATGTCTAAATATAAAAGTTACATATTTACACAATTTGAACATCCTGTTTCTAAATATGGAATCCATTTTTCCAAATTCAAAACACAAAAGTGGCAGAAATTAATTTAAAATTAATTCCCGTTGTTAAAAAAAGCGTGTTTTTAAGAGATAATAACTATCAAAAGATTGACACTTGTTTATGTCTGGTTTAAATGTAAAATTATGTCCAATGACCAACATCGAATTAAATGGTAAAAATATATTCTAAATATACTTTAAAACTACTCAAATTCATAATTTATGAATATTAATTATTTTGATTAAAATAGTTGTTTTTAATTAAAATTTATTAATTTTCACTATTCATCAAAATATTAAAGTTATCCGAAAAGTTCCAAAATTTCACCCTAGGCTAAATTCGATATACGAATCCAAAAATGAAGTCCATTTTGAAATATAAAATATATATAATTTCAAAAAGTAGGTATTACTATTCATGACGGCTAATTTGATTGGTTGTGGTGTGTGTTAGAACTCGAAGTTGCGTACAACACACGCTACTGTATTATTCAACGGAAAGCGTACCGTGGAAGCTTGGGATGTTTCATTTTAAATTTTTGACGTCTCCATTTAGTCAAAAAGTTTAAAATATTTTATTTAAAAAGGTTTCACTATTAAAATTTGATAAAAGTGTAATACTGAAAATGAATTTGTTCCTACATTATGTCTAAGAAACTCATAATATGGATTCTAAAATTATAAGGATTATATAAAGTTTAAAATTTAGTTAATACTATTCATAACCTCTTTTGAACAGATTGTTTGGTAAGTCATGGTGCGATTGAACTCGGTGTTGCGTGTAGTGCATGTTATTGAATTATTTTGAAGACATAACACACTATGAAATCTTGGGGTGTTACACTAATATTGGGTTTTCTAAATATTAATTAATATTTTAATAGTTTTTTACATATTAGTGTTTTATGCTCTTGGATATGTATTAATGTGGATAAGTAAAATTGGATAAGTCCCCCTATGAGTGGTAGAACTTCTTGGCGATGGTCTCCAACCCCTTGACTATTGGCGGTAAACATGGGGTAGTAACAGTTTGGGCCACATTCGAACTGGGTTTAAAAAGTGGTATAAATGGATTATATTCTAAAATAGGACCGAAGATTATGTGGATGGTTTGGGGAAACAATGATATGTTTTTGATGACTTTTTTTGTACATGGAATCCATCATTGGTTTGAAAACCAATGTATCCTTTCATACAGTCTCTGATGGAATACCTTTTGAATCAAAAAATGTTCACATTAGTTTTAGGGAATTAATTGGTAAATGTATCATATTGGAATGGATTTTGGTTTCATGTATTTATTGAGTCACATCTTCAGATAAACTCATTGACCATTGTAAATATTTTCTATTTTAGTATGCCTCTATGATAAATTCCTACTAGGACATAGCATTAGGATGATGAGTTTTTTCCCTTCAGGATAAGGTATCTATATGTGGTTATGTTTTAAAAGTGTTACCACTAGGTTCTGAAGACATTATACCACCACCTATTGAGTCGAAGATGGAACCCGCAATTCCAACTGATTATGTATACATTATAAGTGGGCATCAAGAGTTCCATATAAAGTGGCCCATCGGGTTTTTATGAAATCTTTAACCACGGGTGGTTTAGTACTATATTGAGGTGATGATGTGAGTATGTGTCTCATTCGAAAATCAATAGATCAATTTTTGGTTCTAGAGGTGATCCCTTTCCATGGATATTTAGGAAAATAGTGGGGATTAGTTACACTGTCAAATGAAGAGTTGACTATAACATGGTCATATTTTGAGGGAATTTTTATTTAGGATTTCTCCCCTATTTGATTTTGGTTTGTAAACATATAGGATATTCTATAACATTAGCACAAATGTATGAAAGTGGTTGAGTACTCATCATGGTTCAATAACCTCTCTTGGTACTCAAGGGTTATGTGTTTTGATTAGTTATTTTTTTATCGTACTATCCTGATATGATTTTTTTAAATACATATAATCTTGTATTATTCATATATAAATTCATACATATGATTTGGTGAAATATTGAGATATTATGGTCAAGAGATCTATGGAGGTGAACACATAGAAACTTGTTATTGGTACTAGGAACTAAGGAGTACAGACTTATGTAGTAGTGAGCTGACATCATTCTCAAAGAAGTAAATTCATGAGAAATTTCAGGAGGATCCCACATTATAGAGGTTCTGCAGTTTATGGTATATAGGATGTGTCTAGTTAACCCTAAAAGGGGCGGTTCTTCTTATATAGGGTTATAAAACATAATGCATGGGATTTTCCAACCCATCATATGACTGAATGTGAGATATTGGATGGTATTTCAAGGTAAAGGAATCAGAAGAACCATAAATGTTTGTATGGAGGGTAATGTGGTAGAGGAGATGGATGAGAAGTTAGTGGTGGTATAAATTTGGACCTATCACCACCTCAACCCCTGGGTGGTATACACTATTCTCAAGTTACTGGAGAACAGGGGTAGGGGAAGCTACATGCAGTCTAGTCTTATTACCTAACGACAATAGGGATGATCCAATGTACAATCTATGTATTTGATATCTTATTTGTTGTTTTTATAAACATAGGTAGTAGAAATTCCTTTATTTCCACTTTCCTTGTACAAGAAATATTGATTCTAGAGCATCTTTTAGCTTGAATCTTGGGCTTGTATACACCTAGGGGAGGTTGATCAGAAATAAAATGCATATAATTAAATTGTTCCCTTACACTAATAGTTAATAGGTTCAATTCAGATAACATGTTAGACACAATAAGGCCTCACGACATTATTTTAGGTCTTGATTGGTTATATATAGTTCATAAACAGATATAAATTTGTAGGGGATGGATGTAGTTTTTCTACAAAAATGATACTAGATTATCATTTGTGGGTGAAAAGGAAACCTAGAAATCACATGATAGAACCACTCATGGGTTGTTGCAACCATTTACTCATCAGTTAGCTTGAATGAAAATTAGTTCTATGGATGGTATGATTTCCCCATAGATATACAGACTCTTATGTTGATCTACACCCATGTAAGACCCTAATATCTACATCATCTTAACTATTTTATCCAATAGAGACTCACAAGATGAGGGTTAATTTGGGGGACTTGTAGAGAAAACGTAATTTCAGACCCATTGTTTCTCCTTTGGAATCCCACGAACTTCTCACTAATAATGAAGAAATGATCACGAGGATATGTGTGTATTAAAATCACATAATCCAGATGAATTTGAAGAAAAAGTATCCAGAAATTAGGATCAATGACCTATTTGATCAATTCATAGTGGAACAATTCTCCCCAAAGGTTTACCTCAGGTCAGGTTATCGCTATTTTTGAGTATGGGACAAAGACATACTTAAGATAACATTAAGATGTATCTATATTCAATAATATTTCATTGTGAGTACCATTGGAATAAAGAACACCATAATAGACTTCATGGGACTCAAGAACCATATCATTCATCCTTTCTTATAGTGGTTCCTGGTAGTCTTCATCGATGATATCACAATATACTTGGTATCCGTGGAGGTCAACATGAGACACTTGAGGATGGTTCTGAATGAACTCTTAGAGAACCATAATTATGGTGTTATCTCAATGTTATAGTTCTCAATTTAGGTGGAAAAAATTTGGGACATGTAATCTCAGTAGATGGTGTGGTAGTGGACTCGACAAAGGTTGAGCTAGTGTTATCTTGGGATCCACCAAAGAGCATGATAGAGGTGAATATTTTCCATGGGTAGGTAGGATAATAACTAATATTATGTAATTAATTCCCCATTATATCATCCCCTATGAATTAATTTACCATAAGTGGAATCCTTTTCTAAAAATAGAGAGGTTCCAGTAGGATTATTGGTAGTTTAGGTAGAGATTTATGTGTACTCCCATATTGACATTTCTAGAGAATTGTGTCAGTAAGTAGTATCGTACGAAGCATCGAAAACCATGAATATTTTTTTCCTGATATAGAGTATGGTGGTGATTCTATATAGTTAATTCCAGTTGATACCACCTGAGATGAATCACAAAACCCATTATCTATAGTTGGCAATAGTAGTCTTCACACTGACGATGTTGAGACACTACCTAATGGTTGTATGGTTTATTATATATTTTGACCAAAATAATATCAAGTAAATATCATAATATAATTATCATCAAATGAGTTATTGGGGATTCATAGAGTTCCTCCAAGATTATTACATTGATATTTTCAATACATATGTGATGGGGATCATGGTAGAAGATGTGTCACTATGAGATCTTGTTATTTATTGTTGAACGAGGTGTTTAAGCAGTTGGCTCTATCATAATAACCATTTTTGGATGAATATGGAGAATCTTACCTACAATTTATGGTTGTTTCCCCTCCACATTTACAGTGATTTGGAGAGGCACATTTTCGGGACACCAATTATGAGACCCAATATACTTAGATATCTACTAGACATTTTCCTATTGAATTTTTTGAAGGATTTTTTTATAAAACATATGATGGTACCAGTGATGTTATAGGTGGAGGTTCTAATAGATTTTCATTTATCCACTCCAGTTGTACTTCAAAAAGTGGAAAGATGAACCAATTCGTTATACCTTTGTCTTGTATTATGGGGATGATGAAAGGATTTCATAGTTTGTCACTTGATGCCTTATTTGTGTGGAAGGATGCCGACAGGAGCGGGAGCTATGGCACTACCTGGTGTGGGTGATGGTGAAGCAAACCCTAGGGGAGGGTTCCGCGATGCAAGGTCCTTTGCAGAAGTTGTCGTGGGTGCCGATTCATCCACTGACCTGAGGAAGGAAGAGTTTTTTGCTCTGATAACATACAGACCACGAGGATTAAACTCCATATCATTCTCAAAGGAGGAGGTAAACAATCTTGCCTCAGATTTACATTTCTCCTTGATAGGTAAATTCTCAAAACAGATCCCATCGCTCTTGTTCCTAAGAAAAACTCTTGAGAAGATTGGATTCTCTGATTTAAAAATCAGTTTCTAAAACTCTTGGAATGTTCTTTTTCAATTATCATCAGATTCAGATTATTATAGATTTTGGGTACTTAGATTTTGGAACTTTGGGAGATCCAACATGAATGTTCTTAAAAGGTCGCCTGATTATCTTGCTGGTTTTGAATCCCCCATCTCTTCAATTTGGATTACATTTCCAGATTTTCCGATCCATTTGTTTAAAAGTAATGCTTTATGTTCTATTGATAATCTCTTTGGAACCCCAATAAATCTAGATCATCCTACTGAAAATATAACAAGGCCCTCGGTTGCAAGAGTATTCACCGAGATTCATCTGTCCAAAGACCTTCCAAGCTTCTTTTGGATCCAAAATGGTTATAAGGGATTTGTGCAGAATGTGGTTTTTGAAAACCTACCAGAGTTTGGTAATAAATGCTTTAAAACTAGACATGTTTCTAGTAACTGTGGAAAATAGGAAGTTATCCCTCCAAAATAGATAAAGTCATTATGGGTGGAAAAAGTTCCCAAAGAAACATCTACTTCTCAGAACCTTTTAACTGTTGATGGAAAGATCTCAACCCCTTCTAAAATCCCAAACTCTTCTAGTATTCCAAGTACATATAAAGAGCCTATTCAAGTGATTGAACATATTAGTGACCCTAGTATAGAGGTTAGGGTTGCTTCTATTGATTCTCACAACTCTGAGAATCAAATTGGATATTTTGACAAGGCTTTTCTTGATGCTACAAAAAAAACTAATGTGGAAAATAGGACCACTCAAAATGATTATGTTAATGTCATGTTTTCTGTCCAACGTACCATGGAAGATCACAACATACATCTTGATGTTAACCCATCAAATGATGCAAGTAAAGTTTGTCCTGCTATATCTGTTAATGTAGATCAAGAAGTAGGAGAAAGGGACCAGAAATATGACTCTGAATATAGTAGATCATCGGATGAAAAGGATGATAATCCTGGACAACTAGAAGAAGCTTATTTGAAATCCCTAGCTAAAAAAATAAAAAAACCAATGGTAGATGCTGATGGTTTCACTACCCAGAATCCAAAGAAAACTAGAAGACGTTAGGACTACTCACATGCAGATAGAACCATTTCTTCTAGGTCGAAAGATGTTAATGAAATGGTTTCTCCTGAAAAAGAGCTTGAAAAACCAGCAATTAAGGAATCCAACACTCTCTTATATTATTTCTCACCACTTTTCATAGAAGAAGATATTAAATAGTGGATTTATCGTATGGGAAAGCAACAAGAAATTGCTCATCAAGAGGTACAACGGGGAATTATCAATGCTGACCAATATCTAGAAGTTAATATATTCATTTTCAATGAGAAACTGAAAATAAATCTAAAATTTTCTGGATTATTCTATTTGTGAGGAAGTTTAATTTCTGGTGCTTTCTGGTTTTGTTGTTTTTGAGTTGGATGCATCCTACTGTGCATTTATATCAGTGTTTTATTTCTGAAATCTTGAGGGTTTGTATCCATAACTGCACTGTTCTGTTTGATTATATTTTTTGAGAATCTTGATGTTGAATGGAAAATATGTTGTGGTACTATTTTGTGAAATCTTCATAGATCTTTGATTGAATTTTTCAAGGGGAAATTTATCTGGTTTCTGGCTGGCCAAATCTGCAGATTTCAGTTCTTTAACGGTATAGTGATATGGCCTTCTACCTGATTTTCTTTCCTGGTTTGTGATTATGTACTAGCACTTTTATATGTCTTTCTATTGGCTCTTATGTCTTGTTGAGGATTCTAGTGAGGCCTTTATGGAGGGATGGTTTATTTTTTCTGGAATCCTGAGCTTCTGGACCTGTCTTATCTTTGACATGCTTTAAAATTTGGATGATCTTCTCTAGTGGATGATAGAAGTCCTATGTCGGTTTGGTTAATTTCCATTCTTTCTCTACACTGACATGCTTTTTTCTCTTGGGGCTGTTATGAGTATTTGTTTCTTGGCTGTCTATATGAGTTACCTTCTTGTCTTTCTCAATCTTCTCATGAAAATGGATTGACTTCTGGAAATTGATTTCTGGAGTTGATCTTGCAGCTTTTTTTTTGGATTTTGAGAGGTACTAAATTTCTATTGGGACACTATATGGATGGAATTGATTTTTGCTGCTATGTTTTGTTCTATGTGTTTCGTTGCGGCACTTCCTGGATGATGAGCTGCTTTGAATCACTTAATATTTGGACAATTTGTGTTATTATCCTGCTCTGGAAGATGATGTTGTCCCTACTATGGGATAGTTTTCACCTGGCTGACTCTTGTTTATTTAGAATATCTTGCTACTGGTGTGCATTTCAAGCTCAAGCTTCCACACCCAAGGCTCTGAGATCTCTCTGCACCAATCTTGAGCCTGTTAGAAGATAGATTGCCAGGTTCTTTAAAGATGCATTTGATTTGGCTGTCATATATGGTTCTATTGGTGTAGTTTCACTACACCACGTGTATTCACTATAAACTTTTCCTTTAATAAATTCATTTTATCATGGATTGGGAAACCAATCCATGTCACTTTCTTAAAAAAAATAAACTTGATGCCTTATTAGTCAGCAAGTAAAGGTTGTGCACCTGGTTCTAGTGCATTTAGATCAACCCCTAACGAGTTATAGTGTAATTAGAAAGAGATATCTGTGGAAATCATGATGGGATTTCATCACATGTTTAGTAGATATGATCCCATTTGGGTGATCATATAATAAATCACAAATTCATACAACTTCCAAGGTAGTTGGGGGGATAATTTATTTTATACATTGGGATGAATCTAAGTGTAAGAGATGTTATAAATCCATAATGTTCAATCGATGATCATCTCTCACCATGATGATCACTTCACATATCGATTATTTAAGGGAATGCAAGTGGGTTTTGTCACTCAGCTCTGTTTGTGAACACATTTTCACCCCCAGAAAACCCAATAGATTGATTGTATAGTTTAGGTATTGGAAGACATGATTTGGAATTTCATGTTGTACTTTCGATATACTTAGGATTTTCATATTTCATTGGAAGATTTTGAATAAAAATATAGGTACCACACCACCGTTTCTATTGGAAAATTTAAGGCATTGAATGGGACACCGTGTAGGTCACCCCTTTGTAGGGCTTATTCTAAAGAGTCAGTATATATTGATCTAGAGTTGGTGTGAGCCTCTACTGAAAAGGTGTGGATCATGTAGGAGTGGATGAGGACTATAAAGATCTATTAGAATACCATGTTGATCATTGTAATAATCCTTTTTAGTTTGAGGATGAGTACCACAAGTTCATATATGTTTCACCTTGATAAGTATTATGGTGATTTGGAAATGGGGTCACACATTCTATGTGATTTATTTTCCTATTCCTACTTCTACATAGAGTTGTAAAGGTTCTGTACATATTTTCTCTACCACTACTATTTGAAGAGGCACCCTAATTACTACTCCTGTCGCTTCTAATGAGGTATATTCATGATCCATAACACACAATCAACTTTGGTGAGACATAAAACAATGAAGGAGTTACATTTTCTGAGTAAATGGTTGAGATTTATGACCCAAAGGATATGATCCTTAATGGGTTACTAATTAATATAATGCTTTTCTACTATCCACACAATAATATACAGGAATTCACCAGTGAGTGGGAGACATCGATGTGTGCTCAGTTCCTACATCTTTTAGTATAGCCTCTGGTTTTGTATTTTGTGACATAAAACACCTGGGTGGGGAGAATGTAATGACTCAAATGTTCCATGAATTATGTATGGATATTCTACGGATTATTTTGGATACCAAAAACTAATTGGAATTGAATTTTTTTTCACAATGTTCCCAAAATAAATGTTCAAAATATATTAATCATATTTATATCACACAAGTAATTATTTCAAGAAAAAGTTGTATAAATCCTAAATGGGGGTCCCATATATGAAATTTGGAGGATCCATTCAGTTTAGAATGAGATTATTTCATTAAGTACAATATAACATTTTCTGGTTCCAGGTGTTGGTGATAAATTAATTATTGGCATAAAATGAAGAAAAATGAATAAAATTTATTTATTTATTTTTATTGTAAATGTAGTGACTCATATTATCCATTAAATATGTTGTAATGGAGTTTTTTTGCATAGCAGTATAACCCTACAATTTTGAGAGACAATGCTGGAGGGAATTCTTGAAGGATGAAAATGGACTAAGATATGATCAAGAATTATTACACCAACAATGTTCTTATACCTTTCAGACTATGTAAATGAAACCATTCATTATCAATGAACTATCCAAAATCTAGGTAGGATGTTGTTTTATTTAGATCTATTAGATTTATTTATTTATATGAAAAACATGAATATGTCAAGTAATATTTTCTTGTGAATCATGAGTATTGTGTCTATGGGTTAGATTAATAAATTAATTGGGCAAGTTTTTGTCATTATATTATTTTTTTCAATTTTTTTCTAAAAATGATTAATCGAGGCCAACATGAAAAATGGATGAGGTTCATTCCTTATGTTTGGATTGTTATTTTTTCCCCATTTCTATTTTCATTGTTGGAAAATACCAGGGATAGTGGCATGAAAAATATCGACAAATCAACCATTTCACATATAATTCAGGGAGAAAAGGTTCGATATTATATATTCTAAATTCGTATTCCATGGAATCGTATGGTGAAAAATGAAGAAGTGGAAATGATATATTTAGGAATACATAATTTTGTATTAATTTAAATTTGATGATTAATGACACATGAGGGTGATTTTCAAATGAAATTGATGTCTATAACCAATTGTTAGATGATGGAAAGGCATATCCAATGGTGTTAATTGGTTTCTAGAATGAGACATGGTCTGATCGATGGATCGAGGATAATTATTTATTTTCAAACAGATCTGGGATTCTATAAAATCACATAATACATGCATGTAATCCAAGATCACACAGCCTGTGACATCCTTGGTGAAGCGGAAGTGTTATCATGGACAACTTAAATATCACATGTTGTGTGACCCATATCACATGACATGTGAATCAAGTTGAAAACTCCACATGTATCTGGTAGGGTATACATACACGGACATGAGTATATGGTCACACAAACACCATGTACTTTGACATGGACACATCCATGATAGGCATACATGGGAATAAAAATTTACATGGACATGTTTATATGTTCGTAGGATTATACAAACCATGTAAATTGACAGGGATATGTTCTTTTTTTTGTGATACATTGGAATCTCCCAATGCTGAAGGGATATGATGCTTAATACTTGTAAACACCATGTAATCTATTATGGAAGGAGAATATCCATTTTCCTCTTAACAGTGGTTATGTTTCATTTGAGTACCTACCATTGAACCATTCCTTTTGGGTTAGTATGGAAGGAAGTCTAACACATAGGATAAAGATCCCTTTAATAGGAATTCTGGGATAATGTTGGTGGAATCATATTTTGAGAACTAGGGTGAAATGATATATCATCCAAATTCCGATAGTGGGGTTCTTGGTATTTTCATTACCATCAATATGAGGTCACTGATCCTCTACATAGTGAACAGTTGTGGATTACGTTGTTGATATACCACACAGACTTGGGTGTGATCCTCATATATGTGTCATATAACTTCATACATCCGATGTGTTATTATTATTAAGTGACCTGATGTGAAAAACCTCTTATATGGATTTCATAAATGTTATTTGACTCATGAAGTGTGTTCTCTAGGATGAGTGCTCTGTAGAATTTATCATCTGGATCTTTTGGATGGCATTATTATTATATCATTACCATGATATTATGTCTCTTTGTGAGTATATCTATATGTTCTTGATATATGTTTTGTAGAAATTTACCTATGTAGAGATTAATTAATTATTATTTTTATATTATTAGTGATTTTTGGGTATCCTACTGGGTATTACTATCATAACCCCTACATGGGATTTTCCTGCACATGTCATGTCCTATGAAGATTATCGGCCTTTTGATAGAGTCCGCGAAGGACTAGTACCTGGTGGTTCTGAGTGAGCCAGAAAAACAATGGTGTGTTACTATAATTATCTTCTTAAAAATACCCATCTATATTTATTTTTTTGAATTTTTCATACTAGTTTTTGTGTGATTTTATTTGGAATTTTTTTCCTTCAATGCTTATTATTGTACTCTAGTTGAGGGTTTCAGATGTATCCTTATACAGTTTGTTAGTTTTTTAAATTTTCATTCTCTATTGGATTGGATATGTTTTCATGTGTATAGGTAGATTAGGTTATTCCAACCAATGTGAGTGATATTCCTTTACGGTGTGAGTCTCTTTCCCCTGGTTTATTAGTGGCGGGCTTGGGGTAGCCACAGTTTGGGATGCATTTGGATGGGTCGTGAAAATTAATTTATTCTTATATAATCACACAAAATTATCCAATATAGTTATATTTAATTATATTATGGTTATGTATGATATAAATACTGTATTCCCTCAAATGGGAAACAACAATTCCACTTGTGTTTACAGAATACTTTCACCTCACGAACTGATCTGAAACATTTTCCATTAACACATATCATGATTTGGTATGGTGGTGTATATAAATTATATATAATATATTTATAACATAATTGTACCTATATAATAATTATATCATATATTCCATTCTGAAATTTAGTTTCTAATGGGATATGTTAATTTCAGTCGTGTGTATGATGATCTACTACCTAAAGAAGCTATGTGATTTAATCTTCATTATTTATTAACATGTAAGGGAATAAGGATATAATTTATGAGTATAAATTATATAATTTTAATTATTATTATAATTGAAAAACATTTAGAATTTATACAATATAATATATAATATTATTTCTTCCCTTTTCAATCAATGAAACGTAATTACATCGGTGGTGTACGTGGTGACTACTACCGTCACAAAGAAATGAGATTGTATTTTCGTCATAAAAACAGATGGATGATATAAATTAGTATATTTAAATAAATAATTATAATTTATTATATTATTACCATTATATAATGTTCAATTACTACTTACCTCTTTTCCATAATGATATATGAAAAATAGAAAAGATACATATGGATATATACAACACACCATCTCCATAATCGTAACATACTTAATTTATTAAAAATATCATTATTGATTGTTATAAAATCAAAAAATTATATATAAATATGATCATTTTTTCTTGATTATTATTCTAGATAATTTGAAATGATAAACTCTTAGACCAAAATCCACATACATAAGTCATTTTTGACAGTTAAGTCAAATATCATCGAAACACCTAATGTAACCTTAATTGATTAAGTAATTGCATATAAAATGATAATATGGGAAATAATAGAAAAAAACTTGAAGTGATTTCATAACAATTCAAATAAATAACATAAGTGTATCATTCAAGAAGAAATATAGTTTATATAATGAGTCGAACTCAATATATGTGATTTCTTCTCAATTTCGTTTCATCAAAAAATATTGTAAGGGTATACACCTAATTTATTTTATATTGTTTTATATAAAACCCCTTTAACATGTTATATCATGATAAATTAACAATTCATGGTATTTTATGTTTCAATTGTATTTCTTTTAGAATAATATATTTTCATATAAATTTTACCTTGTGATAATGAATTTCGTATCTCAATTTCTTTTCATTAGGTTATATTACTTATTCCTTATCTCTAACATTATAGGATTAAGTTTATAAATAATTATTCTATATTATGTTTTATGTAATTTTTTTAATGTTTATTTACATTTTATAAAAATAATTTATTAGATTATTAATCCTAAAATCAATTTTATGATCTTTGTATGTGTTAATTTCACACTCTCATTTTTATCATGATTATTCATACTTGAATTTCCATTAAAAGAATTTATTTGATAATTATATTATAAAAAAATTATTTTACAATCCTATGGTTATTAATTAACATTTTTATTTAATTATTCCATTTAAACAATTTTTTAATTATTTTTTTGAGAATTTTTTTAGGAATGTCGTACATTATTTCCCACTTCGGTCAGAAATCTTTTTTCATCCAAAACCACGTTTCCTATAAAATTTAACAGAATTTTATTTAATGTTTTTTAAAATGACATATTAATGAAATTTTTTCCCATTTTGGATCTTTTTATAAATTATATTTAATTTAATATTCTTGTTCTTTTCCAAATAATTCCAATTCTAATTTTACTAAAAAAGTTAAAGGAATCATCGATTTAACAAGAAAAACATGTACATAATTTCATATCATCTGACCTATAAATTATTTAAAACATTATTTGTTGGATTAAAAGTTTATTTTATTAGAAAATTATTATTGAAATATTTTTGGAAATTTTTGTTTTAGAAAATATATATTTCCATAGTGGAAATGATATTTTCATCCGAAATGTTTTTCTAAAAATCCCTTTGTGGTATTTCAACTCAACAATGAAAACAATGATTTAGTTTATTTATACTATACAAAGGGTATTATCTAATGATATTATAATGATTCATTATATAGATTGTTTATAATCATCTTGACTTAATAAATTACTAAAATTCAATTTCTTGAATTTTGTTGTAGTCATTAAATTTCAGTTACAATATATTCATTCTGCTGTGATCAGTGGACATTATATTTACTTGAAATATCCATATTATTTATCATTAATATATAAATATTTAAATTCATATAAAATTATTACATATATTTTATTATATTGAATTTTATTTTTTATCTATGTAATAATTGATAAATCTATATTCTTTATCAAATTTGGATATTTGATGATAATGAAAATTATTCATTAATTAAATCGGTTTTTTCATATATGAGAAATGATTGTGTCATGTGGTTATGGTTGGGGATTAGAATTATATATCCTCTTAAATATTTGGTAGTTGTATGAGGTATTTCAGTAAGATAACATTATAATGTTTGCTACCAATAGTTTTAAAACAACATGTGAAAGATAATAACAGTATATGTATCATATGCCTTAGAAAAATACATCCAATAATTAAGAATTTCTATAATGACTCAAGATTAAAAAATAGGGATATCATATCTGTTTAGATTAATATACATTACATTACACAATCACATTCCAAATAAACTTAATATTTTAGTTATTTTGGAATTAAGGAACAATATCTTATAGTCTGGTAAAATATCTTTAAAATTTACCGTAATTTCCCCTTTAGTAATCCAATGTAAAACATTTCTCTATAACCTAGGGATATGAAACATAAGATAAAGAGATCTCAGATTTTTGGTAAGGGTGAAAAAGGGATAAATGTAGACATAACATGATCATGGAGGTATGAGAACATTAGAGTTACATTTGAAAACTATACCCCCTTTTAAATGATCATAATCACGAATCATGTAATAGATATTGACACCTCATGATACATGAATCATAAGATAATAAATGAACACGATCCACGAGAGTAAAAAAATGGATCAATAAATGTACTTTTCAGAATAAATGAAATCGTAGGAAATATTATGTGAAGGCTAACTAAAAAGGCATTTAAGACATTTTATTATTGGGTTAATAACAAGTGTATATTCTTTGGGATTTGGAAAAAACCTGATGTACCATCTTTTTATAGGATTTGAATATCATCTCAAGTACCCTATTTCTTCCAGGATTAGGCTAACATCCATTGTTCCTTATTCTTTCATTCTTGGGATAACAACCTATGTACCCTCTTGTTTTTTTGGTCCAACAAACATGGAACCCTCTTATCTCACATAACATTTATCATTAACCAATTCATTGCACGTAAATATAGGTATCACCCATCACATAATAAAATCATACATACATGTTCCAAAAGATAAAAATAATTAATCATATCCATACCCATGAAATGAAATTGATATCATAATCATTTCATCATTTTATAACCATTGTAAAAGATAATGTTTTAATAATCATTTTATTATAGAATAACTCGGGATATAAGTGTGTCTCATTAGAATTATTTAATGGTATAACCAATAGAAGGGAAAGAGGATTCAAAAACATCTTATAATATTTAACATAACCCATTCAAATAAATAATAAAAATGTTTCATTAGGATCATATATCAATTAAATAATAAAATATATCAAATTATTTTGTCCTATATGGGGGAAGGATTTTTAAAGGATACAAAAAGCATTACATATAAAAAATAAGATATCATTTAAAAATAAATTTTAGAATATAATTTTATTTAAAAATAATATTAACTAGAATCCAATTTTAAATCATATTAAATTTTATTTTAAAATAATATAAATAATTTCATGAAGAAAATATCCTTTCCCCTTCGAATTTATTTTAATCATAAAACATTTCAAAAAACAGTTTCATTAAAAATAAGCTCGAAAATAATATATAGGAGTATTTGAAGACCATTTTAACACTTATTGAATCATAAAACATTTTAAAAATAATTTTCATTGAATATTAGATTAAATGTTGATTTAAATAATTTTTTTAAACATTTTTAGAAAATAGTGATTTTGAATAAAATTGATTTCATTTTTACGAGATAAATAAATAAATATTATATTAAAACCATTTCATTAATTATCCTCTATACCAAATAGTTAAAAATAGAAAAGTTAATTGAATATTTAAATAATATAAAGAGGATAATAAATTTTATGAGAATTATTGATATACAAATCCTAATTTTTTTTCAATAGAATCATAATAAAAAACATTTATGATAAAAGATGATATTGTATTAATAAACACTTACTACTATTGTAAATTGAATCCAAATTCACATGAAATATTTCATGATATGAAGAATAATATATAATTAATATAATGATATTCATTATATAAATTTCATAGTGGTATTATATACACCACTTAAATTAATATAGGTGGATAACAAAAGGCGTGTCTCAGAAAAAGAAAATTTTCAAAAAATTATCTTACCACTTCTATAACATTGAAACTATGAACCCAATAAAAATGAATCCTTAAAGGGATTTGTATATAAATTTTTTTTGATAGTAATCATAAAATACACCCATGGTCAATTTAAACACCACATACAAGAAATATGTGGTGAACATAGAAAGTTTCTCTAGAAAATTAAGTATAAGATAGAAATCCCTTACTACATGATTAAAATTTGAAATGTGATACCCAAAAATTAATAAAAAATATTAAACTATTAATATTATTAAATAAATTATTATCAGGATATAAAATTTCATATGGAATTATACACACTACACAAAATAAATGAGTTGTGAATATAGATTAATTACCATAGAAATAAAAGATAGACTAGAAATCCCATTACATTATCTCTTGAATCGAATTGTACATATTTAAAACTCCTATATAAAAATATAATATTATTATAAATCTATCATAGTTCTCTATTCAAATATATAATACCATATATGATTTACCTAAAACATTATATTACTAAAGTATTAACAATTACTTGTTGAAGTTCTGTTTCTGGTAATAAAATCTTCATTTTCATACATGTTTTGAAATTTTAATATGGGTACTCATACTACGATAAGGATTTAATCATGAATGGAATCTAAAAATGGTATAAATAATATATATATTTAGTATTAATGTTATTATTATAATCAATAAATTTTAAAATAGGAAATGAAATACACCATTCGTGGGGATGGTTGTCGAACATACACAGGGACAGTGATTCCATTTTATTATTATCATGATAGAAATAAAATTAAATGATATGTATATATATATATTAATTAAAGTATATTTTCTATTACACACATATCACATATTTCTATAAATACTATCATTAATAAAATCCATGTAAATCATGAATGGTACACCTCGCATTGCGAGGGGGTATTCCATCTTACAGATGAATGATGTAATAATAATATTAAATGATAGAATAAATGAATTTGTGAATTTTATAATCATTACATAATCATAAAAGAATCATTAATGTAAATTCATAACTCATGAAGCATATATCTATTTTGTTAATTCATTAAATAATAATAGATACAAACATTAAATCCCAATGGATTGAATAGCATTGCAAGTTTGGAAAATGAGATTACATACATGATACCCATAATTCATTGGGAAATAAAATAAAAACATTATACATAATTAAATGAAACAAAAATCATCTTCTAAACTTAGTTAAATAAATATTCTTCATAACCTAGGGAAATGAAACATAATAACGGTGATATGAAATTCTTTTTATGTGTATATAAAATGGATGAAATAATTAATTGACATGATTAAATTAACTTTTCAACAGAGATAAATGTTAAAAAAATAAATTAAAATAACTTGATATTGTATAATACATTTTTAATGTAATAAATTTAAATACATTCATTTTGATCAATAAACAGATAATTAACTGTATCTATAGATATGTCAAATAGAAAATATCATTGCAAAATAATAACTAAAATATCTATGAGGGAAATTATTAATAAATGGATTTAATATTTTATGAACATGAAAATTTATCACATCAATACCATTGAAATGATTATTAAAGGAATTCTAATTTATCCATCTTATTTTTCTCATTATAAACATGCGATTCATGAAGGGGCTATAAAAAGTTCGGGCCCCAATAATTGTCTGTCTAAAACATTCATTATATCATGTAATTTATTGAACTAAATACGAAAGTGCCTTATCCAATAACCATATTTAATAAATAATATGGATTTCAAAATATTTACTTAAAATAGGATAAGTAAAAACAAGGTTTATTGACATTGAGGATTGAAAATTACATTTAATGATCATTAAATCATAATCGTGGAAAATTCTTTTTGAACACTCAAAAGTGTCCCCTAGCACATTGAAAATGTTGAATAATAATCTCTATGAAAGAGTAACATTAAAAAATTTTTAATATCATGAGAATAAGGATATTAATGATATTACATTTCAAATGTCAAAATATACACAATATAAAAGTTTTTTGGTTCATAAAAAATTTAGCCTCAATGGAATGTAAATTGAGGCGTCATCTCATACCTTGTGTCAAACTTCTCACAGGTGTCTTTATATTCAAGAATAATAGACACATGTTAGTTATTTTTTTTATTCAATTTTTTTTTTCAGGTTTATCATTACTCTAATCACTCTTTTTATAATTTTTTATACAACTACATACACAATTATATTTTTCGGTAAAAATTCAGTACATGTGTCAAAAATGACCTTGGTAGATAGAATATGGACAAAAGGGTAATTATTTAAACATATTTAGAATAGTAATAATGACATTATTATCATATTTATCAATCAATTATACTTTAAAAATGTATCCTGAAATATGGGTTTTAAGAGTGAACCAACATTACAATCAAGGAGATGGTCGGTCTTACGTACACATTAGAAATATTCCCATTTTTCAATGATCATTATTAAAAAATTGTTTTTAAAATTATAAAATTAATTATTTTTTATTATATCATAAATAAATTTTTATTTAATCATATATATTTATATATATAATAATTGTGATGTAAATGGATCACGTTATATCGAGGAGGCGGTATTCCACACATCCACGACCAACGTTATAACTATTTTGTGTATGAAAAAGGTAATAAAATTGATATATTATATTAAATGAAAATTAATTATTTCAATAATATAATATATATTTAATTAATGTAATATATTATTAACTAAAACCAACCTTTATATAGTTCATCTATCACATGAAATAATCGTATCACTTTTGGAAGTTGGTAGGATGAGCTATAACAAACAATGTTATCATATTCCCAAAAATGGAAAGAAAAAATAATTTTATATTTGAAAATTTAAAATTTATAAGGATATAATAAATTTAATATATATCATATATAAAAATCATGTTAAAAATAATTCCCATCTATGAATGGTGGTTATGGAAAAATGATTAATCTTCGTTTCACAGGGGGTAATTCATTGGGCATGAAAAGTAATTCTGTTACCCATTAAGTAGAGTAGTGAGTAAGTGTATGAAGAACCCTTATAATAAAAAATTATTATTATATTTATGATATTAGTGTTATTAATAATCGTGCTATAATAAATGTTCTAGGGGTGGAGAATGAAAATAATATAAAAGACATTGAGGAATGACATCATCTCTTATTCGGGTAACTCTTTTTAGTATTCACCTAACAGATCCCTTGGATAGATTCCTTCCAAAGGTGTGAATTATAGTTTTAGTGGTGTTATGTTTTGGATATATTTTGGTTGATAATTTTCAATAAATAGTATCCTTATATGTTTTTGGAAGTGGGAGGTGTGAGTACCCTTTTATAGTGGAGGAGGAGTGTCATTTATGTAATTTTTTGAAATATAATTCATGCCACATTTCTACCATGGAATTTGGATCCAAAAATGGGAAAAATTATATAATATGGAGTATTAAGTCAAAATATATCCAGATAATGGATTTTGAATCCATTTCTAGGTTATTTGGGATATTATTTATAATGTTTAGTCCCTTCTTATGATAATTTTTATTTTGGTCATTGTCATTAATTTTATCTCATTCCCTAATCATTTTAGTAAAAAATTTTGTTTACCTTATTTGGAATTATAAATAAATTTGATAAGAAATATTTAATCCATTTATATAAATTAATATCATATATTTGGAATAAATGAATTCTACTTAATATTGTAGAAGGGACAAAAATAAGGGTTTTAAAATAAAAATGGTCAAAAGATTGGTCAGTTTTTATATCCGATTTTAATGTGTATCTAATTAAAATGACTTAAATTATATTAAATTATATAATATTTTTCATATTTATAATTTACAAAAGAAAATATATAATTTATCCGTATATATAAAAGATAAAAACATTTTTTGAATTAAAATTCAATATTTTTCAATATTCATCCAAAACTAAAACATCACATAAAAATAAACCCCACCTTAATTTTTATTTCATATCACTAAAAATAATTTTTTTAATTAATAAATACTTGAAAAATATGATTTAATTTTGGATCAACATTAATTGGAGGTAAAACACTGTTTATAAAAACATAGGTTTTTATATATAAAATTTCATTTTTTATAATAATCTTATCAAATAAAATGGAATACTATAAAACAATATTTAATTTAATAAATAATATACATTATATTAATATAAAATTTTAATTTTAATATATTTTAAATATTATGATAAAATGACTTTGTAGGAAAAAACAGCTTTCATTAAAAACGTTCCCCTTATATTCAAGTTGTTCTTATTTTCATTTTTAATTAATTTGTAACAAAATAATTCAAGAATATGTTTTCATAAGTTCTTTGATCATATTAGAAACCATAAATTTATTATATGGGTTGTATATTATTATATTATAAAAAAATTTCTTAATATTATATTATTGTTTGGTAAAACACAGTCTTGTGTGTAACGTAGGATAACTCATTGATGCATGGATTACAGGATATATAACATATTTATTTAAAGTATTAAATATATCTTAAATTATTTGGAAATTTTTTTCATTTCAATTATTGGGTTTTCATGTCATACACTCTATTAAATCAATATTCTTACTTTAGAATTTTTTGGTGTTACATTGTCCCCACAATAATTAAATTGTGTCCTCACAATTTAAACATGATCTATGTAATTGAGGGATTCATATTTAATAATATAATTGCAGAAAAACCCACATCATAAATATGGTAAATAAAAAATCATCTTAAAAAGAAAAAAATTATAATGTGAAGGTCTCCAAAAAACAATTCTTTGGAATAAGATAACTTTAGTAAAAACATTTACACTGAAGGAAAATCTAACTATCATGTTCTATGGAGAGTGATACATAAATTGTTTAGATGAATGTTTTTAACCAAAAAATAATAAATAATAGATGTCAATATATGAAATTCATATCATAAAAACTGATGAAAATGGGACAATAATTGTTTCCAAAACCATTTTTTTAGAGTAAAAGATTTATTTCATTGTATAATAAATTAAAGAAATAAAATTACTTGAAATATTTCTATTTCGTAAGGGAAATATTTTCTTTTGGATTAAACTTGAACTATTTATACATCATAACATAGAATTATATTTGTTATTGGTTAATGCGATAAGTCAATCTATAAAACCTAACCTTAATATCAACTTAAACCATTTCATACATAGTTAACATTTCAAAAAGGATATGATCTAACAAATTTGAAAAACATACAAGGTAGTCAGTAAAACCTAATATAAATTATCAGAAAAAGCATCTATTTAACTAGACATCATTATTTCAACATCAGGATCATGTTCAGGGTTATCTTTCCATAAACCATATCTTTTACAAATAAATTCAACTTTTTACTACTTTTCTTTTCATGGAACCATTCATCATGGGATATAAAATCATTACAAAAATTGTACTACTATATGATCCAAATCTATTTCATACATCATATTATTATAAAATTATTAATAAAATATATTTACAACATATTTCACAGAAGTAGATATATAATCACATTAATCATTCCACATAAGTTGTGTCAATAACAAATATGTTACTGTGATCCCCTAGATTATTTTGAGGTATATTCCCTTCAATCTTGGGGAATTTATTTTCATAGTGTCCCATATCCTAAATGTTGTGACATTGAATAGAATACATTTTAGTTTTTACATTTTCATTCATTGTTATGGTGAAACTTATCTAAAAATTTATAACCAAATGAAGTTCCCTTAATAAATTAACCAGGGTGATTCTTTCAATAGTAGTCACATGATAGAAAATCCTTCATTTATTTCTTCCCATTATATTCATTTTATCTTCCTTTATCTTATTTTTTCCTCGCATTGAATCCATATAATATATAGAATTATTTTTCCTTTCATATAACATAAAATTATTTGATTTCAGGAAGAAAAGGGTTGAGACTATACCCCCCCTTTCTTGTCATTTATCAAGTCCTATAAAGAAATGATCAGTCTTATATTTTGTGTTAAGTATGTAACTCATATAATAACATGATGACATTGTAAATGTAACTTCATACTAAACATAACATCTTTCCTTATTTTTATTTAAACTAAGTAACTTTATTTTCATCTCAGTTTTTTATAATGAGGGGTTTATTTATTGAATAACTTATCCTTAAAATTTCACAATTTCAAGATTTTTATTTCATCTTCATCCCTAGTATTATGAATAAATGTCAAATATTTATTAGAATCAGCATTGATATAACAAACTACATGTGAAAAACATTACTTTTCACAAAATTTTAATTCCATTGATATCCTCTCCAAATTCTGAATCCATTTTTCAGCCACTATGGGTAATTTGTATTACAAAATTATAGGTTCCTATATCACATAAATCGATCAATAATCAATGATTCTAATTGTAGAAAACATTTCTCAATTTATTAATGCTTATGATTCATTACCTCATTATGATGACGTAAAATATCCATACATTTATCAATTCGAATACCATATTTATTAGTTTCCTCATTAGGTAAATCTAAACATTCTCCATGATAATTGTTACCATTCATCGTTCTACGATAAATTTCTAAATAATATAATATAATGGATTACATCTTATCATTATAACATAATTTATATTGCACAAACTAGTAAAACACTAATCATAAATTTATATTTTTTCCACAAATAATATCAAAATAATAAACATGGTATCTTGGGGGATTTCATTACTTTTAAACATTAATAATGCTTTGTAATGAAAATGAGATCTCCCCTAAGAATATCCCCAATGAGTGTCATACCAGGTGTGTATTAAGACCCATTTTCATATACTAGGTTACACTATGTAAGGACCAATTCAATTTTTCAGAGTTATTACTCATATGTACAACTGTTCCAAAGCCACATCCACTTGTAAGACCCAGATAGAGATGCATTTCTAGGAAGACCCATGTAATCTCTAAATTTTGAGAATTCTATTATGTTCTTCAATAATTATCCAAAATTTATACTAGAGGGTTATGTTCCCTTATATATGTTTTCTAAATCTAGTTTTTGTGGCTGTTGATTAACCTACTCTAATAGAAATTGTTATTCTCCGACCACAGAATCGTAGTGGGAGGGAATGAATTTATTTCATTGGAATAGATAAGGGCTTCAAACACCATGGTATTGAAATATATAATATTTTTGGAAAAACTAGTTACATACATGACATATACAATTCATTGGGAATAAAAAATTAATACATGATACAAAAAAATTAAATAAACAGAATGAATGAAACTCATTCAAATGAATTTTTTTAATAGCTTTAGTATATAAAGCATAATGAAGGTTATCTCAAATTCCTAGTATGTATAAGTAGTGTATAATAAATAATGAATTGATAAGTGAAAACTAAAATGGAAAGGTAAATTACTAATAAATCAATCCAATTAAATTTATGGATAATGCATAATAAATATGGATATGTATTAAATTTTAACACATGACATTTATTACTAAATTGAGAATTAAATTCATCCATAGATCCAAAAAAGAAAAAATATCATGAACCAATAATTACTAAAAAATCATGGAGGGAAATTATTATGTATTGGATTTTATATATTAGGTTTGTGAAAAACATACCTTCAAGACCATTTAAATATGATTTCAAATATTATTATCCGGCCATCCTATTTTTCTAATGATAACATATCAATGAATCGAGTGGATGTATAATGCATGACCATCACCAAACATTTCCTCTCCAAATCATTCCACATATCGATTAATTAATAAAATTAATAATCAATGTGACCTATAATATTTCCATATTGAATAAAGAATTATGATTTATTTATATTTATTCCATCGAGGATAATTGACTACTAGATTTTTTGACAATGATGAATGGAAATTCCATTTATATACCATTAAAAATTCTCGAGGAAAATAATCTATAAATAATCCAATGTGTCCCATACTACCTTGAAAATTGTGAATCATAATCCCCATGAGGTAATAAAATTTGATTAAACATATAATATATTTATAATAATTATATTAATGATATAACATGAAAAGTGGTAGTATATATGCCATATAAAATTGAGTTAGTGCTATACAAAAAATAATTCTCAATAGTTTGTATATTGAGACGAAATACATTTCCTAGAGTCCGAATTTCCTTGTGTGTCTTTATATTACTCAGAAATAAACATATTATAAATATATTAATTTATTTATCACATTTTTACTTTTTATCATTACTTTTATTTCACTTATTACAATGGGTTTTAATGATACTTAAACAATTAATCTTTTTTGGAGTTTCTGACCAAATTCAGTTCATTTTTGTCAACAATAGATTTGGTCGGTCGGCTATAGACAAAGGGTTCATTTAATAAAACTATACATTATAATAATCATGAAATAATAATCATATTTATACCTGTCGTAAAATTTTAATATCAATCATTATTTATGGTTATGAAAAATGAACCAAGAATACAATCATGGAGATGATAGGCCGTACGTACACATGAGTAACATTTCCATTATTCAATGATGATTATGAAAAGAATTTAAGAAACTTTATATATTTATATAGTGATAATTATATAATAAAAACCATTTTATATAATCATACATGATAATATATATAATTCTTATGATGTAAAGGGAATCACATCGTGTTGCGAAGGTGGTAGTCCACACATCCATGATCGACATTCTTACTTTTTAGTGCTTGAAAAATTTAAAAAAGAAAATGATATATGAAATTTTTAGAAATTTAATTATTTCATAAATATAATATATATTTAATTTATGTCCCATATTTATAAATAAACCCTTCCTTTACACATTCCTTGTATCAGGTGAATGAATCACATTGGTTTGGGGAAGCAGTAATCCACACATCCAAAAACAGTGTTGTTGTATTCCCACAAAATGGACAATATAAAGGTATGAAATATATAATAATATCAAAAGTATAAATCTATTATAATTATCATATATATATTATATAAATATTTTTCCATCATAATTCCCAAACATGGAAGGAAGTAAAAGAAAAATGATCAATCTTCGTTTCGTGAGGCAGTATTTCACCATACATGAATGGTATGTCTGTTACCCATTTGATGGAGGTGTGTGTAAGTGTATTTAGAACCCATAGAATAATAATATATCATTATATTTATTATAATTTTGTTATTATAATAACATTAAATAAGAATAGTTAAAGGTGTGGATACTGAAAATAAAATAAAAGAGCTTGATGATGGATGATACATCATATTCGAGTAACTCCATTTGGATTTCACCAAAAGGATTCATTGGAAGGATTCCTATAAAAGGCTAGAATTATAGGATCAAGAGCGGGATTTTGATAATATAACTGATAAGATCATGGTTGAAAAAATGTGTCTCTAGAGGTTTGAGTAAGTGGTATGGGTGAGTGTCTTTTTATAGTTGACTAACTACGGCTTGCATAATATTCTTGGAAAATGGAATTACACCCACGATTAACCCTTAAAATTGAAAACAATAATTGTAATAATTTGATAAAAGTGATTTTAGGGTCGAAATATGGAAATCCAATGTATTTTGGGAATGTTTATACATCATTTCAGGCCATAATATTAAGGGTTACTCTGTTAGTAAGAGACATTTTCTTTTATTTGTTGTAATTAATTTTAATCATATTCAAAAAATAATTTTTGTCAAAACTAAGACCAAACTATTAAAAATTATAAATTATTAAGATTTCAAATATGGAATCGATTTTTCTATATTCTAATAAGTGGTTGAAATTAATTTAAATATAATCCCATGGACTGGATGACAAAGCACACTTTTAATGTAAAAATGTTCAACAAGTTTCTATGTTTTGATGTCAAATTTCAAAGTAATATTGATTCTATTGGATTAAAATTGATTAAATGATATAAAATTGACATTATTATTCTTTAAAATTAATAAAATTTATAATTTATACTTATAAATAAATTCTAAGAAAAAGTAGTTTTGAATTAAATTTCAGTATTTTTAGTATTCATTTAAAAATGAATCTTTATATAAAAATACCAACCAATTACTATAACCTAATTTTTATGTTTATAAATAATAAATTTATTTTTTTATAATATTAAATTCATAAAATTATAAAAATTATTATTTAATTTAGGTTCTCCATTAAAAGGTGGTAAATTTATTTTATTAATGTATAGTTACTATGTGTAATATTGTGGTTGTTCTTATCTTAATCCTATAAAATCTATTGGATGAATATAAAAAACTTTATTGATAATATATATATATATATATTACATTAATATCAATATATAATTTTAATTAATTTAATTTATTTGGATAAAATGACATTGTGAGCATAGAAATAGCCTTCTAGATAATAATTCTTCTTATATTAAATTGGTTGTTATATTAATTTATACATAATGTTTATTGAATGAATTCAGCCATATATTGTAAAAAGATATCTAATTCGGTTCATAAACATCAATTTAATGACTTGTTTGTATCTTATAATGAAATATAATAATATCTTAATAATAAATTTTTGATTAGTAAAACTCGGCCTTGTGTTTAGTGAAAGATAAATTAGTGTTTCATGCATTACAAGAAATAAAACATATTTATTTAAAATTATAAATATATTAAAAATTATTTGGATGTTATATTCCTACTATTTTTGGTTTTTCATATTATACACACTATTAAGTACAAAATATTTACATTATAATTTTAGGGTGTTATAATAAATATCATAAATATCGTATATAGACAATATGTCCATCATTATATCGAACCATGAAATATGGTAATAGAGGAATGAACAACTTTGGTTTGCGTGGCGGTATACCATCGTACACATGAATGATGATCGTGTATCCCATTTTATGGAATAGGGTAAATTTCCATGTCCTACCCATTACATTAAATTTTTTTGTATATTTATGATACTGAGTTTTTTATATCATCATGATATAAATATTACTTTTGTGGTTTGTGGAAGACATAAAAAACTATTTATTGATGATTGTTACCTCTTCTTTGGGTGTTTCATTTTTGTTTTCACCAAAGGAATAACTTGCAGCATTTCTAACAAATGTGAGGATTTTTGGTAAATGGATGGAAGTGTGGTGTTTATTTGGAATTTTTATGGATAATAAAATGTCATTAAATGTTGGGATACAAGTGAGAGGTGGTGTGATTTTATAAGGGATGTTAGTGGTATACTTGTAAATACCAAAATGGTAAAATCTATTGAGTTGAAAACCATACATAACATTCCACCAACAATGAAACTGTTTATAAAATAGTTAATAAGTTATAAATATTTCCATAAATGCTTTTGGGGGAAGTTATTGGCAATTTTATCAACTTTTGTTTTATGTTTAACCACTAATAAATCTTGATTTTACTATAATCACAATAATAAATTTTAATTTCTTTCATTAATCACATGGTAATAAATTTATCTCAGACTATTAGGAATTATAAATTATTCTGATTCTAAACATGGAATCCATTTTTTGAAATTCTAATAATTTAATTTGAAGAAAACAATTTTAAATTATGTTCTGAGTAATAGGATTTTTAAACAAAAAGTTCAAATGTTTGAAATGTCATAATATACTATTTCAATATAAATTTGTTCCAACATCCTAAATTGGATTAATTATTGTATGATTTAAATAATTAAAATATTAATCCAAATTATATCTAATTTATCATCATTAATAAATTATATGAAAATAAAATTTTCAATTAATATTCAATATGATTTAGTATTCATCAAAAAAATAAACATCGTAATAAAATTTCAAAAAATAAAACAAAGATAATTTTTATATTTATATTAAAAAAAATTATTAAATTATTTCAAATAAAACTTATAAACATAGAAAATTATATTTTTAAAATGTGTGTTACATTACAATGCTAGAAAATTCTTTTAAAAAAATAATGTTTTAATGTATAAAATTGGATTTATTCTTATCTCAAAAATAAAAAACATATAAGATGAAATATAATCATTAAATTTAGTGTATAGTATGTCAATTTCATTAAGATCATTAACAGAATTTTTTTTGGTAAATGTATTTCTATAAAAGACACACTCTAATATACAAATATATTTTATGAAAAATATATTTTTTATTTTCAAAAAGGTTTTTACATTAATTTATATTTAATTTTTACCAATTAATTATTTATATAAACATGTGTAAATGATATTTTCATAATTTAGTTAATTGTATTCATACCCACCATCAGAATTCTTAGTTGATAAGTATCATATTAAATAATAATAGAATGTCATGTTTGGTTTATCATAGTGTTGTGTGTAGCCCAAATTAAAAGTCAAATTGTGTGTGACATAAAAAAATTGTATTTCTGGTAACATAAGATAAACTCTTTTTTTGATTACATAAATCATAACATGATTTTGTATATAATTAAATATTAACCATTTGAATTATGCAACATAAACCATCAATGAATTTAAATTTACTCGAAAATAATAATTTATAAATACTTGCGATGTTAAATTCTAGACCCCATAAAATTAATATCTATCTAAAAATTCACATGGTTAATTGATGGTTGAACACAAGAATGTTAATTTTATTTTCAATCAATGTAGTTAAAAGTAATATTAAATCTTCCTTTAAAAAGAATTTTTTTGAAACATAATGGTTACCCAAATTAACTCATAACTACGCTTCCATATAAGGGAACATAGGTAGGAACCAAGGACGTTGACATAAAAGAGAATTGTATATAATTATCTATAGTGATCATGATATTTTACCACATGAAATTGGATAATACATATAAGGTTAGAGATCATAAATCTATAGTCCAACAAGGGATGAAAGATTTCATTGATATAAAAAATGATGATAACATGATGATTTTAGGACCCTTTTTCTAATGATTAATAATTTTAAAAATATTATATACTCTCTTTATATCATTACATTATTCACACACATTCTACCCCTTTTAATATTCCTTCATAAATTTCAGCTTCATCTATTACTCCAAAAAATGATGTTTAATTCGCAATTCCCGAATTACTAATATATCATGAGATCCCCAAATAGAATTACATTCCATTCCATCTGACTTAATTTTTCTTAAAAAAATTAATAATAGTTTATCCAATATTCATAATTCCTAAGATGGAGAGATAATAATTCAATATCTCAAAACTCATTCGATGTTTAACTAAAACCATTCCACAAATGGATATCCTTCTAACCCTTCTGAAATATCAATATCATAAACATTAGAAAGAAGATATCTAGATTTCTCAAATAATTCTTTTCATTGATACTCCATATATTATTGAGTAACACTGGATGTTTATTTCCAAATATTTGAATACCTTTATCAGGTATTCAGTTTAAATATGGTAATATCCAGAATTACAAAAAATACATTATGAAAATATGAATTATTTATTATTCCAAATATTATTGGATATATTCTTTAAATCTAAAACATCTACAAACTCCATCCTTGATAGCATAACCCACATTGTTAACCAAATCATTATTATTTTTCCAAATTAATTAATTCTATCCAATTTACATTATTCTTATATAACATCAATTTATATAAAATGAACATAATTTTTTCAACATCAAAGAAATATTAAGGTTTACCTTCCCTTAGTCATGTATTTTCAATAAAATATTACATTTATAGTAAATCACTTTTCTAGGTCATATGTACCATTCAATATATACATTCAAATCAAGAATTAAAAACATATACCAAGTAATAAAAATATAATTCCTGATTTTTATAAAATTAACATTGAATTCTAATACATAAACACTTCATTCATCCCACTTCATTCTCAGACAAATAACTATTCGTTTTCATCATATTCCACAATACTTACTTCCAAACAAATGTTATTTTTAGTGTCTTTGTCATGAAAAATATAACCACTACATGCTCCTACTTTCGGGTCCTCTTACCAAGAATTCTCTTTAAGAAATATATTTTTGTAATTCTGATACATTATATATTTATAGCAATCAAAAATCAATGATATCTTCTAGGGTACAATATTCTCAACCCTTTCATTAAATAAAAGTTTCAATTTTTTATGTTTTTTATATGTGTATATAATCTAAATATATTCATTCCCCTTCACAAAATTACCTATAGTGATTATTCCCACATTCTTGACATATAGGAAACTGATTTTATCCTCCATGGTCTCCATTGATAAAACTCTTAATGATCCCATTCCTTATATTCATTAGTGAGTTTGATATAAGGATATGGTATAATTTGTTAATCATGTTACATGAAAAATAATTTGGTATAATAAAAATTTCCTACACTCCATTCATCATCCTATTTGAATACTCATTAGAAAATTTTCTACCACATTTAATGTTATTGAAATTCCTTTAGTTTTGTGCCATTGACAAATTAAATAATTTATATTTTGTAAAACACTTATCAACATGGAAACTATAAAATCATTAAAAAATAACATATATACTTCTAAATATCATCACATTATTTAAAATATATGAATATTTTGGCATAACCTAGTCCATCTGTTACTATTTTGTATTTAAATCCATTCTGATGGTTCTGAATGTGTTTTTGAATTTCAAATGAATAACCCTAGAGACTATCAAAACTAGATTGCAGTATGGACCATCGTCGTTCACCCGTACCTTATCAATTATAGTTCAATACTGTGTGTTCAGTGTTATTACCCTTATGTATATTTGTACCATAGATACATATATTTGTATTATCTATACAATGATTTATTTCTAGGAACCCACTTTCTCTGACCTTCAGCCAAATTCTGGGACACTTTCATAAAAATTGATTTATCCTCAGAGTTATCCATATTGACATCCCATGAAATATCCCTAGAAATATATCCATGGGACTCACTGATGTTTTCTCATCCGTCTTTCAATTAGATGTCTAGAATTTTAAATTTATGTAAACTATTTCGAACAGGGATTAACGTACATGGATATGAAATCTTTTTAGATTAATATTAATTATACTACATTACCACATTCCCTAGGACTGTAATAGTTTAGTGCCCTTGGAATCATGGAACACAATATTATAGTCTGGTGAATGATATTTAATTTTTTCATTCACGATATTCCCTTTAGTATTCCTACTTAAAAACTATCTCCATAACTTAGAGAATGTAAAAATATAAAAGGGTGATATTAGATGCTTAATTATGGTAAACAAGGAGGATATATAAGCATTGCACAAGAATAAGTGTCTACAATGGTAAGAATAACATTTGAAAACGATACCCTTCATATCAAATATAATAATCAATAACCATGGAATAATGATTTCATTTTCATATGACATGAATCATATGATAATAAAATAACATGCTACATGAGAGTATTAAAATTTGATAAGACATCGGATTTGTGGCATACACATTATCATAGAAAATATAATATAATGGAAATATGATAAGAGTTTCATAACATTTTAGGCTTGGGATAATCATGCAAGTACCTAATTTGGTCTTAGGATACCAACCAATGCACCCACATTATTTGAGGTTAGGAACACAACCCATGTACCGTTTTATGTTTAGGTTGGGGAAAACAAACTATGTACCAACTTCTTTATGGTCTTGCACTAAAAATCGATGTGACCACTTTTTCAGGGTTTGGAAAACATCCCAAATACCATATTATTTTTGGGATTGTGTAGATAACCAATGTACCCTATAAAATCAAACAACATTCATCATTGCCAAATACATTAGAGAGAAATATAGCTCCAAACCATCACATAATGAAATAATATATATGTGCCCAAAAAGATAAAAAAATAAATATATCATAACTAATGAAATAAAACTGGTTTCATAAATATGTAAAAATATCATAACCTATGGAAAATAGGCATATTTCATAATCATTTTTTCATAGTGTAACCCATAAAAAGAACCATGTTACATAATAATTTTTTCATGGGATAACCCATGGTAGAAAAACAGGTTTCATACCTATATTTTCATCTTAATCATAATTCAATAAAAGAAAGAATAATAATTGTGTCCTCGAATCATATTCTAATTTACTAATAAATTGTATTAATGGATTTCATCTTCTATGGAGGAGGATTTCAAAAGGTCACATGGAGTGTTTCCAAGGGAAAACTACCATTTTTAAAAAAAATATATTTTTAAAACATAAATCTTTTTCAAATTCCATTTATGTTTAAAAAACATTTAAAACTTATTAATTAATGTTTAAAAATATGTTAAATGTAATCTGGATGAAATTTTTTTCCTCTTTAAACGATTCTATTTAAATCATATAAAATAGATAATTTTAATTACAAATAACCCTGAAAAATATAAAGAGGGATTTGAAAACATTTTTAATAACTTTTTAAAACATAACAAAAAAATAAAATACTTTTATATTTAAAATTATAATAAAATAAAATTTATTAACATTTTTTAGAATATATTTATAATATATTGCTTTTGAATGAAATAGATTTCATATCGAAGAGCGAAATAATGTCAAATTTTAATAATAATAATTTCATAATTATATAAACTACCATGTTTTGAAAATATGGTACCATTACTTAAATATGTAGTGAATAAAAATATAAGACGAAAATTCATGAGTATTATTGTGTTATGGATCATAATGTTTCATATATAGAAGCATAATCATAAACAATCTCAATAAAAGATGATATTGTTACAATAAACTCTTATAACGTTGGTAACATTGAATCAAAATCCCATTGAATGAATAAAATTATATGAATAATACAATTTAATTAAAATATGGATAATTTTTACATAATATTTCAATGTATCATTATATAAACCTCAAAAATGAAAATAGGTTCTAAACATAACATGTGTCTCCAAAGAGGAAAATTGAGAAAACATTCTTTTACAACTTTTGTAATGTTGAAACCATAACCCCGTGAAAGATAGATATAAAAATGGATATATAAATACCAAAATTTAATTTTATATTAATCATTAATAAATACATGCCCATTTTTCACACAACATATAATAAATAGTTGTTGAACATGGTTATGTGTCATAGAATATAAAAATTAAATGGAAATCTATTACTACTTGAGAAACATTTAAATAGTGAGATCCATACAATAATAACATCAATTGTAACATATAACATATTTTTACTAAATTAATTTTATGATATAACATGTCAAAGTTAATCAAATACACCACGCAGAAGAAACAAGTGGTGAATATCAAATAAGTCCCACAAAAATAAAAGTGAGACAAGAAATCTACTTACATTATGCCTTAACTCTCACCATACTTGTCCAAACCTCACGTATAATAAATATATGGTTGTTATAAATATATTATACATCCATATTAATCTAAATAATTAAATATATGATTTTATTATGACTTCATATTTTCTATTTATTAACAATTCCTTATTGATGTTATTTTTGGTGTAACAACTGTTTTGTTTTTCATACATGTTTTGACATGAAATTCTTGGCCCTCTTACATAGATTGTGATTTAATAATTAATATAATGTAAAAAATATAAAAATATCATATATATTCATTATATATCTATATATTATAATCTATAAAATATAAAAATTGGAAATGAAATACATCGTCCTTAGAGACGGTAGGCCATGTGTACACATTAACATTGTTTCCCTTTTCTTGTCGTATTGAATTAAAGAAAATTAAATGATATATACATATACATATATATAAATATTTTATCTTTTTATTTCATATATATCATATAATTATATTAAAAGCATCCTAAACACATTCCATGTATTGAACGAACGAATCATATCGCTTCGCGATGTGGTACTCAGCCGTACATTAGAACGATGTTATCACAATCTAAGAAAATTGAAAGCAAGATGTTTATATTTATTTATTAATTTAAAAATCATAAAAACTTCATAAATTTCAGATATATCATCTATAGACATCATTTTCATCACCATTTACAACATTGAAATGTGGTAATGCATGAACGAGCGCCAACAGTTTTCTAGGCGGTAGTCCACCGTAAACTCAAATGATGAATATGTATCAAATTTAATGGAATTGTGTGAATATTGAAATTTTAACCTTAAAATAAAAAAATCAGTATATTTACGATATTTTTTGATTATATAAGCATGAAATAAAATGAATTTAATCTATTTTAGTAAGTAATAAAACAAAAATGTTTGTTGATGAACATTACCTCTTTTTCAGGTATCTTCTTTTGGTTTTCAACAATGAACTTAATTAGATTTAATTAAACATTAATTTATTATTATAGGATGGAGTAATGTAAATTTGGAATTTATTTGTGATGGTTTTGGATGATCCAATTGGATTGAGAGGTGTTAAGAGAGGGGTAGAGGTGGTAGCCTTTTATATGGGAAGTGAGTGAAATATATTTAAATACCAAAAGGTAAATATTATTGATTGGTCTACATAACACCACATTTCCTCCAAAAATGTATCATTTTAGAGTCAAGGATAGAATATTGTCGAAATATGGCTAGAAAAAGTGTTTTTAACAAGTTTAGTGTCATTTTTAAATATTATTTATTTTTCTTAACCAGTTTGTAAAAGTTTTTACCTCAATCAGAGCAATTAATTTTAATTAATTTCAATAAAAAAATTGGTAAAAAAATAAAATTTAGATTATTATAATGTTTCCAAATACATATTTCATTTTTCCAAATTATAATATCTGACGGGTCAAAAATTAATTTAAAATTAATCATACAAATGTTTCGAGAATGATGTGATTTAAAGAGAAAAAGTTTGAATGATTAAAAAGTACTTATATCCAATTTCAATAAAAATTTGGTTCTATTAACATAAATTTGAATAAATTATGTATAAATTAACTATTTATACTTTCAAAAAACTAAAATATTATTTAACTATATAAATAAATTAGATGAAAATTCACTATTCCAATAAAATTTAATATTTTTCACTATTTATTAGAAAAGAAACTTCTAAAAAAAGAAAAAAAATCACCCTAATATAAATTTGAAATTATTATTATAAAAATGATATTTATTTTTGAAAATAAAATTTATAAAAGATTCCAAATTTAATTTTAAAACATGTACATCATTAAAAGGTTGCAAAACTATTTTTTTTTATATATTTTTAAGCATAAAATATGATTTATTTTTATCTCTAATATAGAAAATGAATTATATGAAATTTAAAAACTTTAAAGAATGTATAGAATATATATTTATTAAAATAATTTAAAAACTGATTATTATATATTTATTAACATAAAACACACTTGATCACCTAAAAATAGATTTTCCAAAAAGGATATCCTATTATTCAAAAGGGTTTTACTTTCAATTCTAATTAGTTAGTCACTAATGAATTGATTGTGTAATAATGTGTAAAACTATATTACTAATTTTATTAATCCTTTAAATAACCAAAATGAAATAGTTAGTTTATAACTATCATATTAAATAATATTATTATTTAATGTTTTGTTAAACTTATTGTTTCATGCAGCATAAGCTAAACGCGAACTTTTTTGTAGCACAAGTCAAACATTGTATTATATATATCACAAGGAACATAGTTATTGTGTGTAGTGAAATTGTGAAATGATACTTCATATAAATAAGGGTTAATGTATTGTTTCTTGCAATGCAACCACAAAAAATTAATTTTGTTGAATTAATGAATTGAAAGAAAGTAGATGTGTTACAATTATCATCCTTGAAAATACAGTTATTATTATTACCCATGAGGATTTCACAATTGAATTTTTTTATTAATTCTTATAATTTTTGTTTATTGATTAAATCGAATGTATTTTAAATTATTTACCCTTCCATATTGATTATTACTTGTCTATTCCTGGTAGTTAACTTATTTAAATGTATTGTGTGTTGATTTTTTTACCATTTTATATATATTAATCAATATCGTATTATTATATTCACATTATTTAAATTTCATCTGTCTTTTGTTATTTAACTTTTCATATTGATTATTCTTATTGTTTCGTGATATCTTTTCTTACTGAAGTGCCCAGATCAGTGTGAATCACTGAGAGGGGGAGGGGGTGAATCAGTGATCCTTTAAAACTTTTTTACTAATTGATTCTTAATCAATTAAACCTCTATGGCTTGTTAAGGCCTCGATCCACTCTTCTTGTATCTCTCACCTTTCCACTAATGATGCAGTAAATGTAAAGGCACTGGACACAAGGATTTACAAGGTTCGGCACCAAAGGCCTACATCCTTGCCATGCTCTCCCAGCATGGATTCTCCCATTATAACTTGTTAGAATTACAATGGTCGATACAGCTTCCCACCGTATCTCTCCTGAGTCCCACAGGAGGGTCTTTATACTGCGTCCCACAGTGTTACCAGAGTCCCACTGGCCTACTCCAGAATCCCACTGAAGACTTCTTCTCCCTGAGTCCCACAGGGTCTTCTCTTGGCTCCTCGAGTCGCACGAGTAGCTCTTCTTCACTTTAAGATTCTTCAAGTATCTTCAGCAGCCTGGGATAAAGGCTGCTGGCCTTGCTCTTCTTCTGATCACTTGTGGTGAACAGGTCTTCTCGTCTTGCTCAGGCTTTATCTCCTTCTTCTCAGGATGACCTGGATTCTCTCTTCAAGAATCTTCAACAGCATCTGATAAGGTCTGTTGGTCTTGCTCAAAGCTTCTGATCACTTCTGTTGATCAGGATCTTCTCAATCACTGAATAACTCAGACAACTGATATCTCTATCTTCAGTCTGGCTTCAGTCTGACTTCACATCAACTTCATGCACTGAGTTCATGGTATCTCTGCATCCTCATGCACTGATTTCATGGCTTCTCAAAACTCTTCAAGATCTTCAAGTCTTGGACTCCTCAGATGCACACCACTGATTTAGCACTGTTCACGTGTGCACGTGCATGCATGCATGCATGCACTCCCCTTCTTCTCTTCTTGGTGCAGTAAACCCTCAGAGGGTGTAGTCAACTATAGCACACACCTCCTTCACAATCTTCACACACTTAATTCTATTTGTTTACACACCTAAAAGTGTGTTGTACTTTGTGTGGGTCTTCTCCTCTTCTTCTAAGTGAGCACACACCTCTTGTGCACACACATAGCCTTCGGCCACTTCTTTAATTTGTACACACAATTTGTTCTTCAAAGTGTGCACACACAAGGCACTAAAGGCCTCGGGTCTTCCTCTTGTTTTGCACACACACAAATGTGGTGGCCTTCCACCTTTGCACACCCACTGCCCGTAGGGTGTTCTTCCAAGTGGCACACACACAAGATGCACTCCTTCCTTGCACTTAGCACACACAAAGTGTGTTCTTCAATTTGGCACACACCACATGGTGTTGTTCTTTGTGCACACACATGGCCTCGGGTCTTCCTCTTGTTTTGCACACACACAAATTTGTTGGTCTTCCTCCTTATGCACACACACACGGCCAAGTCTTGGGTTCTCCTTGCACACACACACAAGGTGTGTTATACACTTCACAACCCGAACTCCCTTATTCTCCTCACAGTCGCACAAGGTGCACTGGCAAGGGCCGCGCAAGATGCAACACCCCACTGCCTTCTTCAAACGCACAAGCACAAGGTGCAAGGTGCGCAGGATCTCGGGTGGCCGCTGCCGCGCAAGTGCTTAATGAGCCACGACCTCCCCTTCTTCAACACTGCCGCGCAAGCCACAACAAACCTCGAGGGCGCGCAAGGTACTTGCGGCATCGGGTACTTCCTGTCGCGCAAAAGAGAGACGCGCAAGGGACTTCACCCAACCTTCTTGTCGCGCAAAGAAGTTGCGCGCAAGGAACTCCAGCCGCACAAGTAAACTTGCGCGGGGCTTCGACTTCGCGAGGCAGAGCCTCACGGAACACAGTTTTTCAATAAAACTTCAGCAAGCTAAAACGAGAGCTCCGCCTCTCTTTTTATAGGTAGTGGTGAGGCGGTGCATCCGCGTGAGAAATATTTGATCTCCAGAAGATTTCGGATCTTCAAAATCTTCCAAATCTTGATTTTCTCTCTGTTCAAACGCGGGTTCTTTTATTTTCCCTTTCTTCACGTGCATGTGACTTAGAACGCATGCAAGACCTTCTTTAAGCACTGCCCATGCAAATCATAAACCATTCATAGCCTCGGCAGATTCTCTTGCCTCGGCCGAACACGAATATCTTCATTACTAGCATGCATGCCCATTTCTACGCATGGATGTGTTCGTTATGGCCAGACGATCACAATGGTGGCTTTAGCTTGATCGGAGGTGGCCGGGAACTCGAAATCCGTCGGCGGGAGGTGCCTGGTTCGAAGGTGGCTGCGGGAATGCGCGGGGAGGCCTCAGTCGAGCTCGGGGAAGAAGATAAGCTCAGCACCGTTGGATCCGCTCTTTGGACGACCTGGATTTTAACGGGAATGGCGCGATGCATCGGGCGGCCGAGATCTTCCGCGCGATCACTCGGATGGCTAGGATTCACTCCTGGAATTTTTTCCGCGTCCCACATCGAAACCGCTGCCGGTTTTCTCGCGGCTTATCAACCAAGCGCTGCCGAGAAGCGCTCAGTTGAACTTCTCCCCTCCCGGTGTCGCCCCACACCAGGTTCTCTCTGCGGGCGCGCTCTGCGCCCACCTATGCTCCCTGCGGGCGCGCCACTGGCTCCCACTATGCACGCTGTGACACTCTTGGGGGCGCGCTCCTACGCCCCTGCCGCGCTTCTTCGGGCGTGCCCCAGGCGCCGATGCGGTGTCTTGGGTGCGCCCTGCCGCCCTGGCTCGCCCCACGGGTTCCCCCATGGGCGTGGTGCCCTAGCGCCCATGCCTTGGGGTTGAACCCTCAAGGTGCCTTGGCTGGTCAATTTTTTGATTAAGTGTAGAACCCAACCTTTGTGTAAAAACAAAGTTACTAAGTACCAAATGCCAAGACACTACTTCCAAGCCATTCTCCTCTAAGCCATTTCTTCTCTCTTCTTCTTAGGAGTTCATCAATCCTCCTCTCATATGATCTTCACTTAGGATATCGAATTCCCGAAGGTTCATCTTCATCAATCGAACTCCTGAATCACTTATAATCTTCAATGTTCTTTATTGATCTAATCAGAGATCAATTGGATCATCTTCACGTTCACATGCACTAAGTGATAGTGCATGGACTTCATCAGCTCACTTCATCCACTTAGGACTTGTGGATGGATCTTCTTCAACTCCTCATGCATTGTCACTACAATGCATGGTCTTCTAATCATGTTGTGACTTTGTATCATCAAGATACAAGTTCTTTGAACTTAAAGAGCAGCTAAAAAATCGTCAGATTTCCATGAAGAATGTTTCAACCACAATTTCCAATACCACTTAGTGAATCTCCTAAGTGACATGCATCTTAGTACCATGTCCATTCTCCTTCACCACCAACACCATCACAACCTTTGGCATTCACATCTTGAAAATTCTTGACATCCATTCATTCTAAGACAACAACATGTCTCATTGACAACAAATGCAACACAGTGCACTTCAATCTCCCCCTTTGTATTTGTTGTCAATACACCACTTCAGCACATATGAATGGGTCAATATGTGTGCCAATATTTTCTCCCCCTTATTGGAAATCAAATGCAAAGGTGTGGTGTGGTTCACTTTCAAAAATATCTTCCTCCCTTTGAATAGCATCTTCTTAAAAAGCACTAAGAGAGGGATGATGTCACATGTTCTCTTTAGCAAATAACCTTTAGTAAATCAGCTCTAAGTCTACTTGGGCTAACCCGGTGTAGAAAACAAGAGTGATATGACCAAGGAATTCAAAGTTGTCCATAACTCTCTACACATGTGAGATCATGCTTAGGGGTTGAAATTTTTCAGATATTCAATGAATTGCAAAATCCTTCACTTTTCTCAATATGGTATTAATCTAAGAATCCCATCTTCTTCAGATTGGCTCCCCCTCAAGGGGTGCACTCCATTCTGTCCAAACCACTCTCCAGATGAGAATGATCATCATCTTCAATTCCCTGCAATGTTAGCACATGTAAATACAAGTGATTAGGGAATACGATAGAACCTCCTTGGTTCATCAATGTGAACAACAAGGTTGAGAAGATTCTCTCAACCGAGATGTCCCATTTTCACCATTCTTCACACTTTCACATTTGATCTTCAATGATGTTGGTGCTGGTGTGGATCTCAATACATCTTCATGTGAAATATTCTTCTTCCCTTTTGCCTTAGAAATTTCCAGAACTTCATCTTCAGCTCTCTGTAGATCTTTGGCAAGTTGCAACTGATTTGGCCATATGACTAACAAGTCATTTGGAAGTGAGGCCTCAGTTTTGGAAATTCCACATGGTTATTTTGATGATGTTAAGAAACCTTTCTTAGGCAACTTATTTTCAACCAATCCCTTCTGCTTATTCTGGGTTGATTGTCTGTTTGAGTCCAGTATTCTTCTATTTAATTTCATGTATTCTTTACAAAGATCCATGATATTTCCTTTCTTCCCACTGTAGAAGCATTTCTTGGTGGTCCTTCTGGATGCATCACCCTTCTTGGATTTAGACTCCAAGGTCTTCTCTTCATTTCTAAAACACTTCTTGGGAGCATTTTCTACATTCTTCTTGCTTCCCAAGGAATCTCTCTTAGCCAGGTTCTGTGATCTTCTCTTCTTTCCAGCTTTGGATACATTCGGAGATTGACATGTATCAAATCGTTGACCACTTTTGCAACCATCCCAGATGTTTTCAAGTAATCCAAATCTATTTGCAGTAAACAGATGTCTCTGGACCTGTGGATGCTACTTCTTTTCTTCTGGCTTGCTCCCCCTTGGCATGGGCTTCCTTTGTTCTTTGACATTCAGTGGATTGTACCAACAATCCTTTGCACAGTGCCCATAAATATTACAACACCAACATTGACCCACAAATCTTGACTTCTTCAGTCCTTCTGATTTTAGGGTACTTTTCTGGAGCTGCTGTGTTGTTTCAGGAGAGCTCTGCTTCTTCATTTTCTTCATCCATACTTGTTTGGAATTATTTTTCCTTCCTGCACTTTTTGTGGAAAAACAATTAGAAGCATTAGTACAAGATGGTATGGATGGTACCTTCCTTTTAGAAGATCTTTCCCTTTTATTAGAGGATGTCCTCCTTTTGAAATCATCCTTCTCAATGCACACTTGTGTAGCAACATTTCTACTTTCAGCTGACTGGGAGGATTCAACTTTGGGTGATTGTAGATTTTTCAATATCACCTCTAGTTCTAAGCATTTCATGTTGAGGGAGTTCTTCTCATCCTCAACCAATCTTAGCCTACCTTCCCAATTCTGTTTCAGCTATTCCATTTGGTCATCATGCACCTTCTTTATTTCATGCAATGAGTTGTCAAGCTCCTTCACCCTTTTGACTTTGTCTTCTAGTTGAGAATCTTTGACAACCATTGAAACTCTGTGCAATTTTTCTAGTGCATGGAAAACTTCTTTGACCATTATCATAAAGAATTCTTTCTCAGAAAGGCTTCATTGCTATTCTTCAGCAGTGTCTTCATGTCTTTCATTGCAAAGAGAAACGGTTTCATCTTTAGCCTTCACCAGCTTTCTGAGAGTGTTGGTTATGCAAACCCTTTAAGCCAATTGATCTTCCATTGCATTGGCTTCTTCTTCTAACTGTGATTTTTCTTCATGAAGATCATGGATGCCTGTAGCTATACACTTTGCCACTTCCATGGGAACTGTCTTCTGAAGATATTTGAGTGCACTCTGAAGATCATTCATTGTTTCAACTTCATCACAGCTAGGAAGGGATTTCTTCATCTTCTTGGCCTATTTCTTCTTTCTATTTTTCTGAGTCTTGGCAGATATCTCCATTTGAGGCCGGTCGCTCGTTTCCTCAAATCTGCACTTCATAAAGACTCTCTTGGATCTTTTAGAGGTAACCTTCCCTCTGATACCAATTGAAGTGCCCAGATCAGTGTGAATCACTGAGAGGGGGAGGGGTGAATCAGTGATCCTTTAAAACTTTTTTACTAATTGATTCTTAATCAATTAAACCTCTATGGATTGTTAAGGCCTCGATCCACTCTTCTTGTATCTCTCACCTTTCCACGAATGAAGCAGTAAATGTAAAGGCACTGGACACAAGGATTTACAAGGTTCGGCACCAAAGGCCTACATCCTTGCCATGCTCTCCCAGCATGGATTCTCCCATTATAACTTGTTAGAATTACAATGGTCGATACAGCTTCCCACCATATCTCTCCTGAGTCCCACAGGAGGGTCTTTATACTACGTCCCACAGTGTTACCAGAGTCCCACTGGCCTGCTCCAGAATCCCACTGAAGACTTCTTCTCCCTGAGTCCCACAGGGTCTTCTCTTGGCTCCTCGAGTCGCACGAGTAGCTCTTCTTCACTTTAAGATTCTTCCAGTATCTTCAGTAGCCTGGGATAAAGGCTACTGGACTTGCTCTTCTTCTGATCACTTGTGGTGAACATGTCTTCTCGTCTTGCTCAGGCTTTATCTCCTTCTTCTCAGGATGACCTGGCTTCTCTCTTCAAGAATCTTCAACAGCCTCTGATAAGGTCTGTTGGTCTTGCTCAAAGCTTCTGATCACTTCTGTTGATCAGGATCTTCTCAATCACTGAATAACTCAGACAACTGATATCTCTAACTTCAGTCTGGCTTCAGTCTGACTTCACATCAACTTCATGCACTGAGTGCATGGTATCTCTACATCCTCATGCACTGATTGCATGGCTTCTCAAAACTCTTCAAGATCTTAAAGTCTTGGACTCCTCAGATGCACCCCACTGATTTAGCATTGTTCACGTGTGCACGTGCATGCATGCATGCATGCACTCCCCTTCTTCTCTTCTTGGTGCTGTAAACCCTCAGAGGGTGTAGTCAACTATAGCACACACCTCCTTCACAATCTTCACACACTTAATTCTATTTGTTTACACACCTAAAAGTGTGTTGTACTTTGTGTGGGTCTTCTCCTCTTCTTCTAAGTGAGCACACACCTCTTGTGCACACACATAGCCTTCGGCCACTTCTTTAATTTGTACACACAATTTGTTCTTTTAATTTGTTCTTCAAAGTGTGCACACACAAGGAACTAAAGGCCTCGGGTCTTCCTCTTGTTTTGCACACACACAAATGTGGTGGCCTTCCACCTTTGCACACCCACTGCCCGTAGGGTGTTCTTCCAAGTGGCACACACACAAGGTGCACTCCTTCCTTGCACTTAGCACACACAAAGTGTGTTCTTCAATTTGGCACACACCACATGGTGTTGTTCTTTGTGAACACACATGGCCTCGGGTCTTCCTCTTGTTTTGCACACACACAAATGTGGTGGTCTTCCTCCTTATGCACACACACACGGCCAAGTCTTGGGTTCTCCTTGCACACACACACAAGGTGTGTTATACACTTCACAACCCGAACTCCCTTCTTATCCTCACAGTCGCACAAGGTGCACTGGCAGGGGCCGCGCAAGATGCAACACCCCACTGCCTTCTTCAAACGCACAAGCACAAGGTGCAAGGTGCGCAGGATCTCGGGTGGCCACTGCCGCGCAAGTGCTTAATGAGCCGCGACCTCCCCTTCTTCAACACTGCCGCGCAAGCCACAAAAAACCTCGAGGGCGCGCAAGGTACTTGCGGCCTCGGGTACTTCCTGTCGCGCAAAAGAAAGACGCACAGGGGACTTCACCCAACCTTCTTGTCGCGCAAAGAAGTTGCGCGCAAGGAACTCCAGCCGCACAAGTAAACTTGCGCGGGGCTTCGACTTCACGAGGCAGAGCCTCACGGAACACAGTTTTTCAATAAAACTTCAGCAAGCTAAAACGAGAGCTCAACCTCTCTTTTTATAGGCAGTGGTGAGGTGGTGTATCCGCGTGAGAAATATTTGATCTCCCGAAGATTTCGGATCTTCAAAATCTTCCAAATATTGATTTTCTCTCTGTTCAAACGTGGGTTCTTTTATTTTCCCTTTCTTCACGTGCATGCGACTTAGAACGCATGCACGACCTTATTTAAGCACTGCCCATGCAAATCATAAACCATTCATAGCCTCGGCAGATTCTCTTTCCTCGGCCGAACACGAATATCTTCATTACTGGCATGCATGCCCATTTCTACGCATGGATGTGTTCATTATGGCCAGACGATCACAATGGTGGCTTTAGCTTGATTGGAGGTGGCCGGGAACTCGAAATCCGGCGTCGGGAGGTGCCTGGTTCGAAGGTGGCTGCGGGAATGCGCGGGGAGGCCTCAGCCGAGCTCGGGGAAGAAGATAAGCTCAGCACCGTTGGATCCGCTCTTTGGACGGCCTGGATTTGAACGGGAATGGCGCGATGCATCCGGAGGCCGAGATCTGCCGCGCGATCACTCAGACGGCCAGGATTCACTCCTGGAATTTTTTCCGCGTCCCACATCAAAACCGCGGCCGGTTTTCTCGCGGCTTATCAACCAAGCGCTGCCGAGAAGCGCTCAGTTGAACTTCTCCCCTCCCGGTGCCGCCCCGCACCGGGTTCTCTCTGCGGGCGCGCTCTGCGCCCACCTATGCTCCCTGCGGGCGCACCACTGGCGCCCACTATGCACGCTGTGACACTCTTGGGGGCGCACTCCTACGCCCCTGCCGCGCTTCTTCGGGCGTGCCCCAGGCGCCCATGCGGTGTCTTGGGTGTGCCCTGCCGCCCTGGCTCGCTCCACGGGTTCCCCCATGGGCGTGGTGCCCTAGCGCCCATGCCTTGGGGTTGAACCCTCAAGGTGCCTTGGCTGGCCAATTTTTTGCATAAGTGTAGAACCTAGACTTTGTGTAAAAACAAAGTTACTAAGTACCAAATTCCAAGCCACTACTTCCAAGCCATTCTCCTCTAAGCCATTTCATCTCTCTTCTTCTTAGGAATTCATCAATCCTCCTCTCATATGATCTTCACTTAGGATATCGAATTCCTGAAGGTTCATCTTCATCAATCGAACTCCTGAATCGCTTATAATCTTCAATGTTCTTTATTGATCTAATCAGAGATCAATTGGATCATCTTCACGTTCACATGCACTATGTGATAGTGCATGGACTTCATCAGCTCACTTCATCCACTTAGGACCTGTGGATGGATCTTCTTCAACTCCTCATGCATTGTCACTACAATGCATGGTCTTCTAATCATGTTGTGACTTGGTATCATCAAGATACAAGTTCTTTGAACTTAAAGAGCATCTCAACAATCGTCAGATTTCCATGGAGAATGTTTCAACCACAATTTCCAATACCACTTAGTGAATCTCCTAAGTGACATGCATCTTAGTACCATGGCCATTCTCCTTCACCACCAACACCATCACAACCTTTGGCATTCACATCTTGACAATTCTTGACATCCATTCATTCTAAGACAACAACATGTCTCATTGACAACAAATGCAACACAGTGCACTTCACTTACTTATCCTTTACTAATCATTTAGGATCACCCTTATCTTTTTCATCCCCATGAATCCCTGATGTGTACTATGATTGATATGAATGTATATTCTAGAGGGAATAACATTATTTTTAAAAAATATTATGTAGTATTGTTTGTATGGATGTATAAAATGGGAATTTTTAATCTTTCTATTTTAGCATGTGTACAAGATTATTTGGTTCTTGAGAATGTAACTATATATGTCAATGCCAATGTACTAAAGTTTGACATCCTCTCTCGGCTACTAGGGTAGGGGTCTCAATAGTTATTATCAGAGGAAGTATAGTAGAAAACATGAGATCTAGATTAAGGAAAACAATAATTAGAGAACATGGACCTTTGATTGGCACTGATCATATGTATTGGATAACATCCTAATGTTTTTATAAATAAGATATTAGTTGGGTTTTTTTATAAATATAGACTCATGAATGGATAATACCTATAGAAAATGTTTAGTCATAGAGGTACCTTGGGTTAATAGATCCATAAAGGGAATAATGGTCCAGATCCGATCCTCACATAGTTCATAAAAGGGGCTTATTTCACACATTTTTTGACACTCATAGAGAATATGACTTGGACAATTCAAATTTTTATTACAAACCATTATGAACGATTTAATGATATGATGAAAATGAATGAATTAGGTTATAACTAAGGATTCATTTTCTAAAATAAGGTTTTATGTTTTAAAAAACTTATAAATAGTTATAAACCTATCCCACTATGGTAATTTTATCTCACGCTATGATATTTTATTGTAATCAATGACTATAACTTGAAGGAATCGTTCTAACATTAAAGATTAAGGAATATTTAGTGACTATGAGAAACTACATGGGGTGGTGAAAGGAATAAATGAAATATTGATTATACCTAATTATTTTTCTCAAAAAAGGGAAAAACCAATACATTAACAAACTCATTGAATCAAAAAGAAGAATATGACATAGTTTTCTCAGAAATTGAGTTGTGGATACCATTAAAAAAATATTGATCTATTTTCATAATGTATGAAATGTTGAAAAAGACACCTAGGAATGAGTCTTAATGGAATAAGAATATGTTTCATGCATAGAAATGTATGGAATAAAGAAATAATTACTGAGAAAAATTGATGGCATTGATAGAAATAGATAAATATCATCCGAAAGATCAATTTAATGTTTTTCATTATAAATATGGAGAACCAAAAAATTATTCAAGTCTATTACCTTTTCAAAAGGTTAAAACCTATACCAAGGAAGAATCTATGTTAAAATAAAATGGTTATTGTATTTATTTATTTGAAATCAAAAATTACATTCTAGAATTATTTTTTCCAATTGTATTTTTGTTATAATAATCATGAAACATATTAGGATTTTGTAAAATTTAATATTCATATTTGTATTCATTCACTTAATATATTTTAATACCATCATTGGATTTTGACGTTATTTTTAATCATAAATTAAAATTTATAACGACCCCTTTTTTATGTATGATAGTTTATAAAGATTACAGATATTTTTCAAAAACATTTATGGGAATATAATCCCCTGATTTTTTATATGAAAAAGTTATTTGAGGAAGAACGAATTTACATTTGGGACATAAGATTAAAGTTATTTCTAAAAATTAAAGATTATATGAACTTTTATGTAGTATTAATTATGTTTCATCACAATTTTTAATAATTAGATTATTTATATTAACATAATATTGGAAAAATGGAATACTAAATAATGGGTGATAACACATTGAATTTGGAGAAGGTCGCAGGGCTTGAACCTAAAACTAAATGATGATAAGGATTTAGTTCCATCCACTGGACTATTTTATATCTTGGTTAATAAGAAATTTTTATTAGTAATTCTATTTTATTAATAAATAATATTGATGAACTAGTATCATTACTTTTTAGGATTAATAATTAATGTATTATATTGGAATTTTTTTAACAATTATTGTTTTTAATTAAATTTAGATACTGATGGAAATAATTTTAAATCTTTTATGGATCATATAATTCATGGAAGTTGAATTTAAATTTTACATTCATAGAAAGTACATTTTCAGATTTTCATTTTTGGAGTAATAAATAAAATTGAAATTAATCCATGCACAATTAAAAAATGAAATTGTAATCTTAAATAGTAAAATATTACGTTAGTATGTATACACATATCATTAGAATATAAAATAATTCACTATGTTTCGGAAAGGGATCTTAAAACAAATATGTTATATAATAACCTTCATATTAGATTATTCACGGGACCTTTTAAATCATCAATGATTTATTCTTTTTATGTAATAAATATTTATTGATCATTGACATTCTTGTGATCAATGGCCTCTATCATTCTCCTTTATTATTTACTCTTTTCATCCATATCCCTATTGTAACATACAACCAATGTTATAATATATAAAAATATAGATATGTGTTATTATATATGGTCTTTTTAATTCCATTTATCACTTGTTAGGTGGATGTTTTGTTAACCATTTTTAATATATGGGTTTTAAATATATTAATGTTCCATAATAAAACCTTTAATTTTAGAGGGCATGATAAAATTGCGAGGCAAAAATTTATTTAAGTTGGTGAGAATTTATTTTCCCAAAATTCAAAAAGAATAACCTTAATTCATATTACTAATGTGACAAGAAACACCAAGTTAATATAACCCTTGAAATAAATATTTTTAATATTTTATTTGATTGATATCTTGTGGAACATGCCACCTCAAGTCTAAATTAACTATAATATAGTATATCTTTATAATATAGCTTTTAAATTGGATGTTATGAATAACTATCACTAAATTGTGAATATTATATGTTTTACATCAGTAATTAAATCATTTGTTATATATTTATTAGAAACAAAAAAATAGTCATTTAAAGTAAAAGAGTATTATTTGTTGAAGAAAAACATTATTTTTTCTCGAAGTCAGTTTACTAGTGCCTTACACACATAATTTACTAATAATTGGTCACTCATTTTTTAATTTTATTTTATAAAATAAATTAATTTTTTAAATCATAATATCAAAACTATAAAAAGTATATTTTTTGTGTTTTTCTGAAATGTTTAAATTTTTTATGAAAGTGAGATATATTAATTTTTGTTTGAAATGACATTTATGATCAAATAATATAAAAAGATAATTTAAATTTTAAATTATTTTAAGGGTAATATTTCCTAATTTATATAATTATTAATACAACCTATGTCATTTTATATAATTTAATATTGATTTTTTATATTAAAACCTTCCAAACAAATGATATTTTTTTGAAAACCCTCTATATAATCATTTTTGGTGGTCTTGTTTTGAATTTATTATCTCCACTTCTATGAATAGAAATTGGTAAATCAAATTATATGTTTTTAATAACCATAATTTATATTTTATAGTAATTTCAACATTAGTTTTTACCAAAATAATGAGTGAAAACAGTAAAAATAAATTACCATGATTATAGAAAGAATGGGTTTACCAGGAGATAATGTAAATACCTAGAAATTTCAGGGAAATTTTTTTATTAAATATTTGAAATTTTATGAGTCTTCAGTTTCTGACGGCACTTGATTCTGAGGCCCGATGTTCCTGAAATAAACTTCTGAAGTTTTGTTCCGGTACGTTTAGTAAACGTACGTGCATGTTTTTCTATCTTTTGAACCAGTGCTCGGAATCGAAATTCGAGGACACCAATGAACTCGTAGCACCAGTATTCTCTTAAGGGGTCCTTTACTGCAGTTTTGTTTCATGCGGGTTGAATGTTAATTTATGGGGTTTAATGTTAAATTAAATAAAAGTGTGTGGTACAAAATTTTATTTTGAGATTTGGTTATTTCCTCCCATGAGGAAGTTATTGGTGGATCCCACACCCAAATAACATCCCATGTGTGGATATTTGTGAGGTGGGGCCCAAATGAGCCCCAACCGTGCATCTCCCAATAACTCTCTTCAACTCCCTTAAACCCCTTGTTTAATACATGACAACCCCACTTTATTTTATAAACTCTCCACCTTCTACAAGGTCATCAATATGACAACTCAGTGAATTAATGAATTTGTACACAATAAATCAATTAATTATTTTGGGTGGATTCAAATCTTTTTGAGTGCATGGAAATGTTGTTATGGGTGAATAAAATAATACCTTAGGCTATTATTTTAGATTGACTTTCATTGTGTTGGGAATTATTGGAGAAAGCTCTAGAGAAATAGAGAATAAATTTCTTCTCTCAACGAATAACACAACACGTCTCGAAGAACGCAAAGACGCCGACGATGACGCATCTTCCTCGGCTTTTTCCTTGGATCCCCCTTCCGACACGGGACTTCTACGATGACTCTTCTATCTTCCTCTTTGATTTCAACAAATCGACGCACGAGCTCTGAAGAGGAAGCGTATGATGAAAGATGACAACCTCGTCTTCCCCCGCAATGCCTGACCACCGTGACATTCGTCTTCTGCAGTTCGAAAACGTGCGACGTCTTTTCAAGGTAGGGGAATTGTATTGAATTTATCCATTCCTTTTCTAGAAAAGAAGAACGAGCGCAGAACAAACTCTACCCGGTTGATTATTGGATCACTTGTTCATGCGGGTTGGGATTCAAATATGATTTGGGGTTATGTTCGGGTTGGGTTTTAGTTTTAATACATTATTCTTGATTTAAAACTTCTAAAATGAAGGGCTCGGTCCGTTGAACAAGCACAAACCCTCTGCTGGTTGTTATTCTGTGCGCGGATTGACGGGAGACGATGAAACCGGACCGTAACTGCGAATTAGATCTTTTTCATTGGTGTTTGGGTCCCAAGATGATCAAAGGTACAAAAGGTGGCCAAACCGGACCACAGGAGCACATCTGGTGGTCTGTGGAAGGCAGCGGGGGCGGCTGGAACCGAAACAGCAGAGTCGTTCTGTAATTAATTAGGCGCATCATTAAGCTGCACCAGCATTCTGGGGGCCTGTGTCTCCCCCCTGCTCGGCCAAGCTGGCTGAGCTGCGGCCGGCTACCTGGTCGGGCTGCGCCCTACCGGGCCGACCCGAGGTTGGTAGGGATGGGTCGGACATGGCCTAGACCGTCCTCTTTGAACAGTTTTTTTTGTTAATTGCCCATAACATGAGCTACAGACCTCCAATCAATGCACCGTTATTTGCGTAGGATTCCTCGGATCGAGATAGTGGTTTTGGTATATTAAACTCAAGGTTTTGGATAATTTTTGGTATGACCAGGTTGTTTTGAACCCGAAACAAATCGGGCCCTCAGAGCGGAAACGCTTAAAACATAGGACCGGATGTCCGGTTAACGTGTCGTCAACTAATTTTTTTTTATTTTGATGAGACGATTCTTCTGGAAAACTCCACATGATACTTGGACGTAGTTGGAGTACGGTCGTGTTGTTTTATCTTAGAAACCAACCAGGCCCATGGATCCTAAAAGCCAATAACTCAAAGATTGGGCATCTGATTGACGTGCGGCCAGTTGTGTTGAGACCCCTATGATGAGGTGGTTCATTGTGATTCTTCTATGTGATACATCATGACACCTGGAGTATCAACCAATAGCTCATGGAGTGGATCCTCTCAGATTCGAGTAGACAGAGTGTGAAGACCTATTAGATGTATACCTGACGACTGCTTGGCCGATTTGACTCGGACTGATTCGACTAGCCCAGTGGACGGAGCAACTAGTTTGGCGGCAGACCCATGGCATACGGAGCGCCTGGTTAGGTAGCAGAACCGTAGTACCTGACAGAAGGAGTACCTATGATGTCTATAAGGGGGAGTTCCTGGTTTGGCGGTAGACCCACAGCGGAGGAGCCCCCGGTTTGGCAGCAGACCCGCGATACTTGACCGACGTAGTACCACAACAATCAAAGGTTAGTGAGTAGTGCCTCGGAGTCACGACATGGCCACTGTACTCAAAAAAGGAGAAGTTCTCCAGCAATTGTGGTTTTGATAATGAAAATACTAGTTTGATCTGAGTCAATAACATTTGTGTTTTCCTCATGATTGAGATGGGTTACTTGATAACTTAGGTATACGTATGAGAATATACCTATGTAAAGGTTAACTTTTGAGATCATTCTTTATGGTTTAACTATGTTGGATTTAGTGATACCTTGAGGGTCTCAGGGTCCCTACTGAGTATCGTTATACTCACCCCTACACAGGCTTTTCCCGCACCTCGTTGTGTTGGATGTAGACGACGGACTACACTGACGGAGGCAGATAGTACGAGGACTGGATGGTACCCAGAGGTACAAACTCAGCCTGACGGCACACGGAGAGGACCGATACATGTGGAGTACTGAGGCAGAAATTCGTACCTACCCTACAGGTAGGATCCCAAAGGACAATCCAGGAGTTTCTTCACCTTTCAGTTGTTTGCCTTTTCAGTTTTACTTTCTTTTAGTTATAGTTATACCTTTATGATGGGCTTGTATTTCCGAACCCTTTGTAATTTAATTACACTTTTTATACTAATTTACTTTTTGTTTTCTTCCAATTGTTCTCTGGTAGTGTGTGTTTATGTTTTATAAAGGCAATGCCTTCCCAGTTCTAGAAAATTATTCCATTGGTGCTAGTCTCCAACGCCTAGACTATGGAAAGAGGGCTTGGGGTAGTCACGATGCGGGTCCCGGGGGACGGGTCGTGACAAATTGGTATCAGAGGAGTCAGTTCTACTGAAGAACTCAGTACTCTGATCATTCATTCAATGAGGAAATAGTGTTAAGAGTACTGAGTGTGGTTTTCAGTATAGGGAGTCCAGTGTAGGTGCAGCAACCGACGTATCCATAATCCATGGCCCTGAATACTGATTTCTAACATGGTGCATGAAACACCGATTGCATGTCTATTTTACAAAATTTTCTTTTATGTCATCTCAAACCTGGTCAGCTCACCAGGTATAGTCTATTGACCGTGTTTCATATGTTCTGTCAGGGCACCTTCATGCGGATGACCAGTTTGAGCCCTGAGATATGTACGTACTGACAACCTGGCAAGAGATGAGACCTCAGTATAGGGCCCTCTTCCAGTTGAGGCACCAGTGGAGGTACCAGCAGTACTACCACCCATTGTGCCAACGATGCCCCCAGCCCCAATTGCAGAGTGTGCACACCGCTTGAGTGCACTATACGTGTTCCAGCGCCAGAGGCCACCCATGTTCAAGGGGGAGACGGACCCCTCAAATGGCTGAGGATTGGCTGGAGGCTATTTTGAGTGTCTTTAGGATAGTAGGGATGCCAGCTGATTTTATGGTGATCCTTGCCACCAGCTTCCTTCATGCAGCAGTAGGTAGATGGTGGAGCTTGACTCTCCTGATTCATGATGAGGCATCACTTCTATGGGCAGACTTCGAGAGCCTATTCCGGGCAGAGTTTGTACCAGCCACCCTTTGAGCGGTGCATATATAGGAGCTACTGCATCTGCAGTGGGGAAACATGACAGTAGCACAGTACTCAACAAGGTTCACATACCTCTTGCGCTACTCTACAAATATGGTATGAGACCTATTCTTCAGGGCTCAGACCTTAGATCAGGGGCTCAAGCGATATATTAGAGCTTCAGTTGTTTCTCATAGCATCTCGACGCAGGAAGCGGTGTTGGAGCGAGCCCTTCTAGTGGACAGTTTTCTTACGGAGAAATCTCCAGCAGTGGAACCCACCACTAGTCAACATGTAGCAAAGTATTCTAAAGATGGCCGTAGATAGATGATGCAGAGGTCCAAGAGGACCAGACCCACAGGCGGTCGACCACACGACTCGGGATCGGTTGTGCGGGGCACCCAGAGAGGAGGCGGAGACCGAAATACCCGGAACAAATAGTGTTTCTCCTACGGTGGGAATGGTCACATGGAACGTGACTTTCCGACCCGCCATACAGATGATCAGTAGATAAATGAGGGACATCCCAGCCATAGGCAGTGGATTGATCAAGGCGGACCGCAAGGAGCAGGAGATCGAGGAATAGGAGATGGTCGTGCAACTGGTGGTGGACGACGCTTCGAGGCGTTGCCACCACCACCACTAGGAGATCCACCCCGACAGAAGGGACCATGTGGACATGGTAGAACGCAACATCATGTAGCTGATGCATATGACTATGGAGGTCCGGAAGCAGGTGGACAGTAGAGGGACTACTTCCAGGTACAGAGGACTTTTTTCATGATGCTTCTAGATTCGTTAATGTCGTCACTGTGGTTGCTTTGTGTTTTTGTACTTTGAGCTGCAATAATAAAATACACGTGTCCTTGTGACATTTTTTTCATTCCTTTTTGTGTGGTTAATGATAAGAGGTTCAAGTTTAAACTGCGGAATTGGCCCTCACATTCAATATTTCTACTAGAGGAGACCCAAAAACCACACACCGATGCCGACAGTGTCACTCAACCCTTAGAGGTGAGAGTAATTGTTGGATCTCTTGGTAGTAGTGTCGAGGCCTTACTACGTCGTCCATGGCATGAATTAGTATCATTTATGTCAGGATTGACTGTATTAGGAAAAGGACGTGGTTCATCCAAGGGATGAGACCGGATTTCCCTTATAGGAAAAGGAGAAATCATAGAAGCTCTTATTGAAGGTAAGAGAATAAGGGTGAAGTTGAGTTCTTACAATTGGAAAGTTTCACCCACTGTTCATTGAGAGAACAATTTACTATTCACTCCAATCTCAATGGTCTCAGGTGCGTCTTCTTTCAAAAGAATATGAACTTGAGACAACAGAGATGGCTTGAGTTCCTCCGGAACTGTGCCTTCGAGATAGTCTGTTTTCATGGGAAGCGGAACGTTGTTGGGGATGCACTCAGTAGGCGGACTGGTATTCAGCTTCTTGGAGAGGCGACTGAGAAGCTCTATGCCTTATATAAATCCATTGTGGATAGTTATGGTTCAACCTATCTATAATCCCTTGTAGTCACTCCTCCTTTTTCGTCAGTATAGTAGGAGAGGTGGCTTACCTCCTGGTCATTCCACATCAGTTGCACCTAGTGCATGATGTCTCCCACGTATCTCAGCTGAGGAGATGCATGCATGACTCATCCTACATAATCGACCACATGAATCTTCACATTGATGATGTGGAAAATTTCTTGGAGGTCTCGGTGGAGATTGAGAATCGACCGGGGAGGGTCCTACATGGAAGGTCTATTCCTCTGGTGCTCATTCGCTTGCAGAATGGGAACCTCCAGGAGAGAATATTTGAGGTGAAGGATCATATGAATGTTCAGTACCCCCTTTGGTTTCCCTAGTGTGTTTTGTAGCTTTACGGTGACGTAAAGACCTAAGGTGGGAGTAATTTAAAGACACAAAAATTTGAACGAATTTTTTATCATAATTCTTTTGTATTTTACGAGTCTGCAGTTTCAGATGGTGCTTGATTCCGAGTCCTGGTGTGCCTGGAATCAATTTCTAAATTTTGTTCAGGTACGTTCAGTAAACGTATGTGTGAGTTTTTTTATCTTTTGAACTGGTGCTTGGACTTGAAATCCGAGGACACCGATGAACTCGCAGCGCCAGTATTCTCTTAAGGGGAACTTTACCACAATTGTGTTTCAGGCAGGTTGAATGTTAATTTTTGCGGTTTAATCTTAAATTAAATAAAATTGTGTGTTACACAATTATATTTTGAGAGTTAGTTATTTCCTCCAATGGGGAAGTTATTGGTGGGGCCCACACCCAAATAACTTCCCATGTATGGATATTTTTGCGGTGGGGCCCAGACAAGCCCCAAACCATCATCTCCCCATAACTGTCTTCAACTCCCTTAAAACCCTTGTTTAATTGTTGACAACCCCCCTTTAATTTGTAAACTCTCGACCTTCCACATGGTCATCAATATGAAAACTCAGTTAATTAATTATTTTGTACACAAAAAATTAATTAATTATTTTGGGTAGATTCTAATCTTTTTGACTGCATGGAAATTTTGTTATGGGAGAAGAAAATAATATCTTAAGCTATTTTTTTAGTTATGATTTCGTTGTGTTGGGAGAGTTTAGAGAAAACTCTGGAGAAATTGAGAATAGTGTTCTTCTCTCAACGAAGAACACTCCACGTCTCGAAGAACACAAAGACACTGATGGTGACGCCTCTTCCTCAGAACTCCCTTCCGATACGGGACTTCTCCGATGACCCTTATATCTTCATCTTCGACATCAACGGATTGATCCACGAGCTAGGAAGAGGAAGCATGTGGAGAGCGACAACAACCTCATATTCCCCCACGATACCTGACCACTACGATGTTCGTCTTCCATAGTTCGACGACATGTGACATAATTTCATGGTAGGGTAATTGTATTGACTTTCTCCTTACCTTTTTTAAGAAAGGGCAATGAGTGTGAACCAACCTCTGCCCCATTGATCCGAGAATAACTCATTCATGTGGGTTGGGATTCAAATATGATCCGGGGTTATGTTTGGGTTTAAGTTTAGTTTGAATACTTTAATCTTGATTGAAAACATCTAACGTGAAGGGCTCAGGCTGATGAACAATCCAGAACCCTCCACTGGTTGTTCGTCTATGCACGGATTGATGGGTGACGACAATACGGGACCGCAACGGCGAATTGGAGGTTTCACAGTGGAGTTCAGGTCTCGAGTTGATCATAGTCATAGACAGTGGAAAAAACGGACCACCGGAGAACGTATGGTGGACCACAAAAGGCGACGGTGGCATTCGGCTGCGGCAGCGTGCCACCAGAGCAGGCCGCCGTGGCTGAGCCACGGCGGCGGGTGGAACCGGAACGATAGAGCCGTTCCAGAATTAAAGAGGGGTGGAATTAAGCCACACCAAATGTCCGGGGGGGCACGTCTCCCCCTCACCCGGCCATGCGAGCCGTGCCAGGGCCGACCGTTGGACCAGCCAGCTCCCCGCTAGGCTGGTCCCAGACCCGGTTCGTGCCGACCCATGGTGGGTTGGGCAGGGTCAGACCGGGACCAGACCCCCACACTTCGAGCCATTATTCGGTTAATTTCCCATAACATGATCCATGGATCTTCGATCGACACACCGTCAGTTGCGTAGGATTCCTCAGATCAAGACGGTCGTTTCAGTATATTAAACACAATGTTTTTGGTGATTTTTCGTTTGACCGGTTTGGTTCGAACCCAAAACCAATCAGGCCCTCGGAGCGGAAATGCTTATAACTTATGGACTGGATGCCCGATTGACATTCCATCAACTACGTTGGTTTCCTTTTGATGAGATGGTTATTTTTGAATACTCCACATGAGGTTTGGATGTAGTTGGAGTACTGTCAGGTTGGTTTAGCTTAGAAACCAACCAGACCCTTGGAACAGAAAAGCCAATAACTCACAGATCGGGCCTCTGATTGATGTGTCTTCTTTTGCGTTGAGACCTCTATGATGAGGTGTTCCTTTATGATAGTTAAATGTGAGAATTTATGAATCGTGGAGTATCAACCAATAGCTCATGGAGCGGATCCTCCTGAAGATGTGGAGATACAGTGTAGAGACCCAGTAACTGTAGACATAACGACTGCTTGACCGATTCAACTCGGAGTGATTCAACTAGCCCAGTGGACTGAGTGCCTAGTTTAGTGGTATACACAAGGTGGATGGATCACCTGGTTTCGTATCAGACCCACAGTACTTGAAAGAAGTAGTATCTCTGACGACTGTTAGGGGGAGCGCCGGGTTTGGCGGTAGACCCACAGAAGAGGGGTGCCCGGTTTGGCAACAGACCCGTTGTACCCAACAGGATGAGTACTTTCTCTATCTAAGGTTAGTGAGTAGCGCCTCTGATTCGCATCATGTACATTGTACTTGACAGAGGAGGATATCTCCAGCATTTGTGGTTTCGATAATGAAAATCCTGATTTGAGTTGAGTCAATGACGTTTGTGTTTTCATCATGATTGAGATGGGTTAAATGATAACCTAGGTATATGTATGGGCATATCCCTATGTAATGGTTATCTATTGGGATATTTCTTTGTGGTTTATCTTTGTTGGATTTAGTGAGACCTTGAGAGTCTCGGGGTCCCTACTGAGTATCGTTATACTCACCCCTGCATGGGATTTTCCCGCACCTCATTGTGTTGGATGCATACAAGGGACAGCGCTGACTGAGGCAGAGTGTACAAGGACTGGACGGTACCCGGAGGTGGAAACTCGGTGTGACGGCACACGGAGCAGACCGATAGATGTGGAGTGCTGAGGAGGACATTTGTACCTACCCTACAGGTTGGAACCCGGAGGACGATCCAAGTGCTTCTTCACCTTTCACCTATTTGTCTTTTCAGTTGTACTTTCATTCAGTTATAGTTGTACCTTTCTGATTGGATTATATTTCTGGCCCCTTTTTACTTTCAGCACACATGTTATACTTCATTACTTAGTGTTTTCTTCCACTTGTTCTTTGGTTGCATGTGTTTACGTTTTATAAGGGAAATGCCTTCCATGTTCTTGGGAATTACACCGTTGGTGCTAGTCGCCACCCCTAGCCTATGGAAGGTGTGCATGGGGTAGTCACGATGTGGGCCCTAGGGGATGGGTCGTGATAGATAAACTAACATTATAAGGGTTAAAATTACCTAAAAAGTTATCTAAAATCAATCTGAGGGATAAATTTACACTTTATCATGTCTTATTGTCAATAATAAATCAATTTTTCCCATTTTAATAGTGGGAAACAAGGTTTTGGGAAACAATCACTCAATATTTCATCATGGTATGTTTTGTGTGATTGTGTTTTTTGACAATGTTTGATTACCGTGAATGAGTATGGTTGAATTTTGGAAGAGTAAGATTTTCATGTAGGAGTACATGGTATTCCGACTACAAACCACACTTCATTGAAGTCATATGGTGATATGCTGAATGTCAATGGGAATTATTAAAGGAAGGGAACCGTGAAGCCTGAGATGGAGATCCCATACAAGAGCATTTTTGTGGGGTGAAAACGGATCACAGCAAAGTCACGTTGTATGTGGAAGGATTGTGGTATGAAAAATGGATTTTCATTCATGGAAACAAAGAAGTGATTTGAGAATCATTGAAGGGTTTCATTTTATAAAATGTGATAATGATTTGAGACACTATGAAAGAATAGAATACATACATGAACCACACATGGAAACAGTTCATGTGACAAATTTAGTTTGAAGAAGGAGCAGGGCATGGTGAAGGAGGCACCACATTGATGATTTTTTAATTCTTCAATTACATGATTTTGAGTATCTATTAAAGTATATAAGATGAACTAATCCCATCATCAAGGGAGATTGAATCAATTTAAAAAAACCATCTCTCATGGAATTCGGCTGATTGTAAAAGTGGATCATTATAGGGAAATCTATGAAGGGTGAAGTGGTTCGTGGAGAAGAAATCCCACTGATGGTTTTTCCATGGAACTATAACTCTCAAAGGAAGCAGTATGCAGAGGAGAAAGATGAGGTATGTGAAAAAGGAAATGCCAGTTTGTGGATGAGAGATGGTCTATAGAAGCGGAGGTACTCTGTGAATGAGATATGATTCCTGGATGAAGAGATATTCATTGATACAAGGATGATTTGTGTAGGAATGACAGTTCATATAGGAGAGTTTATTCATAAACCTTACCCACCAGACAATAGATGGAGGAATAATGGTTGAATAATTAGGAAGCTGGGTGGTTTTTGGAGGACTCAAGGAAGCCTGTAAAATCACTAAAATAGTTCATGAAAGAAATTTACTCTAACTAATAGTATTTAAAAATTTGAATTTCATATATTGGTGAAAAACGAGCTTCAACAGAGGATCTACCTATAGTTGAGGATGCATACATTCATGCCAATTAAGGGACCTGAAATTATATAAACTCTGTGTGGATCCCTTCAATGTTTAGTGACAAAAGGAAGGGGAAGACGATGATACCTCCCACCCATAATGAGGAATATAAAGATACATAGTTAGTGACCTTTGGGAATGAAATGAGCATAACATAAAATGTGTAAAGGAAGGAAACCTCTACATAGAAGATCATTCCCAAACATAGTAACTGAAAAAAAGTATCAGTGGATTTGTTACATTTGCGCTTCGTCATTGTATGCCCCTTGTACGTAACATTGTGAGGTTGATCCAAGTTAAAATCACCATGTCATGCGCATGATATCAATTTTTTCATAAATTTCTATATGAGAAATTGAATTTGTGTTTTGTTTAAAGATGACACAATATTCGAAGGGGAAGTAGTTTTAATCTGTCATAACCTGATTCACCCCCCTATTAGGGTGTTTTACCTAGTGGACCTAACAATTTGTATTATAGTTAAAAGGTTTAATGTCATTGTTTCTCTCTATGTAGAAGAAATACAGGTGTTAAATCACTAAGGAAATCTAATCTTCAATAGAAAACATTTTCTACTATTGAAAAATCAGATTCATCACTACTTGTTGTCATTATGAATGGATGTCTTCATATTAGATATTAATTAAATATCAGCCAATATCAACAGATGTTATTTATCAGAAGCTAAAAGAAGAAAATAGAATGCACATTCTAAAGGGATCAATGCATTAGTGGGATCCCTATCAAATTAAGCTTATATGAAGGTGATTTAATGTAAAACATCACATTATATGTGGGAAAAGATTATAAATATCGATGAATAATACTTAATGGTTAGAGTGGAAAACTTGTAGGTTTTATGGAATTTGTATGACGATCTAATAATGAAACCAAATGATTTGTTTGATGCATTATTTGAAAGGGTGAATGATGTAGTTCAAGGCTTGCGTGGTCTCAGATAAGTCATTGAAAATATAAATATTGTGAAATGTATCTTGAGAAACATTCACTTCAGTTTAGTATAAATTTTTCAGTAGTGAATGATAAATTTCTGAATGAGATGACAATGGATAACATGCATAGTATTGATGTTTTATATGAAATGATAAAGGATGATAACGATGTTGTGGAAAATGGGAATTACAAAGAATATGAATTCAATACCAGGAATAATATCTCTATTGAATTTTTTCTGGATAAAGATAATTTGGATGATTTCATGTCATTTCTCTGTTCGAATCGACAAATATCTGAACAAAACTTCAAAGTGAAACAACCACTTGCACACTTAATATGTAAAATGGTTGAACCTTTTACTGTAATGTTTCCAAGTATGTTTGAAAATTATGATGAAGAAAGTGATGGGCATCCCCAAAATGTGTTTTCATCCAAAAATAATTGTAGGAGATGTGATTAGAGAAAGTTCATAAAAATGAAGAATCTTATTTAAAAATAAGATAAATGTATAGAAAAATATAAGGCAAAAGAGTTAGAGGATTATAAATAACCTAAGGTAGATTATTTGGTGTAAGTTGTTAAAAATTCCGTAAAAAAATAACAAAGTAATAAAGAAGAAGGCAAAGTTGAAGGAAGAGTGGACCTTTAGGTTTAATTACAAACTTCTCCTGAAGATATATATTTTTGGAGAGAGAAAACAAAAATAGCTGACAATGTGGTTCATGATGACCAACTATATATGCCCCAGTAGGAAGATTAGATGTTTCAGATGAATGTACAAATTGAAAAACTAGAGTCTTCAACATCAAAATCCTCGAAAAATTTGTTTGTGCACCAAATAAAAAATAACGAATAGAGAAGAGAAATCATTAGTTTATATTAAATTTGAGCTGATAAAATGAAACGTATCAATGAACATGAAGAGGAAGTATTCAATCAATTACAATGTGTTTAAGAGTCATGAAAAAATTATGACTCATAGAAGAAAATATTGAAAATAGATAACATAGGAAATTGAAAAGATGAATGTGGATAATGCTCATCTATTGTAACAAAACCAACTATCTAATTCATATGATAAGGCTTTTATGGAGCATGATAAAAAACTGAAAGCAGTCATGATTTAATTCTTACAACAAGCACCTACTCCAAAAGTGATGAGTGATTTTAGTATAATGAGAAATTAGATGTTAATGAGAAGACAAGGGATAACCAGTGGAGCAATATTGTCTCTCCGGAATGTACCCCGCATAAGATTTTATTCTTTTGGAATGATTGTATAATCAAAAATGTTTTTTCCGTAGAAAAGATGTAATAATGGGAATAGGACCAATAGAGGTTGTGAAATAGAGCTCAATTTTATAGATCATCATTTGATGGTCAAGGATTCTTCTGTAGATGATTAAGACACATTGAATGATATATCTCATCAACAATAAAGAGGAATCTAACAATGTAGTCTAAGCATGGATATAATATGTAGGAAAATGAATCACCAAATGAGATGAAATTGAAATATAGATTTGTTTCCCTATAAGAAGGAGTTAGTCCATCCTTTTCATATAAATATCAAGAGTATCCATCCATACCATTAATTGAGATAAAAACATGGATAAAAAATAATAGATCTGAGTAGAAATTGGTAGCTTATATTGAATTCAAGGAATCAGATCACACTAGGATATGGATCATTGATAATAGAAGAACCTCCCATATGAAAGGAAATAATGATCTGGTGGCATGAATTAGGTATGATAAAGAAGGTATCCCTAATATTTGTAAATTATTAAGGGTTGGAAATTAGTGTCTCTTTTAATGTAATGTTTTTGTTAAAACAAATGACATGTGTAGATGTCTTTTTTGTTGAAGGTCTTAGTCACAAATTATTAAGTGCAAGTGAATTTATGAACTCTATATATGCCATAAGAATCTCTCATAAATATTGATTCATCATGGAAAAATATGGTACTATTTTATTCCATGGAATGTGTATAAAAGGTAATCTCTACAATATGAGTGGAGGAGGAGATATGTGCTTTCTGTCTGAGGAAAAATAAAATAATTTGTGGCATAAACATCATGGCCACATGATCTAAACATTCTTGGATGATCTAGTGAAATATTATGATGTTATAGATATACCTATATAATCATGTGATCATACACATACTTTTGATTCCTATCAATAAGGGAAGGTAATTAAAAATCATATAAATAAAAAGTGAAAAGGTAAAAAATATTTATTGAGTTGATTACATTTATTTGTTTCAAAAATTTCACCATGAACTATTGATGGAAGGAGATATTATATCCTTTTAATGGATGATTATAGAATATTGGAATGGGTATTAATAATTACAAAAAATTCATAGGTGTTCAGTTGAATTACAATATATTGACGGGAAGCTGAAAAGCTGCAATATCCGAAAATCCAAAATATTAAGATAGATAATAAAACAATGTTCTGAAATATCCATGTTCATGATTTTCTTGAAAATCATTGAATAAGATATCTTATTTCATTTTTGAAAACTGCGCAATAGAATGTAGTAGTTGAGAGAAGAATTCGGATTTTCAACAACATGGATAGGGAAATGCACGTTGAGAAATACATTCAACATGCATTTAGGAAAGAGTCAGTGATGACGATAGTCAACACATCAAATAGTGATTTAATATGTGTGAAAGAATATAATTCTCCATATGAACAATGGTTTACAATGATTCCAACATTGAATGACATACTAATCTTTGGATGTAAGTGATTCATTCTCCAAAAATAGAAACACCAAAAGTTTGAATACTCGGGAGATGAAGAGATATTTCATGTCTAGTCAATGGAATGAAAAGCTTATAAATGTGTCAGAAATATGATAGGAAATATTATTGAAATACATGTTGTATCCATTATAGATTATGAGTAAAATCATTATAAAATACATGATCATTCTCATGAGGATAGTGATGAATAAATAAAAATGTTTGGGGATGCTCCAGTTCTAGAGGCTGGTTTATGAGGAGAATCAGATGATGAGAAAGGTGAGTATAAATAATTATCATAACAATGATAGAATCAAGGAGAAAAAATTGATATAAAACATAATTGGTGACCAGATATTTCCACTGTTGACAATGATGGTGAATATTCTACAACATGAATCATACTTATCACAGGTTGGGCATAAATGTTTTAGTGAAGCAGCTAGAGATGATAGTGGGATCCAATAAATAAATTAATAGCTATACCAAATTGAGAAGACTCAAATATGGGATACTATTTCTAGGACAATATATAAGGATTTCATTGGGAATAATGGGTCTTTCCCAACATAATGAATGAAGATGGCTTCATGATTCTAAACAACGAATGATTAGTTTTCGAAGGGTACTCCCAAATAGAGGTTATCGATGATGATGAAACATTTCTCACCTATTGAATGGATAGAGACATTTCATTTATTCTTGGCCAATGTAGTGAAAAGGAATTTCAAGGTTTTCAAGATGGACACCAAGTACACATTTAAGAATGGGGTTCTTGAAGAAAAAGTTTTTATTGAGCATCTAGATGGTTTTATTATTCATGAATATGAGAAAAAAGTTTGTTGACTGAAAATGGATTCATATAGATTGTACCAAGAAACAAGAGCGTGGTTTTCATGGGAATATCAGTTTTTGAAAAATCGTGGTTTTCAGTGTGGTGGATTTGATTACAATTTATATGTCAAGCATGACTGCAATCAAAGGATGATGGTGCTGGTATTTTTTGATGACATAATAAATAGATGATCAGATGAAGTGAAATGTTGAAAGTTTTAAGATTTCATCAAATGTCAGTTTTAAATGTCAACAATTGGGGAAACAAAGTTTTACCTTGGTTTATAGGTAACACATGGAAATAATGGAACACTCATATATCAATCTAAATATGGAATATAAATTTGATTATTTTTGTAAAGGGTAATTCCCAGGAGATGAAGACTCGGGTGTCTACCTGGATGAAAAAAATAATGAGATGATAAAGGAAATGAATTTAGTATCACTGAATATTGGAAAACCATTGGAAACCTACAATACCTGACAACAACAAGACCTGACATTGTTTTTTCCACATGCCAAGCAGCGAGATATCAAATAAATCCCAATGAAAGAAAATATATTTCATTGAAAATAAATTATGGGTATATCAACAGAACAGTGGACTTCTAGATTAAATACAATGATAAATCTCAATAAGAGTTATTGGTATATATAGATTCATATTGGTTCGGATTAGATGGTGATAGAAAACCAATGTCAGGATGGTTCTTTATATCTTGGTTAACTATGTGTTTCTTGGATAATAATGAAACAAGATTTCATTCCATTGATAACCATAGATGATTAATACATTCAATCCAATAAATTATTCACATAGTTATTCTGGATGAAACAACATCTTGGGGATATGGTGGTTGAAGTGAAGTATCAGATCTGAATCCATTATGACAATTCTAGTGTTGTAACTCTTAGAAAAAAACATGACCACGACTCAGGGAAATAGAACATTGAAATGAAGTATAATTTTATCCAAGAAAAACAGGAATAAGGGATTTTGAAGTTAAATCATTTGCCTACATAACAACAAGTTTTATGTATTCGAACAAATTCCTTACCATAAGATGTATTTGTAAGGAATCAACTAGCTCTGGGAGCTCAGTTGTCTCACCGCAATTGAAAAGAGGTGGATGTGGGAACACCATCTCTGTGAGGTTTGGTTTCTTCTTACCTAATTTTCAAATATGTGTTCTTTACCCTATTTAAATCCTAAAAATTAACCTTCTTGTTCATTGAAAAAGGGGGAGAATGTGTTCTATTAAAAGCGAAAAAATGTCTTAGTCAAGACATGGGGAGATGATGACATGTGGAATAGTGAGAATGGGGGAGTTGAATCTGTTATGGGGAGAAGTGATATTAGGGGAGTATTAAATATAAAGATTCTAGAGGTGATTGATATATGGTTATATATAACTATAGATGAGATTCGATATGAAATAAAAAGATTGGTGTTGGAATGGAATGTTGTGATTCATTGACTCACATTTCATTATACAATTGTTTCTAATGTCGAGCATTTATCATATAGGATAATAGTATTTTTTGAGGAAATAATTTATCACTATCTTAATCTCAATAATCAAATGCTCTAAAAAGTGGAAGAATCATTAATGAGATATAAAATTATGAATGTGTTATCTATAAATGCAAGGGGGAAGATTGTTAGGATAAAATACCTCAAGGTGCCATCACAATATTTTTTTCATGATATTTGTTTTTTGAGAAAGAAATATGACTGTGGATGAGTATGGTTGGTGTTTTTAAAATCAGGTGTTAATGGTGGTGCAATTTCCCAGTGTTTGCAAAAAATGGCCTCAAAATCAGTAGATGGATTTTGGAAATAAAAGATTTTCATGTAGGAGTAAACAACACATGTACCATGAACCATTGTTCGCGTAATGCATATAATGGTATGTGGAACGTCGAATGTAATGTGCGAAGGAATGGAACCATGGAGTATGACATTGAGACTGCATACACTTGTGGTTTGTTGGGATAAATTGTTCATGGTGAAGACAAGTTGTATGCGGAAGGCTTTTGGAGTGTGTGAAATAACATAATTTCTGGAAATGAGGTAGTGATTTGAGAATCCAGGAAGGTAATAATTCATGAAAAAGTTATGGTGATTTTGGATTCCATGAAGTAAGAGAGAAAGTATGAAAACTATGCAGGGAAATGGTTCACATGATGATTTTGGAGCACCGAAGGAGCAGTATGCTGTGAAGGCGTTACAACATTGATGACTTTTTTAATATTTGGATAGTGATTTTTTCAGAACTATCTGACAATATATGAAGAACTAATACCATCATTAAGTGTGAAATAATTTCATTAGATAAAATCAACACACTTTGAATTCATCTTTGTCCAAAAGTGGATCGTGAGGAATCATTTTGCAAATGGTGAAGTGCTTTGCAAAAAAACAATTCCACCATTGGTTTTTTCCCAGAACTATAGATAAAAAATAAATGGTATATGGAGGAGGAAGATATGGTATCAAAATAAGGAAGTGTTAGTACATTGAGGATATATGGTCTTCCAAATCAGAGGTCTTATGTGGATGAGAGATGACTCTCAGAAATAGAGATAGTACATGATGCATGGATGGTACATGGAGGACTAAAATTTCATGGACGATAAGTGATCCATGAACAATACCCACTAAAAAATATGTGGAGAATGAAAGGTGGTATGCTTGGGAATCTAGGCGGCATGCAGAGGAATCAATGAAACTTGCAAAAATATCTAAACGATTTAAAAAATAAAATTTTTATGACTAACAGTACGCAAAAATGTAAATTTTGTCTACAGGTGAAAAAGGAACTTCAATAGAGAATCTACTTATAGTTGAGGATATATGCTTTCAGGAAAATTATAGGACCTACAGTTCCATAATCTTTTTTTAGATCCCCTCAATGTTTAGTGAGGAAAGGAAGAGGAATACATTGATCATTCCAATTGAGAGTGAGCTAGGGGAAGAGACATAATTTGTGACCGTTGGAAATGTAGTGAGCTGACCATAAATCATGTAAAATTAATGAGCTATAGTGCATTGGGTACATCAACATATCTCCATTATATAATCCTTTGATGTTTCCTAGTGAGGGTGAAGCAAGTAAAAATCACAGTTCCCTATGCATTATTAAGTATCACTTCGTATGTTTATATGGAAAAAGGGAAGTTTGTTTTTCTTAATGAAGAAACAATATCCAAAGAGAGATAAGTTCTAATATCTCATACCCAGATTAACCCCCCACCACTTAGGGTATTTGAACTAGTTTACATAATAATTGGTATCAAATGGAAAATGTTAAAATTCATTGGTTCTTTCTTAGTAGAAGAAATGGAGGCGGTCATTCATAATGGAATTCTACTTTTCAACAGAATACATTCTCAAAAATAGAAGAATCATATACATCCTTACATCTTATAATTAGTAATGGATGTCTTCAATATAGTTATTCCTGGAATATCAATAGATATCAATCGTGGTTCTTTAATAGAAGTTTAAAGAATAAAATTGTATGAAGATGATAAAGGGATGAATGATTTAGGAGGATCCCTATCAAATGAAATATATAAAAAGGTGATTTAATGTAAAACATCACATGGTATATGGGAAAAGCTTCTGAATATCTATGAATTAGATTTAAAATTCACAGAGGAAAAGAAATATGTTTTGTGTAAAAATTATAAATATATGACAGTGAAACAAAATGAATTTGTTGATGCATTCTTTAACAGGGTGAATGTTTCAATGGAAGACATGCATGGTATTTGAGAAGTTATCAATGATATAATTATTTTGAAGTGTATCTTGGAAAAACATAAACTTTAGTTTAATCTGATTGTTTTACTATTGGATGATAAAGATCCAAAATAGATGAAATTGGATAACATGAATAGTACTCATGTTGCATATGAAATTAGAAATGATGATAACGGCCCTGTAGAAAATAGGTCATCCAGAGAATATGCATTCAAGTCCATGAATAAGATCTCTATTGAAGATGTTCAGGAGGAATATAATTAGGGTGATTTCATATCATTTCTCTCTTCAAACCACAAATAGCTAGAGGAAATTTCAAAGGTAAACATAGACAGTCATGCTTCCTATGTGGAATTATTGGTCATTTTGCATTAAAATATGTTAAGAAATTTGAAAATGACAATGAAGAAAATTTTGGAATTCCCTAATATATTTATTCATCCAATAATAAAGGTAGAATATATGATAAGACAATGTTATTTAGAAAGAAGAATAATAATTCAAAAGAAAATAAAAGTTTTGAAAAATTTGAGCCTGATGTTTTAGAGGATTTAAAATTTCACGAAGTTGTTTATTTGGTGGTGTTTTTCATAAATTAGGTATAAAAATAAGAAAGTGTCACTGAAGAATGATATGTTTAAGGAAGAGTAGACCATAAATCTAAATTAGATCCATATCTTTAAGAGATATATGTTTTTAGAAACAAATCAATGAATTCTAAAAAAGTGGTTTATGATGCCCGACTCTATATGTAGTAGTAGGAAGAAAGGAAGTCTAGTATAAATGATGAAATTGAAAAACTAATATTTTCAACACAAGAAATCTTAGAAGTGGTTGTTTAGATAAAACTAAAAATTGAGTAATAGAAAATAGAGATTGATATTTGTCTGAATCAATAAATGATCAAATCCAATTTATCGATGAAATTGAAGAGGTATTCATCGGTCTGTGACAAAGTATTCTAAATAAAGAAAAATGCTGACTCATAGAATAACATCGTCAAAAAATATAATACAAGAAATAGAAAAGATGAATTTCCAGTGTATTTTTCTATTAAATAGAACCAATAGTCAAATGTAAATGATAACTCTAGTATAGGCCTTGATATAAAATATAAAGTATTAATGGTTGAATCAGACCAAAAGAACAAACTCAAAGATTGAATATTGATTTGGGTATAAAGCATAATCAGATGATTCATAGAACCCAAGGGATAACCAGAGGTGCAATATTTCCACAATGAAATGTAACCTACATAATATTCAATTGTTGTGGAAATATGGGACACTCACAAAAAAAAATTTCCACATCTAAGAGGTAGTGATGGTAACATGAAAAAAGATAATGTCATAAAGTTCTCAATTTTCCAGATCATCATTTTATGGTCACTATTTTAGGAATTGAGGATTTGGATTGATGGAATGAAATTTATCATTAACAATACAGAGGAATATGTCGAAGTAGACTGATCTTGTATATAAGCTTTAGACAAATGTATCATCAAATGAGATAAAAATGAAAAATCGATGTGTATCCCTACAAGATGATGTTGGTCCATAATATTATATGGAATTTCAAGAGTATCAATACATATAATGTATTATTTTAATAACATGGATATAAAATAAAATATCTGAGTATGAAGTGGTTGTAGATATTACATTTAAGTCATCAGATCACACTGGAATATGGATCATTGATATTGGATGCACCTCCCAATTGACTAGGAACAAGGATCTGGGTATGGGAATATGGTATGATAAATATGGTATTATAATATTTGGGAATGATGAATGGTTGAAAATTATTTTCTCTATAAATTTAATGTTTGGTGGAAAAGACATAAGATGTGTAGATGTCTTGGTTTTGGAATTTTGTAGTAACAACTTTTTATGTGTATGCTAATTGTTTCACTCGGGAAATTCCATAATATTTTCCTAGAATTTGTGTATCATCAATGAAAATGATGGGGTAGTTGTATTGAAGTGAACGTGTACAAAATGGAATCACTACTTCGTGAGTAGAGGAGGATATATGTGAAATCTATCCAAGGAAGAAGGAAATAAGTTGTGACATTAACATATTCTTCATGTCATCCAAATATATTTGTATTATCTAGTGAAATAAAATACATTTAGTGATCTACCTAGATTATCACATGATCACACACATAAGTGTTATTCCAGTCAATAACGGAAGTTCATTAGAAAAAAACATATAAATCAAAAGAGAAAAGGTCAACCAGATTACTTGAGTTGGTTCATGTTGATGTGTTCAGACCAATTTCAACAAGGGATATTGATAGAAGGAGATATTATATTCTTTTCATTAAATATTATAAAATAATAGCATGGGTATGAATCATTAACCACATGTATGAGGTGTTCTGTTTAATTACAAGATATTGATGAGTAGTTGAAATGTTGCTAAATTTTAAAATACAAACGATCTGGATAGATAAATGAAAAATGTTTACAATAGAAAAGTAGAGGATTCTCCTGAGAAACAAGGGATAAAACATGAATTTTTAGTGGTGATAAATCCCAAACAGAATGGATTAGTTTATATAAGAATACTATATATGAGATGTGTTATATAAAGAAGCCATCATTAACGTACATTCAAATCATCAAATATATGTGTATTATTCACAATGTGGAGAAATATAGGAAGTCTGCATCCAATAGAGATGAAGGGATATTTCATGGATAATCAATGTAAAGATAAGATAACAAATTCCTAAAAAAGTGGCTATAAATGATCGTTTTAAGACAAGTTATAACCATAGTAAAGAATGAGTAGAATCTTTAGAAAATACAAGATCAGTCATAAGAGGATAGTGATGAAGAAATAAGAATATCAAGGGATTCTTAAATTATAGTGGATGAATTAGAAGAATTCTCAGGTGTTGATAAAGATGGGGATAAATAAGTATCTGCAATAATATAGAAGATAATATATGAAATTGATAGAAAAAACATATTTGGTCACCAAACATCACAAGTGAAAACTATGAAGATTAAGACTATATAACAATCATCATAAATATCACTGGTTGATCAAATATTTTATAGTGGAGCTACATGAGATGATAATTATGTCCATTATCTAAATGAAGAGCTTAACCAAATTTAGAATAATAAAAATGGAGATTGATTCAATGAAAAAAAATAAAAATTTCATCAGGAAAAAAAGTCTTCTGAAATAACTAGAATGAAGATGATGTTGTGATTCAAAATAAAGAAAGATTAGTGTGCAAATGGTACTCACAAATAAATTTTATTGAGGTTTCTAAAAATTTTCCCCCTTTTTCAAGTAAAGATACACGTTCATAAATCTTGATAATAATAGTGAAAAGGATGTTCAAGGTTTTCTAGATATACCTAAAATCAAAATTTTTTAATGTGGTTCTAGAATCAGATGTTTTTACTGAGCATCCATATGGTTTTCTTATTCATGATGATGAGAAAAATGTTTTTGGACAGAAGATGGGTTTATATAGTTTGAAGTATGCACCAGTGGTATAGTATTCATGGATAGATCTGTTTCTGAAAAAGATTTTTTTTTCAACGTGGGGGAGTTGATTACAATAAATTGGTCAACCATAATAGAAATCAAAGGTTAGAGGTGCTAGTATATGTTCATGACATAATATTTATGGAATCAGATGAAGCATAATGTAGTAAATTTTCAGAATTCAGGAAATGCGAGTTTGAAATGTCAATGATTGGTGAACTGATATGTTTTATCACTTTATAGGTAACAGAAGGAAAGAATGGAAAATTCAGTTCTCAATCTATATATGAAAAGGAAGTTTTGAAATGTTTTGGAATGGATAGTTATATGGATATGAAGACTCTGATGGATACCCAGATGAAACTGTCAAGGGATGATGGTGGTAATGTCGTTAATATAAATGAATATTGGAAAATCATTGGCATTTTGTTGTACCTGACAGTGAAAATATTGGACTCATTTCTTCCTCATGCTAAACAACAATATATCAAAGAAATCCTAATGAAATCCACATGATTTAAGTGACAATAATACTCAGATATATCATGGGAATAATGGACATTGGATTGGGGTACAATGAAAAATCTCAAAAGGTGTTATTGGGATATACAGATCTAGATTGGGTAGGATCAATATATGGTAGAAAATCAATATTATTTGGCTCCATATACCTTGGTGGATTGTGTCTTTAATGTCTATGAATGAATTAAGATTTTATTCCCTTGAGAAACACAAGATTTTTATTATGTTATTTCCATATAATATTTCACACAATTATTCTAGATGAAAAAATAGCATGAGGATATTGGGGTTTATGTAATGTCTCTGATCGGAATCCAATGTGATAATTCATGTGATGTAAATCATAAAAAAGTCTAGTCCATCACTCAAGGGAAAAGGAAAATAAAATCAAGTTTCATTTTATTAAAGAGAAGGTATAATAGGGGCTGGTAAAATTGGATTATGTTCCTATCTGACTACATTTTAAAGATATTCTGGCAAAGGCCTTACCCAGAGAAACATTTGAAAGGCATCGACTTGATCATGGAGTTTAATCGACTCCCCGAACATGAACATATATGGATGTGGGACCTCTATATACCTAAGGTATGGTGTTTTACCCTAATGTGATAATATATATTATTACCCCTATTTCATACCTAATAGAAATAATCATCACGTTTATTGAAAAAGGGGAAGAAAAAGTTCTATTAGAAAGGAAAAAATCTATAGTCAAGATAGGGGAGAAGATAATAGATGGGGAATGGGAAAGTGGTAGTTTTTGATTAGTGCATTAATAAAAATGAAGTGACATATAAGTCCATAAACAATGTGTGGATCCCAATCTAGATAAGTGAGAAAAGGAAGAGGAAGAGAGATATACGTACCACCCGTAGTGAGCCACAGGAATATACATATAGAGTAACCCCTATGAATGCAGTTGGAAAACCCCAAACCATGTAAAAGAAGGGATAATAATGATATAATTATGATATTAATGATATTTTCATCATTGTAAAAATAAAATATATAATTTTAGTTCTTTAATTTTCACTCAATGAAAGATGATAACGTCGTTCAAGTGTGTGTGAAATTCCACCTTCATGAAGCCATGTCACACTATTTTCATCCCCACACTACTTGGATCATATATATAAGTATATTGAAATAATTAATATGGTATTCAATATATTATTATAAATTCATAAATATAAAATATTACTTACCTCATATCAAAAATTATAATCGAAAAATGGAAATATTACTGACAAGTACGTATAACCTACCGTCCCCTTGATCATAACTTACTTCATTTATAAAAAAATATTTCATGATTTGTATTAAATTTATTATTGATTTATAAATATGAATATTATTTCCTTATAATTATTCTATATGTTATTAAATAATTCCTACTTATACCAATAGTAAGTCTACAAATGTAATTTTTGAAACAAAAGTCAAATATCAACGAAACACACGTCATAAATATAACTGATAGTGCAATGAAATATAACATGATAATATGTGAAATATATGGATTAGTAAACCTGATAATGGTTATTATGATATTATATAATTAAAAAAAATTATAATTCATGATGATGAAGAAAATACACGATAATTAAGACTCATGGTAAGGTATTTGGTATCAATTTCATTTCATTTAGAAAAATAGTAATATTATAAAACAAATTTCTTTTTTATGGTTTATATACAGATCCATTGAAATAGTATATCATAATTCCTAAATAATTCATGGTATTTTACGTATAATTTTCAATTATTTCATCCAATTTTACATTGACATAAATGAAACCTAATGATAAATAATTTCATAACTAAATTTCATTCCATTTCATTATATTACACCATCATTGTATTTGAAATTATAAAATTATGTGTGTTAAAAAATTTGAACATATTAAGTCTTATTTCTAATTTTTTATGTTTATTTACATTTTATAAACATAATTTATTCTTTGAATAATCCTCACTTAAATGTTATGATATTTATAATAGTTTATTTCACAATCTCATATTAATTGGGATTGATTATAATTTATTTTCCATTACAGGAAATTAATTGATAATATAATAATAAACCACTTTAATTTTAATGTCTTATTTTTATTCATGATCCTTTTCTATTTTTTTTCACTTTTTACACTTTTTTATGTAATATTTTTCAGATTTTTTATTAATGATGACATCATTTCACTCTTCGGTCAAAAATTTCTTTTCTTACAAAACCATAGTTTCGATAATTTTTTTTGAAAAAGATTTTGACATTAAATAAAATTCGTTAATTTATATATATTCACCCATTTATAAAAATTTGAATTTTTTTTGATGTTATATTCATGTGATGTTACAAATAATTCTAATTTGTATTCGACCAAAAAATTAAAAGGAATAATTGTATTAATGTGTATGACATGTAGAAAATTTTATGTCCCCATGAATACTCATTTTTCTAGAACATCCTTTATAAAACAAAAAGGTTATTTTAAATGAAATTTATTTTCAAAATGTTTTGAATACTTTTTGTTTAATTATATATATATATATATTCAAATTGAAAATGGTATTTTCCTTAATAATATTTTTCTAATGACTACTTCATGGTATTTATATTAATCAATGAAAAAACACATTATTTTAATTATAATAAAATAAGGATTTATTTTATTTTTTCCATGTCTATTCTATATATTGATTGTTTATAATATTCCTGACCATGGACTATACTTAAATTTTATTTCTTTTTTGTTTTTGAAGACCAAAACATTTACTTGAGATATCTACATTCCTCTGATCATTGGACAATAAATTTCACCTAAATATCCATATTATTTAACAAATACATCTTTTTAAACCCTATATCATTTCTACATATGGTTTTTGAGGTTTAAAATTAATTTTTATAGGGAAATATTGAAAAATGTTTATTTGTTACTCAATGAGAATATTTTATAATAAGGAAGAATGTTTACTAATTAAATCGATTGTTCGATATATTATGACTTAATTGAGCATACTATGATGGGTGGGGCCTAGAATTATATTTCCCCTCAATTTATCTATATTATCATAAAGTAAATCTAAAACCTACCACTAAACAGGTTTCTACCATTACTTTTAAAACATCCTTTGAAATATTTTTATAGTACAGGGTTCATGTTCTTAAGAACATGATGTCCAATAATTAATAATTTACATTAATTATAATTTTGTTATTATTATTATCCATGAGATTTGAACAGTTATAATATCTATAGTTTAATTTCATTATCATTTATTTATTACATGACATGTTATTTCAACTTTTTTACCTTTCCATATTGATAGTGTATTATCTATTTATGAGAGCTAGGATATTTAAATGTTATGCGAGTTCAATTATTTACTTTAACAAAATGATTATTACTTCCATTATCATGATATTAAATTTATTTAAATGGAATTTATGTTCACGTATTTACTATTCTAAATTAATTATAATTATTATTTCAAGAACACTTCTATTTTAGTAAACCCTTACTGAGAATTTGAGCCCACCATTCACTACTGGAAAAAAGGCCTATACCCACGGTTCAAAACCGTGGGTATAGCCCCCAAAACCGTGGGTATAGGCTATACCCACGGTTTTGGGAACCGTGGGCTGGAACGCCGTCAGTATAGGTCCCCAGCCTATACCCACGGTTTTCCAAAACCGTGGGTATAGGTGTTCTGCCACCGTGTCAACAAAACATTCCCAATTGCCACGGTGTCAATGGCTTTTACCCACGGTTTCAAAACCGTGGGTATAGATCCTAAAATAAAGCTGCAGGCGGGTTTCGATCCCACGACCTCTTCGCTGCAAAGTACCGCGTCTACCACTACCCTACTATCAATTATGTGTATATATATATATATATTTAGTTAAATATAGTTATATAAACCGTGGGTATAGAGGCAAGAACCGTAGGTATAGGTCTCCCGCCAAAAAAAAATCTTTCCCGCGGAAAAAAAAATTTCCCCGCGCACACATGGGAAACCTATACCCACGGTTCTTGAAAACCGTGGGTATAGGTCAATTTTCAAGACCTATCCCCACGGTTTTGGAAAACCGTGGGGATAGCCCCCCCTATGCCCACGGTTTTTGAAAACCGTGGGTACAGGTCTTGAAAATTGACCTATACCCACGGTTTTCCAAAACCGTGGGTATAGGGGGTACCTATTCCCACGGTTTTGAGGAAAACCATGGGGATAGGTCCATTTTCCAGTAGTGATTATTTTTTCCCATCCAAAATATTCCACAATCTGTACTATGATGGATAAGAATGTATACTATGGAAAGAATACTGTTATTCTTGACACAAATAATGTTTTAATTTGTGTTAAAAATTTTAATATGGGAATAATGTGTGAATCTACATTACCAATACTAATAAAATATTCATTCCTTATGGTTGTGATTCTATTATCTATTGAAATGTAAATATATTTTATTATAGATCAGAGATACTATGGTTGATTTCACTACACAAACCCAACAATTCTAATTATATTTCTAATATTTGGTTATCCCAAACGTGTTAAATACCCTGAGATAGTATATGAGTTAGATAATGATAGATAAAAAATTCCCCTTTAGATATTTTTTCATCATTAAAACACACTATTATCTCCCCTTCCCATAGAAATATATTAACTATATAGAAACCATTCATGAGACAAATGAATTTTTATTATTTGAAATCCACTAGATATATCCAAAGATAATGAAAAGGCCATGATAATATCTAAAAAATATACTAAATCAAAATTTTGTTAAAAAGGTTAAGGTGAATAATTTTCTATCCTAGATTACAACCAATCCTTATTTGAAATATCCATACTCTATCAAATGACGTGTGCTCACCAATCACTCTTAATAATCATATTTTGATCACATGAATTAGTTTTATTACTCCTAATTTATTGCATCATTTTGTTTCAATTTCATTTACATAAATAATACCACATTAAAATAGATTTATAGGGATATTGGTTCTTGTTTGTGTAACTCAATAACCCTTTTTCCATTCATCCCAAAATATCTCTAGTATTAAAAAAATATTATAATTTACAAAATGAACAAATTTTGTGATGCTCACCACTTTCATGATTATAAAAACTTTCAAGAATCTTAAATTGTACTATTAAATATACTATTATCGAAGAAACATATAATCATATGAAAACATTCATATAATAAAAGAGTCTTCAAGAACCACCATCGTGAATTAAAATACTTTATATTTTCATTAATGTATACTCTCTACCTTAACAAGGGTTTGATAAATATTTATAAATTTTTCCTACCCTTCAAGAAAGATTCATGATTTCCACAACTATTTCATGGTTCTCTAAATTTTTGTTTTCAATCCTCCTTGTCGTGGAAAATCAGTTAGGGAAATTCTCATTTTTTTTAAAGATTCTTGTAATATCATATATTAATATCTTTCCTTCATGATCGTCCATTTTTTGTGAACCTCTAAACGTTCATGAAATATTTAAAACTATTGAGACACATAGACCTCATAGAATACCACTACATGATGAATTACATGGATTTTATCAATTTTTATGTGGCATCCATGGAAAACCCACTATCATGAATCTTCAGTTATACTCCAAATTTTAGTCCCCACAAATTTGGATAATACTAAATAACAATTCTATTGTGTAAACATAAATTTTTAAATTCTTCCAGATCATCCCAATTTTTTTCTTATATCTGTTTCATCATTCAATTCTAACAATAATTATTGAACTTCAGAAATGACTCTATGAATTTTTTTTTGAACAAACACAATAAACCAAAAACATTAAAAAGTTATATTGATGGATTATTTCACAAAAATCTTCATATGTGACTACTGTTTATTCAAATGATACTTTTCATCACCCTTAAATGGATTTCAACCCAAACCACATAGGGTTGATTTATAGTGGTTTTACTAGGTTACCATCTTTGTTCTCCAAATAACATCATTTGGGAAGGATACTATTAGGGGGAATATTTTCTATTGGAATTTATTCGGTTAGGAGGTGTGGTGATTATTGTGTTATAGATTAGTAGAGAGTTCATATTGCTTATTTTTCTTAGTGGTGGACTTTATCTGATTCCAAATATTCATAGTATTTCAAAAATATTCATTTGAGGTAGGAGATCTATAATTTACCATATTGTATATCATGCTAGATGGGTTTAAATCTTGTTCGTATATGGGATGATGGATTTCATCAGACTAAAAAATATAATGAAATGGTTAAATAAAATTTAAAGTGAATTTGAATGGTTCGCATGTTTGTATAGTTTATCCTATAAGTTTTATATGTTTTGATTGTATAGGTAAAATGTGCCAATAGAAATAGTGACCATTGTGGGTTTGTTGCTCTGATTTGACATGTATTTTGGAACATTGTTTGGTGTGTTTATGGACATCAATTTAATAGTAATTGAATAATGATTTATATCATGTTAATGAAATGGTTCATTCTTGTGATCAATGGATTGTGTTATCATTTCCCTAAAATAATGCAGTGTAATTGATGAAACCACCTTGTCAAATGTGAAATATGGAGTTGTGATGTGAAGATATATTTGTTGGGGGATTATGTGTTGTGATGAAGCTATTTTGTGGTGAGATTATGTGTAGTTTTGATTTCATGTGAAGTGTTGTGTGATCATGTTATGGGGTGGTTCTGATAGAAAAGTGGTTTTGATTTGGTTGTGGTAAGTATGAAGTGGTTGTGGTTTTTTAATGGAGCTAATGTTGGATGTTTGGCATGATAATGATATGCAATTATTTTTTGTGTTGTTATGTGCTATTCTAGTTTAATTTTTATTATTATAATAAAATTAAAATGACAAAATTTAAACTCCATGGGATGAATAATGAAATAATTGGGATGGGTAGTGAAATTTTTTGGTATTGGGAAATTTTAAAATTTGATAAATTTATGAGTAAATGATGGAGTGGTCCTTAGATCTTTTGTTGTTGTGTGTGGTGTTATGAATTTTGTTGAAGAAAAAGTGATGGTGTTTTGAGGTTTGGAGGTAATTCATGGAGTCAGTTTGTGCCTTTTTTGAACGTATAGGATGGGATTCTGTTCAATGATATTATATACCATGTATATTCCTTGTTAATTATTATATATGTAAATACCCTCATCCATAACCTCATGTTGACACCGATATATTTTGAGAGTTTTTCCAACATCATATTGGAGAGGATGAATCGTTGAAAATCTCCTCTTTCCCGCACTCTCTCCTGGGAAACGTTTACATGCATGGGATGTAATGTGTCGAAGTAAAATGTGATCTATTGTATGTGATGTGATGACATATAACGATAAGGATTATATTATATTTTAATCCATGGTAGGATGATGGATCATAGTTGATTTCCATCATTTTAATGATACCCTACTATTTTGGTTATGGATTTGGTTTGATGTCCCATGATTCAACGGGAAAGATGTGATGAAATGGGTAGTGTTTCCTCAATGGAGATGTGATTTGATGGCTAGTTTTGTGTGGGAATTTTTATTTCCATGACATATAGAAGACATTGGAGCACCAATATGTATGAAATTATGGATGTGAAAGTAGAAAAAAGTAGGAAATCGGTTGTGGGAACTCATTCACCATATGATTCATATTATACAATTATACTTGGAATTGTTTTTCGGGGATTGTTCAATGGTGAGGATGAGAGTAGATTGTTTTTTTATAAAACATCTCAATATTATTCTATTTTTATAGTTGAATTAGTTTCCTCATTTCATATATGCACAAGATTAATTGATTACCTTATTTTGTATACATTCAAGTTCAACCTACGTATATAAAAAATATTCTTTATGTCTATGAAGTATTTTTTGGACTGATCATTACATGAATAACTTTAACTTGAGATGGTTTTTGTGTTTATTTCTGTGATTTTTTTGGGTATTCATATTGAGCATTTTATGTTTATCAACTATACTTAAGACATGATTTTTAGTATATTTTTCCACTATTTTTATTTTATTTACCATCATGGAGTTTCATGTAGTTTATTTATCATTTTTCCCAATATTATTATTATCTAGTGTAATTCCATTCATTTGTGATATATTAATTCCCTCAGTTATAGTCCCCAACCCAAGGACAATAGAATGTAGGAGTCATGGGTCATTATAAAAATTCCATTATTACCATCCTAGGAGGGGTATCATTAGGGGGGATGAGAAAGTAATATTAGAGGTGATGTTTGATAAATATGATGGAGTTTGGAATTCAACACTATGTGGATTTCATGGGTTGGAAAGTAATTGATTTCAGTTGATATTGGTGAATGATATATTCTATGGAATACCATGATGGACATGGGATTTTTATGCCCCTCCATATCCAATGCAATGAATATCAGCATACAGAATTATCAAGTTAGGTTAATCCACATTCAGGGTTATGAAGTAAGAGAGGAATATTCATCTTTCTTTATATATGTTCCTGATTGAAATTGGGTGGTTATTGGATGTTAAAATGAATTAAAAAATGTTAATAAAATTATATAAAATTGGGGTTTGGAACTCTTATTTTCACATTCATATATGACCCATAGACATCGACTGCTGGTGGTTTAAGAATTGGATTTTTCGTAATAAATTCATGTTGATTTTGAAAGGGTTGATGTAGCTAAGGATGATGATCAATGGTAGAATTGTAATTTAACTTTATATTGGTTTTATTTATGAAAATATGGGGAAAATATTCTTACTTGGATACAGATAAAGGAGTGGAAGAGTTCGAGATCACATTATATTTGATCATGGCCCCAATAGAGAATTTGGTCTTACAAAAAGATAGTAATGGGAGAGAAGCGACGTGTTAGTGGAAGATGTTTTATCTTGGTGAGAAGGAGTCAAATGTTATGTGGTGCATCATTCATAAATATTTTTGGGATGTGTTTCTTTCATCATCCAAGGAATAAATGTACAGATAGGTGTTGTACTATCATCAGTAGGGAATAATGGTAGCATAGGGGCTTTGGATCATGTTCAAGTATATGTTGTATTTTTCTTTGGTTATTTCACCAGACAAGAAGTCCTAAAAAATATGTTTTTAATAGGAACAATGACTTTTGATATAGTGAACAGTTTCTCCGATAATGTTGAAAATGTATTTAGGGGTTCAAAATATAGTGGTGGTGGTCAAGAATATGCACTCGTGAGGAGGTTTACTATGATATATAAACTAGAAGGGTTCCTCAAAGAGTAATTATGTAAGTAAAAGGTTTTAAAAACCCTGTATTTTGAGTATTCTACTACTATAAATTTTACCAATGTTGTTTCCTTTAAACCATTCTTAGGATTTTGGAATTTGTGCTTATCCCATGGTCTTTGGGATATTGTAATTTTTCTATGGTGTTTATGGACATCATCAATATAATTATATATTGTTCTTCATGATTAGTTTTGTGGAGGTGATTAAGATTAGTGCAATGTACCAGTTTCGGGTTCTTCCCCAATGGGGACCTGTACTTAGTTTGTAACATGGAATCAAGAAAATTTCCCCGAATTTCAGTGGCTACGGACTAGTAATGAGGGCCTTGGGTGTGTGATTGGGGAAACTATCCACTCATTGGCAGAGTATGCACAACAGAATATCAAATAATAAACCCTAGAGGAAGAAATAACACCATAAAACAAGTAAATATAGGATGTATAAAAGTAAATAAATAACAGGATCTCATATATAAATGATGAATGTCATATGTGTCTAGGAAAGTTTCCAAAAAAATCAAAATGCTAGAAACACATCACTAAACCAATGTACAAAAGAAACAAATAAACTTCACCATCACTGAAATCTTCATCTTGGTCCCATACTCTCCATCTCAACATCAATCATGTTCCAGAGGAAGAAGGGAGCTTTCCCATATCTACACCTACAACCATATATTCCGTTTTGGTCCAAAAGAATGTCCCAAAAAGGGTGTGCGACGAATCCCAATAGGCAACCACAACAAGATTTGTGCTGATTCGTTAGTGACAATATATATCTTGTAATAATTAAAATACCACAAGGAAACTAGGAGTACACAAAATTAACAAAATCATACAGTTAAAATTTACATTCCTTTGGATTTAATGTTCACCAATTAATCAAGTATCACAACTGGTATCTCAGAAAACTACCAAATAGGAACACATCCAAGCTTGTGTTTTTTCTTGGTAGATGTTTCACTAATATTCAATATTTATGTTATCCATCTAGGTAGCTCACACATTCTAACCCATCTGGCCATGTAATGAAATAAAATGGAAAAGACACTCTGAGAAATAACTCACCTTCAATTCCCTCTATGGTCTTTACACAACAATTGTAGACTCTCTGGGAAGCACTCAATGTCAATCCCCCCCTTTGGTCTTGTTCTCTAAACTATAGACACACTAAGGAGAACTCACTATCAATACCCCATGTGGTATCATAGCGTGAAATATAACTGACACTCAGAGGAAGCACTCAACTTCAATTCCCCCATGGTCTAACTACAGCAGGATCTCACTTCCCTATGAAATTAAATAATGTATAAAGGATATCAATCATCCCAATTTAATTCCAACTACTGCATGGCTAAACAATTCCAATGAATATCACATGCATTTAAAAAGAAAATAACTAATCAGTTCCATCCTATAAAGAAAGGCATGGAAAAAAGGTTTTCCTCGTAGTCAACCTGATCCAAACTACCATATTCATTAAAAAAAGGAAAAGAATCCATGAAGTGTTCCTTAATCATGAAATTCAACATAATAATAAAAAAACCCATAATCCAACAATTAATCTAATGATGATAAAATATGGTTCAATTTCCGTAACCAAAGATACCCTGAACATGGGTAATCATCACATTGGGAAAAAACTCAAGGAAAAACAGTGAAAGGAAACAAAATTCCTACCTTGACGTGGTACGATGAACACTATCAAATGTCTTACCTTGAATAATCCTATAACATCATAGAACTAAAAAAAGTCAAAAATGTTCAACCTATAATAACTTGAGAAATATGAGAAATCAGGAGATGAAGCTCTGGAAGAATGAAGAACTCATCGAGGGGATTCCAATATAACTGACAGAGATTGAATCAGGAAAAGGATATAAAAATGGTGGGTTAGAAAATATTCATCTCTCTAGGTCATTCCATGATGAACCAAGGCCAGAAAATGTTGATTCTGTGGATTAGACACGATCTCGGTCTAATTAGTCAGATAATAAAAAAGCACATGTTGTGTTCACTTATTTTCGACACCATATAAATGCCTCAAATGGGCCCCAGTATAGGTGATCTCCAGGTCACTTCCCATGGCCATATCTTATCCACTATACATCCAGTACAAGGATACCCACAGAATCCTGGTACATGGAGTTTATACACATGTAGATGACGTGTACATCAAAAATTTCCGAAAAACTCCCATTTTACCCAAAAACACGCAAAATCTAGATTCATACCTGAAATGAAGATTCAAGTTCATAGAAACATACACCTTAAAGATATTTATCCTTTATTTTTCATAAAAAGTTGGAAAATATGATTCAATAAATAGATCTGGCCACTATGATCGCACATCAGCCTCCTTCTCTCAATTCTCATCTTGTACCTACTCATGCTTCCATAGCAAACATACTAAAATAATGGACCGGCCATGGAGAACCATTGTGAATCAACCAATAATCTAGATAATTTGATCCTTTAACAATGTTACCAACTCTAACTCAACCTCCTTTTGTTGAAAAACAAGAGATGGGTCTAAGAAGTAACCATGTAGCTGATAAACGTGGAACATACCATGCATAAACTGATACCTATGAAGTAGAAGTATCTGATAGGAAATCATCCTGACTCTATCCAAAATCTCAAATGTCCCTATATTTTTTTTTGAAAGAATTAAATGTCTCATAATCATCATATGTTCCAACCATTTGGTAAAACGTAAGAAGACCTGATCTCTGACCTCAATATCCAGATGTCATCTTTATTGATCAACATAAGTTTTCTGGGAATACAATTAAGTGTCCATCCTCTTCCAAATCGACTCCACCAATTAAATGGTACCGGGACAAGACAAGACCCTAGCATAGCTACCCCTCATGCCTTCCCCCAACATGGGTTTGAAAGACATGGCCTACCATACACGGCCTTATAAGGTTCCATCTGAATTGCTGCCTAAAATTTGTTATTGTAGGAAAACTCTATAAGATGTATGTTCTTCTCCTAGGAACCTCAAAAATCAAGGATGCATGAATGAATCATGTCCATCAGCACCTAAATCATATGCTCTGACTAGAAATCTATCTGGGGATGGTATGTTGTACTCAAAATTACTTCTGTACCCAAATCCTTCTGTATCCCTTTCCAGAAATGTGATATTAATCTGAAGTGTCTGTCTAAAATGATAGAGAATTAAACCGCATGAAAACGTACAATATCTTGGATGTTCAACCACCCAATCTCATCAAAACTGACTATATCCTTGATCATTAAGATGTGTTCCACCTTCTTGAGCTTATCAATGACCACTGAAACTGCATCATTACCTCGAGGTGACCATGGAAAACCATTCATGAAATCCATCATGAAATAATCCCAATTCCACTCGAGAATGGGTAATTACTTTAAAAGATCTACTGGTTGTTGTTTCTCTCCCATCAACTGTTGATAGGTGAAACATCTCATAAAAATGTAGAAAAATCCCTCTTAATACCTAGCCACCATTAATGATGGTTTAAATCATGATACATGAGGGTGACACTAGGATGAACTACCCAAGATGAAGTATGAAATTCTCTCATCAGCTCCACATGTATGTCTGTTGCACCCAAACACATCTATGAAAGCCCAAGATCTCATCCTCTCCAATGGTCCATCCAGGAGTAGTTTCCTCTCTCAATACACTCTCCCATAGGACTAGGCCTTCATAATATAAAAGTTGCCTCATTTTCACTTGATCCAGTAGATTCGATGTAACAGATACAGAACAAAGAAACGTCTACCCATATATGTCCTGAACCCCCAAATGCATCTCAGAAAAACCGATCCATAAGTTACCAATCACTTTTTGACTCCTAAAATTCTGGTATATAAGTCATCCTACTAAACACATCAGCCACTATGTTGTCTTTCCCAAGCATGTAAGCAAGCTCAAAGTAAAAGGAATTCCGGTACTCAACCCACCTTCACTTTCTAAAATTAAGGTCAGGCTGAGTAAAGAAGTACTTTAGACTTTTGTGGTTAGTGAACACCACCAAATTCTCTCCCAAAATATAATTTCTCAAACAACCCAATCCATGCACAACTGCATCCAACTCGAGATCGTGTGTCATGTAATTCCTCTAAAGTGTCCTCAACTATCAAGAAATGTATGAAACAACTCCCTCCCCCCGTATAATCACTACTACTAGCCTGATACCTAATGCATCACAAAAAATGGTGTAACTCTTCAATTTCTCGGAATAAACTAGTATCAGTGCTAATGTCAAACTTCCCTTCAACTCATGAAAGGATGACTCACAATAATATGACAACTAGTACTACTCACTTGTCTTAGTTAGTTTCTTCAGTGGTACTGCTAAGCCAAAAATTTCATTAATAAAACAATTGTACTAACCAACCAGACCTAGAAAACTCAATACCGCCAAGATGTTCTTTGGATAATCTAAGGAAACTGCTGCTCTCAATTTCTCTGGGTATACCAATACTCATGTTTTTGAGATAAAATGACAATATAATTTAATATCATCCATAGAGAAGTTGAATTTTGAGAGAATGGAATATAACTACTGCTCTCATAGTGTACTCAACACGATCTCAAAATGGGGGGGCATGGTCATGTCGAGTGTGAGAGTAGACAATGATATCATCCAAGAAGACTACAACAATATAATCCATGTAAGAATGGAACACTCAGTTAAACAGTTCCATAAAAACTAAAGGCACATTTGTGAGACTGGATGGCATTAAAAAATATTTATATAAACCATACCTACTCGGAAAGGATTTAAGATTTATAAATGATGGTCTAACATGAAACTAATTGTTATGAATTCTCAAGTTAATCGTCGAGAATAATATGGCTTGTCAAAGCTGATAAAATTGATCATCAATCCTCGATAAGGGATATTAGTTCTTAACAGTCAACTGGTTATGCTTCTGATAAACCACGGAAATTATGAGGGTACCATCCACCTTCTTCGCAAACCAGACAGGAGAACCCCAAAGAGGTGTACTAGGTGAGATGAAACACTTTTTATATAACTCCACTAACTGCTTCTTGATATCATGTATATATGGTGTAGCAATCCTATAAGGAGGAATGGAAACCGGTGCTTCCCCTAGCACAAGCTCAATAGAATAGACTACCTCTCAATCTGGAGGACAGCCTAAAAAGTTTTCTGGAAAGACATTCCCGAAATGATAAACCACTGGATGAATGTCCATTTGTTATGTCCCCTGATAATCAAGATTTAGAATATAAATATCGGTTATAAAACCTCTCAACCTATGATTCTATGGTCATGATCTTCTCCCTAGGATGTCCCATTCTCCCTTATGTACAAAAAATCCTCCCTCTTGTGACTTGAAGCTCACATTATGACAATAGCAATGGACAACATCCAGGAAGGGAACTAACCAATCCATTTTGGGAATGAAGTTATAGCCCATAAACTATATTACATAAAGGTTCCATATGATGTGACACCCACCAACCTCAAGAGGTCACCCCATGAACTAATGTACACTAGCTGTTCTAGTCCGCAACGGTGTGTCCAGTTTCATGATATCTATAGAAGTGATGATACAGATCCCAAGGCACTCCACAAGAGGCATAGATAAAAATCTATTAGAAGCACCTATATTGAAAAGATCATAATCTAAAACTGAGGGAACCAAAATCCTACCTCTAACCGTAGAGGGTCTGGGTTCCTTCTACTTCTGGATATTCTCCTCTGAAAAATTCTGACTTGCAACACTACCCTATGAAGTTGTCTGAGATCCATGAGCATATCCACACTACAGTTGTCGAAAACCCTATGTCTAACCACTACGGAAACAACCACCACCTCGACATGAATGTCTTGAAGAACTCAATCCCCCAGTCTAAGGTGGAACTAGTGGTCCTACTCCAGTATTAGGAGTCGAGAAAGATCCTCCCTCACTAGCTGCTGGAAGGGGGGCAATGGAAAAATGCAAAAGATGTCCTATATTTTCACAATATCGGCATTCAACTGGGTATCTCAGGTACTAAGGCTTCTTATTTCTTCCCTACTCACACTAGTATCACACCACTTAGCCCCTAGTAAGAAAATCTCGCATACCCGAATCTCCAATCATATTCTTTCTACAATGGTTCCCACTATTAGTCAAAAGGGTGCCAACTCTAGATGTTTAACAACCCTAGACCACAACTATAGAATTGCTCAGGATGTGCTTGGTGATTGTTCCTCATTGACTATAGAAGATATAGAAGCCAACCAGAAGATGTTCACTGGAGATCATAAGTCCTTCCTAAGACCATCCTCAAACTTACTTTCCAGAAATTACTCATCACCCCCCAGAATGGGTGTGAAGTGTTTTAGCTCTATGAATCGATAAGAATAATCAATGAGTGAGATAGTATCCATCTCCAAACACATGAAATAATAGGCCCAGTCGACCCTTAAGGTCTCAGAGTTGAAGTATTCATAGAATTTATGATAGAACTCATCCCAAGACATAACTCACTAGAATCTAGATTGTGATATCACAACCCCCTTCTCTTGTCGGAATCACGTAGCATGTACGTAGCAGCATTCACCATCCACTATGGAGGCATATCACAATTCAAAAAGATAGAAAACATAGCATCCAACCATGAATTTGTAGCCCGAGTTCCTCTATCCCCTGAGATGGTGGGAGGATACTACTATGGAAAAACTAATGTCAATTATTCCATAGACTATGCATTATGTGGTGCCCTTGTAAATACTACTTCATCATAAAGAAACATTCTCAGAACTGTGGATTTTCACCACTACCCAGCATAACATCATGAACCATGATTGGTGAGGCATGATGGTCTACTAGTAGTCCCTGATATACCATTTCTGGTGTCTTATGGTTGCCCTATATATGACATACAAACAGATGATGTCATATGGGAATGACTCTACAAGGTCAAATTCACCCCTCAATTCAATATTATCATGGACTGAAACATTGATGCCAAATAAAGGAGAAGTAGAAAAAAATAATAATGCTTTTTTAAATAGTGTAACACGACATGTATACCATCCAAAAGGCATGTTCCATTACATTTTCACATGGGTTTGTACCTCTACCAACCATGGTTTTGTAACACCCATACACACAACATGTTCTCCTTGAGACACGACATGTTCGTGAATCATTCCTGCCGCCCAAGTTTTTCTACATATATAAACACACAGTTCACTCCTAGGGAACACTACGCGACGAGTTCACCCTAGACATGACATGTACCCCTTAAGATCTAACCAATCATGTCGTTAATCACACGGTCAAATACATGGGTGACTACACAGGTCATGAACTCCCAATGCAAAATGTGTTCCTCCAAACATTTACCATCCCTATGTCTCTTCCCACACTGTTAGTGCCACGATCAAGGACTACAAAAAAATGTACATACTGCACACTAAGTGTACTTAAGAAAACATTTTCTTCTTGAAGAGAAGGATACATGGAGTGTTTTTATCATCACACACAATGTATTCTGGGTTTTTCCAAATAGAAATCCTTAGAAACTACCCTTGAACCCCATAAATAATTGTGATAATCATTAATGTGCCAAATTCAGATTCATGGGGGCCCATACTCCCCTCTAATGAAATCGTGGAATCATTTTCATGTATAGAACAATGTATAATAGTCCAATAAATCACATGATCCACCAAATTCTGATCCATGAGGGCCCAAAACACCTCAGGGGCCATTGTTTGGCACCCACTCAAATAAAATATTAAATTTTCCAATACCATATGAAGAGATAAATTATTATATCACTCCAACTATAAAAAAATAATTAATATCTATCCCAACATCTATCACAAGAACATGAAATTAGAAATGCATACTAAATATCCTGAAAAAATTCAGGACAAGTGTTCTCAAGAAAATGAGTATATAATGGATTGGATGGAGTGACCTCATCTCACTAGGTTGAAATAGAAATAGAACCATAATGATATATATCATAATATAAAAAATTTTGTGAATCACCCAATGGTGATAGAAAATCAAATATAAAAATTGAAAAACCAAAAAAAAATTCAACAACCAAGATAATGTGGTTGTTCCTTGTACACGGGATAGCTACTCCCGGGCATAGCTTATTACCAACTACCTATTCCTTATTATCCCATTCTATATGCTCCAAATAGTAAGACAAATCAAAAAATAACTTCCTCTGATACCACTTTGTAACATCCTGGTTCGCCGTAACACCCAAAGGTGCCCCGTACCAGGTTGGTCACATGGCTTCAAGCGCATTTTCCCGAACCCCAAATGCTTCTGACTAGAATTGAGGGTCTTCGGTGTTATAGCTGGGAAACTATGACCTTATTTTAAATGTATGAATAGTGTAATAAAAAATATTAAATATTATAGAGTGCAATCATACCATACAACATGTAAAAATAGGAATACTGAAAGTAAATAAAAAACTAGAGCCCATATATAAACGATTCTTGTCACATGTGTCTAGGAAAATAGCAATACAATTAAAAATGTTGGAAATATAGTGCTAATTCAACATAAAAAAGAAACAAATAAACTACAGTAACCTCCCACGAATCAGCTTAGTCCATTATCTCAAACTCCACAGCAATCAAGTACCTGAGGACGAAGGGCGCTTTCCTTATTCTACACCTACAACCATATAATCTAATTTGGTTTAAAAATATGACCAAAAATGGTTGTGAGATGAATTATATTAGGAAAAACCCAAAATATTTGTTCCTAACTTTCAGTGAGTATATATAGTATGTAATAATGGAAATGAATCAAGGAATCAAGGAGTACACAAAAGTAACCAAATCCTACAGTTTCCATTTACATTCATTAGCATTTAATGTTCATCAGTTAATAAAATATCACAATAGATATCTTAGAAGACTATATAATAGGACCGAATCCATGCTTGTGCATTGTCTTGGAAGATGTATCACAAACATTGAATATTTACGTTAACCCTCTGGGATGCTCTCATACTTTATCCTCTCTATCCATGTAATGAAATCAAAATGAAAAGACACTCTGAGGAAGAACTCACCATCAATAACCGCAAAGGTCTTTCACAACAACAACATAATATTTGGGAAATCAATCAATATCCATTTTTCTTATGTTCATTCAACATAAAATATGGACACTCTAAGGGATCACTCACTTTCAATCTCCCATGTGGTCTCATAGTGTGAAATATAATAGACACTCTAAAGAAGAACTAAATGCCATTTCTCCCTATGGTATAACTACACTAGGTTCTCACAGCCCTATGTAATTAAAAAAATACATAAATGATATCAAACATCACAATGTAATATCAAATACTAAATGGATAAAAAATTCCAATTCATATCACTAGCATTTAACAAGTAAGAAAAGAAAATCAGCTATATCCTATCAAGAAAGGAATGGAAACAAAGTTATCCTCATAGGCAACCTAGACCAAACAACCCCAATCATCAAAACAAGGAAACGCACCCATGGGGTTTCATTAACATGAAATACCCTAGACATGGGTAATCAACACTTTAACATATAAAACTCACAGACAATCAACTAATGGAAACAAACATCCAACCTTAATGTTGTATGATAAACATTGTCGAACTTTGGCCCAGGAATTGGCCTAAAATTTCGTAGATCTACAAAATCATAAAAAATATTCAACCTCGAATAACTAGAGAAGGATTAAAAATCATGATAATAAGCTTTAGATGAAGGAATAACTCACCGAAGGGATTCAAACACACCCACCAAAAATTTAATAGGACCATAGATAGAGAAATAGTGGCTCAGAGATGATTTTTCACTCTCATTAACTCCTAGAAGAACCAATAATAGAATAAGATTATTCATAGGATTAGACATGAGCCTCAATGTCCAGTAAAATAAAATAAAAAGTACATTTCATGTTCATTAAAAGGATATTCCGTGTACATGCCTCAACTAACCCTTACATTAGATAGTATCCAGGTTGCCTCACTTGGCCATGTCTCAACAATTACATGTCCAATACACCTCCACCAATAGAAACCAGGAACACGGCATGTACTCCCATGTACACAATGTGCACATATAAAAATTTCTAAAAACCCCCATTTTTCCCAAAAACACCCAAAATCATGATCCATACCTGAAATGAAGATCTGGTTTCCTACAATTAGAGTCATCAATGACAATAATTACTAATGATTCCATTTCAATAGTAGTGGAAGTAGTCTTATACATTTCCATAAAGATATTGGGTAGGAATATTTCTACCTCAAGATGTTCCTCATGTTTAAGGACAATTAACTAAGAAAAGTTATAGAGAAATTAATTAAGAGAGGAGAAGAGTACCATGTTGTATTATGTTGTATATAGTGGAGGATAAAACATTAGAGGGTCAATATATTTTCATAGCTTTGATTAGATTACATTCAAACATTTTTTGTGATTTTTTATTCTAGATATTCACAATCCTCTTTTGTACATACATGACTCCATATACCAGGACTAAATGTAAAGAATCTTCACAATCTATATGTGTTAACTATTACAGTTATATTCAAGAAAAACATGTTTAATGTGTGAAGGGGGTGTGGAATGGTGATGGAACAACATTGATCCCATGGGGATATTTCCATGCTATTGGTAGAACTACACAGTGTAATTATCATCATAAAATGGTCATGTTATATACATTATTTTATCAAATTCTTCTATGAGATAGTCATTTTCATGGATGTGGATTGCCAGTGTGTGGTTTTTATTTCCTGGAGTAGTTCTTAGGTGGGTAGTATATGTGAATAATTATTTATTTCAGTGGTGGCCGTGTTATCTATGTAATTTGTGGATGATGAGATAGAGGAGTCTCTAATGGTTTCTAATGTGTTTTTAGTTTTTTTACTTATGAGATTCTGACACTACCCCATAAATGTGATGTTGAGATCATGATAGATGTAAAACAATTTTATTCTGTGATTTTAATAATTATTTACATGAAGACACCCTCTAATATATGGGATATTATGATTAATATAGGTCATCTAGTGTTTAAGTGTTTTATCCATCTTGGTGTTTCTTCTTGGGGTACTCCATTAATATTTTCTAAGAAGACAGACGGTGGTCTATGGATGGGTATAGTCTACCAAAGGTTGAATCTAATGAAAATCATGAATAGATATCATGTTACATGTATTGGTTATATTTTATACCAGTTGAGAGGGGAATGTCGGTTTTCTATGATAGGCCTTCAATTTGGATTTTACTAGTTGAGGGTGAAAAAGGACAATGTTTTGAGGACTAACTTCAGATGTATGTATGAGATCATAAAGTCCATTATCATGTTTCTTGTGTCTTGAACCACTGATATCTGTTAATCGGCCCCATGAACTTCACGTTCCATTAATTAATGGACTAATACATAATATTACTCATTTAAAACATTCTTATATAATTGATGTTAATGAAGGAGAAGGCCTATAATCTCAAATTTCTCTTCTGAATTCTTTGATGTTATATGTTCTATAAAACATTATCTAAGTGAATGTTGTTTCCATGATAGGTGTACTTAATTGGGAACATATTTCCTCTATACAGTGTGGTATTTGACATTTCGATTGTGGAGATAATGTTTTTATGGTAACCACTAAATAATGTGGAAGTTTTTCATAGTCTCATTTGGAACACATGACATTATTGGAGGTTCATGTATTAATTTTCCAACATTGTGACAACATTTACAGCTTTGGAAAAGAAGGACCAAAAAATTTTCTTAACAGATCATTATTAAAAAGAATTTTACTACCTGAAGTGTAAATTTATATTTTCTCTAGTGTTGTAATTTCAAGTGGAAGGATGATTCATTAGTTTTTTTGTGATGTTTACCATATACGATTAGGATATGTCTTAATGCACTAGTATGTGGTGATATATTATGTGTATAGAATTTTACATCCCAAAAATAGTAACTATTACACGCAGGATTTGGAGTTACAATATGTAGTATTTTCACTGATTATGTTTGTACAATACCTCTATGGGTATATATTTATTGTGTTTGTGGATAAAAAGTGATTTAGATATATCTCATCTCAGTTTGAACTGGATCTAAAATAGTTATGGTGGATGCAGTTTCATTAGAATTATGAAATTGATAACTTCTACACCACAATATAGGGGAATATATTATTTTAAACACTGAGCAAGAATTCATGGAAGATAGTCATTCAGGAATCTAGAGACACATAGAGGGTGATGGGGGAGTTTCAAACCCTACGCCGAGATTCGACGGAGGGTAATGTGGGAGGTTACTTGTTTCAAAGGAATATTTATTATTCTATGATAAAGATGGTGGTGGAGTCTTAGTGCAGATACATGGAGTTACAGGTGACATGCAGTCATGTTTTTCATGGTGACGATATATACGGTTGGTTGAAGGATGGTGGAACCAAATGATGTGTTAGAGGAACTTGTGGGTTTCTGTAGTGATGTGTGGTGGAGTCCTTCATGGATTTCATAGCCCACCCAATTCAATAAACTCAATAGTTTCTAAGTTATAACTAGGTTTTAAAAATCATTTTTTGTGTAATTGGATAAAATGGGCAGTGGAGAAATTTGGGTCTCGATGCTTTGTTTTCTAGGTGGGTAATAGAAAAACTCAGTGTTCCTAGTGGGTGTTTTAGTCTTAGGATTTTCCCTAGTTGAAATGGGATGATAACAGAATGTATTTCATGATTGGTTTACCTAAAACACTAGGTGTTTATGATTATATTTGGGTAATCGTGGAATTGTTGATGAAATTGGGAAATATCATAGTGATCTTAGAGTAGGCCTTTGTGGATGGTTTTTTTAGATGTTATGTGCTTTAGGTTTTGTAACACCATGGAATCCCTTGTTCTATTATATAATATTGGGATTCTTATATTACCTCATTAGTCAAGAGGGTATTACAAAATGGTTTTGACAGTCAGTTACACATTAACACTACATTCCACTATCAGATGGATGGGAAGAGATATCAGACTATCCTTACACTAGAGTTTATTTTGAGGTTGTGAATAATATACACCAGTAAATCATTATAAAGTATCCACTCCTTGGATGATAATGACTATAATAACTATTTCCACCCATCCATCGTCATCACCCCATTTGATTATTTTTATGGTATGTTGTATCATTCATAATTGTTCTATTAAAAGGTTGTAGAGTCAAAATTTCTCGTTCATAATTTGTTATAGGGGACAAAACTTTATTAGGCCATTCATGATAAGTTTAAAGATTCACAAAATTAGTATATGTATTATGAAAATCATAAGAGGAGGCCCATGGATTTTTATGTTGGAGAATATATGTTATTAATGGTTCCCCCTTGATGTGGGAAGCATAGGATTTTACGGTGTGTAAGGAAATGAACAAGTTTTTGATCTTTCTATGGTGTTGGTGCACATTAGTGATATAGACTATCAGTTGTCACATCCACCACAACATGAAAATATTCCTGGAAGAATACACATCTCACAGCTCATTTGGTATCTTTACCATTTCACTGATTATATTTATAGGGGAAAGATGTATATTGTGGGTGACACAACATTCATGGAGTTTCTAATAAGGATCCATGAATTTTTAGAGTTCATATTTTGTAGATGGAACATTTATTTGGTTCTTGGATTGTGGAGGCATGGTGGACTAGATTAGAGTACTTATGAGTATGAGCTACTGATGTTTTCCATATACGCATAATAGATTTTATTTTCCCCCTTTTCATTTTTCTATTTGTCATTGATGATGTAATGTTTGAGTACTTATTTTCTATGAGATGTGAATATTTCTTGTTGAAAGGATGTTTGTTTAAATTCATGAGGAATACAAGGATTGGATTTCCTGATTCCTATTCAATATGCATTAGACATTGACATAATTAAACTAGTATGTGTGAATCAGGGCCTCCTAAGGTGGATAATATCATTACTTGGATGATTGAATTAAATGAATTGTGTGATTTGTTATCTTTTTTTTATATTTGGTGATTGAACCCTTAGGATATATGGGTGATGTGGATTTTATACTGGTAGTTTTGTGATGGGGTTGTTTCTAGTGGGGTTGATGGTAAATTTGGGTGTTTGTGGATTTTTGGGATGTTTGGGGGACACATTTTTTTGGTCTGCGCGTTTATATATATATATTTATATATTAGTTGAATGAAGATCATTGATATGTATCTTGAAGTGGTTTTTATTATTACTTTTAACACTATTATTCCATTTTGGTTTTGATTCTTGAGGGGGAGAGTATTGAGTAGTTTTTGGTATATTCCCCAGGCCTTCTGCTATGTTACATTGCATGAATACTGTGTTAGAGGCTTTCAAGAAATTCCACATGACTTTGGAGGGGTGAAGGATAGGTCAGTACTGGAAAATAAATATTCGAGGATCCATATTTCATATAGCCATAATTGTTTCCATAAGATTAACCATTATATCATTTGAGGGATATATTTTATGTAGAAGAAGATGTATATTCTTTAGGGGTTACATCCATTTAGTGGGTATTTGTTTCATGGTGACATGGATGTAGTGTAATCCCCTACCATTAGGTGATGGAAGAATAATGGAAAAAAATTATAGCATAGGGGGTGATCGAGTGGTGTTTGGTGCTTCTACCAATTTTTGCATATCTATATCTTCTATATGGGCATACAATATAGCCTCTTCCTAGTTTCTATATATCAATGGCATGATAGTTTTGGTTGAATAGTAAAACCATCCTATTTTATTTGATCAGCAGAATTTTTATAAAAGCATATCATGGAGGCCAATTTGAATTGTAGGGTTTCAGCATAGTGAGGGGTGTTACACGATGGTCCCATTGGTTTAAATGTTCTACATCATGGTCATGCAATTTTCACCAACATCTTATTTTTTTATTATTGGTATAAATTCCCATATTCTCTCTAGCACAAACGTTTTTCTTCTCTTTATACCATTTATTGGGAGACTCAATAACATCTCAAGGTGTCTTTATAGCCCCCCTTCAGTGGATTTCAATCTAACCATTGTGGGTTGATGTGTGGAGGTTTAAGTGAGTTATACTCCTTGTTTTATCCTAGTTTATTCATGTTTCTTCATCGAATAATAATACTATATTGATAAATTATGTATTTTCTCTTTGGTAATGGGTTGATATAGTTGTTTTATTCTTGGATGGTAAGGTGTTCTTGTTTTTTTCATTTTTGGTGGTGGCCTTAATCTTATTCCAACCATGCACAAAAACCTAAAAAAATTGTTTATGGTATGGAATCCCTCATTTGTCACCTTTGTGTATATATTAGGAGGGTTTTACTCTTAATCATCTATGGAAAGATAGTTTTTTCCATCATAATAAATATAATAAAATTGGTTATTAAAATTGAAATGGAACTTGAATTATTTCAATATCTTTACATTTTAAGATAATATTTTTTATTTTGGGATTATATAGTCCAAATTCGAGGATGAAAATTGTTTTCCTTGGAGGGGGTTTTTTGTCCTGATTTGAAAATTGATGTTGAACCATGTTTCTCATATTTGTTAACACCACATTAAATGTAATTTTCTAATAACATGTGTCTAATTAGTGTAATTATTCCCTGGTATAATAATGTATAGTGTGACAATTGAATTAATATTAATAAGTGGAATAAATGATGTCACCTTGTGAAATATGAAATATTGTGTTTTGATGTGTGGATGTGTTATGCGGGGATGAAAATTTTTGGTGTGGTCATGATATGGTGTGGTCATGTGTAGTTGTAGTGTGGAGTGGTTATGTGAGGATTTTTGTGGTAATTATTTGTGGCAGTTGGGGGAATAGTTGTTGCGATGTGGTTGTGTTAATGAGGTAGTGGTTGTGCCTAAGTCATAGTAGAAGTGTGGGATGGTTTTCATCGAAATGATTGAGTGGTGTTCATTGTGTTTTGATGTGTTTCTCTAGTTTCCTGTGAAGTATTACAATTAAATGATAATTTTGAAATTCTAATGGAATGGACTGAATAATGATTTTAAAGGAACATATAGTGGAATTGGTTGGTAATGTGAAATTTTAAAAATATTATATTTATAATCGATGGGTGGAATATGGAATGTGACTTGTGTCTTGTTGTGTGGTTGTGTACCTTTAAATTTTGTAGAATCAGGGGTGTTTTAGTGAGTTTAGTTGGTAATTTTATGTGTTTATTAGTTTCTTGAAATGGACGCAAATGTTGTGATCATTTTCTTTGATATTTTATTCCATGTATATCCCATGTGTTATTTTATATATGCACACCACCCGCATTGATCTTTATATGTACTCCTCCATATATTTTTGTTTTTTTTCACATGAATTCTTGTGGTGAGAATGGATGGTTGGATACCCAAACATTGTCACTCTTTATTCTATGTGGAATTCAAATTCAAGGGGTATGATTGTCAGAAGTCAAAAGTTCACTCTCAAGATATGATGTGGTGATATTATATAAGATGAATTATTGTGGGGGTCATGGATTGTAGGAGGAGGGAATAAGGATTATGTACATCATGTTCACAGTATTATACTATTCTGGTTATCAATGGGGGTTATTGTCCTAGTTTCTTTATGTGAGATGTGATATGATGGATCATGTGTCTTATGTGAGATGTGATGTGATGTCGAATTATACATTGGATGTTTTGTAGGATTTAATTTTTTGATGATATAGGAATGTTAGGATGTATGACATTGGTGTGTGAGATTAGAAAGTTTGTAGAAAAGTGGTGTGTGATTCCATTTATCAATATGCTCATTATTAATTTATTATACATTGTTTTTTTATTTAGTGAGTATTTCAGGGTGAGGATGGGATTGGATAGGTGACCATATTAGGTATTATTGGTTTAGTTATTTGGTAACTGATTTATTAGTAACCTTATTTAATATGAACACAATAGACTTTGGCTACCCTTATGAGTATACATATATTCTCACTGTATGTGTGTAAAAACAATTTTTTCGGTTATTAGCTGGATTTTATTGGACTATGTTGTATATTACAATCTTGAAGCATGTGATAATTGTTTTTTCCCTACCATATATGCTATTTTTTTATTCACTCAGAGTCTATTATCTGTATCTGTATTATATTATACTTATATTGTGGGATGGTTTAGTTTATTTTTTTTATTTTATGTAATGGAGTTTCATGTGGATGATTTATTATCTCATTATCCAATTGTTATAGATAATAATCCCACATGTTTGTGATATTTCTATTCCATCAATTATATTCTTCAACCCCGAGCCTACTATCGGTGGGACTCGAGGTAATTATCCCTCTTATTTTAATGGCAGCCAAGGAGGGGTCACTAGTGCAGAAATCGTTTTTTACATCACCATTTTTTACGTCGGTTATTTGATAACCGACGTAAAAAATGCGTCGATATCGGGTTTTTTACGTCGGTTAGAAAATAACCGAAGTAAAAAAAACCAAAGCGAGGGAGCTTTTTTACATCGGTTTTAAGATAACCGACGTAAAAAAGCTAAAAAATAGTTTATAACGTCGGTTATATAATAACCGACGTTATAAAACATTTAAAAAAATTAAAGCCCGTGTTCTGTCATTTACGATTTTTCGATTGACAGTCGTCGGCTCGTCTCTCTCTCGCGCGGTAAACCCTAATCGGCCCGTCAATCGCCTGCATTAAACTCATTTTGGCTTCATTGTTTATCTTCTTTACTCCTCTCGGATCTATCATCTCAACTCGCGACATTCATGTAAGCCTTCCACGAATTTATTTCGTTCGTTTTTGTTTCGATTCTTGATGTGCTTTTCGTTCGTTTTTGAATCTCGTGGAATTTTTTGTTATTGCAAATGGTTATTATGTCCATTCAACTCGCAACATTCAACACACAACATTCAACTCGCAACATTCGAGTAGGTGTATTTTGGATAAGACTATTTATAACTGTTATTCTAGATTTTCATTCTAATATATGCTTTACGATTCTATAGTACAATGAAAAAGTTGATTCATTAAAGCTTCTTAAACCACTTATACTTCATCTTTTATTCTGAAATACGAATCAGTAACAACTCCAATATGATCGCTATATTGATCTATCTAAATACCAGCAACTTCATTACGAGCAACCTCTTAAGTATCTAAATAAATCAATATCTGATAAAAATATTACTATGACCATGAGAACATAGATATTTGACTTCACAACCATTCAAATTATTCAATCATTTAGAAAGAATAATTAATTTTAAAACATTGACGATTAGCTTCAGAAAAATCTGAAAAATAATGGGTGGTACTGTAACGTTCCATTCTTCCATCAACATTATTATTTCCTACTTAGCTGGAATGTGTCTTTCTAGATGAAGATTGGTAGTACTTATTTTCATAAAATCATATTTTTAATATGATTGTCCAGAAAATGATTTTCATGATTGAAATTGGACCAGGTACAATCGGTAATACAAATCCTTAAAATTTCATTCAACATTCTTACATCATAATATTTTTTCAAAAAATTATGATTTTTAGAACTCCTAGATCAGAAAACCATCATCTGTTTTCATCTTCATTCATAAAAATATCAATTCATACCTATTACAATCAAATATTTCATTCTAGACTCATGGTGAGTCTGATAATACATTTCTTCTTTCAGTCATCTCCTAAAAATGATGGACCTTTTCATGCAATGTGTTTCTTATTTCTTGAATATGATGGTATGTACGATTTTCAACAAAACCAAGTGAGGTGATTTCTTTTATTATTAATAATTCATAAAAAATTAGAATACCTAAATATTATTATCATCCTTTTCAGATTTTTCATTATAAAAAAGGTAAAGGGTACTTTCTTTTCAATCTCAAGTAAAATTATATTTTTTATAAAGGTATTTTCTATCTAGGTAGAAATAATTTAACGATAATTAGATTGAATTAGGTATATTATCTTATCTTACCATCCAAACACATTTTTATGTATTAATAATTATTATGTTTTGTAAAAAACATTATGACCCCCATTTCATTTTTGTTAGTTAATTGATCTATGAAAGTGTTATAAATGATTTGATGATCACGATTCACACATATATATGGTTAGTCATTATGTGACATTTGGGTCCATAATATCCTTCTAATGCATTCGACAATGCATTATATATCATAGATCAATATGGGATACAGATGGTTATACCATGTCCAATGTGTTATGTGATGTGTCTCGTAAGAAATATTATAATAAATTATAGGAAAGGTGATTAACATATCCCAATATGAGGTGAATGAAACTATGTTTTCCCTTGAAATAGGTTATGACTTATATGATTATGTTTGTTCCACACTCTTATGTTATTCCACATACCAATGTTGTGAGCTTGGGAATAAGGTTTTTTAAATCATGTTCCCACTATCATATAAATCATGTCTTATGTTATGATAAAATTGTTATACTTGGACTCAGGTTTTATGATCTATGAGTATATAGAACTGTTTCACTTATCTTTTTGATCATGTGCTTTGTGTATGCTCTTATACCCCCATGGATATCTTTTTATGAGATTAGATATTATATTTATATATATCATGTTTACCCATAATGAGTATCGTAAATCAAAACATTTATTATTTTCATTCCCTAAGTTATAAAAATAAGTATTATGTAGGATGATTCAAAAATTTAATCTGTGAGATGAGTTGTTTTATGTGTGAAACCCAGGCCAAACACATATGTATTTTTTTATTGGTATTAAATATATATAGTTTGACATATACTTTTTTTTACATTACCATGATATTAACATTACTTTTTATAAAGAAATATTAATGTCCTTAGATTATATATCTGATCAAAAGGATATAGTAATTCTAATATATAATAAGAATGATCAGATAATATGACAATATTATTAAACATAAAAGAAATGGTCTATATTCATATTTCTAACATGACACTTACGATGTATAGCTATTTTGTGTTGGGTACTTATGAAAACTACTACTACTTTCAAGATTTTGGCACTTGAATGTGTTGAGTACATTAGATCATAATGATTGAACAACAAGAATGAATAACACATGTTATATGCTCCATTAGGTATTCCTATATTTTAACATGTTTATTAGTATATTGGCATGAGATTATTATAAATGTGTATCATCTGATCATATTCACTTATTCCAGATAAAAATCATTTTTTTATGTTTTATTGATGTATATTTTATTTGGAGAATCATTAGATGTCATGGTTTTCATTGATTCAATGAAATTTAAAACTATTACATCTAACTATATTTTGTTTTAAAAATAATATTCAAGTATATTTTTTTAAATACCTGTAGATTTGTTTTATATTTTAAATTTTTTTACATTCAAATTATGATTTTTTTCATATAAACAAGTATTTGTCTTATCTTAAAAATATATATTTTTTGTTGATATTTGTTATAGGCAATAATGATTCGAAGTTGGATTACGGCACATCGAATGGGTAATGAATTTGAGGAAGGTGTTGATGTCTTTTTGGAATTTACAAAACGAAATGTTACAAGTAGTGACATTTTTTTCTATCCATGCCTGAAATGTTTCAATATGAAGAAGTTGAAAAGTAGAGAGATAAAAGATCATCTGATATGTCATGGTTTTAATCCGAGTTACAGCCCTTGGATTTGGCATGGTGAAACTAGATTGAATGTCACTGATGATGATGATTCACAAGATGGTAACTCCGAAGGAATTGAAGAAATGATTCGCGATATTGTAGCAGAACAAATTGAGATAGAACCGACAGTTGCACGTCTATATGGTGATGCTGAAAAACCATTATATCCCGGTTGTACAGATTTAACGGTTCTGTCGGCGGTGTTAAGATTGATTAACCTGAAGGCAAGGCATGGATGGAGTGACAGAAGTTTTACAGAGCTGCTACAATTGATGAAAGACATTCTTCCAAAAGATAACAATCTTCCAGATTCACATTACAAAGACAAGAAAATATTATGCCTGATGGTATTGGGATACAAGAAAATACATGTCTGTCCGAATGACTGCATTATATATAGGAAGAAATATGAATTTCTTTCAGAGTATCCAAAATGTGGGACATCATGGTATAAGGTGAAAGAAAAATCACAGAGTGATGTAGAGATTACAAAGCTCCCTTCAAAGGTATTTTGGTATCTTCCTATAATTAATCGTTTCAAACATTTATTTGCTAATTCACATGATGAATAAAGGTTAAGATGGCATGATGAAGAGCAGGTATGTGATGGAAAAATACGCCATCCAGCTGATTGTCCACAATAGAAGAAAATTGATGCGCAGTATTCTACATTTGGAAATGAAATAAGAAATCTCAGACTAGGGTTGTGCACAGATGGAATGAATCCATACCGAACACTCAGTAGCACACATAGTTCATGGCCAGTTTTATTGGTAATTTACAACCTCTCTCCTGAAGTTTGTATGAAGCGCAAATATTTCATGTTGAGTACAATGATCTCTGGTCCAAATCAACCCGGTAATGATATTGATGTTTACTTGTCACCGTTGATTGATGATTTGAAACTGTTATGGGCTGATGGTATTAGGTTGTATGATTCTTATAAAATGGAATATTTTCAACTGCATGCAGTGCTTCTGTTCAATATAAATGACTTCCCAGCGAATGGAAATTTGTCTGGATACAGTGCTAAAGGGCATAAAGAATGTCCAATTTGCGAACAACAGACGTCCTATTATCAATTGCATCATGGGAGGAAAACAGTGTACATGGGTCATCGAAAGTTTTTCCCTATGGAACACCCTTATAGAAGTCTAAAAAAGGCATTTAATGGCTCACAATAATTTGATAATGCTCCAAAACCTTTATCCCCTGATCTTTATTTTGAGAGGGTGAAAGACCTTGACGTGACATTGGGAAAGACACAGAAATCTGGTAATGATAGACATATTTGGAAGAAAAGGTCAATTTTTTTTTGAGCTACCATATTGGAGGTATCATGAAGTTAAACATAATATTGATGTCATGAAAGTGGAGAAGAATATCTGTGATTCATTGATTGGAACATTGTTAGATATTAAAGGAAAGACTAAAGATGGGTTGAATGCAAGATTAGACTTACTATCAATTGGAATATGTTTGGAGTTATATCCCACTCCTAAAGGAAGACAAACATTTCTTCACCCGGCTTGTCAAACATTATCGAAGAGGGAGAAACATAGCTTTTGTCAATGTCTTCATGATACCAAAGTGCCTCAAGGTTATTCTTCTAATGTAAAAATTTTTGTCCCATTGAAGGACTTGAAGTTGATAGGTATGAAATCACATGATTGTCACGTCATGATGCAACAAATTCTACCAGTTGCATAGCGTGGAATATTGCCCATTCGTGTCAGAAAGACTATAATGAAGTTGTGTTATTTTTTCAATTCAATTTGTAACAAGGCGATTGATGTGAATGCTTTGAACATTTTGGAAAAGGATGCAATTTTTATACTTTTTCAATTGGAAATGTATTTTCCTCCAACATTTTTTGACATAATGGTGCATTTAATGATTCATCTGGTTCGAGAAATAAAGCTCTGTGGACCTGTATATCTTCGTTGGATGTATCCTTTTGAAAGGTATATGAAAATATTAAAGGGGTATGTTAAAAATCTATATTGACCTGAATCCATCATTATTGAAAAGTATATTTCTGAGGAGGTAGCAGAGTTTTGTACGAGCAACTTGGCTGTGGCGCAACACATAGGTTTGCCTCAATCTCGCCATGAACGAGTTAATAATGAGGGAAAGGGGATTCGCGGCTTGAAAGTCAAATCATTTTCAGCTGAACAGATGAAGAAGTTAGAATCATACATCTTGAATAACATAGCTGATGCTCAACCATATATCACATTGCATATTAATGAGTTGAAACAATGTCATCAAAAGAAGAAAGAAATGTGGATTTTGAATGAGCACAACAAAACGTTGTTGTCATGGATTAAAAAGACTTTGCTTGGTAGATCAGATGTCTTAGAGACATTAAAATGGATAGTGGGTGGTCCATGTTTAAATGTGATAACATGGTCTGGTTATGACATTAATGGTTATAAATTTCATACAAAAGGCCAGGACAACAGAAGTGCAGTTCAGAATAGTGGTGTATTGGTGTTTTCAGAAGCAATGCATTTTTCGAGTGCTAAGGACAAAAACCCAATTTCTGCATCAAATTCATATTATGGAGTGATTGATGACATATGGGAGGTTGATTACTTTAAAATTAAAGTTCCCATTTTTAACTGTAAATGGTTTAACGATAACAACAGTGTCAGACAGGATGAATTTGGAATGACACTTGTTAATCTGAATAGATTGGAAGACACAGTTGATTCTTTTATAATGGAAACACATCCAAAAAAAATTTTATGTAGTAGATCAATCAGATATGCAGTGGGCTGTTGTTTTACAAGGGAAAAAACAATATGTTGGTGAGGATGAACTTGATGAATATGCTGATTTATTTGAGATCCCTACTTCAATGGAAATATTAACAGAACATAATGAAAATCATGTTGAAGACATAGTTTGTGCCATAAGGAACGATCACGACGAAGGAATTTGGGAAAACAATCCATCTGTACATTCCTAAAATTACAGGTAACATATGTTTATTTCTTGTTTACATTTATTTTTTCCATAAATGTTAGATATTGTAAGTTTTTTATTTATTAAAACATGTTTTAAAATAAAATAATTATATGTTTTTGTTTGTTTTAAGTTTGTTTAGTTTACTTTATCATGTTCATAACCATTACATGAATTTTAAAATGCTTATTTTTGTTCACTGGCAATTACTTTACCATGTTTAAAATGTTTACCAGGTTTACCATTTTTACCATTTTTACCATCTTGACCATCTTGACCATCTTGACCATCTTTTCCATCTTTACCATTGTTTAACATGCATACCATATTACCAATGTTTACTATTATGTAACATAGTACACTTTTCTATTTTCTGATTACAGTAGTATTAAAATATTTGAATTTTTATATTTGTTCACTAACAATTACTTTACCATGTTTACAATGTTTACCAGGTTTACAATTTTTTCCATTTTTTACCATCTTGACCATCTTGACCATCTTTTCCATCTTTACCATTGTTTAACATGCTTACCATATTACCAATGTTTACTATTATGTAACCTAGTACACTTTTCTATTTTTTGATTACAGTAGTATTAAAATATTTGAATTTGTATATTTGTGAACTGACATTTGTTTTTTTGATTTGAAGGATAATGACAGATCATTCAGATGATCAACCATATGATTCTGGAGAGGAGCATATTGTTGGTCATACCTCTGGGGATGAACATTCACATGCTCCTATGACGACAAATAGTTCAAAGGTTGGTAAACGTGGTTGCACACGTTTAGCAAAATCATCACTTTCCCGTATGCAGGATCAGAGGATAGTAGTTGTGTTTGATGATGATGATATTCCTAGAGGTCCGAATGCCAATGATTTTAAGAGTTTTGTTGCAACACAGGCTAAGACCAAAGTAAGAATTCTTTATGATGATTGGAGAGGTGTGGATAAATTGATTATCTCTCAGTTGTGGGAGACTATTTTGGTAAGATCTTTTGTCATTGTTTGACCATTATTTTAATGTTTCTAGTATATATAATATGTTTAACCTCTTATTTATCATATGAAATTTGATATTCCTGACACTGGAGGAGTCAGGAAGAAATGCTTATCATTGGCTGCCAGGAGATGGAGGGATTTCAAATCAACCCTCTGATCTGATTTCATTTATGGTCATAGGAGTCATGACAATCCATGTCGTATATATCCTTTTATAGATGAAGACACATGGAGATAGTTTTTTGAAAGTAGAAAAAAGAGTCATTTCTGGTAAGGGAAATGTAAACATTTATAAACTTTCTTATATAAATGATTTTATTAATGTTTTGTTAATGATTTCTTATTCTTAAATTACAACAAACAAGGAATGCTCATTACGAGATCCAATCTAAAAATGTATACCCTCATAGTTTATCTCGGGGAGGGTATACATTATTGGAAGAAAAAATGATAGCGGAAAAATTTCAACAACTAAGAGCTGAGTCTTCAAGCATTGGAGAGGTGGCCCCTCCATCCCCTCCATCTAGACATGAAAAATGGAAGAGAGCTCGGAAGAGAAAAAAAGGGAAATATCTTTCGGAAGAATCGAGAATCGTAGTTGAGAGGATTGTAAGATATCTATTAAATTTATTTAAGTTAACTTTTTTCTTCATATAAGTTTCAATCATTACAGAAATGTTCAATTAATTAATACAGGACTCTATTGAGGAGCAGAGTTCAGAGGGGACATTTACAGCTACTGGGAGGGAAGATATTTTATTTGCAGCATTGGGAAGACCCGAACATCCTGGTCGTGTAAGAGGATATCCGGCAGGTGTATCGGTAAGAAAAGTGTTTCCACGTTCTTCAAATTCTAACATTGAGGGGGTTTATAAAAAAATAGAATCCGTGGAGTCTGAAGTTCAAAATATTAATGCGACGATGGAAGGCAAGATTAGAGATTCGGTGTAGTCTATGTTTGCAGAAATGCAAAGACAATTTCAGACTGCAGCTCCCACTCCTCCACCTCCCCCTGCAGACCCGATTATTTATCCTCCACCTCCTCCAGTAGCTCCCACTCCCCCACATTAGCCTGCGGATCCCATTTTTTATCCTACGCCTCCGCCGCAGCTTCCTACATATTGCGAGTTGTATGTTGATGATTCTCAACATCATATAGTAGCATACAGGTTGGTATATTGTATAAGAGATGCAGTTCATCATAAACAATTAGAGGTAGAGAATCAGAGGGTCACTGTACAGGATATTATAGATAGATCAGCTCGGGTACCAATACCTACAGATGAGGTGGCGACAGTTGGATAGAGGATCAGCCATTTTTTAGTTTGGCCATCCAGACTTCTTCGACTCATTACCATAGAAGTATGAATGTTATAACTTTTATTTTATTATTTATTAAAGTTGTTTTATCATTTGAAAACTACTATAATTCTCAATTTTTTTCACAGGAATACTTCAAAGGTAAAGAAATACTATATAGACAATAACAAAGACAACAGGCTATGACATCAGATACAGATTCCAGTGGTCTTGACAGATTGTCAAGATATTCACATTTGTTGTTGGGTTTTTATGAGTTTCCCATGGAATATCATGTTTGTGGACGTGAAATAAGTGTGGGTATTACAAAATCTGATATCATGGAGCGTGTTACTGGAGATAAGTTGGGAATCAACGTGGTGCAAATTTTTTCCATGTAAGTCTTAACACCTTTTCCCTGCGTTATATTTATTAAAAATGTATACTTATATATGTTTTGTGTTAGGTATCTTTATAAAATTTGTGAGAGGAATGAACTGACAGAAGTATATGGATTCATGGACCCGCAATTGATTTCCCTTGAAGTATGTGCATTGACTGCGGAACAAAGAATGGTTTATATTGCTGAAAGATTTTAAAAGAATATAATCCAACAATGTTGGATGATGCCTTTTTGTGAGAGGTATGAAACACATTTCTCTCAAAGAGTTAATTATCTTTTAACATAAAAAACCTCTAACATTAAATTTCCTTTTACCAGTAATTATTGGATGTTAGGGATTTTTTGCCCAAGGGAGAAAGATCCTTATTGGATATGCTCTGTTCATGGTGATGTGTGGGCAAGTTTTAAGAATATATTGGAAAAGTAAGTTTCAATTTTTCAATAGTTTTATATATTATAATGAATTTTAAATTTACCCCATTCGTATTATTTTCTAACAGTGCATGGGTCTACTTTAGAAAAAACACAAAGAAAAGAAATGCAAAGATCAAATATGTAATTGTGAAGGTAAATTTCCATTTATAATTTGTAATTTTTGATTTATTACATAAAAATAATATATTGAATTTACAATCATTCAAAACAGAATTGTCATGAACAATAAGGCCTCATCGAATGCAGATATTATATGTTAAGATTTATGTATGAAATAATAACAACTGGGACTGTTCTGAATTTTGACCTGGTACGATTTCCTCTTAAACTTTGTCATCATATTTCAATTTGATTTATTCATTAAACACGTTAACTATCTTCTTTTTAATTTGTAGCTTTTGGATGACCCTCAACCCTATACTGCTGAAGACATCAAACACGTACAAGTGGAGTGGTAAAATTATTTTACAGGTTTGATTGAATTTTATTTGTTTGTAATGTAAAATGTAATTTTGAATATTGTCGTTTTAATTGTGTATTTGGTAGTTGTTTAGGTTTGATTTAGTTTTTTTTGAAGTTGACAGTGTAAATTTTGAATGTTATATAAGTGAATGTTTAATTTTGCTCTACTTTTGTTTGGGTCTACTTTTGATGGTTCTTCTGGTATGGATTTGGGTCTGTGGGGGAGGGGTTCCGAGGGTGTGTGGGTGTGTTCAATGGGGTTGGGGGTGTCCAGTGGTCTGGGAGGGCTGTCCGGTGGGGTGGGGGGACAGTCTTGGGGGGTGGCAGGGATGTCCAGGGGTGTGGGAAGCCGGTCCAGGGGTGTGGGAGTGCTGTCCAGGGGAGGGGGGTTGTCCAGGGGTGTGGTGGGGGCTGTTAAGTGGGGTGAGGGGTGAGGAGGTGCTGTTCAGGCGGGTGGGGGGTTGTCGAGGGGTGTTTGGGGGTGTCTGGGGGTCGGGGGGCAGTCCAGGAGTGTGGTGGGGGCTCCAATGGGGTGGGGGAGGGTTGTCCAAGGGGTATACATGAGGGTGGGAGCTCTAATGTGGTGGGGGAGGGCTGTCCGGGGGGTATACATGAGGGTGAGGGCTCCAACGGGGTGGGGGAGGGCTGTCCATGGGGTATAAATGAGGGTGGATGCTGTCTAGTGGGTAAGTTTTATATGTTATCTATGTACATGCTTAATTTTTATGTACTTCTATTTTTGTGGTACGATTTCTTGATTTATTTTCTAGTTGATTCTGGTGGAGAGAAGATCACTACATTCTGTTTAAAAAAAATTGGGTTTATCACGTCGGTTATTTAATAACCGACGTGATAAAAGGCCTGGAAAATAGTTTATCACGTCGGTTATTTAATAAAAGACGTGATAAAAGGCCTGGAAAATGGTTTATCACGTCGGTTATTTAATAACAGACGTGATAAAAGGCCTAGAAAATGGTTTATCACGTCGGTTATTTAATAACCGACGTGATAAAAGGCCTGGAGAATGGTTTAGCACGTCGGTTATTTAATAACCGACGTGACAAAGGGCCTGGAGAATGGTTTAGCACGTCGGTTATTGAATAACCGACGTGCTAAACGGGCTGGACAATGGTTTATCACGTCGGTTATTGACTAACCGACGTGATAAACCCCCTCCCACCGGTTTATCACGGCGGTTATACAATAACCGACGTGATAAACCCCCCTCCCCTGGTTTTTCATGTCGGTTTTATATGAACCGACGTGATAAACCACGCTTAGCCCGGTTTATCACGTCGGTTCTATATGAACCGACGTGATAAACCCCCTCAGCCCTGTTTATCACGTCAGTTGTTTAAGAACGGACATGATAAACCATTGTCCATGCCGTTTATCAAGTCGGTTCTTCGATAACCGACGTGATAAACAATTCTCCAGGCCCTTTATCACGTCAGTTCTAAAATACCCGACGTGATAAACATCGTGATTTTATGTTGTTGACGTCGTTTCTTAAATAACCGACATCAAAAACCTTATTTATAACGTTGCACGTATTAACGTCGGCTGTAAACCGACGTAAAAAATTAAAAATAACCGACGTAAAAAACGTTTTCTGATCTAGTGGGTACCATGGAGGGAGGGGGTTGGAGGAATGGCCAGGTTATTGGTCACTATGTATTATTCCTTGGATAGAAGTTTTCGTTACCTTGTAAATATTTTAACATTCCAAAAATATTATCATTATCAGGAAACCTGATTATGTTATACCTCAGGTACCATTTATCCTTCCAACATTCCTATTTAAAAAGAAGTTTTAAAATCCCTCTAAAATATATTGGTATCAAATAACGTTGTTTTCAAATATTGATCCTTTGATGGTGGAGAAAATATTAGAAAGGCATAATTTATTTATGTGGGGATAATTTAACACACCAGAAATTATGATTAAAAGAATAATAAAATTGATATCATACATACCACACAACACTGAGCACTATGTTGATTGGGATATTTTATAAAAATACTATAATGTTACTATTATAACATATCTGTAAATATGTAAGTTATGAATATATGTATGGAAATAAATAATTTATGTATAATTGTCATATTAAATATAAATTGTTGTAAAAATTATAATGAAATAAACAATCAATTTTTAGTGAAGTAATTTTATTCATCAAAATGTCAGTTATGTTTAAAAAAAGATTTTACATCATTTATCATGGAATTTATAATTTATTAATTAAATTTTTGTGAATGATGTAGTGCAAGGCTTGCGTGGTCCCTGATAAGTCAATGAAAATATAAATATTGTGAAATGTAGCTTAAGAAACATTCACTTCAGTTTAATCTAAATTTTTCAGTAGTGGAAGAAAAATTTCTCAAGGAGATGAGAATGGATAACATGCATAGTATTGTTGTTTTATATGAAATGATAAATGATGATAACGATGTTGTGGAAAATGGGAAGTAAAAAGAATATGAATTCAAGAGCAGGAATAATATCTCTATTGAATTTCGTCTGGACAAAGATAATTTGAATGATTTCATGTCATTTCTCTGTTCAAATCGACAAATATCTAAACAAAACATGAATGTGAAACAACCACTTGCATGCATAATATGTGGAATGGTTGAACCTTTTTCTATAATGTTTCCAAGTAAGTTTGAAAATTATGATGAATAAATTGATGGGTATCCCCAAAATATGTTTTCATCCAATAAGAATTGTAGGAGACGTGCTTAGAGAAACTTCATCAAAATGAATAATCATAATTAAAAATAAGATAAATGTTTAGAACAATCTAAGGAAAAGGAGTTATATGACTATAAATAGCCTGTGGTAGATTCTTTGGTGGATGTTGTTAAAAATTCCGTAACAAAATAATAAAGTAACAATAAAGATGGCAACGTTGAAGGAAGAGTGGACGTTTAGGTTTAATTACACTCTTCTCTTGAAGAGATATATTTTTGGAGAGAGAAAACAAAAATAGTTGACAATGTGGTTCTTGATGACCAACTATATATGCATCAGTAGGAAGAATATATGTTTGATTTGAATGTAGAAATTGAAAAACTAGAGTCTTGAACATCAAAATGTTCAGAAAGTTTGTTTGTGTACAAAAAAATTGAAAAATAGAAAATAGAAATGATTAGTTTATATGAAATTTGAACTGATCAAATCAAACGTATCAATGTACATGAAGAGGATGTCTTCAATCAATTACAAAGTGTTTAAGAGTTATGAAAAAAATATGACTCATAGAACAAAATATTGAAAATAGTTAACATAGTAAATTGAAAAGATTAATGTAGATAATGGTCATCTAGTCTAACAAAACCTACTATCTAATTCATATGATAAGGCTTTTATGGAGCTTGATCAAAAAATGAAAGCATTCATGATTCAATTCATACCACAAGAACCTACTCCAAAAGTGATGAGTGATTTTAGTATAAATCCGAATTAGATGTTTATTATAAGACAAGGGATAACTAGTGGAGAAATATTGTCTCTCCGGAATGTACCCTGCATAAGATTTTATTCTTTTGGAATGATTGGAAACTAAAAAATGTTTGTTCCATAGAAAAAATGTAATAATGGGAATAGGACCAATAGACGTTGTGATATAGAGCACAATTTTACATATCATCATTTTATGGTCATGGATTCTTGTGTAGATGATTCAGACACATTGAAAGATATATCTCATCCACAATGAAGAGGAATCTAACAAAGTAGTCTAAGTATGGATATAAGATTCAGAAAAATGTATCACCAAATGAGATGAAATTGAAATATAGATATTTTGCTCTGTAGGATAGAGTTAGTCCATATTTTTCATATAAATATCAAGAGTATCCATCCATACCAAGTATTGAAATAAAAACATGGATAAAAAATAATAGATCTAAGTAGAAATTGGTAGCAGATATTGAATTAAAGGCATCATATCACACTAGGATATGGATCATAGATAATGGATTCACCTCCCATATGAAATGAAATAACGATCTAGTGGCATGAATTAGGTATGATAAAGAAGGTATCCATAATATTTGTAAATGAATAAGGGTTTCAAATTAGTGTCTCTTGGAAAATATTGTTTTTGGGAAAAGAAATAACATGTGTAGATGTCTTTGTTGTTGAAGGTCTTAGTCAAAATTATTAAGTGAAAGTGAATTTATGAACTCTATACATGCCATAAGCATCTCCCATAAATATTGATTCATCATGGAAACATATGGTACTATTTTATTCCATGTAATGTGTACAAAAGGTAATCTCTACAACATGAGTGGAGGAGGAGATATGTGCCTTCTGTCTGAGGAAAAATAAAATAATTTGGGGCATAAATGTCTTGGCCACATGATCTAAACATCCTTGGATGATCTTGTGAAATATGATGATGTTATAGATATAGCTATATAATCATGTGATCATACACATACTTTTGATTCATATCAATAAGGGAACGTAATTAAAAAACATATAAATAAGAAGTGAAAAGGAAAAAATATTTATTGAGTTGGTTTATATTTATTTGTTTGCAAAAATTTCACTAAGAACTATTGATGGAAGGAGATATTATATCCTTTTAATGTATGATTATATAATAATGAAATGGGTATTAATAATTACACAAAATTATATGGTTTTCAGTTTCATTAAAATATATATACGGGAAGCTGAAAAGATGCAATATCTGAAAATTCAAAATACCAAGATAGATAATGGAATAATCTTCCAAAATATCCATGGTGATGATTTTCCTTAAAATCATTAAATAAGACATCTTACTTCATATTTGAAAACTTCACAGTAGAATGTAGTAGTTGAGAGAAGAATTTGGATTTTCAACAACATGGATAGACCAATGCTCGTTGAGAAATACATACAACATAAATTTATGAAAGAGGTAGTGCTGACGGTATTCTACACATAAAATAGTGATTTACTGTGTATGAAAGAATATAATTCTTCATATGAATGATGGTTTATAATGATTCCAACATTGAATTACATTCTAATCTTTGGATGTAAGTGATTCATTATCCAAAAATAGAAACACCAGAAGTTTGAATACTCGGGAGATGAAGGGATATTTCATGGATAGTCAAAAGAAAGAAAAGCTTATAAATGTGTCAGAAATATGATAGGAAATATTATAGAAATACATGTTGTATCCATTGTATATTATGAGTAAAATATTTGTAAAATACATGATCGTTTTCATGAGGATAGTGATGAATATATAAGCATGTTAGGGGATGCTCCAGTTCTAGAAGATGGTTTATGAGGAGGATCAGATGAAAAGAAAGATGAGTATTAATAATTATCATAACAATGATAGAATCCAAGAGCCCAAATTGATATAAAAACATAATTGGTGACCAGATATTGCCACTATTGACAATGAGGGTGAAGATTACAAAACATGAGTCATACTTATGACAGGTTGGGCATAAATGTTTTAGTGAATCATCTAGAGATGATAGTGGGATCCGATAAATAAATAAATAACTATACCAAATTGAGAAGACTCAAATATGGGATATTATTTCTAGGCCAATATATAAGGATTTCATTGGGAATAATGGGTCTTTCATAACATAATGAATGAAGATGGCTTCATGATTCTAAAAAAAGAATGATTAGTTTTCAAAGGGTACTCCCAAATAGAGGTTATCGATAATGATGAATCATTTTTAACTTATCGAATGGATAGAGATAGTTCATTTATTCTTGGACAATGTAGTGAAAAAGAATTTCATGGTTTTCATGTTGGACACCAAGTCGACATTTAAGAATGGGGTTCTTGAAGAAAAAGTTTTTATTGAGAAGCCATATGGTTTTATTATTCCTGAATATGAGAAAAAAGTTTGTTGATTGAAAAAGGATTTATATAGATTGTACCAAGAACCAAGAACATCGTTTTCATGGGAATATCAGTTTTTGAAAAATCATGGTTTTTAGTGTGGAGGATTTGATTTCAATTTATATGTCAAGCATGACTACAATCAATGGATGATGGTGCTGGTATTTTTTGATGACATAATCATTAAATTATCAAATGAAGTGAAATGTATAAATATTTAAGAATTCATTAAATGTGAGTTTTAAATGTCAATAATTAGTGAACCAATGTTTTATGTTGGTTTATAGGTAACACATGGAAACAATGGAACACTCATATCTCAATATAAATATTCAATATAATTTCTATTATTTTTGGAAAGGGTAATTCCAAGGAGAGGAAGACTCGAGTGTCTACCTGGATGAAAAAAATAATGAGATGATAAAGGAAATGTATTTAATATCACTGAATATTGGATAACCATTGGCAACCTACAATACCTGACAACAACAAGACCTAACATTGTTTTTTCCACATGCCAAGCAGTGAGATATCAAATAAATCCTAATGAAAGAAAAGCTATTTCATTGAAAATAAATCATGTGTATATCAACAGAACAGTGGGCTTATAGATTAAATACAATGATAAATCAAAATAAGAGTTATTGGTATATATAGATGCATATTGGTTTGGATCAGATGATGATAGAAAACCAATGTCAGGATGGTTCTTTCTATGTTGGTTAACTATGTGTTTCTAGGATAATAATGAAACAAGATTTCATTCCATTGATAACCATATATGATTAATACATTAAATCCAATAAATTATTCACATAGTTATTCTGGATGAAACAACATCTTGGGGATATGGTGGTTGAAGTGAAGTATCAGATCTGAATCCATTATGACAATTCTAGTGTTGTAACTCTTAGAAAAAAACATGACCACGACTCAGAGAAATAGAACATTGAAATGAAGTATAATTTTATCCAAGAAAAATAGGAACAAGGGATTTTGAATTTAAATCATGTGCCTATATAAAAACAAGTTGCATGTATTCGAACAAATGCCTTACCATAAGATGTATTTGTAAGGAATCAACTGGCTCTGGGAGCTCAATCGTCTCACCACAAATGAAAACATGTGGATGTGGGAACCCCATATCTGTGAGGTTTGGTTTCATCTTACCTAATTTTCTAATATGTGTTCTTTACCCTTTTTTAATCCTAAAAATAAACATTCTAGTTCATCGACAAAGGGGGATAATGTGTTCTATTAAAAGGGATAAAATCTCTTAGTCAAGACAAGGGAAGAAGATGGCATGTGGAGCAGTGAGAATGGGAGTGTTGAATCAGTTAGGGGGAGTAGTGATATAGGGGGAGTATTAAATATAATGATGCTAGAGGTGATTGATATAAGGTTATATATAACTGTAGATGAGATTCGTGATGAAATAAAAAGAGTGGTGTTGGAATGGAATGTTGTGATTCATTGACTCACATTTCATTATACTATTGTTTCTAATGTCGAGCATTTACCATATAGGATAATATTATTTTTTGAATAAATACATTATCACTATCTTAATCTGAATCTCAAATGCTGGAAAAAGTGGGAAGAATCATTAATGAGATATCAAATTATGAATGTGTTATCTACAAATGCAATGGGGAATATTTTTGGGAAAAAATACCTCAAGGTGTTATCACATTATTTTGTGCATGAGATTGTGTTTTTTGACAAAGACATATGACCATGTATGAGTATGGTTGGTGTTTTTAAAAGCAGATGTTAATGGTGGCGTAGTTTCCCAGTGTTTGCAAAAAAATGTACCAAAATCAGTAGATGGATTTTGGAAATAGAATATTTTCACGTAGGAGTAAACAATACAGAACCATGAACCATAGTTTGCTTAATGCATATTATGGTATGTGGAACATCGAAGGGAATGAACGAAGGAAGGGAACCATGAAGTATGAAATGGAGACTACATACATGATTGGTTTGTTGGAATAAATTCTTCTTGGTGAAGACATGTTGTATGTGGAAGGATTGTGGAGTGTGTGATAGAACATCATTTTTGGAAATGAGGTAGTGATTTGAGAAGCCATGAAGGTAATAATTCATGAAAAAGTTATGGTGATTTTGGATTCCATGAAGGAAGAGAGAAAGTATGAAAACTATGCAAGGAAATGGTTCACATGATGACTATGGAGCACCAAAGGAGCATTAATGTTGTGAAGGCGTTACAACATTGATGATATTTTCAATATATGGATAGTGATTTTTTTAGAACTATTTCATAATATATGAAGTACTAATCCCATCATTAAGGGTGATATAATTCCACTAGATAAAATAAACACACTGAGAATTCAACATTGTCCAAAAGTGGATCGTGAGGAAGAATTTTGAAAATGGTGAAGTGCCTCGCACAAAAAAAATTCCACCAATGGGTTTTGCCCAGAACAATAGATAAAAAATAAGTTGTATATGAAGGATGAAGATATGGTATCAAAATAAGGAAGTTCTAGTGCATGGAGGATAGATGGTCTTCCAAGTCATAGGTAGTCTGTGGATGAGAGATGACTCTCAAAAGTGGAGAGAGTAAATGATGCATGGATGGTACATGGAGGACTAACATTTCTTGTAGGATAAGTGATCCATGAACAATAACCACTAAAAATATGTGGAGAAAGAAAGGTGGTATGCTAGGTAATTTAGGAGGCATGCAGAGGAATCAAGGAAGCTTTCAAAAATATCTAAACAATTTAAAAAATAACTTATTTCTAACTAACAGTACGCAAAATTGTAAATTTTTTCTACAGGTGAAAAAGTAACTACAATAGATAATCAACATATAGGTGAGGATATATGATTTCAGGAAAATTAAGGGATCTACAATTCCATAAACCTTTGGTAGATCCCCTCAATGTGTAGTGTGGAAAGGAAGATGAAGATAGTGATCCATCTAATTGAGAGTGAGATAGAGGAAGAGACAAAATTTGTGACAGTTGGGAATGTAATGAGATGACCATAAATCATGTAAAAGTAATGATCTATAGTGGATTGGGTACAAAAACACATCTCCATTATATAATCCTTTAATGTTTATTAGTGACGGTGATGCAAGTAAAAATAATTGTTCCCTATGCATTATTTAATTTCACTTCTATTTTTATATGGAAAAAAGGGAATTGTGTTTTTCTTAATGAAGAAACAATATCCAAAGAGAGATATGTTCTAATATATCATACCCAGATTAACCCCCCCCCCCCACATAGGGTATTTGAACAAGTGTACATAATAATTGGTATCAAATGGAAAAGGATAAAAGTCATTGGTTCTTTCTTAGTAGATGAAATGGAGGCAGTCATTCATAATGGAATTCTTCTTTTCAACAGAATAAATTTTCAAAATTTGAAGAATCTTATACATCCCTACATCCAATAATTGTTAATTGATGTCTTCAATATAGTTATTCATGGAATATCAATAGATATCAATTGTGGTTCTTTAATAGAAGATGAAAGACGAAAATCGTATGAAGATGATAAAGGGATGAATGATTTAGGAGGATCCCTATGAAATGAAATATATATAGAGGTAATTTAATGTAAAACATCAAATGGTGTGTGGGAAAAGCTTCTGAATATCTATGATTTAGATTTAAAATTCATAGAGTTAAAGAAGTATGTTTTCTGTAACAAGAATAAATATATGACAGTGAAAAAAAATGAAATTGTTGATGCATTCTTTAACAGGGTGAAGGTTGCAGTGGAAGACATGCCTGGTATTTGAGAAGTCATCAATGATATAATTATTTTGATGTGTATCTTGGGAAAACATCAACTTTAGTTTAATATGATTTTTTTAGTATTGTAAGATAAAGATCCAAAATAGATGACATTGGATAACATGAATAATAGTCATGTTTCATATGAAATTAGAAATGATGATAACATCCCTGTAGAAAAGGGGTCATCCAAAGAATATGAATTCAAGGCCATGAATAATATCTCTATTGAAGATGATCAGGAGGAATATAATTTGGGTGATTTTATCTCATTTCTCTCTTCAAATCATAAATATCTAGAGGAAATTTCACTGGTAAACTTAGACTTGCATGATTCCTATGTGGAATTATTGGTCATTTTGCATTAATTTTTTTTTTAAGAAATATGAAAATGAAAATGAATTTTTATTTGGAATTCCACAATATATGTATTCATCCAATAAGAAAGGTAGAATATATGATAAAACAATGTTATTTAGAAAGAACAATATTATTTCAAAAGAAAAAAAATTCAGAAAAATTTGAGCCTGATGTTTTGGAGGAATTCAATGTTCACGAAGTTGTTTCTATGGTGGTGTTTTTCAAAAATTAGGTAAAAATAGAAGGAGGTGTCACTGAAGAATGAGATGTTTAAGTAATAGTAGACCTTCAAGCTAAATTAAATATATCTCTTGAAATGATATATGTTTTTAGAGCCAAGTCAATAAATTCTAAAAAAGTGGTTCATGATACCAGACTCTATATATAGTAGTTGGAAGAAAGGAAGTCTAAGCTAAATGAAGAAATTGAAAAACTAATATTTTCAGCACAAGAATTCTTAGAAGTGGTTGTTTAGATACAACTAAAAATTGAGTAACTAAAAATAGAGATTGATATTTATCTGAAACGATAAAAGATCAAATCCAATGTATCGATGAAATTGAAGAGGAAGTCATCGGTATGTGAAAGAGTATACTAAATCAAGAAAAATGTTGACTCATAGAATAACATCATCAAAAAATTTAATACATGAAATTGAACAGATGAATTTCCAGTGTAGTTTTCTAGTAAACAGAACCAATAGTATAATGTAAATGATAACGCTATTATAGGGCTTCATATAAAATATAAAGTATTAATGGTTGAATCAGACCACAATAACCAACTCTAAGAATGAATATTGATTTGGTTATGAAGCATAATTAGATGATTCAGAAAACCCAAGGGATAAAAAGTGGTTCATTATTTCCACAACGAAATGTAACCTACATAATATTCTATTGTTGTGGAAATATGAGAAACTCACAAAACTTTTCTTCCACATCAAAGAGGTAGTGATGGTAACATGACAATAGAGGATGTCATAAAGTTATCAATTTTCCAGATCATCATTTTATGGTCAATATTTTAGGAATAGAGGATTTGGATCGATGGAAAGATATTTATCATTAACAATATATAGGAATATGCTGAAGAAGACTGATCTTGGATATAAGAAGTAGACAAATGTATCATCAAATGAGTTAAAAATGAAAAATCAATTTGTATCCCTACAAGAGGATGTTGATCCATAATATTCTAAGTAATTTCAAGAGTATAAATCCATATCATGTATTATTTTAATAACATGGATTTAATATAAAATATCTGAGTAGGAAGTGGTTGTAGATATTACATTCAAGTCATCAGATCACACTGTAATATGGATCATTGATATTGGATGCACCTCCCAAATGACAAGAAACAAGGATCTGGGTATGGGAATATGGTATAATAAATAAGGTATTATAATATTTGGGAATGATGAAGGGTTGAAAATGATTTTATCTATGAATGTAATGTTTGGTGGAAAAGACATAAGATGTGTAGATGTCTTGGTTTTGGAATTTTGTAGTCACAACTTTTTATGTGTGAGATAATTGTGTGACTCAGTACATTCCATAATATTTTCCAAGAATTTGTGAATCATCAATGAAAATGATGGTGCAGTTGTATTGTAGTAAATGTGTACAAAATGGAATCACTACTTCATGAGTAGAGGAGGATATGTGTGATATCTATCCAAGGAAGAAGAAAATAAGTTGTGAAATAAACATATTCTCCATGTCATCCAAATATATTTGTATTATCAGGTGAAATATAATACTTTTAGTGATCTATATAGATTGTCACATTATCTTACACTTATGTGTTATGCAAATCAATAAGGGAAAATCATTTGAAAAAATCATATAAATCAAAAGACAAAAGTTCAACCAGATTACTTGAGTTGGTTCATGTTGATGTGTTTGGACCAATTTCAACCAGGGATATTGATAGAAGGAGATATTATATTCTTTTCATTAAATATTATAAAATAACGGCATGGGTATCAGTCATTAATCACATGTATGAGGTGTTCTGTTGAATTACAAGATATTGATGAGAAGTTTAAAATTTTCTAAATTTTAAAATACAAACGATCTAGATAGATAATGTAACAATTTTCACAATAGATAGGTGGAGGATTATGTTGATAAACATGGGATACAACATCATGTTTTAGTGGTGATAAATCCCAAACAGAATGGATTAGTTGATATAATAAGACTCTATATGAGCTATGTCATATAAGGAAGACGTCATTAACGTACTTTCAAATCGTCAAATGTATGTATATCATTCGCAATGAGGAGAAACATAGGAAGTTTGAATCCCATAGAGATGAAGGGATATTTCATGAATACTCAATGTAAACATAAGAAAATAAATTCCTAAAATAGTGGCTATAAATGATCGTTGCAAGACATGTTATAACCATAGTATAAAATGAGTAGAATCGTTAGAAAATACAAGACCAATCATAAGAGGATAGTGATAAAGAAATATGAATATCAAGGAATGCTTAAATTATAGTGGCTATATTAGAAGAATACTCAGGTGTCGGTAAAGATGGGGATAAATCAGTATCTTCAAAAAGATAAAAGAGAAGATATGAAATTGATAGACAAAACATAGTTGTTCACCAGACATCACAAGTGAAAACTATGAGGATGAAGACTCTGTAACAATCAGCATACATATCACTGGTTGAGTGCAAGTTTTATAGTGGAGCTACATGAGATGATAATTATGTCCACTCTCTGAATGATGATCTTCACCAAATTTAGAATAATAAAAAAGGAGATTGTTAAAATGAAAAAAATATAAAAATATCACCGGGAAAAAAAGCTGGTCTTATTAAATAACATGAATGAAGATGTTGTTGTGACTTGAAATAAAGCAAGATTAGTGTGAAAATGGTACTCAAAACTAAATGTTATCGTGGTTTCGGAAACATTTCCCACTTTTTCAAGTCTAGATACAAGTTGATTATTCTTGGTAATAATAGTGAAAAGGAAGTTCATGGTTTTCCAGATAGACCAAAAATCAAAAAACAAATTATGTGGTTCTATAATATGATGTTTTTACTAAGTATACATATGGTTTTCTTATTCATGAAGATGAGAAAAATGTTTTTGGACAGAATAAAGGTTTATATAGTCTGAATTAAGCACGAATTGTATAGTATTCATGGATAGATCAGTTTTTGAAAAAGATTTTTTTTCAATGTGGGGGAGTTGATTACAATAAATTGGTCAACCATAATAAAAATCAACAGTTGATGGTGCTGGTATATGTTCATGACATAATATTTAGGGAATCAGATGAGGCATAATGTAGTAAATTTTCAGAATTCAGGAAATTTGTGTTTTAAATGTCAATGATTGGTGAACTGACATGTTTCATCACATTATAGGTAACAGAAGGAAATAATGGAACATTCAGTTCTCAATAAATATATGAAAAGGTAGTTTTGAAATGTTTTTGAATGTATAGTTCTATGGATTTGAATACTCTCATGGCTACCAAGATAAAACTATCAAGGGATGATGGTGGTAATGTAGTTAATATAATTGAATATAGGAAAATCATTGTCATTTTGTTGTACCTGACGGTGAAAATACTAGACTCGTTTTTTCCTTATTCTAAATAGTGATATATCAAAGCAATACTAATGAAATAGACATGATTTAAGTGAAAATAATACTTCGATATATAATGGGAATAATGGACATTGGTTTGGGGTACAATGACAAATCTGAAAAGGTGTTATTGGGATATACATATCTAGATTGGGCATGATCAATATATGGTAGAAAATCAATGTTTGTTGGTGCCTTATACCTTGGTGGATTATTTATTTAATATCTATGAAAGAAACAAGATTTTATTACCTTGAGAAAAAATGATGTTTAACATGTTATTTACTCATAATAATTCAAAAAATTATTCTAGATGAAATAGTAGCATAAGGATATGGGGGTTGATGTGAAGTCTCTGATCGGAAACCAATGTGATAATTCATGTGATATAAATCATATAAAAGTCTTGTCCATCACTCAAGGGAAAAGAAAAAAAATAAATAATCATTTTATCAAAGAGAAGGTCAATTAGGGCTGGTAAAATTCGATAATGTTCCTATATAACTACATGTTAAAGATATTCTGACAAAGGCCATACCCAGAGAAACATATGAAAGGCATCGACTTGTTCATGGAGTTCGATCGACTCCCCGAACATGAAAATATATGGGTGTGGGACCTAAATATCCATAAGGTATGGTGTTTTCCCCTAATGTGATAATATATATTATTTACACTATTTCATACCTAATATAAATAACCATCAGGTTCATTGAAAATGGGGAATAAAATGTTCTATTAGAAGGGAAAAAATCTATAATCATGACAGAGGAGAAGCTAATAGATGGAGAAATGAGAAAGATGGAGTTTTTTATGTGTGCATTAATAAAAATGAAGTAACCTAAAAGTACATAAACTATGTGTGGATCCCATTATAGATAAGTGATAAAAGGAAGAAGAAGAGAGATATCTGTACCACCAGTAGTGAGCCAGAGGAAGATACATATAGAGTAACCCCTAGGAATGTAGTCGGAAAACCCCAAACCATGTAAAAGAAGGGATAATAATGATATAATAATGATAATAATGATATTTTTATCATTCTTAAAATAAAACATATAATTTTATTTCTTAAATTTTCACTCATTGAATGATGATAACGCCGTTCAAGTATGTGTGGAATTCCACCTTCATTAAGCCATGTCACTCTATTTTCATCCCCACACTACATGGATCATATATATAAGTATATTGAAATCATTAATATGGTGTATATTATATTATTATAACTTCATAAATATAAAATATTACTTACCACTTATCCAAAATTATCATAGAAAAATGGAAATATTACTCACAAGTACGTATAACCCACCGTCCCCATGATCATAACTTATTTCATTTGTAAAAAAATATTTCATGATTTGTATTAAATTTATAATTGATTTATAAATTTGAATATTATTTCCTTATAATTATTCTATATGTTATTAAATAATTCCCACTTAGACCAATAGTTAGTCTACCAATGTAATTTTTGACACAAAAGTCAAATATCAACGAAACATGCGTCATAAAATTAACTAATAATGCATTGAAATATAACATGATAATAAGTGAAACATATGGATTAGTAAACATGATAAAGGTTATTATGATATTATATAATTAAGAAAATTATAATTCATGATGATGATGAAAATACAATATAATTCAGACTCATGATTTAAAGGAACAAATAGTGTAATTGGTTGGTAATGTGAAATTTTAAAAAGATTTTATTTATAATCGATGGGTGGAATATGGAATGTGACTTGTGTCTTGTTGTCTGGTCATGTACGTTTAAATTCTATAGAATCAGGGGTGTTGTAGTGAGTTTAGTAGGTAATTTTATGTGTTGATTAGTTTCTTGAAATGGACGCAAAGGTTGTGATCATGTTCTTTGATATTTTATTCCATTTATATCCCTTGTGTTATTTTATATATGTACACCACCCGCATTGATATTTATATTACTTCCTCCATATATTTTTGTTTTTTTCACATGAATTCCTGTGGTGAGGATAGATGGTTTGATACCCAAACATTGTCACTCTTTATTCTATATGGGATTGAAATGCAAGGGGTATGATGGTCAGAAGTCAAAATTTCACTCTCAATATATGATGTGGTGATATTATATAAGATGAATTATTCTGGGGGTCATGGATTATAGGAGGAGGGGATAAGGATTATCTACATCATGTTCACAGTATTGTACTATTCTGGTTATCAATATGGGGTTATGGCCCTGGTTTCTTTATGTGAGATGTGATATGATGGATCATGTGTCCTTATGTGAGATGTGATGTGATGTTGAATTATACATTGCATGTTATGTAGGATTTAATTTTTGGAAGATATGAGAATGTCAGGATGTATGGCATTGGTGTGTGAGATTAGAATGTTTCTAGAAAAGTGGTGTGCGATTCCATTTATCAATATGCTCATTATTAAGTTATTATACATTGTTTTGTTATTTAGTGAGTATTTCAGGGTTAGGATGGGAATGGATAGGTGACCATATTAGGTATTATTGGTTTAGTTATTTGGTAATAGATGTATTAGTAACCTTATTTAATATGAACACAATAGACTTTGGCTACCCTTATGAGTATACATATATTCTCACGGTATGTGTATAAAAACTATTTTTTCGGTTATTAGGAGGATTTTATTAGACTATGTTGTATATTACAATCTTGAACCATGGGATAATTGTTTTTTCCCAACCATATATGCTATTTTTTTATTCACTCAGAGTCTATTATCTGTATCTGTATTATATTATACTGGTATTGTGGGATGGTTTTGGTTTATTTTTTTATTTTATGTAATGGAGTATCATGTGGATGATTTATTATCTCATTATCTAATTATAATAGAGAATAATCCCACATGTTTGTGATATTTCTATACCCTCAATTATATTATTCAACACAGTTCCTACTATCGGTGAGACTCGAGGTAATTATCCCTCTTATTTTAATAGCGGCTAAGGAGGGGTAACATAGAGGGAGGGGTTGGAGGAGTGGCCATGTTATTGGTCACTATGTATCATTCCAAGGATAGAATTTTTCCATACCTTGTAAATATTTTAATATTCCAAAAAATTTCTTATTATCATGCAACCAGAATATGTTTTACCTCTGGTAATATTTATCCTTCCAACATTCCTATTTAAAAAGAAGTTTTAAAATCCCTCTAAAATATATGGGTATCAAATAACGACGTTTTCAAATATTAAACCTTTGATGGTGGAGAAAAAATTATGAAGGCTTAATTTATTTATGGGGGGATAATTTAATACCCCAAAAATTATGTTTAAAAGAATAATAACTTTTATATCATACATATCACACAACACTGAACACTATGTGGATTGGGATATTTTATAAAAATACTATTATGTTACTATTATAACTAATATTTAAATATGTAAGTTATGAATATATGTACGGAAATAAATAATATATGTATAATTGTCATATTAAATATAATTTTTTGTAAATATTCTAATGAAATAAACACTCAATTTTTAGTGAAGTAATTTTATTCATCAAAATGTCAGTTTTTTTCAAAAATGATTTTATTTAATTTTTCATTGATTTTATAATTAATTAATTCAAATTATAGGAATTGTATTTGAAAATATGAACCTTATTTTTTTAATATTGAAATAAACAATTTCTATAATTTAAACATTATGATTTATTTGACATGATTAATTTTTCATTTAATATTGACAATTAACATTTTTAAACATCCTGAATTTATTTTCATTAAATAATATAATCTATAAGATCAATTTTATTTTATATTTGAAATTTGAGTGATATATAATCCATTATATTTGATATTACCATGTCAATTACATTTTGATTAAAAATATTCATGGATTTGATATAAGATAATATTAAAGATTATTTTTTCCCCAAATAATAGGTTTTCAATATATTTTTCGAATTTATATTCAAATTTATGTATTAAACATTAAAATATTTAATCATTAATAATTTATAATATATAAGGATATAGGCGGTTCGTATTTGGTAAATTGGTTACTGTTATGTTTGGTCATTCTGTATAGTAGCCTCAATAAATATTTGTCGCCACATTAAGATGGAAATGGGTAAAACATTGTTAAAACTATGATATACGATCTAAAAATCAACTCAATACATCAATTATTTAATTTTATTGATAATTTATACCATATATGTCCCAAATTACAATATAGGTGATTTTTATAAAACATTCTCTTTTTAGTGGTATTTATATTATTTTAGGTAAATAAAATTCCAAACTAGCACTCTCTTGATTTTTACTTCATTTATATTTTCAAATAAGGATAAGAATATGTTATTAATGAATATAAAATTATATTTATGAAATTATTAACTTACTCTTTGGATTTTAATTTATATAAAACTTTATGTAATGCAATAATTAACATAAACTTTTATAAAATGTTGACATTGTATTTTTTTGAGTTGTTGTAAAATAAAAGTAAATGACATTAAAAAATTAAAATGTTATATTTTTTTAATGAGTAAAGGAATTAAATGAAATTTATGGTTAAATATAATTTAATGTTCAATTTTCAATAGTTTAGATTATAATTAATTTTCTACCTTGATGTCTTTAATATCAAATAAAATGATTAGTGTAAAAAATGACATATATGATATTTTTTGAAAATTATATTTCATTATATTGTTAATAAATGATAAAAACGTAAATATGGATAGATTGTTTGTGAAATGGTACATATTGTTATATTGTGTGCCTTTATTATCCAATTTTTACTTTATCAAAAAATATTAAAAACCATTAAAATTGAAAACCTTGTTACTGTGGTTAAAGTTAATAATGGTTAATGAAGGGGTGAAACAAAATGATAATGGTTGGAATAAACTAAAAAATATATTAAACTCCATTGGATGGTTTTATATATAACATACACAAATAAAGGTCAAATAATTGTCCTTTTTGAGAAATGTTTCCATGAGATAGACTAAAACATGTTATAATACTTTGAATAATTACAATTGTTCCCCTATCCTGAATTAACTATGGGAACCCCCCTAACTTATTCATACCTCATTAGAAATTTTACTTGATAGATACCCAAAATAGTTATTCACTATATCCATATCCATATTATTGAGGTTTTTGGATTTCCCAAAGTCAATCCATTGGGTCATTAAGAAGAGGTCCAAAGTAGTATTCTACAAGATAAGGTAATCGTGTTAACCATGATCTTTAACATGTAGTTATTCCATTATCCCCATAAATTAATTCCTATAAATTAAAATATAATAAACCAAATATATACCATAAAATAATATTTTAAAATTTTAATTTCTTAATATTTATCCATCGACTTCTCCATCAAATGGGAACAAAAAACCATCACTCTTATGTATGAATGACTAAAACATCATGATTTAATTTATTTTTTCCCATCACCGCCAAATATGACTAGTAATAATGATGGAAATAATGAATATACATTATAATAATTACATGATATTTATTATTATAATTTAACATATCATCTACTTCATTTCTCGTTCATCCAATAAAAAATTATAACGTCACTATTTCATACATACGACATAACATCTATACCATGCGATGCAAGTCATAATATGTGGTCCTTTTATAGAATGATAATATAAATGAATTCAATGAGTAAATATAATATTTTAAACTATAATATTTTTTTTATACGAATAAATTATAACCTATTCACATGAACTGAAACATTAGAGATGAAACATACATGAGAAAACTAAGAAATTAACACATAAAGCAATGATAATAATTAAATAAGAAAAATTAAAAGATGATAATATATTATTAGTGAATGATATATGATATTATAAAAATGAATATTCTTCTAGATTAAAATTTTAAAATGTTTAAAAATATTATATCGGAGATTAAATCATGTTCAAAAAAGTATAAGTGTGAGGTAATGAGTTCCTTAACTGAATTTCCATTCGGTTTTTTATAATTATACTACATTGACTGTTAAAAGATGATTATGTGATGAATTAATAGAAATTTAATTGTGTTTTATTTCATTTTTTTATTTTCATCAATTATAAATAACCATTTCATTCATTAAATTTTCACTCAAATGATAAGATTGTTATGAGGGATGTCGTCTCAATTTCAACCCTATTGTGTCATATTTGGTATTAGGCGGATGCTAACTTTTATGTGGGGTATATATTACCCATTTGATTTATGTGACAAGAATCTATATTTAGTAATGATTAATAATGGTCTGATTTAATATTACACCTTAAACATGTTTACATTAAAATGTCACAAAATATGTATGAATTTATTTTACCATCTCATATTTCTAGGATAAATTATATTTTTAGTGAAAAAATATATTAATCTAGAAATAATAAATTCAATATATATTAAAAACTTTGGGAAATTTTGATTTATTCCATTTATAAAAAAAATAACTCAATTTTTAACATGGATCAAGAAAATAAATGTTTAAAATAAATTCTAATAATATTTGTATTTTTTATCGCATATATTTTTCGTCCGTATCGATAGTTTTCTAAAAAAATGAAAAGTATATTATATTAAATAAAATGATTTATTAAGGTATATTTGAGTCAAAATTTAATTTTTAAATATTATTAAAGGAATATTTCTAATGTTTTCTGGGAGGGACATTTTTTATATTATTTGCTTAATGTAAAAATGAATGTTTCTTTTTATCCTATTAAAAACTTGTGGATATTCCTTCCACAAAATCCATTTTGATATATTTATATTATTTTAAAAATTAATCATGATTTTATAATTATAAAAAATTAATGAATATTAATTTTAATGATTCACATATATTTTCTTTTATTAATTAAATTCCAGAAATTTATTACAAGACATATATATCTAATGTATTCGTGTTAATCATTTATCTCGTATTAATTATCTGTTCATTAACATTATAATGAAATATTAACATTATTTTGATCATATTTCATTGGTCAATACATTTATCTCGGAAATCTATATTATTTATATCATGGTTATTTTTATTTCCCAAACCTTATACCATTTCTTCATATCGTGTTTAATATGATAGTTATTTGATTGAGTGAGGGAATATTGATATTCTATATACGATAATAAAAAAGTATATATGTTGATATGGAATATTTATTTTGAATTAAATTTACTATTCAGTAAATGAGGAATTCATTGGACATGTAGTGTTAGTTGGGGCTTGAAATTATATTTTTTGACAACCTGAACCTGGTTTCCACTTAACAGGTGCCCCAGCCCATTGGGTCACATGGCCTCAAGCAAATCATACATAATTATAGAGGCTACCGACTAGCATTGAGGGCCTAGTGGGTGTCTGTGGGAATATGATGCCCTCATTAGTAGAGTGTAGCACAACAGAAGGAATATAAAGTAATAATAAACAGCGGAATCAATACAAATGATATAAATAAAAAGAAGAAGAAAAATAATTCCATAGATTAACAAGAATAACCATAATTGTATCAACCAGAATAATTATTATGTAATGTCATTTTTCTAGAAAATTGAAATAATGGAATCATGATAGCAGGAATAACATGTTCAATAATGTAAAATAAAATAAATACTACACCACGAATCCTGAGATCCTACTCGGTCATTTTTTATCAAGCTCCATCCGATCAGCATGCAATCAAGATTGGAAGTTGTATGCTTCCCATAGTCAACACTGGTAGCAATGTAATCTAATCTAGGTACCAAATGTGTCCTGGACAGGGTGTGAGATAAATCTCAATAGGCCACTACCAATAGTGTCTATAAAATCTGGACCTTGTCATGGAATATTTCAGTGTGCATGCACGTATTTATATAAAGTAAATAAAATAGTAAAATATAAATAAACAAGTTCCTGCTTTAGCCCACGACTAGTCTCTAAACAAGTTACCAGTTCGTTAATAAATTAATTACCATTTAATATTTATTGTTTAATGTGAGTCATAAACAACACTAACATAACTTCATGATAATATATGTACTTAAGGTCTCTAGACGTAACAAGGATCCCTAAAAATGATATCTAGTGTGGGAGTTCTATGGTAATATCAAAGGTAATGTCAACTCACATAAAGATAACTCATTAGTATCTATGAAAAGATAAGGGGTATGAGTGTAATCCAAGGAGTGTAATCAAAGGCATTCCACACTAAGGTGCCTACTATGTCGAAGGAGTTCATCCAATGTAAATAAGGGATAAGAAAGGACTAGGTCCAAGGAGTGTATCCAAGGCTCCTACATGTCATTGATGGATCTAAGGAGTGTATTTGATATATCTTAGAATAATTAATGGGGGCCCTATGGTGGTATAACATGCTTCCAAGGAATAGACATGAACTGGAATCTAGAGGCGTATCAACCTAAGCAACACTCAACCTTGAATCAGAATGGGGTTCCTGAGACCCAAGGTATTCCCTTCTCAGAATCCAAGGCAAGCTCAAGTCAGTCCCTTTCTATTTGATTTTGTAATCAATAGACAATTTATTTTATTTATGCATTTACTTCCATTATTATGGATTGGTCATGTAGAGTTGAACCCTTTATTTATTGGTCCATGCCTAGAATTCTATTTGTGTGGATAGGCCAATTAGTGTTGCAACCATTTAATTAAGTCTTAAATAACCATTATGGAATTTTCAATTACTGAGGTTCACTCTTCTACCTTCTATCATCATGGAAGCGGTGATATAGACATGTAACATTTATTCCATCTATTTTAATAAGGCCATGTTATATATATAGTATACATTCAATTCCAGATTTCACATTAAGTAATCAATTGAAGAACTTACCATCGGTGGGTCAAGTGGTGAGCATATATGGAACATGAAATTATTAAATTCTCATTTAAATAGAAACCATTTATTATAGTAATGTTCACCTTTAGAAAGGTCAAGAAAGGGCACACCTGAATGGTGGCTCAAATGTGTGAGAATACTAAAAACACAATTATGTAATAACCTTTGACATGAGCCGGTTTGAATAGTGTGTAACAAAAAAAAATAACATATTTTGAAAGAACATACAATAAAATAATACCATGTATAATCATGGTATGTAAATTTAAGAGAGGGTCCCTGATGGTTTTGATGGGACCACACGAACATTCCAAAGATCACCAACTTTAGTGAGGAGTTATAGGCCACCAACATTATGGTTTTATGATCATCCTCTTTAGGTATCATCCATTGATTTTCCTCGGATAGGATTAGATCTAAGAAAATGATAAAACACTCACATGAAGATACCTATTCTAAGCATTAGTGAGATGAAGAATGACTAATGAGGACTCAAGTACTTACCATTGGTCAACCAATGTGATAAATGAATGCTCGATTGGATTACAGACAAAGGAGATCTCTTGATCCCAAGTCTTGGTAATCAAAAATCTCAAAATTGAGGGAGAAAAAGGTAAACACCACATAAACTCATATTAGAGAGAAAGGGGTGAATTAATTTTATTAGTAAGGGAATCAATTGAAATTTACCCATAAAATAACACATTCACAGTTTGTCTCCATGGTTTGTCATACAATGCACAAATTGTGTGGAATGGTTCTACCCGAATTCAAATCATATCTACGGCTTGATCAAACCTTGTTCCAACCATAAACGGTTACTTGGGAAAAAAGGGAACTCATAGGATTAGATTTCATGGCCATGTACCAACCATGTGAGGTGGAATTGTCCAAAAAACACCATCTTAACAGTTTGTAAAACCATGCAGAAATCCCACATGGTTTACTAAAAATAGTGCATATGGTCTTATTTCACCAAAATAATGCTTTACGAGCTCTGAACAATCCCCATACACCCTTGTAACCTTTACATACTCATTAGGCATCCATATTAGTAACAATGTAAGGATTTTTAATTAAAAAAATAATAGATCTATACCTGATTGAAAACTGGGTTCTTTCAGTCTTCCCCATTAAAATTAATCGACCCCCCGAGTGATCCTTCCAAGTGTAAAGAAACAATGTTTGAGAAAAACTATGCAAAATGACTATGTACATCTGCTTCCCTCTCCCATTCCCATCTTGTACTAGGTCGTGCTGCCATAGAACCCTTAAGAGAACGAAAAACATTCCTTATAGCAACTTCATGCTTTGGTCAGTGATGCTTACCAGATACTCCTCAAAGGTAGAATCAACATCTAACTCAACTACATCGGGATCAAGTGTATGAGATAGTTTAGTATGTTATTTGTGAAGTAGTTAGATTAAGAAAACTTTTGCATGGCCTGATACCTCTGAAGTAATATCATGTGATCGGGTACCATCCCGACTCTCTCTAGAATTTAAAATGGTCTTATGTAATGAGGTGATAGATTTCACTTCTTCTATAACTATCTATTCCCTATCATAGATAATATCGGATGGAAAACATGATCCCTATCCTCTATCTAAAGAGGTTGTCGATGGCGATTGACATATGATTTCTATATTGACTAAATAGTAGTCATACACTTCCTGATCAGTTGAACATGCTCTAAATTCTCCTAAATGAGATGGGGGCATAGTAGGGGTGTCTCAACTTCCTCTAGATATCCCAAGGGTGAACAACATGGCCTACCATAAATGACCTCAAAATAATCCATCTGGATCATGTCCTAGAAATTTTTTTATAAGATAATTCTATAAGAGGGATATCCTTCTCTCATGAACCACCAAAATCAAGGATAAATTCTTGGAAAATGTACTATAGAACCTATATCGTATGTTCTGATTTTCCATTAGTCTAAGGGTGACAACATGTTCATTAAGGAACATTATTCCCCATAGATTTCAATAAATTCTACTAGAATGGTAAAGTGAAACTATAATCCCTATCTAAAATGACGGTACATAGAACCCTATGTTGTCGTATGATATCATGGGAATACAGTCTTTCCAAATCATCAACGGAGAATCTCCCCTGTATAGGAATAATGTGGGATGATTTCATTATTCTTTCAATGACTACATAGATAGCATCGCAACCCCTCGACATCCTATGTAAGCCAACAACAAAATCCATAGAAACATATTCCCATTTCCATTCCAAGACTAGAAGTGGATGTAATAAGTCTGCTAGTCTATACTTCTCTACTTTCACCCACTGAGAGGTGGAACACCTAGTGATAAATCTGGCAATATGATGTTTCATTCTAGTTCACCCATATTGGCATCACATATCTCAAAACATCGTCATGATACCTAGATGAACTGCCCATTGAGAAGCGTGGGACAATTTCATCAACTCTTCTGTCACACCTTCATGATCCCATATATGTCTATGTAGATGCAGGACTTCATCTCTATTGATAGAACAATGCATAGGTGGATTATCTCTAAATATTCTCTCAATTATAAAAATGATTCATGATTTGAAAACTACCTACTATTCAGCTTTTCAAGGATGGAAGAGGTAATTGTTAAGGATGAGAGGTAAGACTGCATGTGACTATTGTGAAACTCAAAATGATGTTCTGAAAATAGGGCCACTAACTTCTATTCATCACCGACTTCCTACACAGCCCATGTTTTCCTTTTCTGTATTGGTGCATCAGCGACCACATGTCCCTTTCCAAGATTATAAGAAAACTAAAAATCAAAGGACTATAGATATTCAACCCTTATCCTCTATCTAAGGTTCAATTAACACTGAGAAAAAATATACTTGAGACTTTTTTGATCTGTATACACCAAAATGCACTCACCCAATAGATAATGTCACCAGCAACGTAAGTCATGGACAACGGCTAAAAGCACGATGTCATGCATTGGGTAATATCTCTCACGAGGAATAAACATTTGAGATCATTACACGACTAATTCATCTTCCTAAATCAAAACTACTCTTAGGAAATTTCTGAAACATCATATAAGATGATATATATTTTACCATGTTCTAGAAGAATCAGAATCAGTGTCGAGACTGGCCTCCCTTTCAGCTCCTGAAAGGAGTTCTCCCATTCTTTTGACCACAAAAACTTAACATGATTCACTGTATTTCTATTAAGAGTTGAATAATTAAGTGATAATTCATGTATGAAATGCATGTAATAATCATTTATCCCTAAGAAACTCTTGATATCAAACATGTTCTTTGGATTCTCCTAGGAAACTACTACACTAATCTTTTTAAGGTTAATGGATACCCCTAATTATTAAATAATATGACCCATGAAGTGGACATTATCAATCCAAAAGTCACATTTAGATGGATTTTCATAAATCTGATGCTCTCCCAGTGTATAAAAAAAGATATGAAGATGTTTGGCATAGTTGTTACGATTGCAAGAATACACCAAGATGTCATCCACTATGTCCATTACAAAAGAGTCAAGATGTGGATGGAAAACCCTATTAATCAAAGCCATTAAAAAAGTACGAATGTTCGTAAGACCAAATGGAAGAACTAGATACTCATACAGACCATAACTTCTACATAAAGTTGTACAATATATGTCTAATGGTCTTACTCACACTTGATGATAAACTAATCTCAAGTCGATCTTAGAGAAAAAAATTTCTCCTCTAAGCTCATCAAAGAGATAATCTATTCGAGGAAGTGGACACTAGTTCTTGACCATAAGCTGGTTCAACCTTCTGTAATCTACATAAAATAGAATAGTTCCATCCATCTTCTTAGAAATATGCATGGTTGAACCCCATGAGGATGTACTTGTCCGTATAAAGCCTTTTCCCTCTGGGTCCTCTTTCTACAACATGATCTCTTGAAGTTTTAGTAGGTTACATCTTGTATGGGGGAATGGACACTGAAGTTTCTCACAGAGCAACATCTATTGTAAAATCTAGCTATCACTTAGGAGGTAATCCATAAATGTCACAAGGAAACAATTCCCTCAAATAATCAGCTACTGGAGTGAAATTAGATTGATGCCATCTCGGATCTTACATTACAATATTTTCAATATGATCAATAACTTTAGCTATACCATGATGCTTTTGTCCATATCTCTCATCTTATAAATCCCACTCACCTTTTAAAAGGTAACTATTTCCTTATAAAGATGTAAAAGTTACACTATTGTGATAGCAGTCTAGAAAGGTATGATAGTTTACTAACTTGTCCATATAGATAATGAAATTGAATCTCGTCATCATGAGAACAATGAGATTCCACAATAAAGGGTATCTGTCTACCTGAAGGAGACAATCCATGAACTGGTGTATTCCCTCCTTCCATATTCCCAAATGTGTATTGAGCGTCATTACACCACAGTGATACAATATCTCTAGTCCGAGACATTCCATGATAAATATAGAAATGAAAGAGTTTGAATAACGAATATAAAAAAATGTGGAGATAATAGTAGAGGCTACTAGAATAGTACCTCGTACTGTAGATGGTCCCACAACCTAATCCTCGGGTATCGGTGCTAAGGAATGCAACTAACCTGATCCACAGACATGTGCAATAGATGGATTACTGTGATCCTGACTAGTATCTTGGTGATACTAGTGATCATGGATCAGACTACCACAGCCACCAAATCCTCCATGCCCAGACCTGCTGGTGCTTTTCTAACTCCCCTCTTAATGCAGTGTAAAATAACTTTCTCTTGAAGGTAGACTTGGAAAAAACCATTTTCCTTTAAAAGAAGGTCGAAATTTTATACAAAAAAGTTTGAGGTGACGCATTCAACCACAATCTAGAAACTCTATAGGGTCTCAATCACATTGGGTCTTCATATTACCTATTTTTACACACTGATGACACACCGCCGAGCTATAAAATTAGATAATCTTGTTTCCACTACCTTGATGAAAAACCTTGAGGGCACATTTTCTGTAACATAAAGAACTACTAGCGTGACGCGACACTGATCATTTAAATCTAGTACGTGCGCCATCACCCAGGTTATGCTCAGGGATAAGGGACTAATCAACAATTTCAGAAAAGGAAGGAAGTTTAAATACATTCACCTGTGTTTGGATTGTTTAGTAGAGCCCATCCTCAAAATATCTATCACGCAAAAGCTCATCTGCAACTAGAAGTAGTGAAAAGCTCATTAAACCAGTGAAATTTTCTGAATAATAAATAATTTACAAAGAACCATGCTCAAGATTCTTGAACACATTTTCTCTGTCATCTCTTAGTTCCTAAGGAACGAACTGATCCTAGAAGGAAATCATGAAATCAAGCCATAAGATTCCATGATGAAGGCTGACCAAAGTAACGACATCCCCCCAATGCATGACCGAATCCCAAAGCATTTATGTAGAAATCGTGACTCTCCACTTTGGATTAATTTCTAGATGCTCATAGATATACAACATGAACTCTAGATAAGACTTATCATCCCAAGAACTATCATCCCCTGAAAAAGTATGATGATTCTACTGCCGGAACTCAGGAGTGAGATCATTCATCGTAGGTGCAACCCATGGAGCACATTTCATGGATGACATCATATGTAGGAACAATCACCAATTTGTGAATCAATGACTGTATCTGGTACAATAATAAGTGCCTCAAGTGGAACTTCTATAAGTAGGACTCGCAACATAGGGCCCCCCATGTCTGGAGCATGGTCATCCCCACCCTCTTGAAAAAAAACGAAAACGACGTGGTGAAATTGGTTTACAAATACAAAACACACTTCTTAGAACAACATTAGGAGAATAAGATAGAGTCACTAGAAAAATGAACATATATAAAACTCACAACCCAGGGCATTCTTCCCAAACTACCTGCTTAGACATCTTGGCATGGGTATGTTCTCAAGTATAAGTTTCATTTCATTTTGATGTGAATTTCATGGTCCACTCCTTTAACATTAATAATCATGAAAAGGCGGGATAAGGATAGGGAATCAATTTATTTTAGATTTATGGATTCACTATATAATGGATATCCATTTCCAATGAATCTGTTCCCATACACCTATCACTAGAAATGACACCCATCTATTTGTAGTACAATGGATCAACTCGGTAAATTACCCATCCCAATCCATCAGGGCCCAAGCACCCCATGAATTGAAAGCAGAAATCACTCAATCAAAGCCAATGTAATACAAGTACATTTAATGTATCACAACATCACTCTAAAATCACAGGAATATCAGGAAATGAAAATCAGTGAGATGCACTTATATGGCATGGACAAATGCATGAAATGTAAATTCTAGGAAACTATAATGATGCATGTATCAATTCCTATAGACCACATATCATTGGGATAAGGATGAAATAAATTATCAAATGTGTAATAATCGACAACAGAAAACATCATGTGCATCAACCAATAGTGAAATAATGTCAACTGTAATAGGAAAAATAGAAGAACAATTGTTTTACGGGATATTCAACTTTTACCAGGAACACAGGTTCATGATTACCAAGCATGAATTATGAACAAGTCCCAATCATTCATATTCTGCAATAGAGTGTCTCAAAATAGTAAAGAAACAAAATAAAAGATCCTATGATACCACTTTCTGATGACCCGAACCCAAATGACACTTAATGGGTGCCCCAAGCCTGGTAGGCCACATGGCCTCAACCGCATCTTCCCAAATGCCAACAAATGTTGACTAGAACATAGTGCCTATAGTGTGTTCGTGGGAAAACTATTACCTCTTTAGAAGAGTGTCACACAGTGGAAGAAATATAATGTAATAGTAAACAGAAGAATCAATATAAATAATATAAATCTACAGTAGAAGCAAACTGATGTGATAATTAAATGAGAATAAAAATAACCGAATCAAGTGGAACAATGATGATGTAATGTCATGTCACAATAAAACTAGAAATCATTGATAAATGAAATTTGTAATAACATGTTCCACAATGTAATAGGAAATAAAGAATTCTTTACGAATCCTGATATCCTACTCAGGCATCTACTACCTTGATCCCTCCTATTGGTAAAAAATCAAGAGATGGAAGCTGTATGATTCCCATTATCAATAACTTCAACCATGTAATCTACTTCAGGTAAAAAATGGCGCCCGGAGAGGATTTGAGATAAATCTATGTGGTCTACCACCAATGGTGTATATAACATCTAGCCCGTGTCATGTAATATATTAGTGTGTAGGCATGCATATATATAAAGAAATGAAAGGAATACAATGTCAGAAAATTCCCATGTACCTGCTTTAACACTTGGTTGGTGTCTAAACATGTTACCAGATCATTAATTAATTAATTACCATTTTATTTTAATAGGTCACATGGGATATATCTGACACCGACATCACCTCGTGATAATATATGTAGTGAAGGTCTAAATAATTAACAAGGAATCCTAAAAATGATATCTAGTGAGGGAGTTTCAGGGTAATAACCAAGGTAATGTAAACTCATCTAAATATAAATAAATGGTATAAATGTATAGATAAGGGGTATGAGTGTAATACACAGATCATAATCTAAGGTATTCCCCAATAAGGTGCCCACTTAGTCTGAGGAGTGCATCCTTGTAAAAATAGGGCTAAGCAAGGACAGGGTCCACATAGTGTACCCAAGGAAACTACAAGTCAATGTTGGATCAAAGGAGTGTATCAAAGGTATCCTAGAATAATGAATGTGGACCCTATGGTTGTAGAGACCTGAAGCTTGATGTACATGGACATTACATTACTTATGTAGAATACATAATACATAACAAAAAAAGACACACAAGGACAGTAATAGTTTAGTGTCTTTGGAAACTCGGAATATAAACAAGTAGTAATGTTGAATGATCTTCATCATCTCCCATAACGATATTCACCTTTTTGTTTCCTTACCTAAAACCTTTCATTATTTCCTGGGGAAAATAAAACATAAAAAGGGGTGAGCTCAAATGTTCAGTAAGGGAAATCATAGAGAACATAAAACAATCCATAAATATTCGAAAGCAAAAACAAGAACATGAAATCTAAATATTAAAACCTTGAGAAAAGACATAAATCTTGTAAGTACGTAAGGCATATAACATAAAGGAACATCAATGATGATAAAATAGCATGGGAATAAAACATGTAATTGTGGAAACCATTCATCACTTGTTATGATTTCTATAGTATCCATGGCATTGCTGCCAAGACCCTCTTTGTGGACAAAGTCCCTTTCTGAATCGAGTTCACTCCTCGTTTCAGTCCTGTAAAGCTGAACCAGATTAACTTACTATTCTAGCCATGTCTATCTCATGAGATATAAATATTTACCTAATGAATTGGAGGGAGATATAGGTCCTACCCATCTCATAATTAAATCATTTTTAATTGTGCCACAAAATAAACATACATCATTCATAAAAACCCAATAAATAAAATTGGTTTCATAAAAATCACCCCATCATCACATAATCCATATAAAAGAAACGGATATCATTTCATAATAACAGAAGTGAAACCATATAAATCATAGAGAATTAATACTTGAAACATACACATATGAAATAATGTCATCTTAGATGAAAAATGTTTTTGATAAAACACTTAAAATGATTTTTTGAGGAAAATATCATTTTTTCTTCAAAATCATTTTCTTTTCACAAAATGTCGTGCAATTTTAAATGAAAAGGATTTTGTTGAAAGTAGTCATGAAATATTTTTGAGGCATGAAAACAAGGCTTTATAAAACCGTAAAAATCATTTCATGCTGTATACGTTAAAAAAACATTCTTCTCGTACTTTCATCGAAAAAGTAAAAAAGTACCTTATAGGGTAAATAAAAGAAAGATTCCTTCCATACCATTGGGTAAAAGTCAAAATGGGTAAAAAGGACTTTAAACATACATGAAACCATTTTTAGGAAACATGGACATGGATGATAAAAATAACCCCAGTAAATACTTACGAATAAACAATGTCGGATAAGAACGAGATTGGAATAGTTATCCCTTACCTTATGTCTGATATGCTTCGTATGTATCTGAACCTCCTGTATAATGATGTAAATAATGTCATTGACTTATTAAAGAATCATCTTAATTGTTATGATATCATATATGGTTCACTTATGACTTTATATTACCCGTTCTTTTGTAAATTCCATGTTAAAGAGTGTTTTGGGTAAAATCGTTTCATTTTTCGTCCGTGTTTTGACTTGTAATTATTCATATTATTACATAGATCATGATTAATTAATTCCAGAATATAAAATATGATTTATATATAATATATATTCAGAATATACATATATATAATAGATCTATAAAATGAAATAAATACACCGTTTATGGATACGGTAGGCCATATATATGCATGACCGTTGTTTTCGTTTCCTTATTGAGTTTAATGGAATTATGTAGATGACATACATATATATATACATAAATCCAGTAGCTTTATAATGTCATATATTTCATTATTATTTATTATATATACTTTATAATCATTCTTAAATGGTTAACATGGAGAATGAATCTCATCGGGTCGTGGAGACAGTAGTCCGTACGTACGCACGAGCGATGAAATCATTTCCATAATTATTGAATTGAATTAGAGTGGATGATAAAATATATCAGAATCAGTATGATGTTATAATAACTATATATAGTTATTCTTCACACCATTATACCCATCCATGTAAGGTGTTAGAGGAAAAACAGATTACACCACGGCGTTGAGACGGAATTCCGTACGTACGCACGCGCATTGATTTTGTATTCTTGTAGGATGGATAGAAGGTGATGGGGTTGTTTCATATTTATAATAACTTATCAGTATATTAGTGATACTGATGTTATTACTTTATAATGAAACAACTAAATAAGAAGATGTTGAAGAAGAAATAAGCTTGAAAGAATCAATAGAAGAAATTACCTCTTCTTCGATATGTCTCTTTAAGACATCCTTTTAGGGCACTATGATTGGTCTTTGAAGTAGAGTAGGACCTCTATGATGTTTCTAGGGAAGTGTAGAAGAAAATATTTCTGGTTTTGGCCGATCATTAAGGCTCAAAGTGGTTTGAGGAAGAGAGTGAGGAGCTGCCCTTTTATAAGGGTGGAGAGGGCACCTTTGGAAATCTTAAAAATATTAATTTATAATAAATATAAACCCACTTAAAAACCTCCAAAAATTACCCATATTCGAATATTATATAAGATAGAGTTTTATTCTCATCAACCAATAAAATTTATACATGTTTTTATTTTATTTTAAACCTTATCATTTTGATTTATCCTTATTTAATCTATTTAATTTTATTTGTGGTAATAAAATTATAAATTTTAAATGGTTAAAAAAATCACTTATATGTTGTTAATTTTCCATAATTGGATACATTATAATATTTTCTACTATATAAATTCCAATTTATAATTTTTAAATATTTTTGTGATTTTGAAACAATTTAATAATATGTTATTTTTATAAAATAACAATAGTGTCAATTTTAACACTATTCATTTATTTGAATTTAAATAAAATATATACAGAATATATGTTCGAACTAAAAGCTTTAATATATTCATAAAAGGTCATAAGTATCTATAAAATTAGTGGATCACATTAAATAGTTCATATAATATATAGTTTATTAATTTTAAAACCATTTATTTGGTTTATCTGCTAATAAAATAATTACTCCATCATTTTTGTATAATTATTTAATATACTTATTTTTGCATAAAAATTAAAATTAAATCATATGATGAAGATAAATCTATCTGATTTCACAATAATACTTTTACTAGAATTTATCATCTTAAAATCTCAATATTTAAATTGTTATATTTATTAAATTATGAAGGTGAAATCTTTGGCATCATTTAAAATAAAATAATATAAGTGTAATAATCTCTTTTATAAGGGTCCAAACGGTGAAATATTCGACCATTGGATGATTATTGTTTACATTTACATGACCAATAAGTTTTGGTCAGGGTTTTGTGCCTTTTATGGTCACTATTAGTTTAATAAAAACTTTATTCTTGATTTTTCACTAGATAAAAAATTTTATGCATCACTATTGTGTCACAATTAATGATAATTATTTAATCCATAAAAATAATAAATAAATTCATATGATGTAGATAATTTCATTATCTTTCTGGAGACTAATCATTTTCTATGTTTCATGAAGTTTATCACTATATTAGAATTAATATACTTATAAGATTTAAAATAGTGACATGTTGTCACTTTCTTTGGTTTTAATAATAATTAAGTTATTTTCGTGGAAAAAATTCCATTAAATGATTCTAATCCAACAGTTAGGTTAGATGGGTCGACTTTTAGTCACCCAATAGGATTTTTATAGGTGTTAGGGAAATTTTATAATCTTATATTTACCCCTAAGTACCCAAATTACCTTTAACTATTGTAAATAAATCTGACCGTAGTTATTATTCATAATGCCCAAAAATAAAAAGTATCCTATAAACATAATTTTGACCCAGGTATTCCAAACATGGAATCCATTTTTCTAAATTCAATTCACAAAAGAATCAGAAATTAAATTAAAATTAATCCTTTTGTCGAAAGAAAATGGTTTTTTTTTAAAACATTGTAAAAGATTGAATTGATTTAACCTACAAATTCAAGGTAAAATCAATGCTAATGACATAAATTATATTAAATTGTAAAAATATATTCTATTTATACTTTAAAACCATTCAATATTATAATTTAACCATATAAATTATTACGATGAAAAAGGTTGTTTTTAATTAATATATAGCGTGTTTTTACTATTCATTAAAATATGAAAGTTATCAAAAAAATAGAAAAACAATATCCAATGTAAATTTTTATATCATGATTCAAAATAATAATTTTTTTCTGTAATTTTTAAATTAAAAACTTCTCAAAAATTATATTTAAAATGGGTGTTCCATCAAAAGGTGGCAAAACTGCATTTTTTGAAAAATAAGTATTTTACCCAAAAAATTTTATTTGGTTCTAATACCTTGTTCTAGAAAATGTGTAAGATGAATAATAATGTTATAAAATTCAAAATTTAGTTAATAATATTCATAACGACTAGTTTATAATAATATTATAACCATATATCGTTGTTTAGTGAAACCCGGTATTGCGTACTACACACGCTACCGAAGAAGGTCACGATTGCATGTGATGAAAGCCAAGTTTGTGTTGCATGTTGTACAAGAATCCTTTGTTGTTGAGTATAACAAAATCCAACCATATTTCATTTATATATTGAATATATATATATATATACACTCAATGTTGTGTAGAATGACTATTATCAAACGAACTTGAAATTGTGTATAACACGATCCAAGAATTGTGTTGCGTATACTGCAAGATAATACAGTGTTGCATATAGCACAAGAAAATCATGGTGTAGAATAAAACACATGACATCAAATAAATTAAAAATAATACTTATCACAAAATCTTGGGGTGTTATATTCTACCCCCCTTAAAATGAATTTCTCCCTCGAAATTCGTCGGGGTTATACATGGTTTACTATTCGAAAGTTTCTTTAATAGAAACCCACATCATAAAAAGGAATACCAAAACTTATCTTTAAGAACTAATGTATGAAACGTAATGGTTACCCAAATTAACTAATCACTGGGTTTCCACGTAGGAGAACATAGGTGAAAATATGGATATTGAAGGGAAATCTAATTGTCATGTTCTGATGGAGAGTGGTAGAGAACATGGCTATGAAATATCCAACAATCACAAATCCATAGACTTGTGATGATCTAAGGTACCATCTGATTCATCGGATATAAGACAACTAGGACACCATTTTTGGTTTTCAGGATCATTTCTCTAATGTTGAAGAATCAAAATAATTACTTACTTGATTTCTGTACAATCTCACCATTGTTCATTCCTTGAACAATTCCACTTCATCTCTTAAAGAAATGAAGTGGAATTTTCCATTCATGAAGTCTTTGCAGATCATGTGATAGAATGATGAGTCATTCCATCTGTTTCAAACAAAAGGTTAGAAAAAGTTATAAAATATACATAAGTCCATCTATAGTGTGGTTTATCGTATACAATTCAAAAAATGAACTTATACTTCATATATCACATCGCTTAATAAAATAAAACACATTTCTACTAACCAGGGACTTCCTGTAGGCTAATGGTATGCAATAAAGGCCAGTCACACTTCGTTTGTGGGTTCGATTCCCGCAACCTTGTCCGACATGATGGGTTGTCACCCGTCCTGCAGGTTATCCTTTTTCTAAAACAATACTATTATAACAAAAAGTTCTATCCTTAAAAATTAATATCCATTCCAATATTTAGGCTTATCCAAAATACTTCATTCCAAACTCATTTTATAAAGAGAATGATTACTAAAAAGGTCATATAAAAAGCACGTGAATGCCATCATTTATCCCTCATATATCTTGTTGGTCACATTCCAGTCATGTGAATACCTTAATCATTTATTCTCTTGAAAAATGTATACCCATTGAATCCTAGTGAAAACATGAGTGCGGTCAAAAGTTAACTCTTTCCACATACAAAAATACACAAAATTCTATATACTCAAACCATGATACCACTTATTCCTTATATCAATCATGAGCTCAGGAATACAATCAAACATCTCATTATCTTCTTATCCTTTCATTATGCGCATATCATCTGCTTTCCAAAATATTTGAATAACTTTTCATGGTTACTGGTACCATAAAATAATTGAAAACCACAATAGAATAATACAAAAATATTCTAATACACCATAAAAGTAGCTCAACAAAATTATTCTTGAATACCAATACATAAACACTTCAATCCATCCTCTTCAATGATTGTCCTGGAATAAGTCCTTCCTTCATTTAAAAGTAACTTTTTAGGTCAGGGAATTGAGTTGGGTAATGCCCATGTTCTCGAAAAATAAGACATTGAACTCCATTATAGTCTATCACTCTATGACCCTTTTATCCACATAGATAACATCTATCCCTCCATTTGAGTTATTACTCAAGGTTCTTTTTCCCTTGTTTAGAAATCTCAATCTTCCCTTCTCTATGCACCTCACTTTGCGAACATGCATAAAATTCCATCTTCCTCTTATTTGATGACTTAGTAATACCACTAAATTTCACCTTGTTAATCATATATTGCAATGAATGATTCGGCGTAATCAAAACATCTTTCTCTCTAGGCATTATGAAATTTCATTTCTCATAGTCACCAATTTGTCCATTGGATTCAATGTTAACCAAATTCCTTCTGGTTCCCTCCATTGACTAAAACATAAAAAGAATTCTGTAAGAGGAAAAAATCATGCTAGGGAAAAAAACATAGTAAAGGGGGAGTGCCCTCAATATCTAACATCGTAGGTTAAATTATAATATTGTTACCATAGTTCTAGGACTATATCCTATACGTATACTTATCCTTAGGGACATCACTAGACATACCTTAGAAATATCTCTAGGGATCTCACTAACGTTTTTTCATCCTAGTTTCCAAAGGTTGACTAAACCTTTCCTTTGATACCAACTGTAGAGACCCGAAGCTTGACCTACATGGAAATTACATTACTTTTTCGGAATACTTAATACATAACAAAAAAAGACATACAAGGACCGTAATAGTTTAGTGTCTTTGGAAACTCAGAATATAAACAACTACTCATGTTGAAAGATATTCAACATCTCCGATAACGATCTTCCCTATTTTGTTTCCTTACCTAAAACCTTTATTTATTTCTTGGGGAAAATAAAACATAAAAAGGGGTGAGCTCAAATTCTTAGTAAGGGAAAACATATAGAACATAAAACAATCCATAAATATTTGAAAGCAAAAACTTGAACATGAAATCTAAATATTAAATCCTTAAGAAAAGACATAAATCTTGGAAGTACGTATGGAATATAACATAATGGAACATCAATCATGATAAAATATCATGGGAATAAAACATGTAATTGTGGCAACCATTCATCACTTGTTATGATTTCCATAGTAGCCAAGGCATTGCTGCCAAGACCATCTTAGTGGACAAAGTCCCTTTCTGAATCGAGTTCACTCCTCATTTCAGCCCTGTAACACTGAACCAGATTAACTTACCATTCCATCCATGTCTATCTCATGAGATATAATTCTTTACCCAATTCATTGTAGGGAGATATAGGTCCCACCCATATCATAATGGAATAATTCTTACTTGTGCCACAAAATAAACATACATCATTCATAAAAACCCAATAAATAAAATGGGTTTCATAAACATCACCCCATCATTAAATAATCCATATAAATGAAATGGATATCATTTCATAATAAGATAAGTTAAACCATGTAAATCATAGATACTTTATACTTGAAACATACACATATGAAATAATGTCATCTTAGATGAAAACTGTTTTTGATAAAACACTTGACCTGAATTGTTGAGGAAAATATCCTTTTTTCTTCAAAATAATTTTCTTTTCACAAATTGTCATGAAATTTTAAATGAAAATGATTATGTTGAAAATATTAATGAAATCGTTTGGAGGAATCTTCATGAAAACAAGGCTTTATAAAACCGTAAAAATGCATTCATGCCGTATACTTTAAAAAAACATTCTTCTCGTAATTTTGTCGAAAAAGACAAAATGTACCTTGTAGGGTAAATAAAAGAATGATTCCTTCCATACCATTGGGTAAAAGTCAAAATGGGTAAAAAGGGCTATAAACATACATGAAAAAAAAATTTTAAAAACATTTACAATGATGATAACAATAACCCCAGTAAATACTTACGAATAAACAATCTCGGATAAGAACGAGATTGGAATAGTTATCCCTTACCTTATGTCTGATATGCTTCTTATGTATCCATAACTCCTGTATAATGATTTGAATAATGTCATTTACTTATTACAGAATCATATTCATTGTATGATATCATATATGTTTCACTTATGACTTTATATTACCGGTTCTTTTGTAAATTCCATGTTAAAGAGTGTTTTGGGTAAAATCTTTTCATTTGTCGTCCGTGTTTTGACTTGTAATTATTCATATGATTACTTAGATCATGATTAATTAATTTCAGAATATAAAATATGATTTATATATAATATATATTCATAATATACATATATATAATAGATCGGTAAATGGGAAGAAATACACCGTTCATGGAGACGGTAGGCTATTCGTACGCATGAACGTTGTTTTCGTTACCTTATTGAGTTGAATGGAATTAAGTAGATGACATACATATATATATACATAAATAAAGTAGCTTTATAATGTCATATATTTCATTATTATTTTATATATATACTTTATAATCATTCTTAAATGGTTATCATGGAGAATGAATCTCATCGCGTCGTGGAGACGGTAGTCCGTATGTACGCACGGGTGATGATATCGTTTCCAAATTTTTTGAATTGAATTGGAGTGGATGATACAATAGATCAGAATAATTTTGATGTTATAATAACTATGTATAGTTATTTTTTACACCATTATACCCATCCATGTAAGGTGTTGGTGTAAAAATAGATTACACCACAGCGTGGAGACGGTATTCTGTACGTACGCACACATGGTGATTTTGTTTTCCGTAGGATGGATAGAAGGTGAAATGGGTTTGTTTCATATTTATAATAACATATAATTTTATTAGTGATACTAATGTTATTACTTTATAATTAAACAACTAAAGAAGAAGAAGTTGAGGAAGAAATAATTTTGAAATAATCGGTAGAAGAAATTACCTCTTCTTCGATACGACTCTTTAAAACCTCCTCTTAGGGCACTAAGATTGGTCTTTGGAGTGGACTAGGACCTATAGGATGTTTCTAGGGAAGTTTAGAAGAGACTTTTTCAGGGTTTGTCTAAGATTTAAGGCTCAAAGTGGTGTGAGGAAGAGAGGGAGGAGGTGCCCTTTTATAAGGGAGGAGCGGGGCCCCTTTGGAAATCTTAAAAATATTAATTTATAATAAATCTAACCCCACTTAAAAACCACCAAAAATGACTCATATTCAAATATTATATAAGATATGGTTGTAATCTCATCAACCGAAAAAATTTAGACATGTTTTGATTTTATTTTAAACCTTATCATTTTGCTTTATCCTTATTTAATCTATTTAATTTTATTTGTTGTAATAAAATTCTAAATTTTAAATGGTAAAAAATAATCACTTCAATGTTGTTAATTTTCTATAATTGGATACTTTATAATAATTTCGACTATATAAATTTCAATTTATAATTTTCAAATATTTTTATGATTTTTAAGCAATTTAATAATATTTTATTTTTATAAAATAACAATAGTGTCAATTTTGACACTATTCATTTATTTTAATTTAAATAAAATATATACAGAATATATGTTCGAACAAAAAGCATTAGTTGATTCATAAAAGGTCATATGTATCTATAAAATTAGTGTATCACATTAAATAGTTCATATAATATTTATTTTATTATTTTTAAAACCATTTATTTGGTTTATCTCTTAATAAAATAATTACTACATCATTTTTGTATAATTATTTAATATACTTATTTGTTGCATAAAAAATAAAACTAAAATAATATGATGAAGATAAATCTGTTAAATTTCACAATAATACTTTTACTAGAATTTATCATTTTAATATCACAATATCACAATATTTATATTTATTAAATTATGAAGGAGACAACATTGGCATCATTTAAAATAAAATAATATAAGTGTCATAATCGCTTTTATAAGGCTCCAAACGGTCAAATATTCAACCATTGGATGATTATGGTTTACATTTACATGCAAAATAAGTTTTGGTCAGGGTTTTGGGCCTTTTATGGTCACTATTAGTTTAATAACAACTATATTATTGATTTTTCACTAGATAAACAGTTTTCTACATCACTATTGTGTCACAATTAATGCTAATTATTTAATCCCTAAAAATAATAAATAAATTCATATAATGTGGATAATTTTATTATCATTATGGAGACTATTCATTTTCGATGTTTCATGAAGTTTATCACTAAATTAAAATTAATATACTTATAACATTTAAGAGAGTGACATGTTGTCACTTTCTTCGGTTTCAATAATAATTAAGTTATTTTCATGGGAAAAAGTCCATATAATGATTCTAATCCAATCCTTAGTTGATATGGGTTGTCTTTTAGTGAAGGAATATGATTTTTACAGGTTTTATGGTAATTTTATAATCTTATATTTACCCTTAATTACCCGATCTACCTTTAACTATGGTAAATAAATTTTACCATAGCTACTATTCATAATGCGCAAAACTAAAAAGTGGCCTATTAACATAATTTGGACCCACTGATTCAAAATATGGAATCCATTTTTCCAAATTCAATACGAAAAAATTTGCATAAATTAAATTAAAAATAATCCCGTTGTCGAAAGAAAATGGGTTTTTGTTTAAAACATTGCAAAAGATTGAATTGATTTAACCTACGAATTCAAGGTAAAATCAATGATAATGACATAAATTATATTAAATGGTAAAAATATATTCAATTTATACTTTAAAACCATTCAATATTATAACTTATCCATATAAATTATTACGATGAAAAAAGGTGTTTTTAATTAAAATCTAACTTGTTTTTACTATTCATTAAAATATGAAAGTTATCAAAAAAATATCAAAATGTTATCCAATTTAAATTTTTATATCATGATTCAAAAGAATAAGTTTTTTATCTAAAATTTAACAGATAAACTTCTAAAAATTATATTTAAAATGGGTGTTCCATCAAAAGGCGGCAAAACAACATTTTTTGAAAAATACTTATTTTACCTGAAAAAATAAATTTTGTTCTCATACCATGTTCTAGAAAATGTGTATGATGAATAATAACGTTATAAAATTAAAAATGTAGTTAATAATATTCATAACGGCTAGTTTATAATAATATTATTACCATATATTGTTGTTTAGTGAAACCCGGTATTGCGTACTACACACGCTACCGAGGAAGGTCGCGATTGCGTGTAATGAAAGCCAAGTTAGGGTTGCGTGTTGTGCAAGAATCCTTTGTTGTTGCGTATAAAAAATTCCAACCATATTTCATTTATACATTGAATATATATATATATATATACACTCACTATTTTGTAGAATGGCTATTATCAAACGAACATGAAATTGTGTATTAACACGATTCAAGAATTGTGTTATGTATACTGCAAGCTAATACGGTGTTGCGTATAGCACAAGATAATCATGGTATATCATAAAACACATGAAATCAAATAAATTAAAAATAATACTTATCATAAAATATCGGGGTGTTCCAATGGTGGTATATCAGGCATCCAAGGAATAGAAAAGAACCAGAATCTAGGTGGGTATCAACCAAATAAAACCGCATCCTTGAATCGAAATGTGGTTCCTGATACCCAAGGTATTCTCCTTTCCGAATACATGGTGATCCCAAGTTAGTCCATTCATATATGATATTTTAATCATGAGATAACTTATTTGTGAGACACCCTAAGCAACTACGGTATGTTTCCCTTTGAAAAATGAAATAGCTTGCATTGTATGCAATTTCGAGATTCTAACACATCGTGACCAATCAAACTAACCACTAAGAATAGTAAAACCAACATTTTTAAATTCTATAAATCTTATCTATCAATATGGACTATATTTTTTGATTCGGAATATTGAAATTAGCTTAGGGTGAATTTTTGGTATTTTTCTGAAAACATACTATTTTTTATAAATAGTGAAAAACAATAAGTTATTGTTTAAAACCGACTATTTATTTAAATAATTATTTATTTTATTTAAATTTATTTTAGTTAAAAATAGATATATTATACATATATATGTTAAATGTAATTAATTGGTGTCATTTTATAATGAGTTTAGATATATTAAATAATATCGCACTTTTTACGGTCATTTACCCAGCTCCTAGGAGCCTATCCAAATTTGTATAAAACCAACTTTTGTGGATTATATCAGGTGAATTTAAAAACTCTGAGAGACATGGATGATATCAGTAAGTAAAATGTGGTTCAATAATATGAAAATAATATTTGGTGAATAGAAACTCTTTTCTTTTATTTACCATAGTTAAAAATAAATAAGGAAATTAAGGGTAAAAATGATATTATTATTACCCTAACACATGTCCTAATTCTATTGGATAAGTATAATTCCTCCAAAAACAACCTTATGAATAAAATATGAACTTCTTTGGTCCACATGGATAATCTTATTCCATCTATTATTATTTTATTTAAAGAAGAGTTAAAAGTGTTAAAATTAATGATTAATAACTAAAACATTTTTAATATAGGGTTATACAGAAGATAAATTCGACTAAAAATAAAAATTATAAACCTAAATAGATTTCCTACATAATGGTAATTTAATTATAATTTTTAGACATTAAATATTTAAATTTATTTATGACACAATGATGATGAAATATTTACCTTATTAATGAAATATTAAAATAATTGATATTATAAATTCCCAAATAAAAGATATGTGAAACATTTTGTGAATTACAATAATTGTATAGGTTAATATGACATGTTAGGGTTGATTAAAAGAATTTTTTTCTTAATAATAATGTTTTTATTAATTTATCCAAAACAAAACACCTAATAGTGTCAAAACTGACATAAAAGTGTTTTTAAGAAAAATATTATATTATTATTTTATATAATATTAAAAAAAATCTACGGTTTGGAAAAATGACATAGATAAGGTTATATATATTAATAATGAACCACCTGGGGTTTTCTAATATGTTTATACTATGTTTATTAACTATATAATATAAAAACAAAAAGAGACATTGTAAATGTCAAACTATTTAACTAAGAGTTAAATCTAAAATATAAAGTTAATATAGTGAACCAAACCTATCTAAAACCTATTGGTTGAGTGTTTTTCGGCACTTCCACACCATATCCTATAAATAAATCATATTGGAGCCACTATACACCGAAAATGATTTTATTATAAAATAATATTTCAATTTTTCCAAAGGATCCCCTCACCCCTCTTATAAAAGAGAAGACCCCCTTCACTCATTTTCACACCACAAAAGCAATTTGGCTTAGCCAAACCCTGACCAAATATCTTCCCAACTATACTCTATTTATCCAAGTGGCGTTAAATTAGAAATAAATCCATCCTTTTGAGCCATACTGGTCAAATCAAAAAGAAGAACCCAAAGAAGAGGTAAATATTTCATCACCTCTTTCATGTTCATTTCTTCTTCCACTTCCACTTTCTTTATTGTTTCCATTATAAAATAATAACTCCAGTATCTTATATATTCAATGTTTCTATTATGAAAATGGTACAACCATATTCATTATTCTATGCATCCTATAAATGAACAAGTCACCATATGTGCGTATGTAAGGATTATCATCTCCACGTTGTGGTGTGGTTTTTTATTCAAACACTTCATCCTTTGGATGGGTATAAAAATTAGTATAAATGATGAAAATAATAAATAAAACATGATAATGATTCTTTATATATTATATTCCATCTAATTATATTTTATTTTAATATCAAATGAATGATATTGTCGCTCGTGCGTACTTACAGATTACCATCTCCACGAACGCGATGATATACATTCACCATTGTATATATTCAAAACTACACTTAATTTGATAATTAAAAATTATGTTTAAAAACATAATATCATTTGGAATATGAATAAGATACATCCTATCGATAACAGTCATTTCTTACGTAACAAAGCATATAAAGGTTAATGAATCAGTTAACACCCAAAACAACAAAAATATTAAATATTATCAAATAAGAAATATTAGAAGATCATATATGATATCATATAAATGTATATAGTTCTTTTATAATTTAATAACAATTATTTCACCATTATACAAGAGGATAACCTACGCTTGACCATGGAAAAGTACAAGTAAAGGGTTATTTCTATAATCTCTTCATTATCTGAGGTTGTTTATATGCAATTATCTACACGGACCTCTTTATCATCCACATCCATGTTTTTCTTAAAATATATTCAATTTTTTTGTTCTATTTGCAATAAATTGGCTTAAAGTCATTTATACCCTTTTTTGAACTTATATGTTTTGAAAGGAATATTTCTGTCATCTTTCTAAACAAGGTAATTTACGACCTTTTTGGCAAAATTAATGTAAGAATGTATTTTTAACATGAATGGTGGGTGAAGTTATTCTCCACCATTATAACACTTTCAAAGCATCCCTTACAAGATTATAAGAATATTTTCAAAATAAATGTTTTCTTTTATTAATATGTAACTATAAATGATTTCAAATAAAGAAAGAGATATTTCTCAAAAATATTTTTTTATTTCATATATGTCAAAATCCTTTGATGGATTTTATACTTGTTTGAAGTCGATATATTATGATAAAAATATCCCATATTGTATTGAAGGTTTTGTGATATGTTTTATTGTGGATGTGTTATTTTTATACCATTCATGATTTATGGTTAATGTGTTGACATTTTATATGCTAGTTTAAATATTAATGTTTATGTTATTTTTCATCCTTTTCATTTGTGGAATGTATAAGTCTTAGTAAGTGACGGGTGGAGCCCGCTATAGCTCCTCGATGCATCAGTAGGTCTCATGAGACAACTAGACATGGAAATGGCTGAGGCCTTTATTAATTTGATATATTGTTTTGGATGAGGCCTTAATCATTGTTGGACGTCCTGGCCAAGGCCTTGAAAAAATGTTTCAAAATGTCCGAAATTATAAATTCATTCATTATAAAAATCATATTGATGGTTCATGTGGGCATTCTACTAGTAGAATACCCATGATTATGTTTTATTATGGCATTATTTAATATGCCCACATTCCTGCCATAAAAGTTTTCATTTTTATTACTGGTAAAGGATTGTGTTCTAAATTATTCCCCACGATTAATATTTATGTTATCTTCTGTTGTATTTCTTACCCATAAAGAGCATTTGAGCCCACCCCTTTCATATCTATAATATTCCTAGGATATGAAGAAGTTAATTATGAGTGACTTGGAGGCTTAATCTAGGAAGCTATGATGTTTGTAATTGAATAAATTAGTGTTGTATTTCCTTTTTACATTGTAATGATGAACTTATGGATGAATATTGTTTCCAATAATACTAACCTAATCAGTCTTTCAGGGCATGATTTCCTTGTGATCATTCCAATGTTATGTAATAGTGCACCGACACTGGGTAATAGGGGCAGGGCATTACATTTTGTATACAAGGGATGTTATATACAAACCTTGGAAACTAGATTTAAGTAAACTTTAATTAGAGAACATATCCCTAAGATAGACATTGAGGATTAGTATAGAAGAACTTCCTAGAATTTTGGTACTGTAGATATTTTATGAGTTTTACATTCAATATATCTCTATCCGGATATGAGCAGGTAGAGGTGGATCTAGCACATATGTACCTCGGGGTAAAACCATAAAACACATCTTTGAGCTAGACTCGAATAAGAACTGGTACAAGACAACTTTCCTTGCAGCACTCTTGGTTACGACACTACCGGGGGATATGCTTAGGATAATTCTTATTTTCATTAAAACCATTATGAATGGTTTATGAGTTTATAATTCCTCAATGAAAACATTTTTTTATGATTATGGATTATATACATAAACTATTAATTTCATGTTATGTGTTTTACAAGTTTGGAATTATGTATTACGATTCATAAACAAATCTAGTTTATGCCATAGTATAAAAATGGCTCCTAGTGGAAGGAATGGAAACCATATCAATTCACGTAATCCATGTTGAGATTTCCCTCCTACTCAAGATAATTACAGCGGAGATGGTGATGCAACTGGTGCTGATCAGCTTATCACTATTCTGGGACAACTCACATGGGATATGAATAATAACCATATACGTATAGAGCACCCGGATCCACAACGTGAAGGATCAATGTTAGACTGCTTCCTGAGGAAACAACCACAATCATTAAATGGGATTAAAAATCCATTAGTGGATGATAAATGGATAAATTTTTTAGATAAAATATTTTAAGCTTTGGGGAGTATCGAAAGGGAAAACGTTTTCATGGTAGTTTATCGCCTCACTTGAGATGCTGATCAATGGTGCTCATTGATTCGAAACACAAAGTATGATGAAGAAGTGTCCATTATGTAATGGAGGGTGATTAATGAACTTTCCATAGAAAAATAATTTCCTCGTGACCATCGAGCAGATATGGAATGGCAATTCATGATTCTAAAGAAAAAGAGGATGACAATATCGTAAAGTATGAAGCTAAACTTACATGGTTAGCAAGACATGCTGAAAATTATATATGTAACCCGATAAGTAAAATTGACCATTTATTAAATGGTTTAAATCCATTTCTATATCGATCATTAATATCACAATCCTTCTTGTCATACGAAGATATTGTCTTGTGTGATATTAAGACAGATAAGGAATTTTCTATGTCTTAGAACATTAAAGCAACACAAGAGAAGATGAGACATGCTGAACACAATGGGAAAGGAAATAAGGAAACATGGAAAATGGGATGAATTGAATTTCCACCCTATGATAATTGTGCAAGGAAGCACCCTGGTGACTGTATAAAATAAAAAAGGAATATTCTACAAATGTGAATAGAAAGGACATCTTGTTGGTCATTGTGAGGGAAAGAAAGATGCTTCCAATGTTCAATGATACAATTGCAGGGAGATGGGACATTATGAAAATGAATCTCCTAAGTGTCATGGGAACTTACCTTAGAAAATGCCAAGGGATCAAGGCCAAGTTTATGTGATCACTACTTCTGAGGTTGAAGCTCCAAAAGACATGGTGGCATGTAATTTAATGGTTTACTCACGTTTAGAAAATTCTTTATTTGATTCCGGATCATCGCATTGTTTCATATCTTCCCAGTTGTCTATGAAAATTAGATATTTCAAATTTGATTTAACAAGGGAGTATTCAATCAAATATCCTAAGGGAAGTATCATTGCTTCAATTTTTTCTGAATTTGTTCCAATTAGGGCATATAAATTTTCATTATCTGTTGATATGATCGTCATACCCATGATTGAATTTGATATAATCCTTGGTATGGATTGGCTTTCGGACCATGATGAAAAAATTTACTATAAGAAGAAGGAGGTTATGATTTATGATGATGATGATAATGAACACCTTATCTTTAGAGAAGAGATTTTACCACCTCATTATTATTTAGATCCACCCCTAGTAGCTCAACTATATTCAATTATTGGAGATAAGGATAATGAAATAATTGTGGGTGTGAAAAGAATGTCCAAATAGAGGATGCACCTATTGTGAAAGAATATGTTGATGTGTTTCTAGAATATTTAACTCGACATCCTCAAATATGAGAAATTGATTTCTCCATTGATGTAATTCTTGGATCAAGACCCATATCAAAGAACCCTTATAGAATGGCCACTTTGGAAGTAGTGGAACTAAAGAAACAACAAGAGAAATTGTGTAATAAGGGATTTATTCTCCTTGTGTTTCTCTATGGAGAGCCCTTGTTCATTTTTTTAGAGGAAAGATGGATATATGAGGTCGTGCATTGACTATAGTGAGATCAATGATGTAACTATAATGAAAAAGTATCCCCTAACTTTCATTGATGATTTATTCGACCAAAATCATGGATATAAATATTTTTCAAAGATTAACCGTCGATCTGCATATCATCAGTTGTGTGTGAATAAGGAATACATTCTGAACGCAGCATTTCGAACAAGGTACGGGCTTTATAAATTTACAATAATGCCTTTTGGGAAGACTAATTCACCCTCTATTTTCATGGATCTAATTAATAATGTATTAAAGTAATGTTATGATGATTTTGTAGTGGTATTTATTGATTATTTCCTGGTATACTCTAGAAGTAATGAAAATCATGAAAATCACTCGTGCACCATTCTAAAAACCCTTAGAAAAAATGAATTATATGGGATGTTTAACAATTGTGAATTTTGGCATTAGGATATTTCTTTTCAAGGACATATTGTCTCTAAAGATGGAATCTCTGTTGACCCATCTATGATAAAGGAAATCCAAGAATGGAAAGCACCGACATGTATAACTGAGTTTGGAAGTTTTATTGGTTTAGTAGGTTATTATCGACGTTTCGTCCGGAATTGTTCCCCAGTTGGATCACCCATTAACGAACCTCACACGTAAAGGGGATAAATTTGTTTGGAGAAACGAGTATGATGAATTTTTCGAAGAACTGAATAGAAGATTAATTAATGATCCTATCATGACTCTACCATCAGGGAAAGATGGGTTTTTTATTTATAGTGACACCTCAATGAATGGACTTGGTTGTGTCCTTACAAAGAATGCTAGAGTTATTTCCTATGAATCACGATAGCAGAAAATTAATGAGAAAAACTATCATACTCATGATATTGAGTTATAACTATAATATTTTTTTGAATATTTGGAGACACTATCTAGATTCTGAAAATTATGATATTTATAATGATCATAAGAGTTCGAAGTATATTTTCTCTCAGAAGGAACGCAATATGAGGAAATGAATATAGCTTGATCTACACACGGATTGTGATCGCACGATACACTACCACATGGGGAAGGAAAATAAGGTGGCAGATGCATTGAGTAGAAATGATCATGGAGTTTTGAACAAGATGGGAGTTGAAATGGATCTTATTTTCATGGATTTAGTAAAGATTGATATGGGAATCACCATGGAAGGTGAAACATAAATGCTTTTTCAAATGGTTTCCAAACTAACTTTACTAGAAATGATACAATGTTCTCAGGATGATGATGGGAAATTTCAAAAAAATCTTAAATCTGTGAACAATGGCAGATTTATCAACGTTGTATATGATGATGGAATTTTGAAATTTGGGAAGAGATTTTGAGTTCCTGATATACCTTATCTGAAAAGAGAATTGTTAGAGGATTAACATAACTCCAATTTCTCTATACACCATGGGAGCAACATGATGTATAGAGATTTGAAGGAACGTTTTTGGTGGGACCACATAAAGAGGGAGATTATTGATTTTGTGTTAATATGTATGGTTTGTCAACAAGCGAAAGTAGGAAGGAAATAGCCTTGAGGAGTCATACCACCTCTTCCAATACCTGAGTGGAAATGAGATAATTTTACGTTGGACTTTTTTATTTGACTACCAATGACTCCTAGAAAGAATGATGAAATATGGGTCATTTTTTTATTGTCTTACCAAGTCCGCACATTTCCGTTCTATAAGAGAAAATTTACCACTTGAACTTCTAGCAGAAATATATATTAATGAAGTTGTAAGACGTTATTGAGTACCCCTATCGATTGTTTTTATCAAGATCCCCATTTTACATCAATATTCTAGAAATTTATTCAGAATGTCCTAGATACTAAACTTTTTTTGAGCATTGTGATTCATAAAAGTAAAAAGCTATTATTCACCAAAAATAATTTTCATCTTATTGAACCACATTTTACTGACTGATATCAACCTTGTCTCACAGATTTTTGAAATTCAACTCATAGAAGCCAAAATATCCTCCCAACTATTCTATATTCATCCTAGAGGCCTTCCATTAGCCAGAAAGCCAACCTAAGAGCCATTTTGATTAAATTAAATGGAAGAACATGAAGAAGAGGTAAATACTTCATCACTATTTTATGTTCATTCCTTCTTCCTCTTCCTCTTGCTTTTTGTTTCCATTATCAAATAATAAATCCAGTATCTTAAATATAATTTTATTTTATTATAACAATTTTAAAACAATATTCATTATTCTATCCATCCAATAAATGACAATGTCACCATACGTGTGTACGTACGGATTACCGTCTCTACGTCATGGTGTAGTTTGTTATTCAAATATTTCATTTTTTGGATGGGTATAATAATGAGTATAAATGATGAAAATAATAAATATAACATGATAATGATTTTGTATATATTATATGAAATCCAATTATATATGATTTTAATATCATAAGAATGATATTATCGCTCGTGTATACGTATGAATTACCGTCTCCACGAATGTGATGAGATTCATTCACCATCATGTCAATTTAAGACTAATTTTCATCTATGGATTAAAAATAATATTGAAAGACTTAATATCATTTTGGAGATGAATAAGATACATCCTATCCATAATAAAACATTACTTACATAACAAATCATATAATGGAAAATGAATCAGTTAACACCCAAAACGAGAATAATACTAAAATATTATTTACAAAAAAAATATTAGAAGATCATATATGATATCATATTAATTTATATGGTTATTTTATAATTAAATATAAATTATTTAACCATTATAAAAGATGTTAACCTACCCTATAAAAAGGATAATTACAAGGTAAGGGTTAATTCTCTAATCTCTTTATTATCCGTGGTTTTTTATATGTATTTATCTACTGAGACCTCTTTATCATCCTTATCAATGTTTCTTAAAATTTATTTCAAAAAAATTTACCATTTACTATATAATGGTTTAAATTAATTTATACCCTTATATGAACTTATATGTTTTGAAGGGAATATTTTAGTCGTTATCCAAACAAGGTACTTTATGATCTTTTTGAAAAAATTAAGGTAAGAATGTCATTTTAACTTATACGATGGGTGTGGTACCTCTTCGACGTTATAACATCGTTCAAGCATCCCATAAAATCTTATAAGAATAATTTCAAAAATAATGTTTTCTATTATAATTATAAATCATTAAATGATTTAAAAAAATAATGAGATATTTCTCTCAAATAGTTTTGATTTCATCTATGTCTCCATCCTTTGATGGATTTTATACTTGTTTGAAGTTGATTCATTATGATACTAAACATCCATATTGTATTAATGGTTTTGTTATATTTTTGACTATGTATGTGTTATTTTCAAACCATTCTTGGTTAATGGTTAAAGTACCGACATTTCGTATGAATGTTTTAAAATGATTGTTCATGTTATATTTCAACCATTTCATATGAGTAATGTATTGGAATTAGTAAATGACCGGTAGTTCTTGTTATAGCTCCAAGATGCATTTGTAGGTCTCATGAGACAACTAGATGTGGAATTGGATGAGGACTTTCCCAATTTGATACATAGTTTTGGACAAGGCCTTAATCAGTTTTAGACGTCTTGGCCGAGGCCTTGACAAAATGTTTCAGAATATTTGACATTATACATTCTCTCTTTATGAAAATAATATTGATGGTTCATGTGGTCATTTGACAAGTAGAATACCCATGATTATGTTTTATTATTTAATAATTTACTAATATCATATTACAACCATAAAAGTGTTCTTTTTTAGTACTGGTAAAAGAATGTGTTTTCGATTATTCACCATGATTAATATTTATGTTATCTTCCACTATATTGCTTACACTTACTGAGAGTTTGACCTCACCCATTTCTTATGATTCATTTTACCAAGAGATGAAGAAGTCAATTATGAGTGACTTTCCAGATTAATATATTAGGGTGGGATGTTTCTAATGGAATAAATTAGTGTTGTATTTCATTTCAAGTTCTAAAGTTAAACTTATGTATGAATCTTGTTTCTAATAATACTAAACTGATTGACCTTTTGTGATATAAATTCCTTGTGATCATGCCAATGTTATGTAATAATGCACCAACTCTTGGTATCTTGGGTCGGGGAGATACAATTTGGTTCCAGTCATTCCTTCCATTATTTTGGGTAGGAACAGTATAGTTTAAGCATTTATTTACTAGTCTCGGCCTTTTCTTCCATTAGTGTGTATAGGCCATGTAGCCTTTCAACCATTTAATTAAATATTAGTTAAGCATTAAGGAATATTCAATTTATGAGGTCCTCTCCACTACCTTCCATCAAAATGGAATTTGTGATACAAACATTTAACCTATATTCAGTCTCTTTTAATAAGGCCAAGATATATAATTAGTATACTTTCCATTCCACATTTTATATTTAGTTATCATTTGATGTACATACCATAGGCCTGTGAAGTTGTGAGCATACATGGTACACGCCATTATGAAATTTTCATTTAACAACAATCCATTTATTACTGGAAGTCTCAACATTAAGAAATTCAAGCATTGTCACACCAGAATGGTGGCTCAAACGTGTCAAAACACTAAAAACACAATTATGGCATAACCATAGACATGAGGCAGATTGAGTTGGAGGTGTAAATGCTTAAAACTAATCACATATTTGGAAAAAAATTACTATATGATTCTAAAATGTATAAGCATGGTATCTTAATTTAAGAGACGGTCCCCGATGGGATCAACGGTCCCCACATGAACATTCTAGAAATCAACGAACAACATGGATCCGTTTTATACCACCCAACATATGGTTGTACGATCCTCCTCCTCTTGTATCGACCCTATATTCTCCTCAGATTGGATCATTTCTACGAAAAGGTGAAAAATAGTCACATGGCGATACCTAGGTCGAGAGTGAAAGAGAAGATGACCGACTAAAGATTACTCAAGTATATATAGTTGCACATGTGGCTTGTTGAACAGAAGATTGATCGGATTCCAGATGAAGGAGATATATTTCTCCCAACCATTAACCTTAAAAATATCCAAAATGAGAGATAAAAAGGTCAATCTCACATAAACATGGATTAGAGAGGAATGGGGTACTTATTATATCATTTAGGGAAAAACTATAAATTTCCTTATAAAATAACCCACACATGGTTTGTCTACACGGTTTGTAAAACCAAGCGCAAACTGTGCAGAATAGTTCTTCTTGAAATCACATCATATTCATGGTTTGATTAAACTGTGCACTATCCATGCACGATTTCTTGAGAAAAAGGAGGACATAGATAGTTAGACCGCACAACAATGCGCCATCCATGTGAGGTGGATCTGTCCAAAAAACACCATCCACATAGTTTGGGTAATCATGCAGAAATCACACATGATTTAATATAAACGTTGCACAAGGTATGCTTTCTCCAAATGGATGGGTTCTGAACTTCAAACAAGCCCCAATCAACCCTGGAACCTTTACTAACACATCAAGCATCCATATTAGGTCGAATGTAAAGATTTAGACTAAAAAAATAATGGATTACTACTTTAGTGAAAAATTAGGTTCTTACAAATTGCCTATATAATCATTTATAGTCAACATATTGGAAATTAGTTGAAAAAACATACTAAATAGAGTTTTTATGTATATAAACCCGTTAATTAAACTATATTGTCATAAGGCCTCTATTTTAAATATATCTTGATGTTTGAGATCTTGACAACCAACTCTAATGATTTCCATTATTTAGAGTTCAATTATTATTATCCATGGGATTATTGCATTAATATTATACATGGATGCATTTCATTATCACTTTATTGATTAATTGTAATGATTTTTCAGTTCTTTACATTTCCATTATTAGTGTACGTTATTTATTTGGGAAATAATCCACTATATTTAACCCTTACCGAGCATTGGATACACCCATATTTTATTTATTTCCATAGAATATTATTAAGAAATCACCGATTGAGTTAAATAATGAATATCAATTACATTCACTATGTTTTTATATTTTATTAAAAATGTAACATTATGGTACAAATATTAAAATTATATAATTATTTGAATTCCATGTCTGATTAAACTTTGTAATATGTGTAATAAATATATCTTTGATATCAAAATAGACATATGAAAACTAGTCAATTAAAAGCAAAAAAATGAAAAAAATGAATGATAAATAATGATCAGGAGATAAGATATTATAAAAGTATAATATATGATATTATAAATATTAATACTGTTCATTTGTATGTTAATTACATTTTATCTACTATAATGGGGTTTAGATAACGTTCAAACAAAAGGAAGGGTAATGTAAAGGATTATGTACCCATTTCCTTTCATTAAGGAACAATTTTATGTTATACACCAATTTCATTAATATGGTGTATATAATTCCCATTTCAAACGAAATATAATTATTACTTCATACATAATTTTATTTTATATTTCAGTTTTAATTAATTCATCGATGTGGACATGGATTGAATATTACCCTGTGGTACATGATTTCTTAACTCAATTACCATTTTTGAGTTGAAGTTCTACATCATTGATTATGTCAATATAATAATATCTGTATAATTTATTTTTATTACCTTATGTTTTATTTCAAAAATGTAATGTGAATATATAGTTGAAAGAAATAATATATTCAATAATTAATTGTCACATCATTTTCTTGATCATTGTAACAGGGTATTTTTCCTTTTCATTCTAATCAAGAAAATTTATTCATTAACTTATCTTGAAGGAAATATTTTCATTCTTTTAAATAATCCAATTTAAGTTTCTTATCTTTTGTTTATTTATCACAATTTCATGAAATAGTTTATAAATTTTTAAACTCATTAGAACCTAAAGTAGTTTAGAAATTATTTTTAATAAAATTAGAATTCATTTATCTATTCGGTCATATATTTGTTTTCTTCCAAACCAATGTTTTCTAAAAAGGTTTTTAAATTTTAAGAATGATTAATTAAGATAGTTTTTATACATTTTATTCAATTAAAAAATATTTTCAAATAATTTTTTTTCATTTTCAAAACATTTAATGTTTGGATTTTACCAAAAATTTTAATGGAATCATCCATTCATTTTATAAAAATAATCTTCTATAACACATTTATAGTGTTAAAGAAATATTCATTCTATATTGTAGGAAATGTATTAAAATTCCTATTATCATGACTGATGTTTCATCAATAAATTGTTTTCAAGTTTAGAAGTTTATTATAAAGAAAAAAATTCTGAATATTCAATATTGTTTTACTATTTATAAATGAGTTATAAAGTAAATAATTTTCAAAATTTTATATGATTTAAAAATGGAATTTTAAAATTAAAAGTATATTTTCCTAAAAAATTATTAAATATAATTTTTTCATATTTATATTAATTACTGATACCAATCCTAAAATATTACACCAATGGTTATATGTTGTGTTGATTCCATCATTATTATTCCCTTAGATAGTTTACGATCATTTTTTACATGAAAGTTATTGACACCCACATCCATTATTCATTTTTGTAGTCAATAAGTTCCCCTCTAATTATTTACTCACCTATGATCATTGGAAAGTTAATTTCACTAAACATATATATAATTAATCATGTATATTATTATTTCTTAAAATTTTTATCATTTATTCATATGGATCCATTTATTTAAATTTAATTATTATCTAGGTAAATATTGATAATGTCGTATTATTTACTGAGTAAAAATATTTGTTTAAAATAATATTGATTCATGAAATAAATATATTATTCGAAATTTGAGAAATGATTTGGATGTGTAGTGATAGGTGGGGCCTAGACTTTATATATATCATTGATGCATTTGAAATTATCTTTTATCAAATTACATGGCCATGTCATATAGGTTTCAACGTGTAGTTTTATATCATCATATTAATGGTCTTCATGGTATAGGTATCTTGTGGGTTTTTTGGAGAGAGAATTAAATCTATCAAGAGGATAGATATTCATAGTATGGGTTTCTATGTTCCAAAGACATGATATAAAAAAATTAGCGATTTCCAATATTTATAATTTAATATATTTAATATCCATGAGATTTTCTGCTTGATATTATCTCTAAATGCATTTAATTCATTTTTCATTCATTAAAAAAAATTAAGTTATTTGAATATCCATATTTAGTACTCATTATTTATTCAAGATATATTAAGTTATAAAAAACCCATACTAATCATTTGATATCACCCTTCATCTCTATAGTTTCCTTGGAATCCATGATGTTTACTATAAATGATATGTAAGAATACGCCGAAGATAACAATGAAATTATCAAAAATATTATGTTTTAATTTTCATTATAAAATGAAATATGAAAATAATTTAAATATCTAATTCACTATGAGTACTAAACTATTCGGTACATTGAGATATGATTCCTCATTTTCTTATGACAATGTAATTGTAAAGACCCAGAAATTTCAAGGAATTTTTTTTTCAAAATTCTAAGGAATTTTATGGGTCTACAGTTTCTAACAGCACCTGATTCTGAGGCCCAATGTTCCCGGAATCAATTTCTGATGTTTTGTTTGAGTACGTCTAGTAAACAAACGTGTGGGTTTTTCTATATTTTTAACCGGTCCTCGGAATCGAAAACTGATGACACCGATGAACTCGTAGCGACGGTATTCTCTTAAGGGGACATTTTCTGCAGTTACGTTTTATGCAGGTTGAAAGTTAATTTTAGGGGTTTAATAAAAAAGTTAAATAAAATTGTTTTAAACATTTTTATTTATCTTAGGAACTTAAATCCTACATGGGGAAGTTAATGGTGGGGCCCACACCCACATAACATCCCATGTGAGGACTTTTGTGAGGTGGGTCCCACACGAGCCTTAACTCTTCATCTTCCCAAAAAACCCCTTAAACCCCTTGTTTAATTCTTGACAAATACCCTCTATAATTTCTAAACCCTCCACATTCCACTTGGTCATGAATATGACGACACCATGAATTAATTAGATAGGGAGGTTTTGAATCATTTTGAATGTTCTTGGCAATGTCATATTATGCGAGTATAAAATAATATATTAGGATATTAATTTATTTTGGCATTCATTGTGTTGGGATAGTTTGGAGAAATATATGGAGAAATAGAGAATGGTGTTCTTCTCTCAACGACAACTCAAAGAACGCGAAGACGCCGCGACGACGCTTCTTCCTCAAAAATCCCTTCCTATGCGGGACTTCTCGGATGACTCTTATATCTTCATCTTCTTCATCAACAGACCAACACACTAGCTCTGAAGAGGAATCATATAGTGAATTATGACAACCACATCATCCCCCACAACGCCCGACCACTGCGATGTTCATCTTTCACGATTCGACGACGTGCACCGTCTTTTCAAGGTAGGGGAATTTTTTTATAATTTTCATTTATGTGATTTATAACCTCAAGCATGGTAATTTATTTGTTGGGTGATTATTTGAACCACAAACATGGTGTCTACGGACTAACGAAAAAGTACAGACCCATCTCTGTATCATTCTTGATGCTTGGAATGTTTTCCAATGATGAAATGGGACAACAACATTTATTTCGAGATTTCGTATTGGAGTTCGGGTCCCGAGATGACCTTAGGTGCAAACGGTGGAAGAAATGGACCACTGGAGCACGTCCGGTGGTCTGAAGAAGGCGGCGGCGGCATGCCCCACTGGCACGATGGCACCCGCGTCCGGCGGTGGCAGTGCGCCGCCAGAGTATGTTGTCACGTCTGGGCTGCGGCGCCGGGTAGAACAATAACGCGCCAGCCGTTCCGGAATTAATGAGGTGCAGCTTAATGCTGCGCCAGTTGGCTGAGCTAGCACCCCCCTAGCGGGGCCGGGGCGGGCCACACAGGCCGAGCTGGGATGTGCCCAGTCGGGCCGGACCCGGTTCGGGCCACCCCAGGGTATGGGCCGGGTAGGACTGGGCCCGTATCCCCTCTTCGGACAATTTTTTATTATTTTCCAATAACATGAGCTACAGACTTCCGATCAAAACACCATCAGTTGCGTAGGTTTCCTTAGATCAATATGGTTGTTTAGGTATATTAAACTCAGGGTTTTGGCAAAATTTGCGTATGTCCTGGTTGGTTCGAACACGAAACCAACCGGGCCCTCGGAGCGGAAACGCTTATAACATAAGGATCGGACATACGATTGACGTGTTGTCAACTACGTTGGATTAATTTTGTTGAGACTATTATTTTTTCATACTCCACATGAGGTTTGAACATAGTTGGATTATGGTCAGGTTGGTTTTAGCTTAAAAACTAACCGGGCCCCTGGAATGGAAAAGCCAATAACTCTTAGACCGAACGTTCATTTGACGAACCATCCACGGATCTGGTAATCTCTTTGAGAAACAGTTCCTTTGAGTATACCCCATGTGAGTTCGTGGTACAGTTGAGAATGGTCAGGTTGGTTCGTACACGAAACCAACTGGGATCCCTGGACAAAAAGGCTAATATCTCACAGACCGAGCGTCCGATTGACGCACCGTCTGTTGTGTTGAGACCCCTATAACGAGGAAGTACATTGAGATAATTCCACCTGAGACTTCGTGACACTTTTAGTATCTACCAGTATCTCATGGAGAAGATCCTCCCAGAGACAAGCAGACAATGTACGAAGACATAGTAGCTATAGACCTGACGACTGCATGATCGATTCAACTCGGAGTGATTTGACTATCCTAGTGGACGGAGCACCCTGTTTGGTAGAAAACCCATGGAAGATGGAGCACCTGGTTTGGCAGTAGACCCACTATACTCGACAGTAGGAGTACCTCTGTCTGCTATTAGGGGGAGCGCATGGTTTGGCTGCAGACCCACATCGGACATAACACCCGGTTTGGAAACAGACCTGCGGTACTCGACAGGAGGAGTACCTCATCAGTCTATGGTTAGTGATTAGAGCCTCAGAGTCATGACAGGGCCACTGTACTCGACAGAGGAGGAGTTCCTCAGCTGTTGTGGATTCGATAATGAAAATATTATTTTGAGCAGAGTCAATGACCATTGTGTGTTCCTCATGATTGAGATGGGTTATATGATAACTTAGGTATATGTATGGGTATATACCTAAGTAAAGTTATCTATTGAGATATTTATTTGTGTTTTATCCTTGTTGGATTTTCATGAGACCTTGAGGGTATCGAGGTCCCTACTGAGTATCATTATACTCACCCCTACACGGGCTACGCCCGCACCACATTGGGTTTGATGTAGAAGACAGACAGTGCTGACTGAGGTAGAGTGTACGAGGACTGGATTGTACCTGGAGGAGAAAATCATGACGAGTAAGTACTGAGAATTGACGGAAGTATGTGGAGTGTGGACCTACCCTTCAGTTAGGAACCCGGACAATGATCCCAGAGCTGCTTCCATCTTCCAGCTGTTTGTCGTTTCAGTTGTACTTTCTTTCAGTTGTAGCTGTACCTTTCTATTGGGCTTGTATTTCTGGCCCCTTCTACTTTCAGCACGTTTGGTATACTTCTTTACTTATTGTTTACTTCCTCTTTAAATCTGGTTGTGTGTGTACCCATTTTATAAAGGCAATGCCTTCCCAGTTTTTATTGATTTACGCCTTTGGTGCTAGTCCCCATCCCTTGGCTTATGGAAGGCGGGCTTGGGGTAGTCACGATACGGGACCCGTGGGACGGGTCGTGACAAATTGGAATCAGAGGAGTCGGTTCTACCGCAGAACTCAGGACACTGATCATTATTTCTATGAACAAATAATGATAAGAGTATTGAGTGTGTTTTTTAGTTCATGGAGTCTAGTGTTGGTGCGGCGACCAACGTATCCATACTCTAGGACCCTAACTACTGATTTTTGAATCAGTGCACGAAAACACTTTATTGTCTGTGTTTTTTCAAAAGTTTTCTTTATATAATCTCAACCAGGTCATCTCACCAGGTTCAAATCATTTGACAGTGTCACATCTATTCATAATTCCTCCTCACAGATAGTCAATTGGAATTCCGATAGAGTACCCTGATGATGGCCCACCTAGTGATGAGGCTCTAGTGCAATGCTGTCTTACTATGATGGCATTTTCGGGTGGTGTACCAGTAGTACCACCACCCTTTGGGAAGCAGATGCCACCATCCTTTCTAGTGGATGGTGCACGCTGACAGAGCGCATTGCACAAGTTCCAGCAGTAGAGGCCTCCAAGGATACGATGCGAGATAGATTCCCAGGCAGCAATGGACTGGTTGGAGGCAATTTCTAGAGTTCTACACCTAGTTTATACACAATTAAAGAAGATTTGGATCATAACTACTATTGTTTTCCCAGTGAGTGACCATGAGGTTAGTCCTCATAGTGATGAGGCTTTGATACATGGACCGATACCTGACATAAACCCTTCGGGTAGTGCGACAACTATATCACTACCTATAGTTCAGCTGTTACAACCGGTGGTACCGATAGATGACATGTGTAGGCTTAGTGCCTTACACCTGTTTCAGCCTCAGATTCCCCTCGTGTTCTGAGGCGAGCCGACTCACAAGCGGCTGAGGACTAGCTTGGGGAAGTGGCTAAGGGTTTTCTAGAGATTACACAGCTTCGGGAGGATGACATGTCGGTAGCTGAGTTTTCTTCGAGGCATACCGATCATTCCTGGTACTTGATGACTACGATACAATCAGGGCTTTAGAACATGGACCCTAGAGTGTGGTGTGTTTAATAGACATCCCACATAGCGCTTTCCTCAATGCATTTCTACTTATGCTAGGGTGCTATAGAAAAACTTTGTGGTTAAATGTTCTATGGCTGAACGGATACAACTAGTGAATGTTAGTAATGGGAAAACAGGGAACTGGAACTGGTCTCCCATACTTGGGCATGTAAAATATTTCAAGAAGAGGAAGTGTTAGGGATAGATGAATCTGCAGAGCAGCAGGTGTGGAAGCATATCTAGGAGAGCATCATGAGGTGGTGTACATTTTGACATGATAGAAACATACGCCTTTGTTGTCCCTGGAAAGCTTAGGGAGATGGAGGGCAGGGGAAGAGAATAGATGAATACAGTCAAGAAGTGTGACCTAGGGGCTCTAGGAATGATTCAAGGTACGTTATGTGTCTACTACGAGCTTCCGTATCAATAAACATAGGTACCAATCATTCCTTCCTTCTTCAAATCTTTTCCCAGACCTAGAGTTTCCGGTTAAAACCATTGACTTGACCCTCATGTCTAGAGATACATTTGGGAGGAGATTCGATAATCACACTTATGTCGACGGTTTGACCTGAACTTTAAGGTGAGTGCTTCAGTTGGAAACTCTTGGTGGTAGCATCGAAGCCTTATGACGTTAGTTTGGGTATGGAATGGGCAACCACTATTCATACACAAATTGTCTATATTAGGAAAAAACATTGTGGTTTATCACCAATGTTGGGATGAGGACTTTATCAGTCGGCAAAAAGGGAAACCCAGGCAGTATAGGATAAACTCAACCTTAGGAGGGTGCGGGCGATCACTCTTGAGTCGGCCATCCTTACCCTCATGGTAGGAAGAGTTTTGATTATTTAGTTCCTCCACGACTATGACATCGAGATAATCTATACACCTGGGACAGGGAACGTTGTTGCGGATGCCCTCAGAAGGTGGACTGGTATTCTGCTGCTAGGAGAGGTGACAGAGAAGCTGGCTGCCTTACATATATCCTTTATGGATAGAGATGGTGAAACATAAATTCAATATCTTACAATCACTCCTCCACTTCATTAGCAGAGTAGGTGAGATGTCTTACCACCTAGCCCTTCCACCTCAGTTGCACCGGGTGCACGATGTCATCCATGTATCTCAGCTGAGGTGATGTGTGCATGACCTATCCATCATCATCGTCCACGGGGAGCTAGAGATCGACAATGGGGAATCATTCATGGAGGTTCTAGTAGAGATTGAAGATCGACTAGAGTGGGTCCTATGTGGATGGTTGATTCCTCTGGTGTGCATTCGCTGGCAGCACATGAACCTCCAGGGGAGCACACGGGAGCAAGAGGCTTAAATGCGTGCTCATTAACCCTTTAGATTCCCTAGTGTGTGTTGTAGATTTACAGGGACGTAAATCCCTGAGGTGGGGGTAATTTAAAGGCCCATAAATTTAGAGGAATTTTTTTCACAATTCTTTGTAATTTTACCAGTCCGTACTTTCTGACGACACCTGATTCCGAGGCCCGGTGTGCCCAGAATCAATTTCTGATGTTTTTTTCGGGTACGTTCAGTAAACGTACCTGCAGGTTTTCTATCTTTTGAACTGGTTCTCGGAATCGAAAACTGAGGACACCGATGAACTCTTAGCATTGGTATTCACTTAATGTGACATTTACCACAGTTGTGTTTTATGCAGTTCGAAAGTTAATTTTATGGGTTTAATAAAAAAGTTAAATAAAATTGTTGTGAAAAATTTTATATATCCTCGGATGTTAATTCTAGATGGGAAAGTTAATTGTGGGGCCCACAACCACATAACAACCCTTGTGAGGAATTTTGTGTTGTGGGGCCCACACGATCCTTAACTCTTCATCTTCCCATAAATCCCCTTAAACCCCGTGTTTAATGCTTGACAACTCCCCTCTTTAATTTCTAAACCCTCCAACTTCCTCTTGGCAATTAAAATGAAAGCACCATGACTTAATTACATTGGGAGGTTTTGAATCCTTCTCAATGTGCATGAAATGATATATTATGGGAGAATAAAATAATAGCTTCAGCTATTATTTTAGTTTCGAATTCGTTGTGTTGGGACAATTTGGAGAAAGCTCTGGAGAAATAGAGAATAGTGTTCTTCTCTCAACGAAGAACACTCCACGTCTCGAACAAAACAAAGAAACTGGCGATGACGCTTATTCCTCGACTTCTTCCTCGGAACCCCCTTCTGATGCGAGACTTCTCTGATGAATCTTCTATATTCCCTTTCTTCATCAGCAGACTGATGCAAAAGCACGGAAGAGGAAGCATATGGCGAATGACAACAACCTCGTCTTCCCTCGCAACGTCTGACCTCCGCGATGTTCCTCTTCTGCGATTCAACGACGTGTGGCATCTTTTTTATTTAGGGGAATTTTTGTATAATTTTAATTTATGTAATTTATACCTTCAACCATGGGCGTTTATTTGTTGGGGGATTATTTGAACCACTAACAAGGTGGGTACGGACTAAAGAACAAGTCCGGATCCATCGTCGTATCATTCTTGATGCGTGGAATCTTTGGCGATGACGAAATGGGACCACAATGGAGATTTAGAGCTTTCGCAATGGACTTCGGGTCTTGAGAATATCATAGGCGCCGACAGTGGGTGAAACAGACCACCGAAGCACGTCCGGTGGTAAACGGAAGGTGGCGGCGGTGTGCCGCCGGAGCAGGCCGTCACGGCTGAGCGGCGGCGGTCGTTGGAACCGGAATGGCTCAGCCATTCCAGAATTAAAGAGGCGCGGCTTAATGCTGGACCAGCAGGCCGAGCCAGTGCCCCCCTAGCCGGGTCGGGGCGAGCCACACGGGCTGGGCTGGGCCCTCCCTGGCCGGTCCCGGTTCGGGCCGACCAAAGGTGGGTTGTGCCGGGTCGGACTGGGCCTAGACCCCCATCTTCAGAACGTTTTCGGTTATTTTCCCATAACATGATCTTCTAACTTCTGATCAATGCATTTCAATTTGATTAGGTTTCCTCAGACCGAGACGGTAATTTCATTTTATTACACTCAAGGTTTCAGCGAAGTTTGAGTACGGTCGGGTTGGTTTGAACCAAAAACCAATCGGGCCCTCGGAGTAGAAACGCTTATAACATAAGGATCGAACGTCTGATTGATGTGCCGTCAACTACGTTGGATTCCTTTTATTGAGAGGGTTTTTTGGTATACTCCACTTGAGTTTTCGATGTAGTTGGTGTATGGTCTAGTTGGTTTTAGCTTAAAACCCAACCGGGCCATTGGAACAGAAAATCCAATAACTCTCAGACCAGACAAACATTTGATGAACCGTCAGAGGCGCTGGTAATCTCTTTGAGAAATGGTCCCTTTGATTATACCCCAAGGGAGTTCAGGGTACATTTGAGATACAGTCGGGCTGGTTCGTACACAAAACCAACCGGGCTCCCAGGGAAAAAAGGCTAATAACTCACAAATTGGGCATCTGATTGACGCGTCGTCTGTTGTGTTGAAACCCATATGATGAGGTGGTCGTTTAAGATACTTCCACATAAGACTTCATGACAGATGTAGTATCAACCAGTAGCTCGTGGAGCGGATCATTTCTGAGACGAGAAGATAGAGTGTAGAGTCCTAGTAGCTGTAGACCTGACGACTACTTGACCGATTCGACATGGAGTGATTCGACTAGCTTAGTGGACGGAGCGCCCAGTTTGGCAGCAGAACCACAACGGACGGAGCACCTAGTTTGGAAGAAGACTCGCGGTACTCGACATGAGGAGTACATCTGACAACTATTAGGGGGAGCACCCGGTTTGGCGGCAGACCCACAACAGAAGGAGCGCCCGGTTTGGCAGCAGACCTTCAGTACTCGACAGGAGGAGTACCTCTACAGTCTATGGTTAGTGAGTAGCGTCTCAGAGTCATGATAGGGAAACTGTACTCGACAGAGGAATAGTTCTCCTATATTTTTGGTTTCAATAATGAAAATCCTGGTTTGAGATGTGTCAATGATCTTTGTGTTTTCCTCATGATTGAGATGGGTTACTTGATAACTTATGTATATGTATGGTAATATACCTCAGTAAAGGTTATCTGTCGAGATAATTCATTGGGTTTTATCCATGTAGTATTTTCGAGAGACCATGAGGGTCTCAGGGTCCCTAGTATGTATCATTATACTCACCCCTGCACGGGCTACGCCCACACCTCGTTGTGTTTGATGCAGACGACGTATAGCGCTGACTGCGGCAGAGTGTATGAGAACTGCTCGGTACTTAGAGGTAGACCTCATAACTAGTTAGTAGCTGGAGGAGACGGACAAATGTAGAGTGTTGAGGAGAACCTCCATAACTACCCTTCAGGTAGGAAACTAGAGGGCAATATAGGAGATTCTTCAATCTTCTAGCTGTTTGTCTTTTCAGTTGTACATTCTCTTATTTTTAGATGTACCTTTATGGTGGGCTTGTATTTCCGACCACTTGTACTCTCAGCGCATTTTTTTTACTACGTTTTTAGTGTTTTCTTCTACTTGTAGTTTGGTTTTGTGTGTTTACGTTTTATATAGGCAATGCCTTCCCAGCTTGTAGGGAGTTACGCCTTTGGTTCTAGTCGCCAGCCCCTAGCCTATGGAAGGTGGGCATGGGGTAGTCATGATACGGGACCTAGGGGATGGGTCGTGACAGTAATAAATCAAACACATTTTCCATGCTATTGGGGCCGAGGCTACAATAACATTTATGAGAGGATGTTTAGTAAAAAATTTGGGATCTATAGTTAGGGAAACATAGATTCGATAATATTAACCAATGATTTATTTTGATGATTTTACTGAATAACATCCTTATGATTTTTTAAGAAATTGATTATGTGGGTTTTCTTTTCAATACATCTCGTTGTGGATGATACAACTATACATGGTTCTGGGATAGAGGTACCTAGGGGTAATAACTCCCAAAAAGGTTCATTGGGATGGACATGATCATCACCAATTTCACAATAATGGGTTTTACAGAAAACCTAGCTTTACTCTCTCCAGAAATCTGCTTATGATAATTTACATTTTCTTTATAACCCAGTATGATGGATTTTTAAAAACATTGTATCCCCCCCATGAAATGATGTTTATGATTATTATATTATCTATGAATAATACATTCCATTTATGTTAAATATTTTAATATTTTAGTGTATATAATTTATTTTTCATAATGTTATGATATAATCTAATATATTCCATCATATATAAATGGATAATACTAGATGAAATTGGAACCACGTCAATGAATGAAATCCAAAGTGTAATAATGGCCTTTTCATTGATGGTCTTATGAAAATATTTGAAATGGGACTTTCCTAAAAAAATAATCATAATTTGAAGAAAACGTATCCATTTATAAAGATACATAAAAATAATTATCTATGTATTATGTCTTTAAAGTGAATACTGATATGAAGAGGATGGTAGTGAAAAACTCAGATGCATGGAATAAGGGAAACAAGGGGTTTTTCATGTTTGATAAAAATGAAATCAAACACCCTAGTAAATTCATAAATAAATAATGGGTTTCTATAAGTGTGGAGAGAAAGGAAAAAATTATAATAATTTCAAGGTAAAAAATATTATAGTGTTACATGATTCGGTAGTTATAAGTTGGTGTTCTACACCAATGAATTCCCAAATAGTCAATGGAATATACCTCAAAATATATAATATAATATTTTCAAATTTTTTTACTACCATATATTAATGGGGTATGATTAATTCTCTTGAGTTTGGATTCATGAATTATATAATTTTATTATTTTATCAACCATATATGGATTATGGTAATTTGGAAATATATAAGAATTGTAATTCAATACCTCTTCATTACTTATTTGAAAGTGTATATTGAATGGTAACTATGACCAAGAATACTGATTTAGTATAAATTAGAAAATATAGGAAAAAATGATTGATGGATGAATAACCATTAATATCTTAATGGTGTTGAGATAATTATGTTTTGATAAAATATTATTGACATGGATAATGTAAATTGGATAGTACTAAATACCTTGGAAATTAATAATGATTTTTTCACAGTTTTTATTATGCTATCATAAATGTAGTTGATTTTTTTTTGATTTGTGGAATATATCCAATAATATTTCTTTTTAATGGAATAAAGAAGAATGAATTTTATCAAAATGGTTTTTTGGTTATTGATGTTGTTATCATGTTTCTAGAGATTGCATGATTACTTTATTCACATGTTTGGTATGTGACGATTAAGAGCAACATCATGTTTTCTAAGGGATTAATGATATGTTAATTTTGTAAATTAAGTAATTATCCCCCTAATTTTTTTCATTTTAATCATTTGGAGGTGCTAAAAGGGTTAACCATATTTAGAAAAGATTATGATAAAAAATGGATGATGTTTTAGAGAATAATGTATAACAACAATAAATTCTTAGTAATAACATTGTATTTAATAACGCGTATGACAAGACACACAAAGTGTAAAAATAAATATAATATCATGAGACATTAATATATTTTAAAGTATTAAATTAAATATTTTCTCTAGAATGTAATGCGTGAAGAACATATTTATATTGTATTACACGCATGAACGACTTTGTCTGGTAGTTTTTTACACGGAAGTCCATGTTTTACTGAACAATATTATATCCTTAAGATATTGTTGTCTAATATAATAAAATATAATGTAGCCATTATATTTATTGTCATGATTATGATAAACTAACTTATGATAATATATGTTTGAATTCATTAGATAAAATTTATTAGAAATGAATATAAGAACCAATTGAATATAAAATGAGCATTTTTCTAAAAATTGATTTCTATGCTCATAAGGACATTTTATCCTATGTAATTTAATTTATTGCAATTAGGATTTGATATTAATTAATTATATATATATATTATATACAATCAAATATTTTTTAATTTATTCCAATATATTTTTATAAATATAATATTAGAATAAACCCAATTTTTTGCATAAATATATATATTTTTATAAAGGAACTTATCCCACCTTCTAATGGAATGCCAATTTTAAATATTATTTTATATAAATTTATAAATTTTACCTGAAAAAAAAATTTATAGAGATATATAATAATTTTACGTTAGCATGAATTTGTTGTATTTTTATGAAAAGATTCATTTTTTGATGAATAATAAAAAATTATGAACATCAATTGAAATTTTTTTTTTGTATAATTTATTTATAAGGGAAAATTTTATATTAATATTCTTTCTAAATTTTAATTACATAAATTATAAATAAATTAATCAAATGTAGTTCATTTGATTGAATTTCACATTTAAATTGGATTTAAACAAATCTTATATTTTTTACGATTTTTACTTTAAAAACCTTCTTTGACATCTAGTCTATGGTTTTAAATTTAAATTATTTTATTGAAAATATAGTATTGAAATTTTGAAAAATGGATTCCATATTTTGAATTAGAATAATTAATAAATTATAGAGAGTCCAACATATTTTTTTTCTAAATATATTACTGAATGGAGTTAAAATTATTAAATTTTATCAAGGTAAAATTAATCTTAACAAGTGACAAAATCATAAACTTTAGGGAAAAAAAGAACTATATACATGTCCAAAACAATTTATTTTGAAATATTTTGACACTAAAATATCACTTCTCTAATTTTGTTCGTTAATTTATGAACATTATGTAAGGGAGGCCTCTGAATACTGTTTACCTTTATATATTTACATGATTTCCACTCCTCCACTATATATAGTGACACTGATCCCACTTATTTTAACCTCTAAATCCATTTTTATCAACCCAGATATGATTAAATAAGATCCCAAAACCCCTAAAATCTTCCTAGAATCCTTACTTTTGGCATCAATATATCCATTGATGTATTTTTATATAAAATAAAATGAGTTACATGAATAAGAGATAACATTCATAAAAAAATTACATTTGTTTCAAATACTTATCCACCCCATCATTTATTTTGGATAATGATACTATAATATAATATATTTCTTAAATATCATGATATGTATTTTTTTAAGAATATTACGTAAATTTTACATACATCCATAAAATGGTATACATAGTCACCGTCCTTGTGTACGGTGGACTACCGGCTTGTGAAGTGAAGAAATTCATTATTCCATTAGAAACATTAAAGGGTATAATAGTTATGATTTTATATAATATATATGATATTTATGATATTTATTTGTTATTTAATCTGATATAATTTATATATAACACGTAAAATTATGGATTCCATTTTTCCAGAATATGATAATGATATAAATAAGATAATTTAATATTAATATACATATATATATTTTCACTCCATTATTTTAATATGTCAATGAAATTGAAGTAGCCTTCTTGCGGGCATACGATCTACAGTCTCCATGATCGGTGAATTTAATTTCACATAAACAAATTTTATAGACTATTATAAATACATGAATATTGAATATATATTATATTAAAATCATGATTTAAATTTTTTAGATGACTAAATAATGATCTTATTAATAGTACCAATGTGTAAAAAGTCAAAACATTCTCCAAAAACTAGGTAATTAACACCGAAATAGTTACAATAGTGAATGATTTTTAACAAATGGTAAATAATTTTTTATAAGAGGATATATTATATTACAAATATTACTATGTTTTTTTATATGTTAATTAAATTATCAAAACCCTTATACGACAAGATACATTATATACACTTAAAATGAAAGGAAATGTAAGGGATTTCATCTCAATTAATGTTCCATTAAGACTTATTTGTTTTTATGCATCCATTCAGATTTATGTGGTGTCTATACTACCCAAATATCATTTAACTTCTAGACTCGATCATACTTCATGGTATATGTTTTTCACTTTTAATTACCTCACCCAATGTGTTTATCATGAAAATAACCAAGAGGTAAATGTTATTTTCGCAATCTGACATTCATTTTTTATTGTTAAATTTCTCCTCAAATAAAGAATTTATTGTAAAAATCATTCATTGGAAATATTCTTAAATATCAAAATTATTTTTTCATTGAAATTATTCATTTCTAAAACATTAACCAGTTTTACATAATATATTTATAACGAATGTTATTGGATATCCGAGGGCAATTTTATTAAATATATATTTTTTATTTAATAGGGATAATTGATAAATAATATTATTTAATAATTAAACTTATTATTTGATATGAGGAATTAATTTTTCTAGATTTTATGATTGATGTGAATACATTATATATCCCCTTGATATATCTATATGATCTCAAGATAAAAATCCATCACACAAATTAAATGGGTTTGGTATCAATAGTTTTATACTGTCTTCTGAATGGTTTGGATGGTATAGGTTTTCATGTGCCTCAAACATGATGTTTGATATTAAATAATTTCCTTTATATAAGTCTTAGTTATTATTGTTATTATCCATGAGAATTTTATATTATAAAATATATGGATGAATTTCATTCTCAGATTAATAATTAAATGGCATGTGTTTTAGTTATTTACCTTGACATATTGATTATGCCTTATACAATTATTTAAATAGAATGTGTTCTTAGTTTTTTATAGATCAGTGGTTATTTATTCATCACGAATCATTATTTATTATAATTTAACTACCCACACATATCATTTTATCATACCGTTTTTATGTTTCATTTCCCATTTTATGAAAAGGAATCATTTGAATGATTTTCAATGTTGATGTGATTTAACTTATGGTATAATTTATATTCTTTTCCCAGTGTATTATGGATATCATCAATGTAATCTAGATTGCCAATATAGTGAAACTATTTGTTCCTTTAGGATTTAAATTCTTCTCTACATACCAATTCAATAAATTAATTCATTTTCTCTGGTCTACTATGGTTGGGGAATTAATGTTGTTATTAAGGGGATATTTAGTTGAAAACATATAATCTTGATTTATAATTCATAGAATAGGGAACATAACTCCATGATATAATTTGAGTATAAATATAGAAGAACCCCCTAGAATTTTGGTATTGTATATATTAGGTGGTCATTCATAGAAATACACCCTTATCATTACACTACTAGTGGATGTTTTTCTGATACATATAAACCTAGGTGTGACAACTCTTAACATGATCATCTGTCCAAACTCAAGTGTATCCTAGTAAATGATTACATTACATAATACACAACTAAATGGAAACACCCAAGGGATATAAATTTTAAATTTAAATTTTCATTACAAATCATTATAAATGATTTGAAATCAAAGAACATCCAAATGAAACCCTGTATTTGATAATGTGATAAGTTTTTGATTTTTTCCAATTCATGTTATCTATTTCACTGGTAATGGGATTATAAATTATGTTACATAAATTAAGGATACAATATAGAATATTCTATTATTTTAAAATGGTGCATAATTATAATAGAGGTATCAATACTCGTGGATAATTTAGAGGTTTCTCTATGGATAAAGATGATATAACAGATATTGTAACTGGGCATGTTATGGATATATTAGTGAATCATAATAATGTAATAAAAAAAACATTTACAAAATGGTGAAAGTTGTTCGACATTGAGATTCTCTAATTTCATATCCCATTATATGATAGAGACTCTCATAATCTAGTGGGAGTAATGATCAAATGGCAGGTCAGTAATGAATTACATCTTTGGATAAGATATTTATTGCATTGGGATGTGGTGAAAAGGAAATAATTTCACATTAGTGTATTCTATAAAAGGTGATGTATAAAAGTGGTGGTTGCTGATACATAAAACTATAATGTAAGGTTAAATAGAACTCAATAAATGTGAATTTTTTATGTTCAAATTAATTTAAATATATTTCCCACATGAGAAATAAAAAGAGATAAAGATAGTGTTCTTGGTTTAAAGAAAAAGTATGAAGAAAGTGTCGTGGAGTATGAAGAATCCTTTACAAGGGTAGTAAGTTATGATTTGGATTCTGTATGAAATAGGGAATGTGTTATTAATCATTTATTTCGAAGGATTTAATCCATGTCTTTGAAGGGGGTTGGTGTCCCAAGCATTTTCTTAATATGATAAAATAATTTTATATATTATCAAGATAGAGAAATAATTCTCTAAGACTTTTGATTTCAATTGTATGAAATATAATAATGGTAATTAAGATTAAATACATGATAATCAGAATAATAGAAAGAATTATTTTCTTACAGATGATTGTAGTGGAATGAACCACCCTTAAAATTCATTTAAACGGTTGAGAGTTTGTTATAAATGCATAGAACATGGACAATATGAAATATAATTCAAAGGGAATAAAGAAAAAATTTCTATGAAATATTAAAAATTAAAGGAGATATGGCACTATGAAAATGAATTACCCTCGTTTCAATGGAATATAACATATAACAATCCATGAGATTAAGGTCAGGAATATGTGTTTTACACAACAAAAGTAGAATAATTAGTGTTCCTCTAAATTTGGAACTATGGAATATGTTTAAAATGTATTTTATTGATGATGTTCTCATCATACTATTTATGAAATATGTGAGTATTATATTTTAGTAATATTTCATTAATGATTTGAGTTCACATTTTTAATGTTACCAATAAAAGCGATTCAGTAACAAGTTAAACTTTTTCGAACCCATGGTTGAGGGAAATATAATGCTTAATTCATTCATGATGTTGGGATAATAACGTTGGATAAGAAGGGAGTTTATATGTATAAGGTCAATAGGATACATCTAATAACCACTGAAATGATTATAAAATGTTTTATCATAATATTTTGGAAAGGGTAACAATTTATTAAAGGGATTAAATTGAGTTTGGATTATGGTTTTAGAGGTAAATTTATTATGTAACCCTATAATGCAACATGTGATAAGAGATGATGTATAAATAGTACATGGAACAACCATATGATAACAGTATTGTTATGAAATATAAATGAATCATGAAATTATATTTCCTTATATTATTATACAATTAATGAATTCTATAACTCTAGGAAAAGTTTTCTGAAACAAAATATATTTCTCATTATTATCAATTTCGATGATATCACTTACTATGTTTAGACCTCTAGTTCATGGATTTTTGGTCAACCACTTTCCAATACAAATTTTCTCAATAACAATCCATCATAGCAACATATTTAGAATTATATTCCATATCAATGTTTTTATTACTGATCTCTAATTAAAAATCCATGTTTTGTGGTGACATATGCATTTTTTATTTCCCTATTATTAAGAAGTTTTGTTATTAACCCCAATTATGTGGTGGGTTTTTGGAAAAATATTATTTTACAATATTAAATCCTTGATTACTTGGATAAAATATAAATTTTGGGGATTAAAATTAATTAACATGAGGAGAATGTAACACCTCTAGATTCTAATGTAATAACATTGTATTTAAAAGTGTGTCTGACATGCAAAAACAACTGTAAAAATAAAAAATAATATCCCCAGAAATTAAGATATAATTAATATTTTAGAAAATTATTATAGGGCTTGTAATTCACCCAACAAAGAGTAATATTGTGGTACAAGAAATAACGACATTGATTAATAGTTTGCATGAAATATAAAAATGATTTTTATTGAACCAAAATATATTATTAATATATTATTATATCACATAATAATATACAATCTAACTATTAACTTTATGGTCATAAATATAATTAACTATCCTAAGACAATATATATTTTCAATTATTCAATTACACATTAATTAGAAATAAAGATAAGAAGCAACTAAATAGTAAGGGAATATTTTTATAAAAAATATTTTATGCTCACAAAGTTGTTTTATCTTAATAAATTAAGTTCATTACAATTTGATAATGATATTAATTAAATATATATATTATAACCTCAATATAATATTTTTTACATTTATATAATAGATTTTATATGTATAATATATGGATGACCACAATATTACACATAATAATCTAAAATTTAATAAATGCACTTTTATGACCATTTAAGGGCAAATAAATATTAAATCATATTTTTGAAAATAATATGATTATTATATGAAAAATAATCATCTTTATTGAAATTAATACATAAATATTATTTTAGGGACAATTTTTTTGCAATTTTTTGAGGTGTTTTATTTTTTGATAAATATATATATATATATATTTAAATGAAAACAACTATTTTTATAATTTATTTATACAAATAAATTTTATTTTAAATGGTTATTAATGTTGAAAAAGTTCAATTTTACATAAATTAATTTAATTTTTTCATTCATGAATATTTCACTTAGAGGTTAAATATAAACACATCTCAATCTTTGAAGCATTTCGACATCAAAAACATGTTTTTCATCCTGTATACGAGATTAAATTTAAATTAATTTCTAGTTAATATATAATTAGAATTAGAGAAAATGGTTTCCATATTTAGAATAATAATAATTTATAACATGTATTAAGGTGAAACTATTTTTTACCCAAAATTATTATTGAATGTAGGTAAAATTAATTAATGTTATTAAGTTAAAATTTTGCATATGAAGGGACTAAAAAAACCTAAGGGACAAAATAACCTATAAAAATTTAATGAAAATATTTTCATTCCATATTTAAACCATATCCTTTATTTTCAAGATTATTTTACATTATTTGGGGCACATTATATAAGGGATTCTTTTGAATAGAGTTTACATTTATATATTGACATGAATGTCACACCTCTTCCAATATAAGAAGGACTTCACCCACTCACTTATTAATTCTTATAAAGATAAATTACACATCCATACTCTATACAAAATTACTCTATTAACATTTATACAATCATACTATAAGCCTAAATTTGGGTAGAAATCCAAAGAAGGATTTCTTTAAGTATAAACCAAATGGAGTAACCTGAATAAGACGTAATGTTCTTCAATAATCACTTTTATTTAATTTACTTCTCCACCAATTAAATTATTTATAAATTTGAATTGAATAATAAAAAATTTGTTAAATATACATAGGTGTTTTTATTCTTATATTTATTCTTACACATTAACACTCATCCATCATATGGGAATTTTAATCAAAATTATTATGTTCGTCAGACAACCACCTTGCAATCTGATGCAATTCATTCTTCCATTACCGCATTTAATTTTTTAATAAATGATGTATTTATATTTTAGATATGATATATAGGGTGTATATGATGTTTTTATTGTTCCATAATTTTAATATAACACATAAAATTACGCATTCCATTTTGTGGGAATACAATAACATTACATGTGGACATATGGACTACCGTCTTCTCAAAGAAAGGTGATTCATTCATGCTATAAATGGAATTTATTAAGGATGATTTCAAAAAATATATGTCACATAAATTAAATATATATTATAATTTCATTTTATTATAAATATATATTTTAATTTTATATCTTTTAATATGATAAATAAATTTATGTAGTGTCCATGAATACGTATGGAAAATCGTCTCTATGAACGGTGTATTTCATATACTATCTCCAAATTTTATGATTTATAATAAAAAAATACAATTTAAAAATATATGAAATTTAAATCATGTTTTAAATTATGTTTATGCTGAAATAATGATATAATTCATACTAACAATAAGTAACAAGTAAAAACATAATAGAAATGTTTGGCAATTAACATCTGAAATTAAGAAAATAATGAAATATTTTTCAAAAATGGGTAATATGTTATTATAATAAGTTAATATATGATATTATACATCTGATTATAGTTATGGAATAAGATAATAAAATTCATAAAACTATTATAGAGTATTATGAAGTACATTCACCGCAAAGGAAACACAATGTAAATGAGTTTTTTAAAATTTACATTCCATTGAGAGTTATTTGTTGTCATTCACCAATTCATTTTAATCTTGTGTGTATACTTCCAATTTTTTATTTAATATCATGATTACCTTATAATTAAAATATTAATATGTTTAACTTTTAATTAACTCACCCGAGGGGTTTAGCATGATAATTACTAGGTTGTAATAATTATCGTTGCAAACTCACTTATTCATTGATTTTTTAATTTATAAGGAAGAAACAATTTCTCATTGGTTATACATTTAGAAATCCATATTATTTGGTGATGGATATTATTATATAATTAACTATATAAAATTATCATTTATGGTCTTTATATTGGTAGTTATTTTATTATCTTGGAAAATATTAATAAATATGTATTCTTCATTTGAGACAGATATTTGATAATGCATATTGTTTATAAATTAAATTGATTATTTTATATGAGAAATTATCAAGATTGGAAGTGAATGTTTTGGAGAAAACATTAAATTACCCATTGATTCATTGAAAAATTATCATTAGACAAATCAATTCCACAAATTAAATTGTTTTCTACCTATAGTTTTAAACTGTCTTGCCAATGGTCTTGACTGAATTGGTTTTAATGGGCCAGTGAAAAGACATCCATAAATTAATCATTTAATTCATTGATATTTGAGTTATTATTGTAAATTTCAATGATATTTTAATATGATAAAATATATGGATGTATTTCATTTTACTTTTATCTAATAAATGTAATTTGGTACAATTATGTACCATTCCATATTGATTATTCCTTAAACAGTTTATAAAATGGAATTTTCTCTAAATTATTTACATTGCAATGTTTGTTTGTTCTTGTTGATTCATTATTTCCTAAACTTTTGTTGTCAATAAATAAAATTTTAGCTTACCCTTATTATATTTTCTTTTCCCATGTTATAAAGAGGAATCCTTTGAATGAGCTTCAATGTTGTTGATATTTAACTTATGTTATGCTTTATTTTTTCCCCAATGTATTATGGTTATCATGCATGTAAACTGGTTTTCCAAAATTGGTAAAATTTTCAGTCCTTGTAGATTTTTTTCTTCTAATCATTCTATTTTAATAATTTAATGCACCGTCTCTTGCCTTATGGGATGGTTTATTACATATAGTATTATATTTCAAATATTTCTCAAAACATACTAGTTTAGAAAATATTCAGTGATTTATGGAAATAATCATCACTATTTTATGGGTCATATGATATATTAGTATTGAATTTTATTTCACATGGTAAAAAAATTAATTTCTGGATATTTATTTCTTGAGGTAAGGGTTGAATAGGAAATTGACCAAAGAAAAACCAAAGGATGAAATTGTGATTATGAAATTAAAAAATATCAGGTAAGTATATTTAAATATGTTATTTTACAATAAAATAATTATTCAAAATTATAAAAGGAATCTTGAAACTATTAATTTATCCTATTATATTCATATCTGATAAATATTATAGTTTTTTAAATAATCATAAATTTATGTTTTTTAGACCTTTCCATTTCAAATATCATTTAATTTCTTATGAATAATGACCTCGAATAGTCTCTATAATTATATTTGTTTATATTCAATGTCCACATCTTCACCTTAGACTAATTGTACCCTATATAGAAACCGAGTATGATATTATTCCAAATGGCCATTGTACATCCCAACCTCACTTATTAGGAATAAATTTTATGATCATTTTATACCATACACGTTTTTCAAAAATCGTATTACCAAATTCAAAAACCCCAGATTATATATATCATATTTAAATTGTAAGAATGAAATAATATTAATGTGGGGAGAAGGTAATACCCTATCCACATCATCATCATCGTATTTATTTAAATTTCCCCATGAGTCTAAAATATAAAAAATACCAGAAGAAAAAAATGAGAAAAATGAGGGAACAAATATGACCATTATAGATATCTATTGAATAGAATTGAAATAAAATTAATTTTATAAGAAAATTGACTTTTCATTTAACAACTTCATTTTTTTGAAATATGGCTTAGTTATTATTCTCATACATAAAATAAAATAAAATAATAAATAATTTATTAAATTAATTTTATAAAGTTGTCTGCATTTTTGAATTCATAAAAAAATTCTCTTAGGGTGAATTATTTGTTCTTTCTAAAAGCCTAATTATTGATGAATAAGGAAAAATAATGAATTTTAATTTAAAAAAACTATATTTCTAATATTATTTGTAATGTTTACCTATATTTTATACTGAATTTAATGTAATATTATTATAATTATATATAATTTAATTAAATTTTGTTCAATGGAATCATTTTTATATTCAATTTTTATATAAAACATTTATAAATATTTGTACATTTATTCTTTAAAAACTTATTTTCCTATCACGTTTGTGGGAATATCATTAAATTAAATTTTAAAATACAATAAAATGAATTTGGAAAAATGGATTTTATTTTTTGAATATGAATTATTTATAATTTCTCATTATATCACAATAAATCTTGATAATTATTAATAGTTAAAATAGAAAAAAAAAATTAATGTTGTTAAGGTAAAAATGTATTTATCTGTTGTCAAACTAAGAAGTTATGGGTAAAAATAACAAAAAATTTTCTATAAAACCATTTCAGTGGATACATTTCTACATTTACTTTTATATATTTGATAATGGACAATTTATTTATGATTTTATAATTATAAAAATCTTTTTATGATTGAGTATTTTTAAAAAATTACAATTGTTCTAATCACTTCTCTTAAGAAATTCCACCACCTCTCCTACCTTCTTCACACCTTCAACAAAGTATTTTAAGTCGATGTATTACAGAATAACAACCAAAATATTTTAATATCATCCTATAATCCTTATATATTTAAGGTATTTATCCTTGGAATGAATTTGGTGAAAACCTATGAAGGATACCCAAAGAAGAGGTAACATTCTTCAATGAGCATTTTTCATTTAATTTATTTTTGCACACCCTTAAATTCTTATTAAAACAATATGAAATTATAAAAAAAATTAATCCATATAATGGGATTTTTTAATGTTTTTTCCATATTCTAAATCCATTATCTCATACATAAAATGGGTAAACATATCATCATTCGTGCATATGGTGGACTACCATCCTATGATTAGATTTCATTCATTTTCCATTACCACATTTCAAGGATGTGTATGATGATTGACATAAAGTATATATATATAATTTCTATAATAACTATTCCTCTATTTTAATTAAATAAAATATAACATTATCATTACATTCATTATGGTATGTGATAACGCCGCTCGTCTGTACGATGAACTACAGCCTCATGAAGCAATGTGATTCAGGTTTTTAATAAAACAATAAATAGAAAGTGTTAAGAATATTTTAATTATTATATGTTATATTCATGAAATAATTATTATATTTATTTAATTTTTATCATTCTTTAAAGATAATATTTCATTTTATTTCTTATATTTTCATTAACTTAATGATGATAACATTGTTCGTGTATGTGTGGACTATCACATTCACCAAGAGATGTTATTATATTTTCCTCAAAAAACCACATTTAATATATATATATATAAGTATATCATATTGTATATATGATATTATTATAATTATATAAGGGTAATATATTTCTTATCGTTCTTCCATAAAATGTACGGGAAATAGAAATGTTTCTCATTTGTACACACATCCTATTGTCTCAATTTTTGAATCATTAATAATTTTTCATAACCATAATTAATTATTGAAATAATAGTAAAATTTACCTAATAATATTATAATTATGTTATGATTATTATTCATAATATGATAAAACTATGTAATATGCATAAGAATCCAATTTTTATTGAAAAAACATTCATAATAAAATAATAGAATTAACACCTAAAACAATTAAATTAATTATTGATAATTATTGAAAAGGGATAATATATTATAAAAGGTAATATATGGAATAATACATATTAATTTGGTTTTTCTATAAGTTAATAAAATTTTAAAAACAATATACAAGAGGATAAATAATATTCAATCAAAAGGAAGTTTGTGGTAAGAGACTGTATCTCAATTTCCTTTCATTGGTTAACATTTTAATGTTATGATACAATTTTATTTATATAGTGTATACACTACCAGTTTTTAATTATTATAATGAATATTTCATATAGAATGGTATATTGTATCTCAATTTGATGTATTTCATCGCGGTAGATTTTTCATGAATATTACCTTATGGTAATAGATTTATTAACTAAATTTTTTTCCTTGGGTTAAAATGATATTTCATTGATTATTTAATTCTATGATTATGTGTAAAAAAAATTTTAATCCCATTTTTTTATTACTAATTTTTTATTTTAATTTAAAGATGAAACACATAATTGATTCATTAAATAATTCTCACATCAAAATTATGATCATTGTAAGTGTCACAAACCAAGATTGGTAACAATTCAAATCGGGGCACGACCCAGTCCGTGGAAAGGGTCAATGTGTTTTCTTGATAAACATAGGCTAGAATATGTTCCTGGGTATCATAAATAAATATTGGGAGTGATTTACTTGAATTTATAAGCATAAAACAACCAGAAGAAATTAATAACCCAAATCTAAAAAATCAACCAAACAGGCCTTAATTTTTTTTAGAATTGAGATGCTCGATTTAAACCAACCCCCCCAAAAGTATTACAACAAAAAGAGTATATTTGTATCTCAGAAAACACCACATACCATTTCGGAATCACTTTCAAGAGACCACTATGACACTACACCATGGAAACAACTAGAATCCTGAACCATCATCACCAAAAGCATTACCCTTAACTATGTCAAACATTACAAAGTCTATATACACAGAAAGGTTTCATTTCTGTGTGTGTCTGATCCCAGTAGGGTTCCACCGAAGATAAGATTCCATGGACTAAAATAATAAGGAATATAAATTGAAATTTTTTACAAAAAAGTTAATTTACTAACAATTTTATGAAAAAAACATTAAATGAAATGAAATTTTAAAGAAAATAAATTTTAATGATAAAACAAAAACTTTTGAAAACATAAATTCAAACCCGAACGTATTCTGACTATAAGTGAAATATAGCCAATGGTCAGTAATCACAGTAAGTACCCCTATGCACTAGCTAGTAGTGGGACCCTAGTTACCTTGTATCTCAGTGAAATTTGGTATAGGAAGAATAGAAAATAACATTCTCATTCTCAAACCACTATAGAGGGAAAATATACAGAGATCTAGTGGTATCAAATCATTTTCAATAGATAGTCATTTTTTTCATTATCATTACCACTAAGTGAAATTGAGCCACTTCCAATTATAGATCACTAGTATACTAGTCCTAGTCCCCCCTCATATATACTTAGGTTTCCCTTTTATACTAAATCATGTTTCACATATCACATAACACCACCTTCAAATCCGAATTCCAATTTAATATCATACACTCAATAAAACACTTCTCAAACAAGATCTACAACATTTATACAACACAATAAATCATTTAGATAATTTAAAAAATTATTTTAAAGAAAATCCCAAATTTTCCACAAAAAATGATCCAAAATTTCTATTTAAAGTAATATTCAGATAAGCACCATAAAAAAAATATGATTTTCATCCCTCAAATATTATAATAAAAAATTTCAGAAATTATAAAATCATTCCAAATGACACAACATGATTTTTCACTTTAAATACACAGAATTTCATGTGAATATAACAATTTAAAATCAAAATAACCCTTAATACTTATTAAAGATCACCTTATCGACACACACAATGATCAAGGAACATGTTAAATTAATCATAAAAGAAAATAAATCCACTAAATAATGTTTACACATGAAACAACATACCTTTTATGTCATAATGCCCAAAATCAGTGTGAATCTTCAACTACATCACAACATCACCACAAACAATAACGACCAAGCCCTGATCCAGTAGTTTAAACCCAAATAAAAAAAATTAATCATTAGGAAAAATTATTAGATGGTAGAAAATTGGTACCCCAATATGAGAGGAGAACCCATAGAAAGAAATAATAATAAAGGGGAATAATTAGTTACTTCATGAAAAATTGTGTTTACCTCACAAAATACCCTTCTAAATGATCTCACAAGGGTTCTTGGGGGAGCTTGGAGACCTCTTATGGCTGAAAATACCATGTGAAGACGAAAATTGCTGGAGTCGGGGTCAAATATGAAAATGAAAAACTTGGAATAAAAACATTTTTATTCTTTTGGGTTAGACGCACGGTTTGACCACATTGTTAAATAAACCATGCATCAGATATGTGCATGATCTATCCAGAGTTCATAGTTACATGGTCCAAGGATCATGACTATGCGCTGGTCATATGGTATGTTATTCCTTCTAGTGCAATGTTACTTGGGATGGGTGCATGATTTTCACATAGCATGCGCAAACCAGGCACCTTGGTTTTCCCACCCAAATCCTCCATTATTCTACAATATTTTGAGGGGATCCTAGGGGATAATTATACACGAAATTAAAAAGTAATAATACCTTAAAGGAAAGGAACAAATATGATAATTCTCCACACACAAAAAACATTCCTCCCTTAGAAATTCGACATTAAACATGGTTGGAAAATAAGAATTGATAATATTTTTCAACCCTATAATTTCACCCCCAGGTCTCATATAAATTATTCCCATTATTCCGGAGGACACGAACCAATAAAATAGACTAAATAAGATGTACCCTCTCTTGAGAATCCACAATCTATATTGGTCACTCAAACACTGATAAATCGGGCTCTATCTCCAACTCTTCCCAATTCAACAGGTGGGACATATCCAGATTATACTTTTTAAAATGGGAGACTTATGAATCTTTTGAATCAGATGTCAACTGAGAAAGAGAATTTAACATGTATTCCACCTTTATGATATGCTATGTGATAAAAATTGGTGGAAATACCTCAGTGTTAGAATTCACTTCATCACAAAAATATGTTGACCCAAGTGAGGGGCCACCTACATGAATACCCAATAACCCATATAAAACTCCAGATAATGATGCTTTTGATTAGAATAATATATGTGGTGATATTGAGTATTCAATAATCACTTCCTAATAAACATAAAATTTTAAGACATATCCATTACAAGGCTCGGTTCCAAAGGTGAGTTCTCACCCACCTCATCCCATCATAAATGAGACTGACATGGAAGACGATAGAATACCTCTAAAAATCCATTATAATAGGGGATTGGTAACTATTATTATAATAAAATTTAACCAACCGCAAATGGAAATCCATGATCCTCAGAAATCAAAAACAAAATCACAAAGCATGTCCTCCAAAATCATATTTTCCACGCTATCTAACCATCCATTTGATGATTGTATCCCATACTCATATTAATCTATGACCCTAATGAATTTTAATGGCCTTTCCATGATTGAGTGGTAAAATAGGGTTCTCTTTCAAAAAATAGCTATGGATGGAACCATATTAAGTCTTACCACCTCATGAATATATAGTCAGTCCAACTCATCCTCTTTAGTTGTATCTCTAATCGGATTAAAATGGGATGATTTGATCAAATGATTAATCACCACCCAAATGGCGTTCCTTCCCAGAAGTGTATGATGAATTCATGAAATAAAATCCATGGTAACCTTATCCAACTTCCAGGTTGGAATGGATAAATATTGAAGTAATATGGACGTCATTTGATGCACTTCTGTTTCCAGGTGACATGTGTAACACCTCGATACAAAATTAGAAATGTCTCACCTCATATAGGGACACCCAAACTACGGACGCACATTATAATATATCTTATTCACCCTAGGATGAATGACTAACTATGATTGGTTGCTATCCTGCATCACGACATTCATTAAGGAAAATAGCATAAGTGAATGGCCCTTAATGAAACAGAATACCTCAGGATATGATGGCCAATCAGAAGATGCATGCCCACCAAGAATGTATTTATTATACTATTAACATAGATCATCATCAGGATGTTCCAACTGAATCCACATTACGAGGGAAGATGTCATCTAAATGCTTGATAATAACTAACCCCACTCTGATCCATGGTCTCCAAATGAATATGGGAAATGAGATCCATCAGAGTCCACATATCACTGGACATCATCTGATCATATACTAGCACTTTTCTTCTCATGTAATTTCCTATCACATTACCCTTTCCTAGGTTATAGATAATATCAATGTCAGAACCTTGATAATATTCAATGCAATGCCACTACATCAAGTTCAATTTTTAATGATTAAAATGTAGGATAAGATGTTATGGTCAGAGAAGACCATGAGAATTTCCCCAAAAAGATAATAAAACAAATATTTTTGTTCATTAAAAACCACTACAAATTCCAAGTCAAGGGTCAGGTAATTATTTTCATATTATTGGATTTGGCTAGATCCAAATGCCACCACATGATCACCTTGTATAACCACACAACTAAGACCCATACCTGAAGCATCATAATAAAACATGTTGCCCTTACCATGCACTAGAAATATCAACATAGGCATAGTATCCAACTACCAGATCATCTCCTAAATGTATTCATGACACTCTACGATCTACTCAAAATGCATCCCTTTCCATTTGAGTTTGGTTATGGATGAGGAAATTCTAGAGAAACCGTGAACAAATCATCTCTCATAACCTGCAAGGATGAGAAAAATCATGATCATGAACAAATTCATTGGCTTCTCCCATGATATAACTATGATGATCTTCTCAGGGTCTGCCAACCCCCCCCCATTCTATGAAATCACATTACCCATAAACATACGCTCCCTAATCCCAAAGGTGGTCTTTCAAACCGTGGAATATTGGCGGTGATCCTGAAGAGTGCCCAATATGATCCTCAAGTGATTTGGATGATCCTCCTCATATCTAGAATAAACAAGGATGTCAATCAAAAATACAATAATTAAATAGTTGTGATACTTATGTAAGACCATATTAATGCATACATAAAAAACTATTAGGGATTTTTTCAACTCGAAAGGAATGACCAATTACTCAAAGTGGTCGTACCTACTTCAGAAAGTTGTGTTCAGAGTGTTCAGCTATCTCACCCTTACTTGGTGATAACTTGAATGAATATATATAATAGAAAACTAATTCCCCCCATTAATTTGATCAAAAAAATTCATCTATTCAGGAAAATGATAATATATTATTAATAGTTACCTTATTCATGTTAAGGTAAAAAATGCACAACCGAAGGTATTCTTCAACTTTCTTCGTGAATAAAATAGGAGAGGGTCAGGGAAAGATGATCTTGTGTATGAACCCTTTCGATTCCTAATCATCCAATAATATCTTTAATTCTCTAAACTTGGTGGGGGACATGTGGTATGAGGGAAGAGATATCATTTGTTTTCCGGACACCAAATCAATCATGAAATTCAAATCCTTCTCTAGGGTGTAAGCCTGAAAAGTCATCTTGATATAAAATGAAGAACTTATCCACTAGGCACGGTAGTTAACCCTCATGATCATCATAATCTTCTTCCATCATGAGTGAAAATAACATAAAGACATGATTTCTAAATTTTGGGAGTGGAGGTCTCACATGTCATGACTGAGGATCCAATTCCCTAAGAAATACTTGAGGACTCCCATCATGTTCTATAAAACACATCCACCAACTAAAAAAATAGATATGTTATTGTAAGCACACCATCCATTCCATGAAAAGGATCTTATCATATAATTCCATGTCAATGACTATGAAATACCACTCCATCTCAACCCCTGACACATAGAATTCACCAGAAGGACACCTGAGAACCTGCTCCTTCTTCTTAACCAATGAAGTTACTAAATCGATTGAAAAAGACATATTATCCATTGGAAAGTTCAAAACATCTGCAATATAGTTAGATATATAAGAGATAGATGTAGTGGTATCAAAATAATTTCTACTATAGTTGATTCAATATGAATTGTACCTCAAACTATCGAGGTCCCTCCATCTTGTCTTACTGGTGCATGATCCACAATATAAAGATGTCCGGTATCTGCTTCAGAAAAACTGCATTCCTAGAGATCTTCCCTGAAATGGATCTTCCTTATAGACAATATGGTCCTTCTATCATGACCACCAAACTGAGTCCCCACCATTCGGGTTAGCTCTAACATAACATACACACCACTGGAAGCCATAGATCCTACCCCACAATGGTATGGGAGCGTCGCCCAATAGAAGCGCTACTACTTGTTGCATAATTACACTCTAATGACATGGCCTAAAAGGATATGTTCATGTAAACTGAGTGTTCCTAGCACTCACTCATAGATGGAACACAATAGATCATGCATCAAATGCTATAAAAGAAAACTGCCTGAAAGGATGTACTAAATTTCCACCTCCATTATACCCATTCTCATCACGCTTCCTCTATTTCTCTATAAAGATTCCATTTCCCACACCTGAAACCACGTTAGAAATTCTAGAATTTCATTTCTGCTCAATTCTGACAGTGTAGGCATGATAATCAACATCAGAATAGGTTCCCAACATGACCCAGAAAAATTGAGTGTAAAATTCTTATCATAGAACATTATCGATCTTACAAGATATCATATATTCATTAGAAAAAATCTCAGGTGAATACCATAGTAGCTCAACAAAATGGTTAAAATATTCCATCACTAAGTGATCACCCTAGGAAATACCATTTAATTCTTGAGATCTGGCATAGGCCAAGGCCTTGAGATAATACTACTAATTGAATATGGTCTAAAAATCCTTCAAGATCATCTTCTCCTGATTTCCAGCTTGATGAACTCCGTTCCACCACCTTCTTCTTGGAAAATCATTTAATAATTAAGAATATTTCACCCTGACATCCATAGGGGTGTAAAGAAACTCAAATATCTTCACAATTTTCTCGACCCACTCCTCTAAATCGTACAGTTCATCATTTCCATAGAAATTAGGAGGCTTGTTCTTTAGAAAATAATTTTCTACCATTTCTAGGACCAGATTCATCCTCTCTAACAAGGGAGGGAGCAAGAGTGACACCCCCTCCCATATCCAGAATATTCTGAACCATAGCTTCCACTAACCATTGATCATGTGGTGTGGGAGAAATCTATCTGGATTCCTTCTATGGGTGAAAGGGAGTTCTTTGGGGAGGCATGTTGAAACCGAAATCAATAGTCAAAAGAGAAAATTTAATTCAACATTTATGAAATTTTTCTGCAATAACCACAAATATAAATAAATCAAACATTCCATGACAATAAAATAACCAATATACATTAAACCGAGCAAGTTTCCACATATAGTTTTCAACTTGCACGTCCCAGCTAGAAGAGAAGTCGATTAAATTTTCAAACATCCAATGGAGACCTGAGACCTGTTATGAGGTGTGTTGGCTAGAAAATCTACTCGCAGACAGAACACTGAGCCCTGATAGTCTTATATTTTATCTAAACAAATGAATCCAAATAAAATGAACCAATGAGCTAACCTGAACCCGATACCATTTTTCACGAAACATGTCCTGTATTTATCTAAAATGGTGCCTGATCTGGTCTCTAGAATGGTCTGAAGGGCGTTCTTGATCCCCATGGACTGGAAAAAGTTTCAAAGCATCAGGAATAAATATTGAGAACAATTTACCCAAATTTATAAACATAAGACAAAGTAAAATATTTAATAACCCAAATCTCAAAATTCAACAAAACAATCCATATAGAAATTTTCAAAATTGCGCTACATGGTTAAAAAATACCCCAAAGGGGTTATGACAAAATGGAGAAGAATTTTAATCTCAAAAAACAACACTTTTAAAGGGGGAACTTCACTTAAGACACCTCCAAAACCTCTCACACAGATAAAAATATCAACCTGAACCGCCATCACCAAAATCCATGCCCTTACCTTTATTAAACATTACAATGTCTACTAACACCCAAAGGTGTATGTTGGGATTGATCCTTTTCCACATAGGACAACACCAAATAAAATATTCTATTCACTAAAAATTATAAAGAAAATATGTTTCATGATTTTACTCAAAAGAGATGATATTAATTTTTTTAAGAATAACATATTTCAGTGAAAGAAAGTTGTAAGGAAAACTATTTTTAAATATAAAACACTTTATTCTAAAATATTACAACCAAACACTACCTTATTCAAAATCTAAGTGTAATATATCCAATGAGAGAAAATCATAGGTACTACACCTTATCACTAGCTAGAAGTGGGACACTAGGTTCCTCATATCTCAATGAGATGTGGAATAGGATCCACGACCAACAACTTTATCATATACAATCCATTAGACATGATTAATATCAAATGTTCAAGTTATCTGAAATCATTTTCATTTCTTATTCAGTTTTTTCATCTTCATTCCCGATTAGTGAAACCTGGCCACAATCACTTCTGAATCACGGACATACTAGTCCTAGCCTCCCTATATAGATATCAGAGCATCCCTTTTGTTCACAAACACGTTTTACATGTCACATAACACAAAATGGAGATAAAAATTATATTTTAAAATCTTATTCACGCCAAATAACATTTAAAACATTAATTGTACCACTTACATATCACATGAAATCATTTATACAATTTAAATAATAATTTTCAAGAATACAAAAATGCTTTTCCACCAAAAAACACCCAAGGTCCTATTTAAAATAAAAATCACAAAAAATAAATACCAAAATATGATTCTCAGCCTCTCATATTATAATAAATATATTTCACAACATATAAAATCAATCCAAGTTACAAAACATGAGTTTTCAGATTATAGAATCTCAATTTCATGTAAAAATGCCGCATTAAAATCAAATGCACACATAAGAATTTGGAAAACCACATTTTCACTCCACAGAATGATCAATGAACATTATAAATTCAACATGAAAGCATATAAATTGAACTACTATTGTTTACTTATGGAATCAAAAACTTTTGATGTTAAAATACTATAAATTAGTGTGAATCTTCAACTGCACCTCAACTGCACTACAAAACATCAATATCAAACCCTAATCAAAGATATTTGAACCCAAAAATAAAACATAAACCCTATGAATGAAACCCTAACTTCTAGAAAATTGGAACTGCATTAAATATAGGAGAAACCCAACAATAAAGGAAAATAAAGATGAAATATAACTTCCTTGAAGAATCTTTGAGTTCCCCCCACCAAATTTATTTTAAAATTGGTGCCCAAGGGCTCCTGTTGTACCTTGGAGACCTATTATAGATGGAAATACTGAGTGGGAAAAAAATGGTTAAAGTAGGAATAAAATCTAAACATATAACACTAGGAATGTAAATAATTTTTATTTTCAGGGTTGGGTGCACAGGTTGGCCTCATGGATTAATAAATCATTAGGAAATAGTGAACACACTACATCCAAAGCACACAATTTACTTTCTCTAGGCGCATGGTTGTGTGGTATCCATGCAGTAGGTGTTTCCTTCTACCACATATTTTCTAAGGTTAGGAACACAGTTTACACTAAATGTGTGCAAATCGTGATCTTGGATCTACCCTTCCAAAAACATCCATTTTCTAAAACATTATGGGGGGGATGTAGTGTAAAAAGGAAGAAAAAAATAAGAAGGAAAAATAACTAATATGAAATACACATATGTGATATTATCTCATTATATAATAATCACAATCTAATTTAGATTTGTTATTTATGAATTTGAGTTCAATAAAATTATCTGACTAATTACAAAAAAATAATTTAATATTCTTATCCTATATTTATTCATGAAATTTTCAAGAAATAGTTCCATTTTCGACAATTTTTTACTGAACATAATTATGAAAATATTTTTATTAATATTTGAAATCATTTATCTATTCAATCAAAAAATCTAGTTTCGTCCAAAACGTTGTTTTCGTAAAATGATCTCAAAAAAACCATTAACATTTTAAAATTGAATTATTAATGGTATTTTACCCAAATTTTATTTTTGAAATAAATTCAATTAAATTTTAGGTGTTTCCATAATAATTCCAATATATATTTTACCAAAAATTTGAATGGAATATTCATATCATTTTCAAAATAAGGAAATTTACCAGCCTTTTTAAAGTGAAAAGGGAAATTGATTTTTTACATGAATAGAATATATATAATTACACACCATCCTGAATGGAATTTCATTGAAACATTATTTTCTTACTTATGAGGTTATTTTGATGAAAATATTTTTCATAATATTCAAGAAAATCATAGTTTTTAAAACTTATTTTCAAGGAAATGGTTTTTCCTAAATGATTTATCTTTAAAAAATTTATTTTTTTAAAAGAATTTAATTTTCATCAAGAATGAGTTTTACGTTTTTTTCATGGTCTACTTATTAAATAAAGACAAACCCCATTATTATTACTCTATTGGGAATATTTTTTATTTATACCATCCTTATTCCTCCTATAGAATATTTATGACCATTTTGACCAAGGAATGTATTGAAATTCACACCCAATATTAATTATTATTATCATTAACTTTTACATGAATTACACACATTCCTATGATCAATTGATATTAAATTTCCCTGAATATCAGTATTATTGTTTAGGGATAATTTTATTACTTAATATATATATCATTTCTAAATATGGTGTTTTATATTGATGGTTATTAGTTTGTCTATGGAAATATTGATAAAACTATAATCTTTAATCCATAGGGACATTAGTTAAGAAGATATTTTTATTTATGAATTAAATAATTTATTAGATATATCTGGAATTCATTTCAAATGTTTTGATGGGTGGGTCCCATATTTTATTTAACGCCTCAATCCATCGACATATCTCATAAGACAAATCTATTGGAAAAATTAAATGGTTCTTTACCTATACTTTTAGACCATCTTGTTAATGTTATTGAGGTAAGAGGTATAATATTTGTTTTGAAACATAGTTTTAAACTATCATGATGATAGATCGTGATATAAGTGGTTTCTTGTTCTGCATACATGTCATCTTATAATTATTTTTTACATTATTTGTTATATAGATATTTTATTTTCCATTATATTTTCTGTAGAATATTATATCAAAATGCCATTAATTTTCATATTATTGATTCAATGTCCAATATTTTCCATTATTTTCCTTCCCAAATTGATTATTATTTATTTATTAGTGGTATATTATATTTTACTTACCCCTTAATGATCATTTTATATCACAGTTATTTATTTTGGTTTTCCATGAATTGATGAAGTGTACTAGTAATGATATACAAGGATAACCCAATGGGAATAATTATATTCATTAAAAAATTGTTTTAATTTTTGTTTTAAAATTTAATATGGGAATCATCTATGTATATAGTTTTCCAAGACAACTGAAATATTACATCCTTATGGAAATGATTATATATGTCGTATCCAAATGTGATCAACAGGATACCGACTCCAAGTTACTTGGGTCATGGTCACTAAAATGTTTAGGTTATACTCTCATTGTGGATAGATGATTATATGTGATTCTAGACTCATATAAATATTTTATTTTATTATGAAAATATATTATTCCATGACTCATGATTATATTTTATCAAAAATTGTGTAGGAACATTGTATGTTATGATCTTAATCTCAAACACTTATTTTTATATTCTTATATCATATGATCATCGATTGATATATAACATATTTACTCATTCTAATTTATAACCTCGACTTTTATTAAATTTTCTTTACCTAGGTTATAAAGATGGTTATTATTTTAGTTTTATAAAATAATTTATAATATGTGAGAATAAAATTATGTTGGTTGTTTAATATTCTTTTTGAAATAATAATATTCTGATTGAAGTATCTAATGATAATAAAAAATTATGGTTATCTAACAGATCATAAAATTATTTAATGGGAATTCATCTTATAATATTATAAATTTATTTAGGAAAATTATAGTATTGTATTTTGGTTTTGTTATTCAGTAATGATAATTTTTTTAAAAAATATTTAAATAAATGAGATTAAACCAATGTGTTTGATAAAATAATATTGTTTTAGTATGGTATTAATTATGAGATTTTCCATGATATACATCTTTTTTTGAATACAAAAAATTGGATGCATCTTTAACACAAACAAACATAGAGTTATGAAATATTAATGGGAAGAAATGGTTTGTAAATAAATCATCATAGTGCATGATGAGGGTCCTAATACATCACACCTAACCAGACTCTCCTGGGTAAAATACCTGGGTTAATTTATTAATTTTATAAACTAATATATTTAATGATATTATATAATCTATGGAAACATATGATAATCCATTCTGTCATGAGATGAACCTAAAATGTTATTGTTTGATAATCATTAATGGTTCTGAAATACCTTTCTATATTTTCTGTGATAGAAGACTAATATGTTTAAGGATATTTTGAAAGTAAAAAAATTAGAAGATAAACATTAGTTTACAATGTGTTTTATAAAATAATTATTTTTAGTGATTAATATTGAGTTATTTATTCGAATAATTTTTTATTACATTGATGATTTATAGTGATTCATGTTATTTTGGGAAATAATTTACACTATAGGAATATATGATCAACAAATTAATTTTTTTGGAATGTAACATTATTTGATAAATATTTTTTTGGATTAATGTTAAAATTCTTATTAAAATATAATATACTATCAAATACACTGGATTTTGGGTTTCCAATTTGGTCAGAATTATTTTGGAGGATTATTAAGTTTAAATACATATGGAATGGATTTTGATAAGCCAAGGGTGTTGTTATTGAGGTTTTAGATATTAATTTAATCTATTTTTCCATATTAAATAAAAATTTTATCCATTTTCGATAGATATATAAATAATGATGTTTTATTCAGGAAAAACAATAGTTAGGGAATCATGCATGATAATTTGATATTCAATATAGGTATTTATTAATATTATATTGATTGAAGTTGAAATTGGTTGAAGTGAAACCAAATGATAGAAATATTATTATGATTGGGTTTTAAATCAAGTAAGTATATTTTATCATGTTATAATTCGTGATAGTCAACATATCCCTCAACATTTTTCAATGGATATAAAAAAATTTACTCTTTTACAGTCATTTCTAATGAATTGAAGGTATTTTAACCCCTAAACAATTTACAGTTTTGTTTTCATTAAACTTTTAATCACAATGTTCTCTGTCACTCTATATTAGTACATAGATGTATTTTACCCTTCATATATATTTTTACATCAATCCAATGTTATATTTTCTATAAACCCAATTTTGTGTTATATCAGGTAACCATTATGTTTCACATATTCATTTAGAATGGAATTTTTATTACCCCTATTTACAATGTGGGGTTTCAAACAAATTATTTTAAAATATTGAACCTTTATTGACCAAGATAAAATATTAAGGTCGAAATTTATTTAATGTAGGGTAGAATGTGACACCACAAGATTTTATAATTTTTTTTATTTTCATATAATTGTTATCATATATTTCTTTTCATGGAACACAAAGTATAAATGAACCACAATATAAATTTTATTATTTAAATAATACCCTTATAACCACATCATTAAAATAGGTTATATTAATAGTAATAAAACATTCTAAATAAGCATATATTTTTTATGGAATTAAAAATCACTATTTTATAATTATGGAATTATGAGTAAACTAATTTTAATCTTATATAATATAATATATTCAAAAATGGTTTTTATTAAATATAATAAAAAATATATAATTAATTTCTATAACTTTTGGATAATTTATAGAAATACAATCATTAACTAAATCATAATATCAAAATTATCTTATAGTGAAATATTGTTCTTTTAAATGATTGAGATTACAGTTATAGTGAAAAGTAATTTATTTAAAAATCCTATAATTTAATTTAACTGATAAAGTTCCATATTTCATTGAATATTATCTTAAATTAACATAATTATCCTTTATTTTAAAATTATATATTTAATGAATTATGTATTATTAGAATAATACTTTTTTGTATAAGTTCAATTTTCATCATAAAAACAAGTTGTTCTAAAAACCATGTTTATATTCTAAATTTTTTTATTCTAAATTAATGAAATAAGTCACTATTTGTTAATTATTTTAATGATATATATATATTATTCAATTAATAATGTTACTTTGTAATAATTTTACTATTTTTACTTTGCATGGAATTAGAATAAATCAATTTTATACATAAAAATGATTTTAAATAAAAATTATTCTCATTATTTTTTAGGAATTTCTTTTTTAATATATTTATTCCAACTCTAGACACTTAATCTCATACAATAGATTCTATATTTATGATTTTATTGATTAATTTAATTTAATAAGTTTAATATAATTATTTTTAATTAGGAATAATTTCCATGAAAAAATTTTAACCACATCAAAATATTTAAAAATTGGTTAAAACTATGGGGGTAAAAAATTAACAACTCTATAACACATTTCTTTATGATATCTTATTAGTTTATATCATCCAAATATATTCTTATGGATTTAAATAAATTGTATTAAAATATTATTTTGAAATTGGGTAAGTAATATTTTCTTTGGTAAATATAAGATTTATTTTATTAAAATTAAAATCTATTTTTGAGTATTTTCATTTGATGGAATGTTTGGAAGATTTAATTAGGTTTTATATTTACCAAAATTATATATTTTTTTATTTAAAATAATAATTGAAACTTAATTATTACTTTTTTACATTGTAAATTGATTTTTATGCTTAAATCATGTATTCTCCAAAAAACATTTTCCCATGTGTTTTGAGAAATTAAATTTAGATATATTATATATGTAATGCCCCGACCCCAGCTACACAGAGTAGGTGCAATATTGTGTAACATTGGAATGATCACAAAAGATCAAGTCTCGAATGACTGATTAGTTTAGTGACCTTAGAAACACTAGATACATTCATAAGTCTTACATTACATCATAAAGTAAAACAAAACTACAACAACATCTTGTCTTTATATCCCCTAATACTATCCCTGCAGGTTATTTATAATATACTTCTTCACATCATGGAAAAATTAAAACATTGGAAGGGGTGAGCTTAGATGCTCACTATGGATAACAATATAGTGATGCTTTCATAAATAAAGATTAACATTTAAGGAAATTTATAACTGAAAGAAAATCCTTTTAAACATGAACTTCAGCATAATATGGAAAAAATAAAATAAAACAATTCCATTTACTTATTCACATGGATATTCTACTAGTCGAATAATCACATGCAATATCAATAACCACTTTCATAATGATGGAATGCATAATGCCAGGCTATCATAACCACATAGCCAAGGCCTCGTGCCAAGACTACAAATAAGATTTTGTCAAGGCCTTTTGCCAAGACACTATTTTGTCTCATGAGACCTGCCGATGCATCGAGGAACTATACCGGGCTCTACCCATCACTTATTAAGTCCAATTCATTCCTCATATGAACATGTTTAAACATATCATAAACCATAACATAATCGTATCACATAAAACATGCATAAAGGAAACATAAAATTTCCACATTTCAATCACAAGATATCAAAACAGCACATTGATATAATAAAGACGTTATCAAAACCATTTTCAATACCAAAATAAAAGAAAATTAAAACTTGGTATTTATTTTTCATTTTAAAAAAGTCATGGCTTGTAGAGGAAGCCGAAACTCAAATAATGGTCACAGCGGCGGAGTAGTCATTGTAGCCACATACGTATGACAAGAAAAACATTCCTTTTTGTTGTTTAGAAAAAATTTTCGTATAAAAAAGATTCCTTTTTAATAAACATAAAATTCAAAGGGGTTTATTCACCGTATAGAAGAAATTTGTGTAAAAACAAAATATGCCTCAATGAATTGAGATTGAGACGAAGTCCTTAAAAAGATAATTTTTTAAATAAAATAGATCTATTATGTGTATTCACTATATGTACACATAAATAATGTACAAATACAAGATTGTACATAATAATATCATGACATAATTTGAAAGTAGGAGATTAACCCAATGAATGGAAATTGGGTTAAGAAGTTCACTTACCTCTTGTCCGACTTGACTCGCTCGTTCATTAATCTCCTAAATAATAAACTCGAGTTAATTTATACTGTCTTAAAAACTTTTTTCAAGTTTATTATTCCTTTTATATCACTTATTACCATGTTATTAACATTATGTAATTATTTATGTTAATAACGCTCGTTTTGTCGATCTTTGGTACTTGAGTCAAAAATAAACTTCTTAAAATTTCAAGTTGTTCATGTGGTAGAATATCAATTATATACATAATTATATTCATGATTTAGATATCATATATATCCAGTATATACATTCATTCATAATATTACCTAACATTTAGAGGTATGAAATGAAATGCACCATTCATGGAGACAGTAAGTTTTACGTACGTATGAACGCTACATTCATTTCTATTTAGTATTTAATGGAATGAAATTATAATTATATAAAGTTATACTATAATTCCAGTATAATATAATCTATAATACCAATTACTCTATCCTTTATACATCCCACATATGGCATTATTGATTCAAATAACTTTGAGGGGGCGGTAGTCCGCACATCCTAAAATGAAATTATTGCGTTTACCCATAATGGAAATTATAAAGGTATGCCATAAATGAAAAATAAAGAATAATAAGGAAAACAAAAAACGAATATATATCATATATAAAAATAGTGTCATCATAATGGCCACCATGAGAGGTGTTAAAAAAATATTGAACAATCATCGTTTCGTGAGGCAGTATTTCACCACCCACATAAACAGTATGATTTTTAACCATTAGACGATGGTGTGTGTAAGTGTAAATCAAATACATATCATCAAAAAATCCTAGTATATTTTATATACTTGTGTTATTACAAAACAAAGTAATAAAAATATTTTAGGGGGTTGGAGAAGCAAATAAAACAAAAGAACACAAGAGAAGACATTACCTTAAAATCGGGTAACTCTTTTTGATTTGAGCCAAAGGATTCCTTGGGAAGACTTCTGCCTGACATGAGGCTTCTAGGAGTAAGATAGGTATGTTGGGAGAGTATTTTTTCAGATGTTGGACGAGAAAAATGGCCTGATGGTGTGAATAAGGTGGTAGAGTTGGGGGCCTTTTATAAGTGGAGAGGAGGGGCACTCTTGGAAAGTCATGAAATGTTACATTATTTTGAAGTGATTTTAGGATTTCAAAGGTCCCACAATTATATATTTCGAGGCTAAGGTGATAAGGGTTCTAAATATACCCATAAAATAGGTTTTTTACAAGGTTAAGTGTTAGATGTTACATTATCTTTTCATTTTATTTAAATCGTTAATTAATGAGGTAATCCATGTATCATCATGGTGTCATTAAAAATTTAATTTAATTAATGTCTAAAAGTTATAAAAAAATTACCATGATTTATGAAATATTTTTATCATTCCTTTTAATATTTATAGTCCAAAAGTTAACTTATATAACCCCATGTAATAATTGTTTTCGTAAAACAACACATGTTTGTGACAATTTTATATTTACTTTAAATAAAAGGTAATTAATTTCATTTTCTTAACCGAGTGGCTCCATGGGGTCCCCAAGTTCACCGATGGATTTTAATTGTCATAAATGACTCATCAAATAAGTTTAGGACAAGTGTGAAGATATTTTCATATTTCTATAATATCATTTTTACCTTAAATTTCACTAATTACCATTATTTGCGATTAATAAAACGTGAAAGTTACTATTCACCAAAAAATTATTTTAATCCCATTGAACAAAATTATTCATCATAATGACAACCTTGTATTACAGATTTTTGAAAATCAAATCACAGATGTGGTAATTTTTCATTTACACGAAAAATTAGTTTTTAAACTACCACTTAGTGATTTCACTATTCATCAAAAATTGATGTTTTTCAGAAAAATACCAAAAATTAACCCTAAGCTATATTTGATATTCCTAATTAAAAAATGATTTATATTATACAAAATTCAAAACATATAAGTTTATTTAATTAATTTAATAATTATTTTCCGCTGTCACAACAAATAGCATGTTTTTAAGAAGCAATATATATCAAAAGATTGACAATTGTTTATGTCCAATTTCAAAGATAAATTAATTTTAATGACCACAATTGGATAAAATTGTAAAAATATATTATAATTATACTTTTAAACCACTCAATAGTATAATTTATCACTATAAGATATTTTGATTAAAAAAGTTGTTTTTAAGAATTTTCTCTATTCATAGAAAATTGGAAGTTCTCAGAAAATTATAAAAAAGTCAACTTATGATAATTTTGATATTCCGAATACAAAAATGAAGTCAATTTTAAAATATAAAATTTTATATAATTTAAGAAAGTGGGTATTATTATTCATAATGGCTACTTTGATTAGTCGTGGTGTGTTAGAACTTGAGGTTGCGTACAACACACACTTCTCTATTATTCAAAGAGAAGCATACCATAGAAGCTTGGGGTGTTACATTCTCCCCTCCTTCAATAAATTGTATCCTCCCAATTTAAATTTTTTCTTGGAAAATACAAGGTTGAAAATAGATATTACCTTTGTGGAAAACCCTCATCGAAGACTGGGTTAATAAAAATATAACATTAAAAGAAAGAAAGAGAAGTACAATGGTCATCTGAGATAACCCATACTAGGATTCTATGAAAATATAGATATGGAGGAAAAAAACCATCAAGGTCTGATGGATAGTTGTAGAAAATAGTATTAGGATAATGTTAACCACAAGAAAATCACAAACTTGTGATTGGTTAAACGGTCATTAGATCCCCAATTGGAAAAGATAACCGACAACATTTTTGTTTTATGTTACCTTTTATAAAGTTGAGGAATTTATTTTGGAGATTTACTAAGAATGTAAGGGAATATACATACTTTTCATGTAGACTTCATTCATTAATAAATTTTTACCAAAAACCCATCTTTCACTCAAAAAGATATTAGAACTCAGAAAATATTATATTTATCCTAATCGTACAAGGTTCTAAATATTTACACATACCATTTAGATTAGGAAAATTATTTTTTAATAACCAGGGACTTCTTATAGGCTAGTGGTTGGTAATAAAGGCCTGTCGCACTATGGTTGTGGGTTCAATTCCTACAGCTTTGTCAGACAGGATGGGTTATCCCCCAACCTGTAGGTTGCCCTTTTTCTAAAACTATAGTATTATAATATTTCAAAAATAATCTTCAGAAATGTTTTAACTTTAAATAATACTATCCAAATTTAAACATAATCCATTCCAACCTTTATAGTTATCCAAAATACCTCTGTCTAGACTTTCTCTAAAAGGTCTCTAAATTCCAAAATCAATTGTAACATCAGATTCCCCAAACAATGTAATGTTTCTCTTATTGTCACATACTAAAAATATGATTACCTTCATCATATTAAAACCATAATGAAAACAACAAGTACTGTAGTACAATTCTTATATATATCACATTCTTCTTATAACCATAATATAGTTCTTGAGTCCAAAAACACAAATACAATAATTATTTAACTTCATATGTAGTAACAGCATAAGCTTGGCCTTTCTCCCTTGGCCTTTTCTGAGGTTAGTTTCCTTGGCACTTAGGGTATTCATTTTCTTGATGCCCATTTCTCTACAACTGTAGCATTCAACATTGATATCCTCTTTCTTTCCCAAACAATCACGATCCTAGTGACATTTTTCTCCACATTTGTAACAAACTCCCATTCCCTTTAGGCATGTACTGGGGTGATTCTTCCCACCATTATCACATAATAGAAAATACTACTTTACCTTTTTCCCTTTATCTGTCTCTTGTTCCACTATTCTATTCTTCTCTTGCTTTACTTTTTTGTCATAAGACATAGAGAATTCCTTTTATGTCTTGATAGCACACAAGATAATATCTGTGTATGATGAGAAGGATTTTAATAATAAATCTTGACAGAGAAATGGTTTTAACCCATCAATGAAACGATAAATCTTACTTATTGGGTTATTTATATAATCTCTAGTATGTCATGCTAACCTTGTAATGTTTTCCTTATACATTGCGACATTCTCATCCTCCTTTTGTCTCAGACTCAGAAATTGCCTTTTCATATCTCCTCGATGGTCACGAGGAAACTATTTTTCTAATAAAAGCTCTTTGAACACCCTCCCTTCCATATTTTATACTTTATCATCTTCCTTTGTGTTTTTAATCAATGACAACCATTGATCAGCATATCCAGTGAGGCGGTAAACTGGCATGATAACCTTTTCACTTTCACTACTCTCCAAGGCATGGAATGTTTTCTCTAAGGAATTTATCCACTGCTTAGCTACAAACTGATTTGTACTCCCATTGAATGTTGGTAGTTGTTGCCTCATGAAGTGATCTAGAATTGATCCTCCACGTTGCGGATCAGGGTGCTCCATACGAGTAAGGTTATTATTCATAACCTCAGTGAGTTGTCCCAATATGGTGACAATCTGATCAGCACTATTTGTATCACTAACTCCACTATAATTATCTTTATCAAGAGGGAAATCCCTACATGGAGTTCATGCATTGATATGGTTTCCTTTCCTTTCACTAGGTTCCATTTCTAAACAATGGCATAAACTAGATCATTTTATGAATCAAAATACATAATTCCATACTTGTAAAACACTTAACATAAATTGAAAAACATATGGATATAATCCTTAATCATAAAAATGTTTTCATTGAGGAAGTATATACTCATAAACCCTTCATAATGTTTGAAAAGAAAATGAGAAATATCAAAAGCATTTCCCCCAGGAGTGTCGTTACCAAGAGTGTAGCAAGGTCCGTTGTCGTGCACCAGTTCCCATTCGAGTCTAGCTCAAAGCGGTGTTTTCGGGTCTTACGCCTAGGTACATCTATGCCAGAGCCGCCACTACCTGTTCGTATCTAGACAGGGATGTATTGCTCGGGAAACTCACAAAATCACTATAAAACCAAAATTCATGGAAGTTCTTGTATACTAATCCTCAAAGTATATCTTATGGCTATGTGCTCTAATCGGAGTTTTTTCTCAATCTAGCTTCAAAGGATAGTACTAAACTGCCTCTAATACCAACTGTAATGCCCCGACCCCAGCTACCCATAGTTAGCGCTTTATTACGTAAAATTGGAATGATCACAAAAGATCAATTCTCGAAAAACCAATTAGTTTAGTAGCCTTGGAAACACTATATACATTCATAAGTCTTAAATTACATCATAAAGTAAAACAAAACTACAACAACATCTTGTATTCATATCCCCTCATACTATCCTTGCAGGTCATTTATAATTTACTTCTTCACATCCTGGAAAAATTAAAAAATTGGAAGGGGTGAGCTCAGATGCTCAGTAAGGAGAACAATATAGCAGAAGCTTTCATAAAAAAACATTAACATTTAAGGAAATATATAACTAAAAAATTCCTTTAAAACTTGAACTTCATCATAACATGAAATAAATAAAATGAAATAATTCCATTTATTTTTTCACATGGATATTCTACTAGTCAAATAATCACATGAAATATCAATAACCCATTTCATAATGATGGAATGCATAATGCCAGACTATCATAACCACGTAGCTAAGGACTCATGCCAAGACTACAAATAAGATTTTGTCAAGGCCTCGTGGCAAGGCACTAGTTTGTCCCAAGACACCTGCCAATGCATCGAGGAGCTATAGTAGGCTCTACCCGTCACTTATTATGTCCAATTCATTCCTCATACGAATAGGTTAAAACATATCATAAACCATAACATAATCGTATCACATAAAAAATGAATAAAGGAAACATAACATTTACACATTTCAATCACAAGATATCAATACAACACATTGATATAATAAAAACTTTATCAAAACCATTTTCAATACCAAAATAAAAGAAAATTAAAACTTGGTATTTATTTTTCATTTAAAAAATGTTATGTCTTGTAGAGGAAGCCGAAACTTGGTATTTATTTTTCATTTAGTAAACCACTTCGTATAAAAAATATTCCTTTTGAATAAACGTAAATGTAAAAGGGGTTTATACACCGTATAAAAGAAATTTGTGTATAAAAAAATATGCCTCAATGAATGGAGATTGAGACGAAGTCCTTACAAAGATATTTTTTTTAAATAAAATACATATATTATGGGTATTCACTATAAATACACATAAAGAAATTACAAATACAAGATAGGACATAATAATATCATGACATAATTTGAAATTAGGATATTAACCCAAAGAATGGAAATTGGGTTAAGAAGTTACATTACCTCGTGTCCGGCTTGACTCGATCGTTCTTTAATCTCCTGAATAATAAACTACAGTTAATTTAGACTTTCTTAAGAAAATTTTTCATGTTAATTATTCCTTTTATATCACTTATTACCATGTTATGAACATTTTTTAATTATTTATGTTAATAATGGTTGTTCTGTCAATCTTTGGTACTTGAGTCAAAAATAAAATTCTTATAATTACAAGTTGTTGATGTGGTATAATATCCATTATATCCAGAATTATATTCATGATTTATATATCATATATATATTATATATATCCATTATATACGTTCATTCATAATATTACGTAACATTTAGAGGTAAGAAATGAAATGCACAGTTCATGGAGACGGTAAGCTGTACGTACGCATGAATGCTACTTTCATTTATATTTCATGATTAGTGGAATGAAATTATAATTATATAAAGGTATACTATAATTCCAGTATAATATAATGTATAATAACATTTACTCCATCCTTTATACAACCCACAAATGGCCTTAACGATTAAAATCACTTTAAGGGGGCAGTAGTCCGTACTTCCTAAAATGAAATTATCGCGTTTACCCATAATGGAAATCATAAAGGTATGAAATAAATGAAAAATACATAATAATAAGGAAAAATAACATAATATATATCATATATAAAAGTAGTTTCATCATAATTACCACCATGAGAGGTGTTAAAATAATATTGAACAATCATCGTTTTGTGGGGCAGTATTTCGCCACCCACAGAAACAGTATGTTCTTTAACCATTAGACGAGGGTGTGTGTAAGTGTAAATCAAATATTTATCATAACAACATCCTAGTATATTTTATATACTGGTTTTGTCACAATATAATGTAATAAAAAGATTTTAGGGGGTTGGAGAAGAAAAATAAAACAAAAGAACACAAGAGAAGACATTACCTTGAAATCGGGTAAGTCTTTTTTATTTGAGCCAATGGCTTCCTTGGGAAGACTTCTGCCCAAAGTGAGGATTCTACGAGTAAGATATGGAATTTAAGAGAGTATTATTTCAGAGTATTTATGAGTAAAATGGCTTGAATGTGTGAATAATGTGGTAGAGATGGGGGGCTTTTATAAGAGGAGAGGAGGGGAACTCTTGGAAAGTCATGAAATATTACATTATTTTGAACTTATTTTCGGATTTAAATGGTCCCAAATTTATATATTTCTAGGATAAGGTTATAAGGGTTCGAAATATACCCATAAAATTTGTTTTTGACAAGTTTACGTCATATATTTTACATTAACTTTTCATTTTATTTAAATCGTTAATTAATTAGGTAATCGCTGAATCATCATGGTGTCATAAAAAATTTAATTTATATAATGTCTAAAAATTGTAAATAAATTACAATGATTTATGAAATATTTTTATCTTTCCAATGAATATTTATAGTCTAAAATTTAACTTATATAACCGCATGTAATAATTGTTTTAGTAAAACAACACATGTTTGTGACAATTTTATTTTTACTTTAAATAAAAAGTTATTAATGTCATTTTCTTACCCAATTGGCTCCATGGGGTACCCAAGTTGACCCATTGATTGTCTTCGTATTCCATGACTCATCCAATAAGGGTAGGATAAGTTTCAAGATATTTTCATATTTTTATAATATCATTTATACCTTAAATTTCAGTAATTACCTTTAATTGCAATTAATAAAACTTAAAAGTTACTATTAACCAAAAAATTATTTTAATCCCATTGAACCAAATTTTTCTTCCTAATGACAACTATGTATGTCGGATTTCGGAAAATGAAATCACAGAAGTGGTAATGTTTCATTTACATGAAAAATTAGTTTTTCAACTACCACTTAGTGGTTTCATTATTAATCAAAAATTGAAGTTTTTCAGAAAAATACCAAAAATTCACTGTAATATATATTTGATATTATTAATTCAAAAATGATATCTATTTTACAAAATTAACAACATATAAGTTGATTTAATAAATTTAAAAATTAATTCCTGTTGTCAAAACAAATAACGTGTTTTTAAGAAGCAATATATATTAAAAGATTGACAATTGTTTATGTTCAATTTCAAAGTGAAATTAATTATAATGACAACCATTGGATAAAATTGTAAAAATATATTCTAAATATAATTTAAAACCATTAAATAGTATAACTTATCACTATAAATTATTTTGATTAAAAAAGTTGTTTTTAAGTATTTTCTCTATTCATAGAAAATTGGAAGTTCTCAGAAATTTATAAAAAATTCAACTTAGGATAAATTCGATATTCGAATACAAAAATGAAGTCCTTTTTGAAATATAAAATTTATATAATTTCAGAAAGTGAGTATTACTATTCATAATGGCTACTTTGATTTTCCGCGGTGTGTTATAACTTGAGGTTGCGTACAACACACGATGCTCTATTATTCAAAGAGAATCGTACCATGAAAGCTAGGGGTTTTAAAATATACCACGTATAGAATTTAATATTATTAAATTTTGTTAACATTTTTAGTCATAATGTCAAAAAAATTAAAATTAACCTTTTATGTTTTTTCGTATAATTATGTCACCATTGTAGAATGTTGTGTTTTCATGGTTCTGGTTAAAACATTTTTACAGATGTTTAACGAGGAAATAAGGATTTAATTGAATCCATCACTTACCCAAATATGAACGATTGACTTTATTTATATCCTATCACATATTATCTTTGAATTTTGTTTCCTTGGTTCCATATAACAAGATTATGATATATATATTAATTAATCATTAATGTAATCACAACAATGTATTACCTTCCCTTATAAAGAAATACAACATATCCTCAATTATATAATCATTATGATCATTATAACATAGAAAATACCAATCATAATACTTTCCAAAATTCAGTATCCACATCCCATAATTTTATTATTTCCAATATAACACCCTTGAAAGGCTTAGGGTGTAAGCCCAATTATTTTTCTCAATGAATAGGTATAACAAGTAACCGAATACATTCAAAAAAATATATTCCACCTCCTATAAATATTTATTATCCAAAATAAAAAAATTAATTTAGTTTCATAAATATACATAATTTTTATTATTATGCTGGATTATCCATTTTTCACATCCATTTTATCAAATAGAAAATGAAATGTATTACCCATGTATACCTATGGAATACAACCACCATGTTGCAATATGATTATTTACAAATTACAAAAATAAATGATTGTTTACAATGGTAGATTTAAATATTATATATGGAATTTATGAAATAACCATTATTTAATATTTTTAATAAATTATATTCATTCTCTCCTTCTCATCGATAGAAAAAACATAATGTTGCATGGGAATACATGTAAACTACCACCTCTAAAAGGATATACAACTCATTTTTCAATTTTCATTTATAATTATAGTAATAAGGATTTTTTATGGAGTATATATGATATATATGACATAATAATTATAAAATTAATCTGTATTTTTATTTACCTTTCTTTAATTCCATCTATGGAATATTTGAAATATCAATTGTATGTACCTATGTATTGTGGCATTTACAATGTGATATAATTCATTTTTTCTAAAAAAATTACTAAAATATTAATAAAGTAATATATAATGATGATATGTGATAATTATTACATTATAAAAAAATTTAGATGATGTAACCATAATCAAAGTGCAAGGGTTGGGACTACTGAACCAAAACATGATATTATTATTATCTCCTAGAATAGTGATTTAATGTAAAACTGTAAATAAATAGGTGATAAGATGTTTCCAGTAAATCATACATGTCTTAATATTTATTATTATGTTTAACACCATTATTTCTAGTAGAATTTCCATTTTTTTATGTATTCTAAGATTATGAAATTTGTGGGCTATGTTTGGGAGTTTCCATTGGGGCATTGATGGGTTTTGGAATCAGTTGTGAAAATGAATAAAACTTATGGTGTGTTTAGATCTGCATTGAATATTTATAAGGTTAGATAAAACATGGATTGAACCAAATTTAGAATATCAGATTAGGGATAGAAATTTGGAGCCACATATTATTCAAGAATAGCTGCACAGTGGACTCCTACCTTTGATGTTGTGCCGACCATAGTGTTTTTGGGTGAGAATAACTTTTTATATGTGTAAGTTCTCTATGTCTAGTATGTGGTATAGCCCATTACCCCATCCACAATGTCTTTGTAATAGTGGAATAATCTACTCTATGTACCTTTTCCTTATTTTCTGAATCTATTATATTGATATATACATGGCTGTCAAAATGGTTATTGATTATAACCACTGTGATGTTTTCCATTCCTCCATATTGTGGAGATGTTATATTCGATATTTTATGTTCCACCATCTCTTGGTTTCACCATTTCCATATTTTCTATAAATTGTATAAATTTCATTCTCTATGTTGATAATTTTTTTTGACTACATATCTTGTCATATCTAATTGAAAATATACTATATGTGTCTTTCATTAACCTTAATAATCTAGACTCCAATACATCGAATATCTTAGCATTAGATCATGGATAATAATTTTTAGGATCATGTTCATACATATAGTTATTTTTATCCTTTAATTTCATTTGTCAAAATTGTAGATTAATATTTGAACACATGGATCTACTTGGTTGGTGTTGTAATGATGAGATTCTCTAGGTATTTACTAAATAAATATAAGGGAGGGTTGAGACAGGTGGGAATATGTTCCTTCATTTATATCAATAAATCTAGTTTGAGTTAGGTGTCTTCACAATAATGTAAACTATTTAATAAATTATAGTATTAGTTTTCTTAAATGGTTTTATTTGAATTTGTATGATCTCTTTTAGTGAATTCTCTCAAAGAAACCCTATCTAGTTATGTTTTTGAAATGGAGGAAAATTTCATGGACTTTGGAAATCCTCATTTACTATTGTTTAAAAATCACGATTTTAAATATATGAAAATTTATTGATAAATGAATCATATATGATGAAATATATTCAAAGTAGGGATGTTTTGTGGAAAATTATTTGAAAAAATGTTGGTATATTTATGTTGGCCTGGGTTTAGGGGATATATAAGGTTGTATGTGTCTTTGTTAAGGCTAGATAGATTATAGTAATATAGTGACTCTATTACTTGGAGAAAAATGTTTTAGTTTATGGTTGTGTTTATATGGAAATATGTGTATGTGTGAATATGTTAAATTTTATTTTAAATTTGAATCAATTGAAGTAATATTTTTTGTTACTTTCACAAATGATTTCACTTATGGATTTATATGTACTATTGAACCTACAGATAAAATTTTTATATAAAATTATTTAACAAGTTCATTCCCTTGTCGTATGTGTAGTGAAGTAATTAGAGTACTCCTACAAAGTTTATTATCACCCCTTATTTGTACCATCAGTTTATTTAACAATGTAATATATCGAGACATTGTAAAAATGAAAAATAACATATATTTCAATCCAAAAATCTTGATTTTGTGGGCATAGAAGTTATGTTTAAGGATTTAAGGTCGTTTGGGTTATACCTGGGCCTGTGACACATTAGGTATTTGAGTAATTTTTTATTTTAGTGATCTCTTTTGATAAAAAATGTTTTTTTCACTATAATATTATTCAGATGTTTTATTATTTTATTGAGTTGATTTATTTATTCTCACTAATCACATAGAGGTTTGGATTTTCTTGTTGTCTGTTGTTAGGTGGTTGAAATATATAGGTAAAACCATCTCGGAAATGTTTTCTAATACCATGGAATTTATTATAGGCTTTGGAATCATGGGAACATCAACAATCGTTAGTGGCTCCCAGTCTATTCTCAAGAAAATAATATTGGGTGGGATTTAGAAATGGTATCAATATTTTTTAGTACATATATCTCTTAAAATATAAAGAATTAGATATGAATATCACAACATGAAATATTTATCTTAAATGAATGTATCTAACATCTTTATTCTGGAGTTGTTGTTATATCTATTTATGGGGAAAAACATTTTATAAGACACTTATATGTACGTTTTTATCAGATTATCATTAGGTTATCTAATCTACATTGAATATCATCCATTGATAGTGAGTCTTCCTATTAGAACTGTATTTTTTCATTAGAGATTAATTATTTATTAAACTTAAAAAATAGGTTATTTTTTAAATGGAATCATTATGTATTATTTCCAGGTGTAATGTATACAATTTTACTTGAGGGTTATTTTCTATATAAGTGATGAATATATGGAGTTTTCTTGTTATATAAAATTGAATTGGTTCTACATGAATAGGATCAGTCTGAAGATAATGTTAAAAATATGGTTTTACCATAGGCATAGGTTAACCATTAACTAGTCTATTGGATTAATATTTATTTTTAAACCACGTTTATTGGAAATAGATTTGATGATCTTTAACAAGTGGGCCCCTCTGTTCAGTTTTAGAAACAGTATATACCCATCTTTTAGGGGATTCAGGGTTTGAAAGAGAATATGTGTGGTTGAATCAAATGAACTAAAATTTCGAACTCTTATGAACACATTCAAACATGAAATAAATGTTGAAAATGTATATGTAGGATGATATTACACATAAATTTTAGGATTTTAATTCATAGGATAATGTTAAAAAATATACTATATGGAAGGGAATTTACGAAGTGTTCCTAAAATAATTTAATCCTTAAAAATTTATAATTTGATGAATAACTTATTTATTTAGTTTTAAATGAGATTTTATATCCATCATATAGTACTTTGTTATGTTATGAATTTAGTATTCCTTTCCCTATAGGTTTCTTATTGTTCATCCTTTGAGTAACGTATCACTAATTCTAGGATACGATATGAGATTCACACAATGATCATTGTTCTCTATATTACCCATTATACTGAGATGATAAATTGAGTGAATGTTCTGTAATGAAAAATTTGTAGTATTATTTTGGGAGGGAGATTATTTTTCACCTATATAAGTAATGGTGACTTAAACAGTAGGAATAAAAAAATAGGGACACCTACATCCATACTGTTAGAGGGTCTGAGAATTAAAGAACATGATACGTTAACTTCCCTCCTTATATAAACATAAATATTTATTTTTTCCATTGTGTTTCTGCTTCCCCTAAAAGTTGATACAATATAAAACTCTCTATAGAATATAGAAAATATAATAAGATAGGACATGGTAAGTATTATTGTCAGGACACATTATATTATAATCTTGAAAATTCACCTCAATCTTTTCACACATCCTAAGATACATTGGTTGGATCTCATCAGAACAATTTATGTCTTAATAACTTATAAATTTATTGTGATTAAAGGAACACCAGGGCTCTTAATTTTTTACACTTTCATCATGCAAGAAAGGATCATGTGGTATATGGTAGGAATCATTATGGTTCTAAACATGTGATCATGTTTGATAAATCCATACCATCATTGCTATGTGGAATGATCATTTGTAATTAAATCCTAATGAATGATATTTTAATATGAGTGCATCCCACTCATTTATTACTTATCAAGTGTTTTATCATATGTTTTAACATGTTGAGATTATGCATTATGATTTGAAACTATAAACACCACTTGGGTAAAAGGGGTGTTAAGCCATTAAATTGGATATCTGTATGATAAGAATTGTTGGGGATGAGTTTCTTAGGGATTATTTATTTATGTAGATGGATATATTTTACATTATTTTGGTACTGGATTGGTTGAAATTACTTATATAAAAAAATCTAATTTTATTCACATGGATGTGAGTTTCATATCTTTTGAGGTTATTTATAATATCCTTATGGGAGATTTGGTTGTGAATTCATGTAGAGAAGGACATTTGGTACCAAATATTGAAACAATTTCTTCTTAGATTTTTGTTCATACCTTGATTTGTGTTGATGGAATTTCATATATAGATCATTCAACCACCTTTGAACAATTTCCTCATGTATTTCCTAATAATTACATTTGGTTAGAACATGAAAGTGAAGTGGGATTTATGGTTGACCACCAACTAGGCACTAGAAAAATAGAACAGTGTTCGTATAAGATTGAACCAATGTAATTGATTGAATTGACATTACAACAGCAATATTTGGATTGCAATAGTTTCATTTGACCAAGAACATCCTTGTGGGATGCACCGATTCTCAATTTAATGAAGTTTTAATGAACTCTTAGGATTTGTTTGTATTATTATATAATCAACCATGTTTTTATAACGAATCAATATCATCTTAAATTAATAGTTGTTTATATAAAAAATTAAGGGGTAATGTATGGTTTCCTAAATTTTATTTACTATTGTGATTTTAGAAACTATAAGTTTGATTAGAGGGTATAGAGAAGATAACCTTCCAGAACAATTATGTACATTATTAATATGTTGTTATGACCAATAGTATTATGAATTCCCTGCATATGATTATTAATATAATGAATAAGATACTTCATATGTTTATAGAATCCATTGTGGTGGAGTTTATTGATGTTATTTTGATGTACTTTAGGACTAAAATGGATCATGGGGAACACATCGATATAGTGATGGAAATATCTTGTGAACATCAACATTATACAAACATTTAAATATGAGTTTTCAGGGAACAAGAGGTTCATTTCTATAGCCATACCATTTCTAAAGAATAGTTCTTATAGGTCCCGAGAAGATAGTTGTTGTTAGCTCATTAAAAATACTAAAGAATATTTTTATGATAAGTAGTTTTCTTTACATAGTTGGATATTATATATGGTCAATTCTAGATTTTCATGTCATTTCTCCCAAATGAAATATTTTATGTGGAAATTCAGACCATTCCAATATAAGGTTAATTTTTTTAAATCTTCATATGATTATAAATTATAGATGTCATCAACAAATATCCCCACACTTCCAAAATTTGTATGAGGGTATGTATTCTATTTTGATGCATCCGCTTCTTGTTTGGGTGGTGTACTCATATAGAATGTTTTGGTTCTTTCATTTCGCTCATAAAAATCACAAAATCATTAGAAAAGTACCACACAAGTGAAGTGGAATAGGATTCATAAGTTAATTCATTTTACTCTTGGTGTCAATACCTTTTTCGGGATATTCATTGTGTTTATGGATTATAAGATCATGACATACATTTTCTCACAATGGGATTTAAATATAAGACAATATATATTCAATGCATATATATATTTTTGACTTAGAATTCTTATACAACCCATGAAAAGCAAATTATGTGCCAGAATCAATGAATATGAAGGAATATAACAAGTCACATAAATTTTCATTGAATTAATGGTTGGTAATATAAAATATTAAATATATTAATCTAGATTGTACAGAGAAAGGTAAAACTGTTTTTTCTTCTTCCAAGTTTCTTTTCATCTTTATTTAGTTGAGAATGTTAATGTTTCTAAAACATATAATCTTAATTGTATAATAATTAGTTCAAAACTCAATGGTGGGGAGACCATAATGTGATGTAAATTATATTGACGATATGTTCTATGTTTTAGATATAAGATCATAGTAACATTGACTTATTAGGAATGACTCATTTATTCCTTCCATCATTTGACATTGTACATTTATCCGTAAAGTTATATAATTTATAAATCACAGAATGCATAGTTTTGTTTAGATGTAATAAAAATGGATGTGATAGTTTTTGTGTTAATAATCCCTAGCTATAAAAGCTAAAAAATGCCTGCCAATGACAATCCTATTTTTTACATTCTCTACCAATTCCCTTGTGGAAGTGGGAGAAAATAGTAATGCGTTTAATGATATGTATTCTAAAATAAATTTCGAAACATGATTCAATATTAGTGATTATGGATTGAAAAAGAATGTCAACAGAATTACTATTATTGAATGGAATATTTTAGAATATTTTAAGAAACACTATATTTAGGATGCTATAATGATTCAAGGTGTCCCATGTTTTGATTGTGTCTGGTTATGACCCTTGTTTTACATCAATGATTTGGATGTAATTCTAGAATTACCATAAAAACCAGTAGAAAATATGAAACTATTATCATCTTAAAATGGATATAGAATCCAATAGGGTGATCTAACATTGGAAGACATGATGTGATATTATGTTGTGAATTTTAGAGGCTCATAAATGGAGTACATACCATTAGTGGAGTTCTCATGCAATCTGAGTTATCCATATTGGATAAATTTGGGTCCATACGAAACATGTTATTGATTCCTTTTAGATATCTACTTTGTTGGCTAGAAACCGATGAGACAGAACATATCAATCCTAGAATAAGTTTGAGAGAATTGAGAAGAGTCAGATACCTAGAAAGATAATAATGATAACTTAGAGACATCAAAAATATTTCTTAGATAATTGTTAATGAATCTTATGATTTGAGGTGGTTAATCAAATTTTCTTGAGAATCACTCCATGGATAGGGAATCATAAATTTCATAATGAAGGAAATATTCCTCACTGGTACACTAGGTTTTTTTGGATACTTGAATGTATTATTTATGTGGGTTATTGGATAGATTTATAGAAATTTTTTAGTTTTGTGCATAATTTTCCTTTGTATCTCAATAGAATAAGTAGAATCATGAACCAAACTATGCGATTCAATTGGATCATTTTGAACATGAATTGAAATTTAAATTGATTTATTTTCCTGTGAAATTTTTATAGTGGCAAGATAATCTTTTTTAAGTTAAAATAATTAGTCTGGAATGAGTTTTACAGAAGCATAGTTAGAATCATGATGATAATTGGGATGTTATAGAGTAAATATTTGAGAAATGGAATGATGCATTCTAAAAAAACAATTTTTAAAGTTATTTAGGATGAAAAGAAAAATTAGATAATATAAGACAACCCATTTCTGAAACAATACCCTTTTATAATTTATTTTGAGATTATATAATTTGTTGTCTATTTTTTTGGTGATTTAGGTGTGGTGTTGATGGGTTTTAGAAGGGGATGGGAAATTATAAAGATTTTTTTCTCATGAAGCTCTATATTGAACCATATAAATGGAGGATACAATGTGGAGTTAAATGGATATGAAATATGGGCTTGGGGTTGGAAAATATGTTCCACTATCTATTACAACAAAGTTTCACTGTGATGGTTTGTCTACTATATGGATTCCAATTTATTTTTTTTCAATGGTATAAACTCTTTGGGGTTCCTTTACCATAGGGATAGGCTACAACATAACCCCCTCCACCATCCTCATTCTCTACAGCATTGAGGCCTTAGATTTGTTATATCCCTTACCTGGATTTACTTAATATTCAATAGGTATATCCCTATAGATCTCAGAAACATCTCGATGAGAACAACAATGGTGTGTTATTTTCTAATACATCAGGGTTATTCTATTTTTTCATGTATTATGTGTCCTTATCCCTTCTCTACACTACGGTATTATTTTTGTGATTGGGTTTAACATACCATATGGATGGTTTAATGTTTTTGAGAATAACTAATCTCCAAATGAATAATATGTCTACCATAAATGTTTTTATGAAATATTAGACATATGAATCCAATTCCTTAAAATATTTTAGCATTCAAAATGGAAATTAATTTTTCGGATCATGTTCTTATTTATAATTTTATATTCACTTGGGATTTCTTAATCGCAACCATATAAAATTTTTGGAATACCAATATCTACATGTTTGGTATTTTTGATGATATGCAGTTTGTTATTATTACAAAATATAATCAAAGCATTGAGACTAGTGTGGATATTCTTAATAGTTTAATTCTACCAATATAGTTTGTGGTAAATTTATTCCCTATCATCTGTAATATTCATCAACATGAAGGATTAGTTTTTCTAAATTATTTTCATGGATTTTATAAGGAATCAGTGAGTTTATATTCGTGAGGAACCCTTATGAGTTAATGTATTAAAGTTATGTAAAATTATGTGGACTTCATAAACCCTATTTCGATATGATTTTAAAATGGTGAATTTGAAATAATGAAAATGTTTAGATGATGTAAATATATATGATGAAACTTTTTCAATTGAAGGTTGTTTTGAAGAAAATTATTTAGCATAGAATTTTGAATATTCATTTTTTATGAGTTCAAGTGGATGGATAGGTCGGATGTGCCTCTGTGAATGTTTCATGGATTACGTTCATATATTACCTCCATTAATGGTATAAATATTCATGAGTGAGTTGATATGTGTATGTGTCTTAGTGTGTGTGTGTGTGAACACTGGAAAATTAATACAATACATGAATGGACAGAAGTAGGAATGTTTAGGGTTTTTTTACATTAATTTATCTAAGGGATTTATATGAACTGTTTAATAGTCATCTAACATTTTTAAATATAATTTGTTATTTGATTATTTTCCAAGATTCATATTGTTAAAATTAATTGAGGAATGCCTGTACATTTAGTACGCACTCCCTTCTTAGAGAAATTTATGTAATTGGAAATTTTATATAGAAAAAAATTGGGAAGGGGAAGAAATGTCATTTTCAATGTAATGTATCTTCATTTTTTTGGGAATGGATGGTGGGGTTTAAGATTGTCACGACCCGCCCTCGGGGCATGTGCCGTGACTACCCCAAGCCCGCCTTCCATAGGCCAGGGGCTGGCGACTAGCACCAATGCGTAAAATCCCAGTAAAAAGGGAAGGCATTGCCTTAATAAAGTAAACAAGCACCTCAGAGTAACAAGCGGAAGTAAAGCAGTACACAAAACTAGAATAACTGTGCTGAAGTAAAGGGGCCGGAAATACAAGCCCAACTGTAAAGTAAAGTACAACTCGAAAGGGAAAACATCAACTGAAAGTACAAGCGGCTCCTGGGACGTCCTCCTCGATTCCTAGCAGAAGGGTAGGTACAGATGGCTCAGCTCCTGGATCGTCCACCACGGATCCTACCTGAAGGGTAGGTGCAGATAGCTCCACAACTCCTCGGGTCCAACTGTCCGCTCCGAGCACGTCCCGCTCAGTGGTCCTCCTCCGGGTACCGACCTACTCCGTAAGCCTCAACCGCAGTCAGCGCTGTCCGTCGTCTGCAACCAACACAACGAAGTGCGGGCATAGCCCGTGCAGGGGTGAGTATAAGATACTCAGTAGGGACCCCGAGACCCTCAAAGGTCTCCCGAAATCCACAAAGGATAAACCACAAGAAGGATACAATCACGAGTTTATGAAATCAACGGATTACCATTACCCAGGTATATGCCCATACATATACCTAAGTTATCAAGCGACCCATCTCAATCATGAGGAAACACAAAGATCATTGACTCAGCTCAAACCAGGATTTTCATTATCGAAACCGTAGCTGCTGAAGAGCCCCGTCTCTGAAGTGTGCAGTAGTCCTGTCACGACTCCGAGGTACTGCTCACTAACCTATGACTGCTGAGGTACTCCTCCTGTCGAGTACTGCGGGTCTGCTGCCAACTACTGGGCGCTCCGTCCGCTGAGGGTCTGCTGCCAACTACTGGGCGCTCACCCAAATAGCCTACTGAGGTACTCCTCCTGTCGAGTACCGCGGGTTTGCTGCCAACTACCAGGCGCTCCGTCCGCCGTGGGTCTGCCGCCAAATACCGGGCGCTCCGTCCACTGGGCTAGTCGACTCACTCCAAGTCGAGTCGGTCAAGCAGTCGTCAGGTCTCAGCCGGCTACACGGTCTCCGTACTCTGCACGCTCGTCTCCACCGTCGCGGGTCTGTCGCTACAACCAAGCACACACACTCCGTAAAGTATCGCGGGTCCGCCGCTACAACCAAGCGCACACACTCCGTAGAGTATCGCGGGTCCGCCGCTACAACCAAGCGCTCCACTGCCAAGGGTATGCTGCTGCATCCAAGCGCACCAACACTGTCAAGTACCACGGGTCCGCCGCTACACCCAAGCGCTCCACCACCCAAGGTCAACAGAAGATTCAGCTCACACAGGTTCGGTAGCACTGTTCCATGTAGGATCGCTGAGTGCTATAGTCGTCGTCGTCGAATCCACATAGGATCTCTGTACTGTCGTCGTCGCAGTCACAGTAGCAGTAGTAGTAGTCGTCACAGTAACAGTCGCAGCCAGCACTAGGGTTCCCGCACACAGTAAGCTCGTTCGGAGGATCCGCTCCACGAGCCGAGAGGCTGATACATCAACTGTCACAAAGACCAGAGTTGATGTATCCAAAAGTTCCGTATCGTCAACAAGAACTCAACGCAACAGACGGCGCGTCGATCGGACGTCCGGTCTGAGAGTTATTGGCATTTTCGTTCCCGGGGCCCGGTTGGTTTTTAAGGCAAAACCAACCTGACCATACTCCACCTGCGTCCAAACCTCAGGCGGAGTATGCCAAAAGATCCGTCTCACTTAGAGGATTCCATCAAAGTCGACGGCACGTCAATCGGACGTCCGGAACTCAAGATATGAGCGTTTCCGCTCCGAGGGCCCGGTTGGTTTCATGAACAAACCAACCCGGCCGTACTCCGTCGGCACCCAAACCTCGGGCGGAGTATATCAAAAGATTTGTCTCACTAAGAGGAACTTATCAGAACTAACGGCACGCCATTCGGACGTCTGTAGCTCAAGATACGAGCGTTTCCGCTGCGAGGGCCTGGTTGGTTTCGTGAACGAACCAACCCGACCGAACTCAAAGTAAACCGAAACCTTGAGTGCGATATACCGAAACGACCGTCTCGATCCAAGGATCGCGTTGCCATAGACGGTTCGTCATTCGGAGGTCCGAGGCTCAAGTTATGGGCCAAAAACCGATTCTGGTTCGAAACGGGGGGGTCCGGGTCCGGGCCGACCCGGCCCGACCCCCCCTGGGCGGCGGCGGCGGTCGGCGCGGTGGCCGGCGGCGGCGCGCGGCGGTGCGTGGAGGCGGCGCGGCGGAGACGGCGGTGCGCCGAGGCGGCGCGGCGGCGCGGCGGGCCGCGGCGGCCCGGCGCCGCGAGGGGCCGCACGTGGGGCGGCTTGACGCCGCAAGGAGGTCGCGCGGGGGGGATAAAACCCCCGCGGTTTTCAAAAGGCGGCGCGGCTATGCCGCGCCGTTATTTTATAAAAGCGCCCCCCCCCCCCCCCCCCCACGTGGGGGGCCTGTTGGTGCGGATCCGGGGGGCCGGCTGCCCCCCTCCCTTCAAAGAACCGCCCCCCCTCTTAAAGAGGGGGGTTTTATATTAGGTGGCCGGGGGATTAATTCCCCCGGTTTTAAAGATATCCGGCCGGCCAGCTGGCCGGCCGGTTTTCTCTAACGGGACCGGAAATTCCGGTCCCCCTTTCGGCTTCCGACGCCGGCGGCCCGACCGCCGGTCTTCTTTTCCGCCGCGGCCCGGAACCGGCCGCGGTCTCCTCGTCCCGCCGAGGCCCGGAACCGGCCGCGGTGTTCGTCGTCCGGCGCGGTGCGACGACACCGCGCCCCTTTCGTCGTGCCTTGATTCCATTCAACGCGGCGCGACGACGTCGCGTTCTTGAAGATTCTACCTCGGCGTGGCGCGACGGCGCCGCGTAAAATAAAGTACGATCATCCGCGTGGTGCGACGGCACCACGCCACTTGCTTCCATCCGCAAATATAAACAAGAACGATGGAGGGGGTTTCGGCCGTATTCGTGCGGTCCGGCCCCCCTCGCGTTAACAAAAACACTTATATAAAATATTCAAAATCCTCACGTAGACATGCGATCCACGAGCAAGAAATGGAATAAATTAACAATATTCAACAACCCCTACCTCGAAGGAAGCTCGCGGAGCTCATCAACGATCCGCGAAGGACGAGCGTCTCGGAGGTCGGACGTCACGGAAGAAGACGTCGTCGGCATCGCGGTTATGGCATCGCGGTAGACGGACGTGGGTTCGCCGCGAGAGGCACGTCGCGGAAAGTGCGTTGCGGCGTCGGACGTAGGTTCGCCGCGGAAAGCACGTCGCGGAGAGGATGCGTTGCGGCGTCGTGGAGGAAATCCAATGCATTGCAGTCCGACGTCGTGGAAGAAGGACGCCGCGTTCTTCGTCGTGGAGGAAGAACTCACAAGAAGCCTCCCTCTTTTCCTCTCCGCACAGCAAACGCCAACCCGCAAAGGAAACTAAAAACTGAATTAAATAGAAGGGTTTGGAATTTCAAAGGTTTGAAATTCAAACCTCTTCATTTAATTCCCCACAATTAAAACTTAAGTTATTACTTAAGTTTATTAAAATTAAAGCATGACCTTACAACTTAACACAACACAAATTATGTTTTTTGAAATTCAAGAGTTTGAATTTCAAAACTTAAATTAAACTCACTTATTAATGACATAAGTTATAACCTAAGTTTACATCATTAATTGTGAGTTGGGGGGGTTAGAGGATATGAAGGGGTGGGGTTCGTGTGGGTCCCACCACCCACTTAACCTCCCAAGGGAAGTTGGGTTGTCACCCAACTTCCACCCAAAGGATAAAAACACTTAAGGAAGATAAAAATAAAAACTGATGTTAAATTTTTATTTTAACATTCACAATTTTATTTTTACAACTCTCCTCGTGTAAACGCAACTTCGGGAAAGGTCTCCTTAAGAGAATATCGGCGCTACGAGTTCATCGGTGTCCTCGGATTTCAATTCCGAGCACCGGATCAAAAGTTAGGAATTCCCGCTCATTCGTTCACTGAACGTACCCGAGCCAAACTTCAGAAATTGATTCCGGGCACTCCGGGCCTCGGAATCAGGTGCCGTCTGAAACCGCGCTCTTGTAAAATTCTAAAGAAAATTAAGAAAAAATTTCCCTTGAATTTTACGGGTCTTTACATTACTCCCACCTCAGGGATTTACGTCCCCGTAAAGCTTCAACTCACACTTAAGGGAAACAAGGTAGTACTGAGCACGCAACTGAGCTTTACGCTCCCATATGCTCACCTGAAGATCTCGTGCTACCCGAGAAGCACCCCAGAGGAAGCAACCGTTCACGTAGAACCTGCTCTTGTCGAACCTTGATCTCTACTAGAACCTCTGTGCTTGTCGCCCTGTCATCGACGTCCAACTCCCCGGGGTCGATGATGTGTGAAGAAACATACACGTATCTCCACAGCTGAGACACGTGGTGGACATTATGCAACCAGTGCGACTGAGGTGGTAGGGTCAAGCGGTAAACCTCCTCGCCTACCCGGCTGAAGATCAAAAGGGTCCATCGAACTTCGGAGATAACATGCCGCCTCGGCCACATCTCCGAAACCTCATCGGGGTGAGACCGTATAAGAACGTGTTCGTCACCCTCGAACTCAAGAGGTTTCCCTTTTTAGGTTAGAACTGAAACTCAAAACTCCTGCTGCCACAAGGGTAGGGTTGACCAACTCAAGAGTGATCGGTCACACCCTCTTATGCCTGAGTTTAACATGTGCTACCCAGGGTTTCCTTTTCGCCGACCAAGGAAAACCCATTCTGACGTTTGCCTAAAACAGTCAACCGGGGTATGATTTGTGAATCATACCCAGATCAACGTCGTAAGGCCTCTACGCTGCCACCAAGAGATTCCAACCGAAACTCTTGCCTCGAGGTCAATCACACCGTCGGCGTAAGTGTGATTATCGAGTCTCCTCCCAAAGGTATCTCCAGACGTGAGGGTCAAGTCTACGGCTTACCCGGAACCTCTAGGTCTGGGACATGATTCGTGGAAGGATAGAATTATTGGTTCCTATGTCTATAGATATGGCAGCTCGTGGTAGACATAATTCGTACCCCAAATCATTCTTAGAGCTCCTGGGTCACACTCCTTGACCGCAATGCAGCTATTCTCCTCCCCAGCCCTCCTGCTCCCTGAGCCTGATGGGGACTACTAAGTCGGGTGGTCGTAACATGTCGAAATGTACACCACCACATGCTGCTCTCCAAGCTCCGCTTCCACATCTGCTACCCTGCAGATTCATCTGTCCTTAGTACTTCCTCTTCCTGAAACATTTTACACGCCCGAGTCTCTGAGACTGGCGCTAGTTTCCTGCCTTTCACTGCTAACGTTCACAACCACAAAGGTTCTCTCTAGCATCCTAACATAGGTAGGAATGTATAGAGGAAAAGAAATGGTTCGGATGTCCTTTAGACACACTTCGCTCAGAAGTTCGAGTCTAAAGAACTGATCTCAACGTAACCAACGAGTACCAAGATTGATTGGTAAGCCACGTTGAGTGCTCTGCTTCCGACATGTCGTACTGTCGAAGCTGTATTAGCTCCAGAAAACTCACAACCACCTCCTCAAGACAGTCCTCAGCCGCCTAAGAGTCAGGCTCACCTCGAAACTTGAGGAATATCTGGTGCTAAAACATATGTAAGGCACTAAGCCTGTGAGTCTCCGCTACCGGTACCGCCGGTAGTGTCTGTTGACCAACAGGTAGTGACATAACTGGCGCACTACCCGTAGGTACTATCCCAGGTATCGGTTCGCGTACCGAAGCCTCATTACTATAAGGACCAACCTCATGGTCTCTCACTGGAAACACCAGGAGCTAAGATCATCATCCGCTCTACTAGTATCCAAGCTAGGCGTAGAACTCTAGCAACCGTCTCCATCCAGTCCACTGCTGCCTGGGAAATCTGTCTCGCCTCGTATCCTCAGAGGCCTCTACTACTGGATCTCGTGCATCGCGCTCTGCTAGCGTGCACCGTCAGCTAGTGGCATCTGCTGCCTAACGGGTGGTGGTGCTGCTGGTACACCACCCGAAGGTGCCAACACTGAAAAAGGGCCCTGCACCGGAGTCTCGCTGCTCGGTGGGCCATCATCAAGAACTCTCTCGGAACTCCAGCTAACTATCTTCATGGTGACATCCTGAACAGTTGTGTCATGGTCAACGATTTATACCTGGTGAGCTGACCTGGTTTGAGCTGACTTAAAACCTTTTGGGAAACACACACGCAATCAGTGTTTTCGTGCATTAAGTCGGAAATCAGAAGTCAGGGTCCTGGTGTACGGATACGTCGGCCGCCGCACCAACACTGGACTCCCTGGACTGATAACCACACTCAATATACTAAACACTATTGCTTCACATAGAAAAAAGACCAGAGTCTGCGGTAGAACCGAACTCCTTTGATACCAATTTGTCACGACCCGCCCTCGAGGCCCGTGCCGTGACTACCCCAAGCCCGCCTTCCATAGGCCAGGGGCTGGCGACTAGCACCAAGGCGTAAAATCCCAGTAAAAAGGGAAGGCATTTCCTTAATAAAGTAAACAAGCAACTCAGAGTAACAAGAGGAAGTAAAGCAGTACACAAAACTAGAATAACTGTGCTGAAGTAAAGGGGCCGGAAATACAAGCCCAACTGTAAAGTAAAGTACAACTCGAAAGGGAAAACATCAACTGAAAGTACAAGCGGCTCCTGGGACGTCCTCCTCGATTCCTACCAGAAGGGTAGGTACAGATGGCTCAGCTCCTGGATAGTCCACCACGGATCCTACCTGAAGGGTAGGTGCAGATAGCTCCACAACTCCTCGGGTCCAACTGTCCGCTCCGAGCACGTCCCGCTCAGTGGTCCTCCTCCGGGTACCGACCTACTCTGTAAGCCTCAACCGCAGTCAGCGCTGTCCGTCGTCTGCAACCAACACAACGAAGTGCGGGCATAGCCCGTGCAGGGGTGAGTATAAGATACTCAGTAGGGACCTCGAGACCCTCGAAGGTCTCCCGAAATCCACAAAGGATAAACCACAAGAAGGATACAATCACGAGTTTATGAAATCAACGGATTACCATTACCCAGGTATATGCCCATACATATACCTAAGTTATCAAGCGACCCATCTCAATCATGAGGAAACACAAAGATCATTGACTCAGCTCAAACCAGGATTTTCATTATCGAAACCGTAGCTGCTGAAGAGCCCCGTCTCTAAAGTGTGCAGTAGTCCTGTCACGACTCCGAGGTACTGCTCACTAACCTATGACTGCTGAGGTACTCCTCCTGTCGAGTACTGCGGGTCTGCTGCCAACTACTGGGCGCTCCGTCCGCTGAGGGTCTGCTGCCAACTACTGGGCGCTCACCCAAATAGCCTACTGAGGTACTCCTCCTGTCGAGTACCGCAGGTTTGCTGCGAACTACCAGGCGCTCCGTCCGCCGTGGGTCTGCCGCCAAATACCGGGCGCTCCGTCCACTGGGCTAGTCGACTCACTCCAAGTCGAGTCGGTCAAGCAGTCGTCAGGTCTCAGCCGGCTACACGGTCTCCGTACTCTGCACGCTCGTCTCCACCGTCGCGGGTCTGTCGCTACAACCAAGCACACACACTCCGTAAAGTATCGCGGGTCCGCCGCTACAACCAAGCGCACACACTCCGTAGAGTATCGCGGGTCTGCCGCTACAACCAAGCGCTCCACCGCCAAGGGTATGCTGCTGCATCCAAGCGCTCCAACACTGTCAAGTACCACGGGTCCGCCGCTACACCCAAGCGCTCCACCGCCCAAGGTCAACAGAAGATTCAGCTCACACAAGTTCGGTAGCACTGTTCCACGTAGGATCGTTGAGTGCTGTAGTCGTCGTCGTCGAATCCACATAGGATCTCTGTACTGTCGTCGTCGCAGTCACAGTAGCAGTAGTAGTAGTCGTCACAGTAACAGTCGCAGCCAGCACTAGGGTTCCCGCACACAGTAAGCTCGTTCGGAGGATCCGCTCCACAAGCCGAGAGGCTGATACATCAACTGTCACAAAGACCAGAGTTGATGTATCCAAAAGTTCTGTATCGTCAACAAGAACTCAACGCAACAGACGGCGCGTCGATCGGACGTCCGGTCTGAGAGTTATTGGCATTTTCGTTCCCGGGGCCCGGTTGGTTTTTAAGGCAAAACCAACCCGACCGTACTCCACCTGCGTCCAAACCTCGGGCGGAGTATGCCAAAAGATCCGTCTCACTTAGAGGATTCCATCAAAGTCGATGGCATGTCAATCGGACGTCCGGAACTCAAGATATGAGCGTTTCCGCTCCGAGGGCCCGGTTGGTTTCGTGAACGAACCAACCCGGCCGTACTCCGTCGGCACCCAAACCTCGGGCGGAGTATATCAAAAGATTCGTCTCACTAAGAGGAACTTATCAGAACTAACGGCACGCCATTCGGACGTCCGTAGCTCAAGATACGAGCGTTTCCGCTCCGAGGGCCCGGTTGGATTCGTGAACGAACCAACCCGACCGAACTCAAAGTAAACCGAAACCTTGAGTGCGATATACCGAAACGATCGTCTCGATCCAAGGATCGCGTTTCCGCAGACGGTTCGTCATTCGGAGGTCCGAGGCTCATGTTATGGGCCAAAAACCGATTCTGGTTCGAAACGGGGGGGTCCGGGTCCGGGCCGACCCGGCCCGACCCCCCCCGGGCGGCGCGGTGGCCGGCGTCAGCGGCCGGCGGCGGCGCGCGGCGGCGCACGGAGGCGGCGCGGCGGCCTGGCGCCGCAAGGGGCCACACGTGGGGCGGCTTGTCGCCACAAGGAGGTCGCGCGGGGGGGATAAAACCCCCGCGGTTTTTAAAAGGCGGCGCGGCTATGTCGCGCCGTTATTTTATAAAAGCGCCCCCCCCCCCCCCTCCCCCCACGTGGGGGGCCTGCTGGTGCGGATCCGGGGGGCCGGCTGCCCCCCTCCCTTCAGAGAACCGCCCCCCCTCTTAAAGAGGGGGGTTTTATATTAGGTGGCCGGGGGATTAATTCCCCCGGTTTTAAAGATATCAGGCCGGCCAGCTGGCCGGCCGGTTTTCTCTAACGGGACCGGAAATTCCGGTCCCCCTTTCGGCTTCCGATGCCGGCGGCCCGGCCGCCGGTCTTCTCTTCCGCCGCGGCCCGGAACCAGCCGCGGTCTCCTCGTCCCGCCGCGTCCCGGAACCGGCCGCGGTGTTCGTCGTCCGGCGCGGTGCGACGACACCGCGCCCCTTTCGTCGTGCCTTGATTCCTTTCAACGCGGCGCGACGGCGTCGCGTTCTTGAAGATTCTACCTCGGCGTGGCGCGACGGCGCCGCGTAAAATAAAGTACGATCATCCGCGTGGTGCGACGGCACCACGCCACTTGCTTCCATCCGCAAATATAAACAAGAACGATGGAGGGGGTTTCGGCCGTATTTGTGCGGTCCGGCCCCCCTCGCGTTAACAAAAACACTTATATAAAATATTCAAAATCCTCACGTAGACATGCGATCCACGAGCAAGAAATGGAATAAATTAACAATATTCAACAACCCCTACCTCGAAGGAAGCTCGCGGAGCTCATCAACGATCCGCGAAGGACGAGCGTCACGGAGGTCGGACGTCACGGAAGAAGACGTCGTCGGCATCGCGGTTATGGCGTCGCGGTAGACGGACGTGGGTTCGCCGCGAGAGGCACGTCGCGGAAAGTGCGTTGCGGCGTCGGACGTAGGTTCGCCGCGGAAAGCACGTCGCGGAGAGGATGCGTTGCGGCGTCATGGAGGAAATCCAACGCATTGCAGTCCGACGTCGTGGAAGAAGGACGCCGCGTTCTTCGTCGTGGAGGAAGAACTCACAAGAAGCCTCCCTCTTTTCCTCTCCGCACAGCAAACGCCAACCCGCAAAGGAAACTAAAAACTGAATTAAATAGAAGGGTTTGGAATTTCAAAGGTTTGAAATTCAAACCTCTTCATTTAATTCCCCACAATTAAAACTTAAGTTATAACTTAAGTTTATTAAAATTAAAGCATGACCTTACAACTTAACACAACACAACTTAAGTCTTTTGAAATTCAAGAGTTTGAATTTCAAAATTTAAATTAAACTCACTTATTAATGACATAAGTTATAACCTAAGTTTACATCATTAATTGTGAGTTGGGGGGGTTAGAGGATATGAAGGGGTGGGGTTCGTGTGGGCCCCACCACCCACTTAACCTCCCAAGGGAAGTTGGGTTGTCACCCAACTTCCACCCAAAGGATAAAAACACTTAAGGAAGATAAAAATAAAAATTGAAGTTAAATTTTTATTTTAACATTCACAATTTTATTTTTACAACTCCCCTCGTGTAAACGCAACTTCGGGAAAGGTCTCCTTAAGCGAATATCGGCGCTACGAGTTCATCGGTGTCCTCGGATTTCAATTCCGAGCACCGGATCAAAAGTTAGGAATTCCCGCTCGTTCGTTCACTGAACGTACCCGAGCCAAACTTCGGAAATTGATTCCGGGCACTCCGGGCCTCGGAATCAGGTGCCGTCTGAAACCGCGCTCTTGTAAAATTTTAAAGAAAATTAAGAAAAAATTTCCCGTGAATTTTACGGGTCTTTACAAAGATTATATATGGTTAAAGCGGTTCTTAAGATTCTATTATATGATGTATTTGAGTTATTTATCCATTTTCATTTTTATATTGATACTTGATGTCCCCATTTCACTATGATATTATTTTTATATTCGATTATTTAATTTGGATTTATTATTTATAATCAAGCATAATTTTGTGGTTTTTATTTTATGTTTTGTTTTATTTGGTTATTGTATTATACTTGTAAAATATCTACCAAATGATTCCAAAATCCATAAAATTTATTCCCACCCTATGGTCTCATGGGGATGTCACTTATGGATAGTTTAACTGTAACTCTTATTAAGATAATGAGTTGAGGCTTGAATTTATAGTATTTTAAAGTAAATTTAATATTAAAAATATAAATTTATTATACCTAAGGTTATAGCATATATTATAAAATATGAGACATGGTGGAAGGGACTTCATGTTCCACTTTTATTTCAATGATATATATTCCATTTTCTCCACATGTTTCTATTATATGGTTTTTATAATTCCCTTGAATGTATTTTATGATTATTCTTATTAAATTATGGGGATTTAATAATCTATTTATGGTTTTATCTTTTATGATATTTTGATCATTATAATTTCATACATATAAGCTTACATTGTCTCAAATTTTCTTTTATTGGGAAATATGTTATGAATATATCTTATTTTATGATGTCTAAATACAACCCATTTTTCAATGGTACATCTTGAATCACCATCTGTTCATGATATTAAAATTTTATCTTGATGTTTTTCATTCAAGGGGATTATGAATCAAAAGATACATAAGTAATTAGAGATTTATGTTGCAATATCATTTTAATCAATATTGCATATTCATATATTTACCTTGAGGGAAATTATGCAATACTTATCTAATATAACAAATGAATTATTCTTATTTTCTATTTATTTATGGTTTTGAATTCATTTTATTCATATTTTAGTCATAATGATTCCAAAATTTTTTTTACAAAAAGATGACGTCATTTATAATCTTCCAGTAAGAAAATATTTTTCTTCCACACACGTGATTTCTAAAATGTTATAAATTTTTTTAAAAAATTCTGTATTCAATAATTGATTAATGTTATATTGACTATTATTTTAATTTTGAAAATAATTTTTATGAAAGATATTATTAATATATTTTGAATAAGATATATTGTATCCAAGCGTTGAATTGAATTATTGTTTTATTGAATATGAACTGAACACAACTTATCATCATCATGACCATTCAATGATTTTAATCATATATTTCATGATTTAATCATTCTTTTCAATGAATATATTTCCTCTATATTTTTCAAATATATGTAATATATATATTTTATTAATAAAAATGATATTTCATTCAAAATATATCACTTTGATCTTTAAAAGGAACTTTTCATGTATGATAACATCCTTGCTCATAATTATAATTTATTGGGAATATGATCTAGTGATACCATTTGTATTATTTATTTGGATGGTTTATCCATATGTTGATTAAATTTTTTAGAAACATAATTCTTTCCAAAAGTCTTTATTTGATGATATAATGAATTATATATGATATTATGTAATGAATTTCAATGAATTATTCTAATGTGATGGGTTATAGAAAAATTATACTTCCCTACAATGAATTGGGGAAATGTAGATATCTCGTGAGTTAATTTTTATATGTGTGAACACGATTTCTGGATTACGCTATAATGTGTGGTCTTAGTTTTCCTATACATAATATTAAACATGGACCGGGAGTTCATGTATATATTTATATGTTCGGATTTGGGATTCATGACAACATGTTATGTGTGGACCTGGTTTTTATACCATATGTTTATGGGAGGGATTGATTTTATTTCATTAACTTATTGAGTTAACCATTGTAAATTTATACATGTTTAAAATGTTATAGAGTTAAAATTTTCCAATATCCATTTGTTTATGTTTTTCTGTCAATGCTTATGAATAATTATTTATGATCTTCTCTATTATGAATAACATCTTTTTTATGAAAATTAATTATTACTAGACTCATGTTTATGATCTATGGAAGATTGAGTATGAACATTTTAATGTATTATCATTTTCATATATCTTTATTATTGTCTTTGGTATTGATATGATCATTGATTAATATATTTGGTATTTACCCAGGTCGAGCATCTTATCTCACAATTTATATTATTTCCTTTTTATGGGTTATGAATAATAGTTTTATGCAGGTTATTTTAAAAAATGGTATAACGTGAGAAGAACATTATGTAAAATGTTGAGGATACCATTTCAGAAAAAAAACATTATGTATCTAGTCTCCAAATACCTTGATTATTTACAGATCTATCATTGATCATAATTTTACTTAATTTATATTTATCTAATAAGATCAAATATTTATGAATTATAAGTATGAGTTTCAATAACTACTATAATTTTATTATATTTTTGGGATATTAATTCTCTCATATTTTTCACAAAAGGATGCATTCTCTCAAATTTGCATACACTCAAATTCATGAAACAACATCACATGCTAAATATTTATCCATAGTGAAAATAATATTTTAAAATTTTAATTAGAATCATTTATTTATTCAACATTAAACAATACTATAAACATCATGTATAAATCACAAGATATTTTCCATAGCTGAGACCCCATACATTATTCCAATTCTTCGATGAATATTCATATTCATTATTTATCAATTAAATAATATAGAAAAAATTTATCCTCATTCTATGAATTTTTATACTATAAATATAATGGTTTAGATATTTTAATTTCTATTCCCTCATAGTCTCATATCTCGATTTAAAAAAAATACTATTGTGTCTCTATATAACTGATGAAAAAACTACAGGTAATTATTTCCCAATAATCATGTTATTCTTCGTCAATATTTTTTCTTATAACTTACCTGATATAGATATTTACATTAATAAAAGTTTACATGATATTTTAAATCTTTTCTAAACAAGAGACTTCACCATTTTCCGCACAAGACTCATACAATATTCATTCTTCTTCAATCATAGAATTATTACCCTTTTATCTAATAAAAATAATATATTTATTTCCATAATATAATACGAATTTCAGATCCCTATATATGCATGATATTATTGGAATTACTATTATGTACAACCTCTTCTATCTTGGATAATTCATATTCAATCACAACTAGAAATCAAGAATGCAGTTCTGGTTGCATAGTTATCCTTTACAGAATAAAATTTACTCTAAATTTTCCATTAGTTTTTAATTTAATCAACGATGATATAACTATTAAATAAATTTTTTTAATTAAATAAAAAATTACCTAGCATCATATGGATTTATATCACTCTAAATTTATGATATTTTAATCATTGGAATATGTTCCCAGAAACATCTTCCTTATTTACTGTTTAGAAATTCTAATTTGTAGAACCAGTATCCTTCACCAAGAATTTCATTATAACTTATATTTTTATGTAATAGACCATGGGTAATATTAACCAATAGATTGTAACTCACATCTCAAAAACAACCAAGAGAATGGACCTCATGTAAAAAAGATGACTATATCGATCAATTGTGAGTAGTAACAATCTAGATCAACTATGTAAGTGAAACACATGAAAACCCCCATTAATAATATGGATTGAAAGTGAGAATTGGATTAAATCTACCAATAATTATTGGATTATACAAATTAAAATCCAATAAACCGTGAATGGTTGAACCATAAGAAGAAAACATCAATTGTGCTTCAATAATCTAAAATGATTGGAATCAACCACATAATAAAATGACTAACTATATTAATCAACCATCATAAATTAATGTGACCATAAGTTCATCTATGAATGTTCTATAATTATTTCAAGTCAATATAGGGGTTCCACAAACAATATTTATTGTTCCTCAACCAAGTCAATTCTTTTTACGGGACATAAAAAACTTTTTATCTCTATCAACTCGCTTATTCAATTAATGTCCCTTAATAAAAGATTCACTAACATTCTGCTTTGTTTGGAAAAGAATTAAATATTTAAAAAATGAAAAAATAAGTGTCACACCCACATAAAAAATCTCCCTTATTAATTCTATAGATGAAATCCACATCCTATTTAAAATTATTCTATAAAAATACATGGGCTCAATAACCTATAATATTCGATTTTGTTAGAAACCATGGAACATGTACAATTCTCCAACTAATAATACATTGAAATAAATCATAATTCAGAAATTATATTCACATGTCAGTTAATTTGGTATATTAAAATTCAATATTGAACAATAAAATCATTTTGGCCAAAATAATAATGTGATTTATATTCATACAACTTTTACCATAAACCACATCAGACTTATTAAATATTTTGTAATAAAAAATTTCTTATATGTTCTTTTAAAAAATTATGGAATATATAAAATTTAAAAAATATTGGGATAAATTATTAACCCACTTTAAAACTATCACTAAATATATCCCATTAATAGAAACACCTATAAATGTTCAAATCTGCTATAAATATTCTCACCCTATAATAATCATCAAGGAGAGAAATCTAATGAAATATTTATTCTTTCTTTTAATTTCCCCTTATTTTGAAAACAATATCCAAATACAAGAATAGAGAGGGGGAAAACACCATTTAATGTCTTTTATATGGGTGAGTTTTAAAACATAACATCAACCTCATATTCATAAAATCATTCATATAAAATTTATTTTTTCACACGACATCTATTTTTTTCATTTATAGTAACATACGTGAAAATCAATTAATTTATTTCCAAAATCTCTTGATGATGTAGATACTTAATGTCAATTTCATTTGATATTGAAAAATTAATATTACTATTAAAAAAATTAGTACATTGATTATTAATTCTAAGAGGAAGTGGAATATTTAATTTAAAAATAAAATCATCAAATTGTGTCATCATTCAATTTGGTGGATTGTTTTCATGAGTTGAAGCCACATATTGTACAAAAACTTCATAGAGGCCCACATTTTTTCATATTTGGGTTTCAAAAAGTAACAACAATCATTGATGTAAACAACTCTATCACATTTGTGTTATCTTTTATTAACAGTTCCTACCTAATATACCTAAATTAACAAATACATCCTACAATAATTTTGTAATATATTTAATCCAAAAATCATTTATACCGATTATATACATGGTATTCAGTTATTATAATAAAAAAAATGAGATGCATATCCTTGAATAAATAATTACAATATATATTAATTTTTTATTAGAAGGTGGAAAATTTTATATATTTCAAACTAACATTATATAATAAATATGATATACATCCATTTCATTATGATCTATGGATAACATCAAATGGTTTTGGAAAAATCATTTGAACCATACACACTAAAACATTTTAAATTTTTAGTATAAAAACTCTATTGATGAAGTAATATGTGATCATTATAATGATAGGATTGTAATCCAAAAAAGTAATTCTTCTCTATAATCATAGAAATTTAAAAAAAATAGTCATGTCTTTAGAAAACTTATCAAACATTTAGTCATCATTTCAAAAATTTAATACATTTTCTATCATAATAAAGAAAAGTAAAACATATTTATCATTTTTATATAGATCCTCTATTCTACTAAACCCCTTCAGAAATTGAATTACTAAAAATTGGTTCCCAACAAATAATATAATGATATTAGTTCATTCCATATAAAACATTCTTAAACAAGTAAATTTTTCCCTTTTTCTCCCAGAAAAAACCTAAAGGGTTTCGAAAATAATCGTCCATTTTACTCACCATTAAGGAATTAATACCTGACATCTATTTATCATATATTTTTTCTCCATTGTACAAAAAACAATTTGAATAATTCTAATGGTTTAAATTCTTTAAACAGGTGAAAAATTCTCATAAAATTAGAGTCCATCAACATTTGAATATTCATTACACACTAATATTGTTTAATGTACCAACACTACTCACATGTCATTTAAGTTGTTTCAATACACCTACATTTTTCCAATCATGTTATTATATTTATGTTTTGGAACTAAATCACATGTATCATTCTTTTTAATTTATTCTAACTCTTATATCATATAACTAACACACTATTGATTCTCAAATTATTTTTTAACAATTTTTGGACCAATATGAGAGAACAATACAGTTTGAAATGTTATTTTCATAGTAATAATTTTTTTTACCAAACCATTTTTATTAAAAATTCAATTTTGGAAATTGTAACATCTCGGCCCAGCCGACCACTAAGATGATATCCATACCGGTCTTCACAAGGTGTGAATTGCATCTTCCTGAATGGTAGAAGCTTTAGAATAGTATCAAGGGCCTATGGTGTGTCTATTGGGATACTATTAACTCATAGATTAGAGTAGAAACATTGATAATCAACAGATCATTTATTATGGATGCATAAAATAGAATATACAATTATGGAAGTATAATATAATAACTAAATATATATGGCCATTGCCAAATGAAAACAATGCATGTATGAAAGAGGATACGACAAGTACTAGTAGTGAAAATTAAAAATAAGAAATACATTGTAATGAAACATAAAATTCCCAATGAATAGATTCAAGAGCCTTCTGATGTCTTTTTTGTTTGTGTTCTTCAATCTCCTTGGTACTAGAAAAATGCATGAGAAATCAACAAAGGTCATGAAAATATAATGTCTACTCGGGTACCCTAGTGAAATGGACAAACAAGCAGGTCTTGAGATAAAAATCTATGTAGGTTGGAACCAACAATATCTACCCTAATAATGTAAGTGAATATAAATTAAGGTATTGTATATTTATAGAGAAATATTAAAGAGAAATGTACAAAGAAATAACAACTGGTCAAGGATCAAAAGGGATACTTGATGGCTATGTCTGCTTGGGGCCATTCCAGAGTCTGATCTTTCCCAAAGGGATATCACATTTGAATATATGTGATACTGTTGTTAATACATAGCAGAATTTCACTATTACCAATAACCATTTTATTACAAAAAATTGATTTAGATTATTACCATTCATAATACCTGGCTGAATTCCTTATTAACAATTATAATTTTAAATCACCTAATTGAATGAGCATGTTACCATTCATAAACCGGGGATGAATGTCTATGTTACCATTGAAAATTTATTAACACATAATAGAATGAGCATGTTACCTTTTATAATACCTGAATGAATTTCCATTTTATCATTCATCATTTAATGACACATGATTCAATGAGTATGTTAGCATTCATAATATATAGTCATTTACCGAAGTTACCAATCTTTATTTAATAACACATAATTGAATGACCCTATTACTATTAATAATACAAGGTTTAATTCACATGTTAACATTCACCATTTAACATTAAATTATTCAAAACATATTATACCTCATTAATCCATTAATTAATTCACCAATTAATTAGTCATAATCAGAGTTCCCATATCCCATATCTAATTCACTAATTAATTATTAAATTCATTAAATCAATATCACACAATTAATTTCACCATTAATTACCTCAAATAATAAAAATAATATCCAATAATTAATTCCAACATTAATTGTAACATTATAGGAAAATAAAGAACATGAAAATTTTCATATTTATTAATATTTGTGAATTAAATATTAATTATACTTTAATGGGGACACTATGTTTGATGGCATACACGATATGTAACAATGGGTTTTTTGAAATCTTACGTTCCACACTAATAATATTATATTATTATTTTAAATGGTAGTAAACTCTTTGACATTGTGTTGGTGTGAATGAACATAACTAGCTAAAATATGATTATACATGTTTGTTAAATGTTTTTCCATTTATCGAATAAATTTTTAAAGCCTTAAAATAAGAAAGAATCTAATTTCAAACATAAATACAATAATATTCTTTTAAAGGTCGATTTATTACCTTTTAATGACTAACCCTCCTTAAATATATTTTTTGTCACTTTAATATGTTCTATTTTACAAAATAAAATTATTATTTAGATTCGGGACATCAAAATTTTATTTGGGTCAATTTTTGTTATTTTTCTGGTAAAATTTATTTTTAATGAATAGAGAAAGATATTGTATTTTAATTCAAAATTGCCTTTTAATATAATTTAAACAAAAGGTTATATTATCTTTATAATTGGTTTTAAAGTGTAATTATATTATATTTTTTCCATTTTATCCAATGTTATTCATTGAATTAATTTCACTTTGAAATTGTACATAAACAAGTGTCCATCATTTGATAGTTATTCTTTCTGAAAGATATGCTAATTGTTTGGCCAACGGGATTTAATTTTAAATAAATAAAAGAAACTTTTTTGTTTAAAATTTGGTAAAATAGGAATTATTTTTATATTTTTAATAACAAATATATCCTAGGCAGCATTATTGGTATTGTTTTGAAAAACATCAATTTTAGATGAATAGTGAATCCACTTAAGTAGTTAAAAAAATGAATTTTTCATTTAAAGGAAATTTTACCGCTTTTTCAATTAATTTTAAAAAATACAACAAACATGGTTGTTATTAGTATTTAAAATGTGGTTCAATAAGATGAAAATAATTTTTTTTGAATTGTAAATTTTCACTTTTATTTACTGCGGTTAAAGGTAAATAGGGTAATTCAAGGTAAAAATATTATTAAATTAATTTAAAATTACCTTAACACTTTTCTTAATTGTATTGGATGAGTCATGGCCGACCATTGTCATCCTTGGGTTGATTTTGGGACCCCATGGAGCCACTTAAGTTTGATAATGATACTTTATTTTAATTAACTTAAAGTAATTAAAAAAATAACATTAACAAATATCTTTTACTATATAAGTATTTTTGTGGGGTTATATAAGCCATAATTTCTACTATAAATATTCATTTGAAAGATAACACGCTTTCCTAATGTTTCGTATTTTTTTATAAATTTTAGACATCATATAAATTAAATTATTTAGGACATAATAATGATGCAGTGTTTACCTCATTAATAAATTATTTAAATAAATAAGATCATTAATATTAAAAAAATCTAAAACCTATCCTATTATTATTGGATAACTTTATTTCGACATTTTGTCAACTTATCTTCAACTATAATGAATATTGGACCTTTCTAAACTGAATATATGCTTATAAGAAAATAATATTTTTAATCCTTTCTAAAGAGCCCCTCCTCCCCCATATAAAAATCCCTCACTTATAACCAATTACGCACACCTCTGAATCCCCTTGGATCATCCAACCCCTGCTAAAATATCCTCTAAAGATCCCTCTATTATTTTAAAAGTCTTACCTTAGGTAGAAGGCACTTCAAGAAGTCATTTTGGCTCAATCCAAATGGAGTTACCAGATTTAATTGTAACATTTCTCTTTAATTATTTTCTTTTATTATACTTATCCAACACCTAAACTATTTTTATTACATTATTTTATGAAAATAGCAGTATCATAAATATACTAGTATTTTTTTATGATATGTATTAGAACTACACTAACACACACATCCATCTAATAGGAGAAGGACGTATTGTTTCTGTGGGTGGAAAACTAACACCTCGCAAATAAATGATTGTTCGATTATCTCCTACCACCTCTCATGGTGGAAATTAAGATGGAAGTGAATTTATATATGATATATATTATGTGTATGTTTTCTTTATTCTTATATATTTTTCATTTATGGCATACATTTATGGTTTCCATTATGGTTAAACATGATAATTTAATTCGAGGAAGTGTGGACTACCGCCCCCTCAAAGTTATATAACTCATTAATTCCATATGTGGGATGTAAAAAGGATGGAATTAACAATATTTTATATGATATTATACTATAATATTAATATAACTATGTATTATTAATTTTTTAAATGAATAAAAAATGAAATAGAAATGAAAGTAGTGTCCATGCATACGTATGACTTACCATCTCCATGAACAGTGCATTTCATTTCTTACCTCTATATGTTATGTAATATTTTAATTACTTATATATAGTGTATATATATGATATATAAATCATGAATAACATTCTATAGATAATGGAATATTTACCACAAGGACAACTTGTAATTATAAGAAGTCCATTGTTGACTCAAGTACCAAATATCGATCAAACAACCATTATTAACATAAATGATTACATAATGTTTATAACATGGAAATATGTGATATAAAATGAATAATAAACATTAAAATGTACTTAATAATTTATAAATTAACTTATTCTTATTATTCAGGAACAACAAGAAACAAACAAGTCAAGACGGACACGAGGTAAGGGGTTTCATATCTCACTTTTAATTTCATGAGATTTCCATTATTCACCACTAATTTGTTGAATGTGGTGTATTGTGTACATAAATTTGATATATAATATCATAATTATGATTGTAATCATTTAATTATATGATTAATTTTGTTTTTATAAACTTATGCTCATACAACTCGATTGATTTACAATGTGGTGAGTGATTTTCATCTCACTTTTTATTCTCGTGAGATTCATGCTATATTTGAAACTGTTTACTTTTTTGTGGCATATGTACTGACCAGGATTTAATTCCATGAGTAATATACATTAATTTAAGGTATTTACATCTTCATTATATGATCCTAATTTCATGGGGTGTCTGTTTTGTAAGTTATCAAATCTGTAAGAGACCATTTCACCCTATTCTTTTTCAAAGACTTCTTTTTATTGTTATGTCTTTTAATTTACATATTTATTTGTTTGGATATGTTCTTATATATCCTTATTTTTATAAATTTTATGTTATATGGATGAGATACCGTTTTTCTTTCACATCAACTCATTTTCTTAATTTTAATGTGACGTCGTTACATTGTCGAATTTCTGTAAGGGAACTTATTTACCCAATTTCAATTCTTTGGGTTAAACATATACTTATTCATTATAACGTGCTATGAATATGAGTACCTAAACACTGATTGTTTTAGACATAGTATCCACTTATATTGGGTGTATTATTATTTTTCACACATAATTATGTCAATGATTTATCCTTAAACTATGGATACCGTATTTATAAGGGATTTCTTGTCAATTTACATTCCATTGAGACTTAAATGTTGTTATGCACCAATTCCCTCTTATATGGTGTTTATACTATAATTTGGAATATTATATAATGATTCCATTTATTTTCAAGATATTATAAAATTATGATTAGATTTTATTCCTCAATTATTTGTATTCACACATCTCTAATTTTATTAAAAACTCATTAACTAAAATATCATTTTAAATGATTTAATTATTTATTCTTTTAAATATTTCTCATTAATGTCCATATTTTAAAAATGGTTTCAAGGATTAATTTATTTTTATATTAATGGTTTAAAATGTTAATTTATTTTAAATATCCATAGTGCTATGGGAAACATTGATTCAAAAATCTCTTAATTAAATGATTTAAATGGTTTTGAAAATGGTTTTATAAAGTATTGATAATGTCAATATCATGAAATGATATACTGTGCTTGCAATGTGGAAATTTTATCTTCCTTTATGATTGTTTAACAAATTCTAAATATGTAATGGATATTGGTCATTGTATATGTTTATGGGTGATTCTATGATAAACCTAGGGTGGGTGAGCCCGAGATAGCTCTACAATCCATTGGGTAACATGACGGAGGTAAAAGTGATGTTTCTCCAAAGAGATTTAGGGAATATAATGTGATGGTAATTCAAACTGTAACACCCTATGTAGTTGTGATAGTGACAATGTAAGTTTTATATGGATGCCATAAGTCACCTTTATGATTTATGATTTCATTCTGTTATTCATAAATCATATGATTTTCATGAGGTACATTTTGACTGAAAATTATGGATTCTTTCATTTGTATTTATTAATGGGATAATGTTTTCTTGCCTTATTTTATAACCCGTATGGAGATTTTTATTCTCATCACATATTTTTGAAATGTTTTTCACAGGTTTTAAGGAAGGGTAAGGTAAAGGAAGTATTCAAGAAGCATTATATAAAGAAATGAACTATTGTTTTATTTAAAAAGTTTTATTTTTTTGAAACATTAAAAAGAGTAGAAGTGTCTAATTTGTAATATTCAATTTGATATGTAATAGTTACAACCTGATTCTCTAAAACACTAACAATGAAAAGTTTCATAATGTGATTTCTCTACATAATTCAATATTATATAATGTTTATGGTTGGGTCGTTATAGTTGGTATCAGAGGTCAAATTAGATAACATTAGAGGATAAGGTGTTATTTAAGCATAAGTGACATAACCATAACGTTTATCATTTAATAAAGTGTAATTATTATGATAAATAAATTTAATGAGTTTAGTATAACATGAATAAGTATATTTTAGTGTTTACCCTTCTCATAAGATAATATATGATGATTTTATGGATAAACTCAATATGAATTTTTTTGTTTTAGTAAATTGTTGGATCTAGCAGGAACCAACGTAACAATATATGTGAAATAAACTGTAGTGTTTTTCAAAATGATATACTGAATGAAATGGGAGATTTAATGAGAACTCTTGGTGTTAAAATATATTATGGAAGTTTTTGAGGAATTTATCTCATTTCAGAGAATGTTATAAAATTATATAGTTTTAGAAAAAGAAAAACTATAGGAAGGGTGAAAACCCATCAAATATGGAAAGGATGCAGGAATCAAGCCCACAACCGAAAGGCGACAAAGGTGCATCACCTAACAGTGGTCAACAAGAAGTTCCTGGTTAGTATGAAAAATCATTTTTTTAGTTAAATTATTTTTTGGATCAAGAATCAGTCGATAATATGTTTTATCAAATGGATATCCTTATTAAATATATGATTTTGTGATTATGAGTTAATGGTTATTTTGGAAGACATTCTCTATTTTCTGGAATAATATATATCTAGGGAAAATAGAATACTATGGGATTTAATTTGTGAAGTAATGGTTGAAATATTATTTTTGGAGGAATCTATCTTTTATTTCGGGAATATGGATATTTGGGTTATTTATGGAAATTATTAACCTAACCTAGAGAATATGTTATTATTTTAATAAAACTTTTGTATGAGACTTTAAAAGTTTTCTATTTTATTTAGAGATAAATAATAAGATTAACTATGGAACACTATGGGATTAAATTCTTTTAATTTTTTGTTTTCAATATTAGTTTGGATTATATCAAATAATTTTAAGGAATGTGGTTTATTGATTGGTCATTATTGAACTTATGGTACTATTTGTTGAATTTTAGAGATTAGAAATAATATTTATTTTTATAAAAAATTATCGTTTTTGAGGATTATCTGATCTTGTACTAACATTTTGGGGTTTGGTTAATGTATAAAGACATGGTAAATATAAGATTCAACTTTTGTGGATCTTTTGATTCTCTAGAAGTTTATTCTAGCGCCTTAGGTGTGACCAAGTCATCTTGAATAATCATCATTTGGAGAAAATATGAGCTTTTGGTAGAAACATATTAAATAAGGAAACTCTACTTGAAAAGTCATTATATTCCCATATCTTCTTATTTTTTGTTGTAAAATAATTCCTAAACATTATGAAAATAAACATAAAACATAACAGTTTTCTATTTACTTTTTTTACTCGTTAATCAAAGACCATTTAACCTATCACAAGTTTGGGATTATTTGATGGTTAACGTTCTCCTAACCGGGTTTTCTATCACACTCTATTAGAAAATGATGGTTTGATTTCTCTTCCATATCTATGTTTTCATGGAATAAAAGTATTTGTTTTCTCAGTTGACCATTTTACTTCTCCTTCATGCTTATAAAGTGTTATATTTATGGACTCTTTTTCAAATGTGGGACTATCAATTATGTTTCCATGCCGAGTTTTAAAATTCTGAGGTTGCAATTCCCAAAAGGGTAGAAGGATATAACATCCCAAGTAAATAATGAACATGAAATTTTTCATATTTATTAATATTTTTGAATTAAATATTAATTCTACTTTAATGGGGACTCTATGTTGAATGGGTTACCCGATACACAACAATTGGTTTCTTTGAAATCTTACGTTGCACACTAATAATATAATATTATTATTTTAAATGGTAGTTAACACCTAGAAATTGTATTGGTAGGAATGAATATAACTAACTAAAATATTATTATACATGTTTGTTAAATGTTTTTACATTTATCCAATAAATTCTAGAGCCTTAAAATATGAAAGAATCTAATTTTAAACATAAATAGTCTAATATTCTTTAAAAGGTTGATTTACCGTCATTTAATGGTGAACCCTCTTTATGTATAGTTTTTGTCACTTTTATATGTTCTATTTGACAAAATAAAATTACTCTTTAGATTCAGGACATCAAAATATACTTTAAGATTATTTTTGGTTTTTCTGATAAAATTTATTTGTTAATGCATAGTGAAAAATACATTATTTTAATTCAAAACTACCTTTAAATGTAATTTATTTATATGTTTTGGTTAACTTAATAATTAATTTTAAATTTTAATTAGATTATATTTTTACCATTTTATCCAATGTTGTTCATTGGAATTAATTTCACTTCAAAATTATACATAAACAAGTGTCAATATTTTCATAGTTATTGTTTCTTAGAAACACGTTATTTGTTTTGACAACGGTAATTGATTTAAAATTAATTAAGGAAACTACTATGTTTTGAATTTTGTAAAATAGAAAATATCCTTTAATTCAGATTATCAAATATAGTTTAGGCTGAATTTTTGGTATTTTTCGGAAAAACATCAATTTTTTATGAATAGTGAAACCACTTAGTAGTAGTTAAAAACGTGAATTTATCATTTAAATGAAATTTTATCGCTTTTTTTAATTGAATTATCAAAATCCAACATAAATGGTTGTTATTAGTATGTAAAATTTGGTTCAATGTGATAAAAATAATTTTTTTCTGAATAGTAACTTTTGATTTTTATTTACTGCAATTAAAGGTAAATAGGGTAATTGAAGGTAAAAATAATATTAAAATAATATTAAATTACCTTAACACTTGTCCTAACCTTATTGTATGAGTAATGTCCGACCATGGTCTTCCATAGGTCAATTTGGGGTCCCCATGGAGCCACTTATGTGTGATAATGACACTTTATTTTAATTAACATAAAGTAAAGACATAACTGCCATTAACCAAAATGTTTTAGAATATCAATTTTTACATGGGGTCATATAAGTCATCATTTCTACTATAAATTTTCATTTTAAATCTAATATGATTTCCTAAATTATGGTATCATTTTTATAATATTTAGAAATCAAATAAATTAAATTATTTATGTCACAATAATGATGAATTATTTAACTCATTAATAAATGAATTTAGTAAATTAGATTATAAATATTAAAAAAATTTCCATAACCTATACATTTATTATTAGATGATTTTATTTCTACCTTGATTCATATTATCTTACACTTTAATAAATTTTTGATATTTTGAATCTGATGATTAGTTTATAATAAAATAATATTTTTAAAACATTCTTAAAGATCCCCTCCACCCCCTTATAAAAAGACATTAATTCTAATCAATTAAACATACCTCTAAATACCCTTGTCTCATCCAAACCCTTCCCAAATAAGATTTCAAGATCCTGAAATTTCTTTTATAAGACTTACCTTTTGGAGAAGGCACTTCAAGAAGTCATTTTGGTTCAAGACAAAGGGAGTTACTTGAATTAAAGGTAACGATTTCTCTTTAATTCTTTTATTTTATTATACTTCTCAAACCCCTAAAATCATTTTATTCCTTTCATTTATAATAGCACCAGTATACTAAATATATTATTATGTTATTTTGAGAAGTATTCAAACTACCGTTACACACACCTCTATCTAATGCGTGAAGAACATATTGTTTCTATGGATGACAAACTGAAACCTCAAAAAATGATGATTGTTCGATTATCTACTACCGCCTCTCATGGTGACCATTAATATGGAACTATTTTTATATATGATATATATTATTTTTATTTTTTCGTTATTATTTTGTATTTTTCATTTATTTTATACCTTTATGGTTTCCATTATAGGTAAACGTGATAATTTCATTTTAGAATGTGCGGACTACCGCCCCCTCAAAGAGATATGACTCGTTAATGCCATATGTGAAACATATAAAGGATGGAGTTAATGATATTATATATTATATTATATATGAATTATAATATAAATTTGTATCATTAATTTTTTTTTTCAATCAATTAAAATACAAAATAAAAATAAAAGTAGCGTTCATGCGTACGTACGGCTTACTATCTCCATGAATGGTGCATTTCATTTCATACCTATAAATGTTATGTAATATTATAAATAAATATATATACTAGATATATATGATATTTTAGTCATTAATAGCATTATGGATATAATTTACTATTGACCACAAGAAAAACATGTATTTTTAAGAAGTCCCTTTTTGACAAAATTACCAAATATCAACCAAACAACCATTATTAACTTAAATGATTTCATAATGTTTATAACATGGTAATATGTGATATAAAAGTAATAATAAACAAGAAAAGGGTTCTTAATAAATTTTAAGTTAACTTAAGTTTATTATTTAGTAAGAACAATGAACAAATAAGTCAAGACTGACCCGGGGTAAGGGGTTTCTTTTCTCATTTTTAATTCCATGAGATTTCCATTATTCACCACTAATTTATTGCATGTGGGGTATTGTGTACTTCCATTTGAAATATAATATCATGATTATTTTTATATTCATGTTATTATATGATTAATTTGTTGGTATATTAACTTTTTGTCATACGACTCGATTGAATTACGTGGTACGTGGTTTTCATCTCACTTTTTATTCCTATAAGACTCATGCTATATTTTCTACTATTTCATTTTGTGTGGCATATGTACTGACTAAGATTTTATTACTTGTGTAATATACATTAATTTATGGGAACTTACATCTTCACTGTATGATGCTTATTTTATGTGGTGTATGTTTCATATGTTACCAAATCTGTATGGAAACCTTTCACCCTAATCTTTTTAAAATATTTTTTTTATGTCTTTTAATTTACATATTCCTATGATGGGATATGTTCTTATATATCCTTATTTATTGAAAATTTTATTTATAAGTGATGATATGACCTTTTTATCTCTCATCAACTCATTTTCTTATTTTTAATGTGACGTCGTTAGGCTGTTGAATTAATATAAGGGAACTTCTTTCCCCAATTTCAGTTCATTGGGGTAAACTTCTACTTATTCATTATGTCGTTCAATGAAAGTGCATGAATAAAATATGATTATTTTACACTTAATATCCACTTATATTTGGTGTATTATTATTTATTACACATAATTATTTAATTGATTTATCCTTAATCTAAGGATACTGTATTTATAAGGGATTTCATCTCAATTTACATTCCATCGAGACTTCAATGTTGTTATGCACCAATTCACTATAAAATGGTGTATATACTATCCATTGAGATATTATAACATGAATCCCATTATTCTACTGATATTATAAAGTTCTGATTAAATTTTATTCTTCGATTGATTGTATTTAAGAGTCTCTCATTTTATTATAAACTCTTTAACTAATAACTCATTTTTGAAAGTTCTAATGATTTATTATTATAAATATTTCTCATTGATGTCCATGTATTAAAAATGGTTTTATGGATTTATTTATATTGATATTAATTGATTAAAATTTTAATTCCTTTAAAAGATTCAACGTTTTAATGGACATTGTGATTCAAAATTCTCTTTATTAAATTTTTTAAATGGTTTTGATAATGGTTTGATAAAGCATGTATTATGTCAATATCATGAAATGATATATTGTTATTGAAATGAGGAAATGTTATCTTCCCTTATGGTTGTTTTACATGTTCTGAATATGTAATGGATATAGGGAATTGTTTACATATACGGGTGGTTCTGTGATAAACCTAGGGCGGGTGGGCCCGAGATAACTCTCCAATGCATTGTGTAACGTGATGGAGGTAAAAATGATGTTTCTTCTATGATATTTAGGGAATATATTGTGATGGATATTCCAAGTGTAAATCCATGTGTAGCTTTGATAACTATATTGTAAATTTGATATGTATGTGATAAGTTACATTTTTTATTTATTATTTCTATGTGTTATTCATAAAATCTAATGATTTTCCTGAGGTATGTTATGATTGAAAAGTATGGTTTCGTTGATTAGTATTTATTAATGGTATAGTGTTTTCTTGACTTATTTTATAACCCTTACTGGTCTTTTTACACTCATCCCATGTTATTGAAATGTTTTTCACCTGCTATACAGAAGGGTAAGAGAAATGAAGTATTCAAGAAAATTTATATTAAGAAAAGAAATCTTGTTTTATTTAAGGAGTTTTATTTTTTTGAAACATTGGATAGATTAGAAGTGTCTACTTTGTAATATTCAAGTAGATATATAATATTTATGTCCTAATTATCTAAAACAATAAACTAGAAAAGATCATCATTGTGAATTCTTTACATAATTCACAATTATTTAATTTTTAAGGCCGGGTCCTTATATTAATTTTCTAAATTCTATATATCATTATTCCATAATTATATCCACCATTAATTATATCATTTCAAAATACCATTATCCTGTAAATAATTCCAAAATTGATTACGTCAAATAATATATATATATATATATATATATCATAATTAATTCCATTATTAACAATAAAAAATTTACACATTATCAAAATTAATTAATTAATTATTTTACCACATTAAATATTTATATTATAAAATTCAACTTCTAAATAGACCTATACATTTTATAATTATATATAAGAAATCAAAATCCTAACAATGGGAATTGAATACTAGACCACCTATATGAAAAAATACATTTAATAATTTTAATCAAGGCCACATTCCAAAAATTCCATGTTGACCCAAGATATTAAATCATAATGAAAACCAATTCACATCGACCATGCATAATTGTCTAATCACTACTATTTAGATTGGAAGACAGAAGACCTAGTATGGTGGGGTTTTATTAAAAAATTATGACATTGTTCATTAACAATTCACTTATGCATATTTTATAATTTCATTCAATGATCATAATTAAATTTTCCAAGTAATCGTTTAAAAAAACTGATGAGTTATTTAATTTAATAGGCAAAAGGAAAGGGGATACTACCTTGAAGAGGAACGAAACATATAACTTTAGCACTTGATGTTTTTGATGAAGAACTATCAACAATTCCACAAACATGCATTAATATATATATATATATATCACTATATTTATCTAGTACACATATTGAAAATTCCCTTAGTGAATATGTATAATGAAGATATATATATATACATGTACTTATGCATATGATTGAATTCCAATACAGAATTTTCAAATTCAGTAAAATTACTTTATTGGGACCTAGAGATAATAATGGACGCAAAAATAATTTGGGATAAACCAATCAATGGATGTAAACCATTACTTCGAATGGTAGAGGAAAACCGGATTGACATGAAACACATCACCTTCAAGAGGGAACATTGAAACAACCATGAAGGAGTCCTGAGAGATCTAATATATACCCCAACACATGATGAAACCACAAATATACTATTAACTATAGAAATAGGGATATTCCACGTGGAATTTGTTTGTCAGAGAGAAAAAACCCACCATCAACGGTATAATAATTAGAGATAAGACGTACCTCGATGATTCGGACAAGAAACCCCAATAAATCTATATAGATTGACAAACAAGGAGGAACGGGAGAGGTGCATCATTCATGACCAAGGAGATCCAATGGGGGGGACTTCATGAGATACAAGTTAGTGGTGGGGTATATTATTAGGTTTACTTTTATTTAAATTAAATGAACTAAATATTATATAATATATCATTGTGAAATGTTTGGGATATACAGTTTGGAAGAATGTGCGCCAACCGTGCACCCACTACTGTACAATAGGAACTCCCTGCCTAGTCTGGCCATGGGGGTTTGAAACTATTCACCAAACATGAGGTGAATAGTTATTAGGTTCTTCCTCTCACCACTAAATATGAGGGATAGGTGTATGGTTTGGAAAAAAGTGCACATCCCATTTGAACATCCTCTCTCAACACATATATGTACGTATAGTTTCATGTAGAGGGATGCATAGTTTGAGACAAATTGTAATCCCTATAGAGACCCTTTCAAACTTTATTTTCCATGTATGGTTCCCCTAACGACATTGGTACACATGGGAAAATTAACAAGACTTCATCCAAGCCCAAAAACATCACATTTAAGGGTTTAAAATATTCGAAATTAATTCTGATGTTATGTTTTAAAAAAACATCAGGTACATCCCCAAATTTAAAATTTCATTGTATTATTGTTTGATTAAAAACATGATACTACAAAATCAGCTCACTATAGAATATGTCATCCTAGATATACCTTTGGAAACAAAGAAAACATCACCTTAAATATAAGGGTCATGAAGTATCATTCAAACAGTCATGTTTTATTTATAAGATCCAAAAACACATCACATAATTTCTTAAGCATGAGGTATATAAGATATTAAAACCTGATCCAATATTTGTATTCTGATGAAAAAATCAAGATGAAACTTACAAGATACCATTTAGCTAGAAACAAAATCACAACCACTTCTCATAAAACATTTGGACAATGGTGATCCCAACCTTAGTCTTTAATAACAAAAGGGGTCCAATTTTGATCCCTGTAACCTAAACCATCATAATATCCCTAAAAATAACATTAAAAGTGTTCTAAAAGTGATCAAGCATGATTTTTCTAATAGGGAATACTCGATTCCAAACATGTTTATACCATGGACCTCAGTATAAGATATAGTTGATTCTTGATCGGCCTAACCAAAACCGATAACATGAACTATCCTCGAAAGAGAGATCCAAAAATTTAAACCACACTCCCCATAACCTAGTTATATTCTTCAAAAGGTTCTTTTGTAGATAAAATTATTGATAAAAATGTAGAATAGGTCATCCCATCTATAACTGACCATTCTCAAGAATCTTGGCTTAAACGCCCATTGCATTACAACGCAGACTATATTTCCTTTATCTAAGGAACCATGTGTTTACAACGAGGAAACTCACCGAAGACTATTCTAAAATTTGGAATTGATACATGGTCACCCCACCTATTGTATATTTATTCAGTCATTCCTCATGCATGAATAATGATGTAATTTTAATCAAGACTAAAAATGATACCATTTTTGACAACACTTCATTGCTAGAATACTAGTCTGGGGTAACATTAGATTCATTAAACATAAGTTCAAGGAAAAAACCAAAAATATTCCATAGTCCATATTAACGGGTGAAATGTTTGAATAGGGCCAGAACATTCACATCAGAACATTATCTAAGCCTAAAGCGGCGTCCTCTTGAATGAAGAGTAATTGGAAATAGCTGGATGAAAAAATTCCATACAAGGCATTCTTACACTGGATCACAATGTTAAATTATAACCACTATACCTCAATAAGGAAAAAACATTAGAGTTCAACATAAATATATACAAACCAAAAATAACCTACAAATTTTAATGATTTATCATTTCGTAAGAATGGTTCTTTTTAGAGAATGAATGATGATGCCACGATGGGGGACATGCTCTTAGCATTAAAGAATACGCTAAAAGGATTTTCACAGATCCAGTAAACCAAGACCAACATCTAGAAAAAATAATTGTATAACCATAAACATTAGACTTTTTAGAGGTGGATATACTTCAACTCCCAATTCCCCATCCTTAACCAATCATAATTCCATCACCACATGAGTCATTTTGAGGTCCTTCAATATTTACCACCGAATTCTATCCCATACGAATAATGTTTCTCATAGGTTACATACCCAGTGAACCATTTCCATGTTGTTATACTAATAATGCATTGACATGTTTTAATAAATTGATGCATGAAAAGAACTCGTGAAAAACCAACCATTACCAAAAGGTCCACTTTAGATGTTCCTTTTACATTGAAGAATTGTTTTTCCAGATTCGACACAATGACCTGCAACTCAGGAGTATCCTAACCATTGAATGAAGAGATTTACTAGAATCTCATAAGTGGGATGGATTTGGATTACCATAAATTAATATTTTTAGCTCCATGGAGCCATTCTCACATACATAGTAGAAAAATTGAAAGCCAAAACCGATCCAACTATAATGTGTCAAAACTCCCGAGTCTCTAAGAAATCCTCATGTGCATTGGCACAATCTCCATTCCATTAATTACCAAATCACCTTACTACAGAGATAACCCAATACCCCATTCAACATCAAATTTCTTAACTATTCCATGGAACTCAACTAGTTCCTTACATCACTGAGGATAACAACAGACACTATATCTGTCAATGCAGACTACACAAAGATTAATGAATAAAATGCCACATCCTGGATACTACCCATATGTTTTCATCCTTATGTATTCAATTATTATATGTCCCCAATAATAAATTTATCCCCAAATAATATTACTCATATTATTTTAAAAAAATGTAAACCTATTGAGCCTACCAAATAAATACAATGTTTGGTGACTTATGAACCTATCGACCATTCTTAGGGCATGCCTAACTTTCTGAGACAAATAATTACACACTGATCATGCCCATAATAAATGACATGAAAACAAGATCACCCCTCTGAATAGGTGTCTCATTTAGAAATATATCTTCATACCAGAAACAACTATACTTGAATGAAACAGTGTGTTATAAAGTTCACTGGATTTATCAACACGTTATGCATTGTGGGTGAATCCTACATTATGCAAGCCCATTAAAGTATCTTAATTGCTTACCCCATTAATCAGTCATAGCATCTGGAGTCACTATGATCTAGAGCTGATCATATAATGCATATATATGAGAAAAATAATGCACTGGAAAAACACCTATAGTTCTATTCCCACATAACTCAAAGATAAGAGAAATCTGTTGTTACATGATTGATCGAAAAAACTAAACCACCTTAGTTTTTACACTCACTCCTTTACATTGATTCACATTTAACCTTAAAACATTGAAAGGAATTCAAAAAATGAACCATGAATATTAGGAATGTCTCATAAAACATTAGTTTTAAAATTAATCATTTATTAGCATACCATATTTATTATGAAATTTACTAGTAAACTAATTTTGAAAAAATTGAAACCTACAAGGGTCCCACTATGCAAACCTAGGTCCCATAGAAATAAACTAAAGAATTATTTATTAGTTATATAAATTTAAAAACCCCTAATGGATCATCCCATAAGATAAATTCCACATATGACAGACTATGTCCCATTTGTGCCCTTAATAAGTTAACCATTTAATTTCAGATTATAAATTAAAAAACCATTACATTTATAGGAATTTTATATTGTAAAAAATTCATAAAAAGGTTCGATAACATGGGTTTCTAAGACCCGAATATATAAATTTCCCATAAATATTGTTGTCCGACATTTATCTCCAATTCAATCATAAAAATTCCCATTAAAATTTATAAGATGATCATACATAATGGTTCAAATACATGGGTGGCCATCCACTAATCTCTAAATCACCCCTAATCTTTACAAATCATGATTTTGTTCCCATTTAATAAATATAAACTCACTTTGAAATTTAAACAGTAGAGGCCTTTAAAACATATTCTAATGTCATGATCAATATAGTATGGATATATGGGTAACCCATTCTTGATTTTAAGGTTCCCATACAACATAAAATGGAATATTAGATATAGTTCATTCACAACCACTATATCTTCATCCAATGCACAATGCATATATAATCAATGAAAATAATGACATCGTAACTAATAAAACATAATCATTCTATAACTCCAAATCATGTTAAATAATAAATAACATTTAAACAAGAAGGTCAAAATGCATATTGTCTCTAAATCACTTATAAAAATTCTAAAATTTACAACCCATGCATGTAACGTATATAGGCATGCCAATGAAAAAAAATTATAGAATAGCACTCAAGGCACACAATCTAACTCGTAGAAAAAATAAAATGACATAATATGGCATGGAATATGCATGAAATTAGAATTTTCTATGTTCCTAATATGATGCATGTGATGCATCCTCCATTCCATAACAAGACAACTTTAAAATTACATAAAATTCCACAAATCACCAATAGTGGAAAATACACCATTCATCTAAGGTGAAATTATAGTAAAGTATTATATAAAATAGTAATAACATCAATCCCAACCTTGGATACTTGTTCATTTTATATATGTTGGGTGATCAGTTCCAGGTATATCTATTTACAATTATCGGACACATTCCTAGTGTACTACATACCAGAACAAAATATTAATCTATTTTAAAAAATATACCTCTAATTCCACTTTTTATTATCCAGACCTAACTAACCACTAAACTGGTAGTCGGACATGTTGTCCCATGACCACAAGTGCAACTCCCCAAAGGACATAGGTTTCCAAATAGAAGTGGGGGACTAAGGTGTGTCAGTGGGGAGACTATTCCCTCATATATTAGAGTATTCATATTGATAAACAGTATTTAATAGAGAGAGGAAGCATAACAAATGACATAAAAAAACTAATATATATTAAAATATATGAATATAATGGCCAATGAAAAATTACAATAATATGTTTCTAACAGAGGATACTACAAGAACACATAGTGAAAATTAAAAATGATTAAAAAATATAGTGAATGAAAAAAATCATGATGACTAGATCCATGAGCATCATGAGCTCAATCTCATTCATGTGCTCCTAAAACCATGGTAATTGAAAATAGAACCAGAGATTAGCCTAGTTCAAGCAGAAATAATGTCTACTCGGATACCCCCAGTACAACGGCATCCCAATAAGTGTGTGAGATAGTAATACTAGTTTTTTGGTACCCACGAGGTCTGTCCCAATATATTCCATGAATATAAGTTAAATCTTTTTTATAGTATAGATAAATACTAATTAGAATTTAATAAGTAAATAACAACTCATCCAGTTCGTAAGGGACACCTGACACCTATGCCTTCATTGGACTATGTCATAGTTTGATCCATCCTTAAGGGATATCACATTTGAATGCCCATATTATCATAAATAATACTTATTTTAAGGTCCATGTTACCATTCACTATTTAATAAAACAAAATTTAATGAGGATGTTACCCTTAATAATTCTTGGATGAATATCAATGTTACAATTCATCATTGAATAAAAAATAATTAATGAGCTAGTTACTATTCATTATACATGGTTGAATTTTCATGTTTCCATTACCCATTTAATGAAACACAAATGAATGAGCATTTTACCATTCTTAATACATGGTCGAATGTTCATGTTACCAATAATAGTTTAATAAAACATAATTAAATGAGAATGTTTCCATTCATAATACATAGACTAATTTCCTTGTTACCATTCACCATTTAATGTCACATAAATCAATGACCAGGTTATGATTCATAATAATTGGCCAAATTCCCATGTTACAATTCAAAATTTAATTATAGAAAACTAAAAAAATCATATATATATGAAATCATTTAATTAATTCTTCAATTAATTAATCATAACCCAAAACTCACAAAACACGTTATTAATTCACCAATTAAGTATTCAATCATTACATAAATATATAAAAATTAATTTCACTATTAATTATCTCAAATAATAATAATAATATAATTTAATTAATTAACCCTTTAATTATAACTATTAAAGATCTAATTATCCCATAATTAATTCCACCAATAATTATCTGAAGCTATGATATCATTATCCCATTGTTAATTCAACAATTAATTATCTTAAATAATAATACATATATCACATAATTAATTCTACAATTAATTTTCACTAATTTCTTCAATTTCATAATTCTTTCATTTATAGATCAAAAAAATTAATTAATTTTATTAGTAAATTCAATTTATAAAGAACCATAGTAATTTTACAGTTTTTATAAAATATATCTATATCACAATAAAGGGAATCCAAAATTATACCTCATACTTTTGAAAATACATTTATTAATATAAATAAAGGTGATGTTCCAAACATGAATTTTCGAAAAAGGCATCAAATCATAAATAATTCCAAGGGTTGGAAACCAATCATATAATTATAATCAGTAATTTTTACAAAAAAGACAAAGCACCTATGTTGGAGTTGTTTTATTATAAATTCCTGACATTTTTCATAACCAATTAATTTAATCATATATAAGCATTTCATGAAATTATCATTATTCAATTTATAATAGAATTCTTATGTAGGAAAATAATTCATTAAATAATTGAATGGGGAAAATGAAAGGAGATAATACCTCAAAGAGGAACCAAGATGAGCCCTTTGGCATAAGGTGGTTTTTTGAAGATCAATACACACTTCCATGCACATATATTCCTATATATAAATATCCCATAATCAAATGAACACATTCCCCTAAACATGAGTTAATTTATACATTGAAGACAAATATATTAATATTTATACATACCTATTTACATGAGTGAAATCCTTCATGGAGTCTTCAAATTCAATACAAATAATTACAAGGGACATTAAATCACAAAAGGACTGAAAATAATTTTGTTTAAATGAAACAAAAGATGTAAAACTATACCTTTAATGGAGGGGATAAAACTAATTTACCTAAAAAACGTCACCTTCAATGATGAACATCGAAACAAGAATGATAGTCTCTTGGGAGACCCATCATATTCCCTAAAAAAATGAAAAAAACATGTTATCCCTAAACATAGGGTTCGAAACAGTTGAATCCAAGAGACATGGAGATGAAAAACATCCAACCAAGGTAGGATAATATGAGAGAATGGATTACCTTGATGATTCAGATATTAACCCATAAAAATATAGAGGGATTGACAAAAAACGTGTAGGAGGGGGTGTGTCACGTGAGGTAAAGGATAGCCCAGGTAGGGGGAATCACATGATATTGATAAGGGGAGGGGTAGATTTATAGGATTTAGTTTATTTTAAATATTAATTTAAATAATTTAATTTAATTTTTTAAAAAATACTAGTTCTCGGAGTTTGGGATGTATGGTTTGGAAGATTGTGTACTTGTCATGCAGTATATATGAGACACCCAGAGCACCATTAATGGGCTGGCCACATGATTTTGAAACCGTGCACCAACTATTCATTGATGTGTGCATAGGTACATTCTCATACTCATAACCACGCCTTCTAGGAACATAGTTTGGTAAACCGTGTGCTGACCATGCACACAGCCTATGGCCACTTGTATAAGGATGCATGGTTTACTATAGAGGGCCACACATTTTTTGACAAACCATGCACCCTATATAGACCCTTTAGAATTCAATTTTACGAGTCAAGTGCTCCTAAAACACCTATAGTATTCTAGAAATCTTATAGGGCCTTCATCCAAGCCTAAAAACATCACTGTGAAGGGTTTCAACTATGAGAATTAAATTCTGAAGCTTGATTTTAAAAACGGGCCATCCAGTTAATGCCAAAACTCAAAATTCCTTTTGATTTTCATGTGGTTCAAAAAAATTGATACTCTACAGAAATTCATCTTCCCTCTAATAATTTAATGATATGAATTATACTATTTATACAATCTTTTAACGGTTGAAGAAGCTTCTTCTAAAAAAAATTCTCCAATATTTTCATCTCAATCATATTTTTTTATTTTATTTAAAAAATACATCATCTAAATCTCTTATTTAACTTTATTTATCCCATACATTATCCTTATTTTAATGTTATAGGATCTTCACAAAAATAATTTTGGTATTTATTCAATATATTTTTATAAACGTTACTTCCCTTCTAGGTGGAGGATAGCTAAGAAAATTTTTATAAAATCCTGATTTTTTTTACCATTATACACTAATTTTATTTTAATGACACATGGGATACCAAACACAAAAATATATTTTATAACTTGAATTAATATTAAATTATACATTATATGGATTACTATCATAATTTTATCTGCAAAATTAATGATTTTTAACATGAACTACAACTCTAATACATTTATGGAAAAAATATTATGATGTATCATTCTCTATTGATATCATTCGAGGCATATCCACCAAAATTATAAAAATCTGACATACATTCCATTTTATTTTTGTTTATGGAATATTAATTTATAAAATAATAACATTATTTTAATGATAATATTTATGTTCATTAAATGTTTCTTCAAAAGCATTATCAATCCCGAAATTCTTCCATGAGAAACCATTCACTTTTTCAGCAGTTCACCCAAAACTTGTAAACAATCTTAGAGCCTTTTATTTATGTTCCATAATCATATAGGATGTATATTGAATAATTTCATCAAAAACTAAAATAAAATACATCTTTCAAATTTTTTATTACTTTCTATTACGTCTATATATGTCAGAACTCACCTCCTCTTGTGGATGAGATGTTTGAATTACTAGCATTTTGTCTGATGAATTAGAAATATTCCACTTCTAACCATTACAAAAAAAACATTAAATATTCATCTTCATATTAGGAAAATCAATAATACCATATTTTTGAATAAAATGGTAATATTAATTTAAAGGGGATTCTATGCACGATGGCTTACCCATTACGCAACAACGAGTTCCTTTGAAATATTACGTTGCACTCTAATAATAAAATAATTTTATTATAAATGGTAGTTAATACCTAACTATTGTAATGAAGGTAATGAACAGAACTAACTACAAAATGATTATATATGTTTGTAAAATATTTTTACTTTTTACAATAAATGTTAGAGGATTAAAAATGTGAATGAATCCAATTTTAAGTATAAATATTCTAATGTTATTTAAATGGTCGATTAACCACCTTTTGATGGAGAATCCGTTTTAAATATACTTTTGACAATTTTATATGTTGTATTTGAAAAAATAAAATCCTTCTTTAGAAGCTGGACATCAAAATTTACTTTGTGTAAATTTTTGTTATTTTTTCAGATAAATATCATTTTTAGTGAAAATGTTGCATTTTAATTCAAACCCACTTTTAATATGATTTATTTATATGTATAGATTATATTTTTAATTTAGATTAATGAGTATTTAGAATATATTTTTACCATTTAATCCAATGGTGGTCATTGGAATTAATTTCACTTTGAAATTGGACTTAAACTAGTGTCAATCTTTTAATAGATATTGTTTCTTAAAAACATACTATTTGTTTTGACAGTGGGAATGAATTATTAAATTAATTAATGCAACTTAAATATTTTGAATTTTGAAAAAATATACATCATTTTGGAATTCAGAATATCAAATATAGCTTAGGGTGAATTTTTGGTATTTTTCTGAAAAACTTCAATTTTTGATGAATAGTGAAACCACTAAGTGGTAGTTTAAAAACTGATTTTTTGTTTAAATTAAACATTACCACATCAATGAGTTTAGTTTTAAAAATTATACATAATGGTTTTCATTATTATGTAAAATGTGGTTCAATGAGATTAAAATATTTTTTTGGTGAATAGTTATTTTTAAGTTTTATTAATCGCGATTAACGTTATTTACTGTAATTTAAGGTAAAGATAATGTTATAATAATACGAAATGGCCTTGACACAAGTCCTAACCTTATTTTATGAGTGATGGACAACCAATAAAATCCATGGGTCAACATGGGGACCCCATGGAGCCACATTGGTAGGAAAATGTCATCAATAACTTTTTATTTAAAGTTAAAATTAAAATGTCACAAACATGTGTTGTTTTACTAAAACAATTTTTACATGGGGATATAAAAGTCATATTTGTGACTATAAAAATTAATCATAAATATAAAAATCTTTCCTACATCATGATAGATTTTTTATAATTTTTAGACATTAAATAAATTAAATTATTTATAACACTATGATGATGCAGCGATTAACTTATTATTTTACGATTTAAATAAAATGATAAGATAATGTAAAATATAAGACCTAAACTTTTCAAAAACCTATTGTATGTGTTTATTTCTAACCATTGTCACCTTATACTATAAATATATAATTTTTGGACCTTTAAAATCCAAAAACCATTTTATAATAATGTTATTTTTCAAGACGTTCCAAGAGTGCCCCTCCTCTCCACTTATAAAAGGCCCCCACCTCTACCACCTTACCCACTCCTCTCAAGCCACTGGCTCGGCCAAACCCAAACCATTTTGTCTCTCCAAATCCCTCTCATACTCCTAGAAGCCTCACATTGGGCATAAATCATTCCAAGGAATCCTTTGAGCTCAAATCAAACGGAGTTACCCAATTTAAAGGTAATGTCTTCACTTGTGTTATTTTGTATTATTTTGCTTCTCCAAACCCCTGAACTCTTTTTATTCATTTATTTTGTAACAAAAAAAGTATATTAAATATATTAGAAAGTTTATATGTGAATTATTCGAGATACACTTACAAACACCTCCGTCTAATGGTTAAAGAACATATTTTTTCTCTGGATAGCGAATTACTACCTCACGAAATGATAATTGTTCAATACTCTCTTAACACCTTTCATGGTGGCCATTATGATGTCACTGTATTTCATATATGATCTATATTGTATTTAGGATTTCCATATGCATCTTTATTTTATATTTAAAACATACCTTTATTCTTTTCATGTTGTGCAAATGCGATAATTTCATACGAGGAAGTGTTGACTACCGCCCTCTCAAGTGATGTTACTCGTTCATGAAATACCTGGAATGTATAAATAATGTAATAAATGATCTTATGTGACCAATAAAACATATATATTATACTGGAATTATAATATATATATCTCTCAATTATTTTTAATTCCATTAATATAACAATGAAATGAAAATAGAATTCATGCGTATGTACGTTCTACCGTCTCCTTGAACGGTGCATTTCATTTCTTTTTATCTCCAAATGTTGTGGAATAGAATAAAATTAATATTTACTGGATATATATGAAATTTAAATCATTAATACTATTCTTGATATGATTTACTTATAACTACATGGACAATCATTTTCAAACAGGTTCATTTTTGACTCATGTACCAAACATCGACAAAAACGCCTGATATGAACACACATTATTATAAAATTATAATATGTGATATGAACTGAATAATAATCTTTAAATTAGGACCATAAATAATTATAAATTGACCCATTTTTATTACTCATGGATATAAAGAAATAACAAGACAAGTCGGAATTGAGGTAAGGGATCCGACCTCTCTCTTTCTTTTCAAGTACCATTTTTTATGTCATTTCATTTATTCTCCATGTTATTATGTCGGAGGATGTTATTTAATATTAACCATAATGTAATTTTTATTTTCATATGAGGAGTTACCCCCTCTTACTCTCATAAATTCAATTTATAAATTTTTATGTTGCGTTGTTAGGCTGTCGAATTTTCATAAGGGATCCTACCACTCTCTTTCTTTTTAAGTACACCCTTTTATGTCATTTATTTTAAGCTCATATTTATTATGTTTGTGGATTTTATTTTATATTCCTAATTATTTAATTTTTATTTTCATATTATGACAGACCCTATTTTATCTCATAAATCCATTTTTGGATGTTTTAAGTGGCACCGTTAGGCTGCCGAGTTTTCATAAGAGATTTTTCACCTCACTTTTATTCTCATGAGATTTATGCTACATTTTCCACCATTTCCTTTTAGTGGTGTATGTAATTCTAATTATTCTACTCTTTGTGTAATATAAGTTTGTTTATGAGTATATACATTAATGTTTTATAGTCCTTATTTCATGTAGTGTACGTTTCGAAAGATACCCAAATCGGTAAGGGAACCTTTCACCGTTTTTAATAAAAAAGACTTCTTTTTGTTGTGTATTTTAATTTACATATTGTTATGTTGGGATATGTTCTTATATATCCTAATTGATATAAATTTTATGTCCAAGTTATGAGATACCATTTTCTCTCTCATCAACTCTTAATCTGAAAATATATGTGACGCCATTAGGTTATCGAATTTTTGAAAGGGAACTTCATAACCCAATTTCGATTCATTAGGTTAAACATGTACTCCTTGAATATGTCGTTCTATGAATATGTGGGAATGAACTTTGATTGTTTTACACATAATATCCACTTATATATGGTGTATTCTTTTGTCACACATAAATATGTAATTGATTTATCCTTAATCAATGGATATCGTCTTTATTAGCGATTTACTCTCAAATTACATACCATTGAGACTTCATTGTTGTCATGTGCCAATTCACTTTGATATGGTGTATATACGATAATTCGGCATATTATATCATTAATACCTTTATTCTCATGATATTATAAAGTTTTGATTAAATTTTATTCCTTTAAAATCTTTAAAGTGGTATGGGAAACTTTGATTCAATGATCTCTTTATTAAATGGTTTTGAAAATAGTTTGATAAATCATTGATTTTGTCGATATCATGAAATGATATATTGTGATTTAAAATTAAATGTCAATAGTGAAATTTTAATATATGTGCTATGATTTTTATAATGGTACTTGGACATTTGACGGGTGGTTACGTGATAAACGATATGACGGGTGGTGCTGTGAATACCAGGACGGGTGGTTACGTTATAACCTCCAATGCATTGGGTATAGAAGTCGGCCATATGGATATTCTATTAAGTGATACGTGTGGAAGTAGACCGTATGGTTATTCCATTTAAGTATGTTTATGTCCCATGTTACCTTCACATGTTATGTATATGGGTTTTATGGTAATCATTTGGTTAAAAATGGGTAAGTAATGATATTTTATTCATTGAAGATTTTATACTACTTCATAATGGTAAAAAGTATTAATTTTATAAATTACTCATGGTCTAATTGTTGTTTTGAAAAGATAATAGTTTTCCATCTTTGTGTATCCCTTACCGAGCATTTAATTCTCACCCCAAAATTTTTTTGAAATGTTTTTCACAGGACTTAATGTGGAATAGTGTCAAGGATGGGAACAAGGAAACATCATGCTTTCTAAAACATCGAACTAGACAAGTTTCTTTTTAAGAGATTTTATTTTTTGGAAACTTAGTAGATTTGTCTACTTTGTAATCTTTTGAGATTTAATAGTTACGTCCTAATTCTCTAAATCACTAAACCTGAAAAGATCCTCTATGTGAATTATTCCTTTAATTCAATAATAAGTAATGTTTAAGGCCGGGTCCTTATAGTTGGTATCAGAGGTCGGTTTAGATAACATTAGAGGTTAGGGTATTTTTTAAGCATAAGTGGCATTTCCATAATGGCTAGGATTTCAAAAAGAGTCATAGTTTTTAGATAAAGTGAATGAGTAAATATATCTTAGTGTATATCTTCCTCATTAGTACATATTGATTTTGTTGATATACTCACACTGACATTTCTGGTTTTAGTAAATTGATGGATCTAGCAGGCACCAAAGTGACAATGGGTTTGAAGGAAACTGTGGTGGTTCTCTGATTAAGAGACTCGATGAAATTGGGGAATCAATGAGAAATCTCATGGTGTCATGTTCAACCACTTGAACCTTAGTGAGTTCTCTAGTGCATCATGTACAAGAGATCCAACTCGACATGGAAGTTCAGGTAATAATTATAGAGGTAACCATTAGGGTTTATATGATCTTTACATTTTGAGGTAATTATGGGTTACTATACGTTATTATGGAATATGAATGACATGAGATAAACTTGAGGTTAAATTATGTTATGGTTATTTTTGAAGTTTTTATCACTTTTTGGGGGATGTTATAAGAATTATGTAGTTTTGGAAAAAGGACAACACATTGACCGTGTGAAAACCTGTCGCATCTGAATAAGCTACTAGAATCGAACCCACAACTAATGTGTGACTGGTATTTATCGCCTGCCACTGGACTATGTGATGTACCTGGTTAGTATGACTTATTCATTTTAGTTACATGATTTTATGAATTAAGAGTAAGTCGATTTTGGGTCATCTATGGAAATTATTAACCTATCATGGAGGATATGTGATTAGGTTAATTAATTTTCAGTATGAGACTTTAAGAGTAACCTATGTTATTTGGAGATAAATGTTAAGGTTTATCTTGGAAGACTATGTGATTAAATCCTTCAGAGATTTGGGTTTCAGTCTTATTTTTGATTAATTTTAATAATTTTATGGAGAGATGTTTATTAAATGTTCTTTGTTGAACTTTGGGTATTGTTTGAAAAATTTTGGAGATTAAGAATAGATTTTTTTATAAAGGATTATCCTTTTTGTGTATTAACTGATCTCATACTAACAATTTTGGTTTTAGTTTTGGATAATGTCTAAAGACTGGGATGTGTATAGTTCTCTTTTGTGGATTATCTAATTCTCTAGAAGTTTATTATACCTCTTTTAATGTGAAAAAGTCATCCTAAATACGCGTCTTTTGGAGAAAATATGAGTATGTGTAAGAAATCTAGTAAAAGTTGAAATTCAGCATGAAAATTATGTATGTTTCCTTATGTTTTAGTTAAGCTCATAAATAAATTACTCAATGAATATTAACTTAAAACAAAATTGTTGTCTGTTAACTTTTCCTACTGGGGAATCAGATACCATTTAACCCATCATAAGTTTGTGGGTTTATGGTGGTTAACTTTCTCCTAAACATGTTTTCTATCACTCGCCATCAGAAAATGACCCTTTGCTTTTTCGTCCATATCCATATTTTCCTCCATGGAATACTAGTATGGGGTAACTCGAGTGACCTCTGTACTTCTATTTATTTCTTTTAAAGTGACTGTTTTACCGACTTCTGTTCCGATGTGGGACTTTCAATGGTGTCTCCGAGCCAAATTTTAAAATTTCGAGGACGCAATTCCCAAAAGGGGGGAAGGATGTAACACCCCAGGTAAATAAATAATATGAAATTTTTAAATTTATCCTTATTTTTGAATAAAATGTTAATATTAATTTAAAGGGAATGCTATGCTCGATGGCTTACCCAATACGCAACAACGAGTTCCTTTGAAATCTTACATTGTACTCTAATAATAAAATAATTTTATTTTAAATGGTAGTTAACACCTAGCCGTTGTAATTATGGTAATGAACAGAACTAACTACAAAATTATTATATATGTTTGTCAAAAATTTCTACTTTTTACAATAAATGTTTAAGGATTAAAAATGCGAATGAATCCAATTTTAAGCATAAATCTTATAATATTCTTTAAAAGGTCGATTAACCCCCGTTTGATGGAGAACCCTTTTTAAATATACTTTTGACAATTTTATATGTTGTATTTGTCAATATAAAATTCATATTTTTAATCTGGACATCAAAATTTACTTTGTTTAAATTTTAGTTATTTTTTTCAGATAAAGATAATTTTTTGGGAAAATGTTGAATTTTAATTCAAAACCTCCTTTTTATCTGATTTATTTATATGGATATATTATCTTTTTAATTGATATTATAGAGTATTTATAATATATTTTTACCATTTAATCCAATGTTGGTCATTGGAAATAATTTCACTTTGAAATTGGACTTAAACAAGTGTCAATCTTTAAATAGATATTGTTTCTTAAAAACAGGCTATTTGTTTTGACAGTGGGAATGAATTATTAAAGTAATTAATACAACTTATATATTTGGAATTTTGAAAAATAGAAATCATTTTTGAATTTGGAATATCAAATATATCTTAAGGTGAATTTTTGGTATTTTTCTGAAAAACATCAATTATTGATGAATAGTGAAACCACTAACTGGTGGATTAAAAACTGATTTTTCGTTTAAATGAAACATTACCACTTCTGTGTTTTGAATTTCAAAAATCTGACATACATGGTTGTCATTAGGATGTAAAATGTGGTTCAATGGGATTAAAATAGTTTTTTGGTGAATAGAAACTTTTAGTTTTTATTAATCCTGATTAAAGGTAATTAGTTTAAATTAAGATAATGATAATGTTATAATAATATAAAATGACCTTGACACATATCCTACCCTTGTTGGATGGGTTTGTCCGACCAATAAAATCCATGGGTATTTTGGGGACCCCATGGAGCCACTTTGGTAGGAAAATGGCATTAATAAATTTTTATTTAAAGTTAAATTAAAATGTCACAAACATGTGTTGTTTTACTAAAAAAAATTACATGGGGTTATACAAGTCATATTTTTAACTATAAATATTAATTAGAAATATAATAAGATTTACTACATTATGATTTTTTTTATAATTTTTAGACATTAAATAAATTAAATTATTTATGACACCATGATGATGCAGCAATTACCTCATTATTTAACGATTTAAACAAAATGAAAAGATAATGTAAAATATAAGACATGCACTTGTTAAAAACCTATTGGATGTGTGTATTTTGAACTATTATCACCTTATCCTCTAAATATATAATTGTGGGACCATTAAAATCCTTAAATCATTTTATAATAATGATACTTTTCAAGACATTCCAAGAGTGCCCCTCCTCTCCTCTTATAAATGGCCCCCACCTCTACCACTTTACCCACACCTCTCAAGCCTTTGGCTCGGCCAAACCCTGCCCAGTTTGTCTCTCCACATCCATATATTAATCCTAGAAGCCTCACATTGTGCAGAAGCCTTTCCAAAGAAGCCTTTGAGCTCAAATCAAAAAGAGTTTCCCGATTTAAAGGTAATGTCTTCACTTGTGTTCTTTTGTATTATTTTGATCCTCCAAACCCCTAAACTATTTTTATTCTTTTATTTTGTAACAACACCATTATCTTAAATATACTAGGATTTTTTATGTGAAATATTCGAGCTATAATTACACACACCTCCACCTAATGGTTAAAGAACATATTGTTTCTGTGGATGACGAATTACTGCCTCACGAAACAATGATTGTTCAATATTCTCTTAAAACATTTCATGGTGGTCATTTTGATGTAACTATATTTTATATATGATATATATGGTATTTATGATTTCCATATTCTTCTGTATTTTATATTTAAAACATACCTTTATGCTTTTCATGTTGTGGAAATGGGATAATTTCATACGAGGAACTGTGGACTACCGCCCCCTCAAGTGATGTTACTCGTTCATGAAATACATGGAATGTATAAAGAATGAAATTAATTAACTTATGTGACATATAAAACATATATATTATAATGGAATTAAAATATATATATCTTTCAATTATTTTTCATTCCATTAATATGACAAAGAAATGAAACTAGCGTTCATGCATACGTACTGTCTACCGTCTCCATGAACGGTGCATTTCATTTCAATTTATCTCCAAATGTTATGGAACAGAATAAAATGAATATTTATGGGATATATATGATATTTAAGTCATTAATACTATTTTGGAGATGATTTACTTATAACTACATGGACAATCATTTTCAAACCGGTTCATTTTTTACTCTTGTACAAAACATCGAAAAAAACGTCTGATATGAACTCACATTATTATAATTTTATAATATGTGATATGAACTGAATAATAATATTTAAAGGAGGACCATAAGAAATTATAAATTTAATAAAGTTTATTATTCAGGAATATAAATAAAGAACAAGACAAGTCTGAGTTGATGTAAGGGATCTGGACCCTCTCTTTCTTTTCAAGTACCCTCTTTTATGTCATTTCATTTATGCTCCATGTTCTTATGTTGGAGGATGTTATTTAATATTCACCATACTATAATTTGTATTTTCATATGATGAGTTACCCCCTCTTACTCTCATCAATTCATTTTAAGAATTTATATGTAGTCCCGTTAGGCTGCTGAATTTTCCTAAGGGATCCTACCTCTCTCTTTCTTTTTAAGTACTCTCTTTTATGTCATTCTTAAGCTCATATTTATTATGTTTGGGGATGTTATTTTATATTCCTAATTCTGTAATTTTTATTTTCATATTATGAGGCACCCTATTCTATCTCATAAATCCATTTTGGTATGTTTTATGTGGCGCCGTTAGGCTACCGAGTTTTCGTAAGGGATTTTTCACCTCACTTTTATTCTCGTGAGAATTTTTCTACATTTGACACCATTTACTTTGAGTGGTGTATGTAATTCCCATTATTCTACTATTTTTGTAATATACATTCGTTTATGAGTATTTACATCAATGTTGTATAGTCCTTATTTCATGTAGTGTACGTTTCGAAAGTTACCCAAATCGGTAAGGGAACCTTTCACCCTTTTTTTAAAAAAGACATCTTTTTGTTGGGTCTTTTAATTTACATATTGTTATGTTGGGATATGTTCATCTATATCCTTATTTATATAAATTTTATTTACAAGTTATGAGATACCATTTTCTCTCTCATCAAATCTTAATCTGAAATTATAAGTGACATCGTTAGGTTGTCGAATTTTTGCAAGGAAACTTCTTAACCCAATTTCGATTCTTTGGGTTAAACTTATACACCTTGAATATGTCGTTCTATGAATATGTGTGAATGAACTCTGATTGTTTTACACTTAATATCCACTTATATTTGGTGTATTCTTTTGTTACACATATTTATGTAACTGATTTATCCTTAATCAAAGGATAAAGTCTTTATATGGGATTTAGTCTCAAATTACATACAATTGAGACATCATTGTTTCCATGTGCCAATTCACATTAATATGGTTTATATAATTTTCTTCGGAATATTATATCATGAATACCATTATTCTCATGATATTATAATGTTTTGGTTAAATTTTATTCTTTTAAAAGCTTCAAAGTGGTATGGGACACTTTGATTCAAAGATCTCTTTATTAAATGGTTTTGAAAATAGTTTGATAAATCATTGATTTTGTCGATATCATGAAATGATATATTGTGATTTCAAATGAAATGTTAATAGTGAAATGTTTGTATATGTGCTATGATTTTTACAATGGTACTTGTACATTTGACATGTGGTTACATGATAAACCATATGACGGGTGGTGCTTTGAATACCAGGACGGGTGGTAACATTATAACATCCAATGCATTGGGTATGGATGTCGGCCGTATGGATATTCCATTAAGTAATACATGTGGAAGTCGACGGAATGGTTATTCCATTTAAGTATGTTTTTGTCCCAAGTTACCTTTATATGTTATGTATATGGGTTTTATGGTAATCTTTTGGTTATAATAGTGTAAGTAATGATCTTTTATTAATTGGATAGTTTATACTACTTCAAAAAGGTGAAAAGTATTACTTTGATAAAGTAATCATGGTTCACTTGTTGTTTTGAAAAACTAACAGCTTTCCTTCTTTGTGTATCCCTTACTGATCTTTTTATGCTCACCCCAAGTTTTTTTGAAATGTTTTTCACATGAATTAATGTGGAATAGGGTCAAGGATTTGAACAAGGAAACGTCATGCAATCTAAAACATGGAACTATACAGGTTTATTTTTAAGAGTTTTTATATTATGGAAACTTAATAGAAGTTTCTACATTGTAATCTTTTGAGATGTAATATTTACGTCCTAATTCTCTAAAACTCTAAAACTGAAAAGGTCCTCTATGTGAATTATTCATTTAATTCAATAATAAGTACTGTTTAAGTTCGGGTCCTTATAGTTGGTATCAGAGTTAGGTTTAGATAACTTTAGAGGATAGGGTATTCCTTAAGCATAAGTGAAATTTCCATAATGGCAAGGATTTCAAAAAGAGTCATAGTTATTAGATAAAGTGAATGTGTAAGTATATCTTAGTGTTTATCTTCCTCATTAATACATAATGATTTTGTTAATATACTCACACTAACATTTCTGGTTTTAGTAAATGGATTGATCTAGAAGGCACCAAAGTGACAATGGGTTTGAAGAAAACTGTGGTGGTTCTCTGATTAAGAGACTGGATGAAATGGGGGATTCAATGAGAAATCTCGTGGTGTTATGATCAACCACTTGAACCTTAGTGAGTTCTCTAATGCATCCTATATGAGAGAACCAACTCAACATGGAAGTTCATGTAATAATTATAAAGGTAACCATTAGGGTTTATGTGATCCTTACTTTTGAGGTAATTATAGGTTACTATACGTTATGATAGAATATGAACGACATGAGATAAACATTAGGTCAAATTATTTTATGGTTATTTTTGAAGTTTTTATCACTTTTTGGGGAATGTTATAAGAATTATGTATTTTTGGAAAAAGGACAACACATAGACCATTTGACAACCTGTCTCATCTGAATAAGCTACGGGAAACGAACCCACAACCAATGTGCGACTGGTATTTATCACCTACCACTGGACTACGGGAAGTACCTGGTTAGTATGACTTATTCATTTTAGTTATATGATTTTATGAATTAATACTAAGTTGATTTTGGGTTATCTATTGAAATTATGAACCTATCATGGAGGATATGTGATTAGGTTAATAACTTTTCAGTATGAGACTTTAAGAGTAACTTCTGTTATTTGGAGATAAATGTTAAGGTTTATCTTGGAATACTATGTGATTAAATCCTTTAGAGATTTGGGTTTTAGTCTTATTTTTGATAAATTTGATTAATTTTATGGAGAGATGTTTATTAAATGGTCTTTGTTGAACTTTGCGTATTGTTTGACAAATTTTGGAGATTAAGAATAGATTTTTTTATAAAGGATTATCCTTTTTGGGTATTAACTGATCTCATACTAACAATTTTGGTTTTAGTTTTGGTTAAGGTCTAAATACATGGGATGTATATAGTTCTCTTTCATGGATTAGCTGATTCTCTAGAAGTTTATTATAGCTCTTTTAAAGTGAACAAGTCATCCTAAATACTCATCTTTTGGAAAAAATATGAGTTCGTGTAAGAAATATAGTAAAAGTTGAAAGTCAAAATGACAATTAAGTATGTTTCCTTATGTTTTAGTAAAGTTAATAAATAAATTATTCAATGAAAAGTAACTTAAAACCAAAATGTTGTATGTTAACTTTTCCTACTGGGGAATTAGATACCATTTAACCCCTCACAAGTTTGTGATTTTATGGTGGTTAACTTTCTCTTAAATATGTTTTCTATCACTCTCCATCAGAACATGACCCTTTTTTATCTTCCATATCCATGTTTTCCTACATGGAATCCTATTATGGGTCAACTCGAGTGACCTCTGTACTTCTCTTTATTTCTTTTAAATTAATTCTTTTACCGTCTCTTTTTCCGATTTTGGACTTTCAATGAAGTCTCCAAACCCAATTTTAAAATTGTGAGGATCCAATTCCCAAAAGGCGGAAGGATTTAACACCCCAGGTAAATGATGAATATGATTTTTTTATATTTATCCCTATTTGTGAATAAAATGTTAATATTAATTTAAAGGGAACGCTAGGCTCGATGGCTTACCCAATACACAACAACAAGTTCCTTTGAAATCTTTCATTGAAATCTATTAATAAAATAATTTTATTTTAAATGGTGGTTAACACCTAGCCGTTGTAATGATAGTAATGAACAGAACTAACTAAAAAATGAATATATGTGTTTTTCAAATAGTTTTACTTTTTACAATAAAAGTTTGAGGATTAAAAATGGGAATGAATCCAAGTTTAAAAATAAAGCTTCTAATATTCTTAAAATTTTCAACTAACCGCCTTTTGAGGGAGAGACCTTTTTTAATATACTTTTTACAATTTTATATGTTGTATTTTAAAATATAAAATCCATCTTTAGAATATAGACATCAAAATTTACTTTGTGTAAATTTTTGTTATTTTTTTCGGATAAAGATCATTTTTAGTAAAAATGTTACATTTTAATTCAAAACCTCCTTTTAATCTGATTTATTTATATGGATAGATTATCTTTTTAATTGAGATTAAAGATTATTTATAATATATTTTTACCATTTAATCCAATGGTGGTCATTGGAATTAATTTCACTTTGAAATTGGACTTAAACAAGTGTCAATATTTTAATATATATTGTTTCTTAAAAACACGCTATTTGTTTTGACAGCGGGAATGAATTATTAAATAAATTAATGAAACATATATATTTTGAATTATGAAAAATAGAAATCATTTTTGAATTCGGAATATCAAATATAGCTTAGGGTGATTTTTTGGTATTTTTCTGAAAAACTTCAATTTTTTATGAATAGTGAAACCCCTAAGTGGTAGTTTAAAAACAAATTTTTCATTTAAATGAAACTCTACCACTTCTGTGTTTTGAATTTCAAAAATCCGACATACATGGTTGTCATTAGGATGTAAAATTTGGTTCAATTGGATTAAAATAATTTTTTGGTGAATAGTAACTTTTATGTTTTTTAATCGCAATTAAAGGTAATTAGTGTAATTTAAGATAATGATAATGTTATAATAATAAGAAATGATCTTGACACATGTCCTACCATTATTGGATGAGTCTGGACGACCAAGACTATCCATGGGTCATCTTGGGGACCCTATTGAGGCACTTTGGAAGGATAATGACATTAATAACTTTTTATTTAAAGTTAAAATTAAAATGTCATAAATATGTGTTGTTTTACTAAAACAATTTTTAGATGGGGATATACAAGTCAAATTTTTATCTATAAATATTCATTAGAAATATAAAAATATTTACTACATCATGATTTTTTTTAATTTTTAGACATTAATTATATTAAATAATTTATGACACCATGATGATGTAGCAATTACCTAATTATTTAACGATTTAAATAAAATGATAAGATAATGTAAAATATAAGACTTAAACATGTCAAAAACCTATTGGATGTGTGGATTTAGAACTATTATCACCTTATACTCTAAATATATAATTTTGGGACCTTTAAAATCCAAAAATCATTTTATAATAATGTTACTTTTCATGACTTTCCAAGAGTGCCCCTTCTCTTCTCTTATAAAAGGCGCCCACCTCTACCACCTTACCCACACCTCTCAAGCCTTTGGCTCGGCCAACCCCTGCCCATTTTGTCTCTTCGCATCCATATATTACTCCTAGAAGCCTCAATTTGGGCAGAAATCTCTCCAAGGAATCCTTTGAGCTCAAATCAAAAAGAGTTACCCGATATAAAGGTAATATCATCACTTGTGTTCTTTTGTATTATTTTGCTTCTCCAAAACCCTAAACTCTTTTTATTACTTTATTTGGTAACAAAACCATTATCTTCAATATACTAGGATTTTTTTATGTGAAATATTTTCGCTACACTTACACAATCCTCCGTCTAATGGTTATAGAACATATTGTTTCTGTCGATGGCGAATTACTGCCTCATGAAATGATGAATGTTCAATATTCTCTTAACACCTTTCATGGTGGCCATTTTGATGTAACTGTATTTTATATATGATATATATGGTATTTATTCTTTCCATATTCTTCTGTATTTTATATTTAAAACATACCTTTATGCTTTGCATGTTGTGCAAATGCGATAATTTCATACGAGGAAGTGTGGACTACTACTCCCTCAAGTGATGCGACTCGTTCATGCAATACATGGAATGTATAAAGAATGAAATTAATGAACTTATGTGACCTATAAAACATATATATTTTACTGTAATTATAATTTATATATCTCTCAATTATTTTTAATTCCATTAATATGTCAAAGAAATGTAAGTAGCGTTAATGCGTACGTACGGACTACCGTCTCCATGAACGGTGCATTTCATTTCTTTTTATCTCGAAATTTTATGGAATAGAATAAAATGATTATTTATGGGATATATATGATATTTAAATCATTAATACTATTTTGGAGATGATTTACTTATAACTAAATGGACAATCATTTTCAAACATGTTTATTTTTTACTTTTGTACCAAACATCGACAAAAACATCTGATATGAACTCACATTATTATAATATTATAATATGTCATATAAACTGAATAATAATCTTTATATGAGGACCATAAGAAATTAGAAATTTACCAAAGTTTATTATTCAGGAATATAATGAAATAACAAGACAAATCTGACTTGAGGTAAGGGATCTGACCTCTCTCTCTCTTTTCAAGTACCCTCTTTTATGTCATTTAATTTATGCTCCATGTTCTTATGTTGGATGATGTTCTTTAATATTCACCATACTGTAATTTTTATTTTCATATGATGAGTTATCCCCTCTTACTCTCATCAATTCATTTTTATAATTTTTATGTGGCCCATTAGGCTGCCGAATTTTCGTAAGGGATCCTACCGCTCTCTTTCTTTTTAAGTACTCTCTTTTATATAATTTCTTTTATGCTCATTTTTATTATGTTTGGGGATGTTCTCTTATATTCCTCATTATGTACTTTTTATGTTCATATTATGAGATACCCTATTTTAACTCATAAATCCGTTTTTGGATGTTTTAAATGGCGTCGTTAGGCTGCCGGTATTTCATAAGGGATTTTTCACCTCAATTTTATTCTCGTGGGATTTATGATACATTTGACACCATTTCCTTTGAGTGGTGTATGTACTACCCATTATTCTACTCTTTGTGTAATATAATTTCGTTTATTAGTATTTACATCAATGTTGTAAAGTCCTTATTTCATGTAGTGTACGTTTCAAAAGTTACCCAAATCGGTAAGGGAACCTTTCACCTTTTTTTAAAAGACTTCTTTTTGTTGGGTCTTTTAATTTGCATATTGTTATGTTGGGATATGTTCTTCTATATCCTTATTTATATAAATTTTATGTCCAAGTTATGAGATACCATTTTCTCTCTCATCAACTCTTAATCTGAAATTATAAGTGACCTCATTAGGTTGTCGATTTTTTGCAAGGGAACTTCTTAACCCAATTTTGATTCTTTGGGATGAACTTGTACTCCTAGAATATGTCATTATATGAATATGTGTGAATGAACTCTGATTGTTTTACACTTAATATCCACTTATATTTGGTGTATTCATTTTTCACACATAATTATTTAATTGATTAATCCTTAATCAAAGGATGTCGTCTTTATAAGGGATTTAGTCTCCAATTACACACCATTGAGACTTCATTTTTGTCATGTGCCAATTCACATTGATATGGTGTATATACTTTCCTTCGGCATATTATATCATGAATACCTTTATTCTCATGATATTATAAAGTTTTGATTAAATGTTATTCCTTTAAAAGCTTCAATGTGGTATGGGAAACATTGATTCAAAGATCCCTTTATTAAATGGTTTTGAAAATAGTTTGATAAATAATTGATTTTGTCGATATCATGAAATGATATATTGTGATTTCAAATGAAATGTTAATAGTGAAATGTTTATATATGTGCTATGATTTTTATAATGGTAGTTGGTCATTTGACAGGTGGTTACATGATAAACCATATGACGGGTGGTGCCGTGAATACCAGGACGGTTGGTTACGTTATAACCTCCAATGCATTGGGTATGGAAGTCGGCCGTATGGCTATTCCATTAAGTGATACATGTGGAAGTCGAACATATGTTTATTCCATTTAAGTATGTTTATGTCCCAAGTTACCTTTATATGTTATTTATATGGGTTTTATGGTAATATTTTGGTTACAAAAGGGTAAGTAATGATCTTTTATTCATTGAAGAGTTTATAATACTTCATAAAGGTGAAAATTATTACATTGATAAGGTACTCATGGTTTACATGTATTTTTGAAAAACTAACAGTTTTCCTTCATTGTGTATCCCTTACTGAGATTTTTATGCTCACCCCAAGTTTTTTTTGAAATTTTTTTCACAGGACTTAATCTGGAATAGGGTCAAGGATGGGAACAAGGAAACGTCATGCTATATAAGACATGGAACTAGACAAGTTTCTTTTTAAGATTTTTTATTTTATGGAAACTTAGTAGAAGTGTCTACTTTGTAATTTTTTGAGATGTAATAGTTATGTTCTAATTCTCTAAAACTCTAAACCTGAAAAGGTCCTCTATGTGAATTATTCATTTAATTCAATAATAAGTAATGTTTAAGGTCGAGTCCTTAGAGTTGGTATGAGAGGTCAGTTTAGATAACTTTAGAGGTTGGGATATTCTTTAAGCATATGTGACATTTCCATAATGGTTAGGATTTCAAAAAGAGTCATAGTTTTTAGATAAAGTGAATGAGAATTTATATCTTAGTATTTATCTTCCTCATTAGTACATAATGATTTTGTTGATATACTCACACTGACCTTTCTGGTTTTAATAAATGGATGGATCTAGCAGGCACCAAAGTGACAATGTGTTTGAAGGAAACTATGGCGGTTCTCTAATTAAGAGACTGGATGAAATGGGGGACTCAATGAGAAATCTCGTTGTGTTTTGATTAACCACTTGAACCATAGTGACTTCTCTAATTAATCATGTACGAGATAACCAACTCGACAGGGAAGTTCAGGTAATAATTATAAAGGTAACCATTAGGGATTATATGATCCTCACTTTTTAGGTAATTATGGGTTACTATACGTTATGATGGAATATGAACGACATGAGATAAACATGAGGTTAAATTATGTTATGGTTATTTTTGAAGCTTTTATCACTTTTTAGGGAATGATATAAGAATTATGTAGTTTTGAAAAAGGAAAACACATAGACCTTGTGACAACTTATCGGTTATGAAAAAGCTATAGGAATCGAATACACAACCAAAGTGCGACTGGTATTTATCGCCTACCATTTGACTACGTGAAGTACCTAGTTAGTATGACTTATTCTTTTTAGTTAAATTATTTTATGAATTATGAGTAAGTTGATTTTGGGTTATCTATGGAAATTATTAACCTATCATGGAGGATATGTGATTAGGTTAATTACTTTTCAGTATGAGACTTTAAGAGTAACTTATGTTATTTGGAGATAAATGTTATGGTTTATCTTGGAAGACTATGTGATTAAATCCTTCAAATATTTGGTCTTCACTATTAGTTCTGATTAATTTGAATATTTTTATGGATAGAAGTTTATTAAATGGTCTTTTTTGAACTTTGGGTATTGTTTGACAAATTTTGCAGATTAAGAATATATTTTTTTATAAAGGATTATCCTTTTTGGGTATTAACTGATCTCAAAATAACCTTTTTGGTTTTATTTTTGGATAAGGTCTAAAGACATGGGAAGTATATTGTTCTCTTTTGTTGATTAGGTGGTTCTCTAGAAGTTTATTATAGCTCTCTTAATGTGAACAAGTCATCCTAAATACTCGTCTTTTGGAGAAAACATGAGTTCGCGTAAGAAATCTAGTAAAAGTTGAAAGTAAACATGACAAGTAAGTATGTTTCCTTATGTTTTAGTTAAGATCATAAATAAATTACTCAATTAAAAGTAACATAAAACAAAAATGTTTCCTGTTAACGTTTCCTACAGGGAATCAGATACCATTTCACCCATCACAAGTGTGTGATTTTCGGGTGGTTAACTTTCTCCTAAACATATTTTCTATCACTCTACATCAGAACATGACCCTTTTCTTTTTCATCCATATACATGTTTTCCAACATGGAATCCTAGTATGGCTTAACTCGAGTGACTTATGTACTTCTCTCTCATTCTTTTAATGTGATTTTTTTACCGACTCTGGTTCGGTTTTTGGACATCCAATGAAGACTCCGAGTCCAATTTTAAAATTGCGAGGATGCAATTACCAAAAGGGGAAGGGTGTAACACCCCAGGTAAATAAAGAATCTGACATTTTTATATTTATCTCTATTTGTTAATAAAATTTAAATATTAATATAAATGGAAGGCTATGCTTGATGGCTTACCCAATACGCAGAAATGATTTCCTTCGAAATCTTACACTGCACTCTAATAATAAAATAATTTTATTTTAAATGGTAGTTAATACCTATCCATTATAATGACAATAATGAACAGAACTATCTACAAAATGATTATATATGTTTGCAAATATTTTTACTTTTTATAATAAATGTTAGAGGATAAAAAATGAGAATGAATCCAATTTTAAACATAAATCTTCAAATATTCTTTAAAATGTCGATTAACCTCCTTTTGATGGAGAACCCTTTTTAAATATACTTTTGATAGTTTTATATGTTATATTTGACAAAATAAAATCCTTCTTTATAATCTGGACATCAAAATTTACTTTGTGTAAATTTTTGTTATTTCTTCGGATAAAGATCATTTCTAGTGAAAATGTTGCATTTTAATTCAAAAACTCCTTTTAATCTGATTTATTTATATGGATATATTATCTTTTTTAATTGAGATTAAAAATTATTTAGAATATATTTTTACCACTTAATTAAATGGTGGTCATTTGAATTAATTTCACTTTGAAATTGGACATAAACTAGTGACAATCTTTTAATAGATATTGTTTCTTAAAAACACGCTATTTGTTTTTACAACGGGAATGAATTATTAAATTAAATAATTCAACTTATATATTTTTAATTTTTCAAAATAGACATCATTTTTGAATTCAGAATATCAAATATTACTTAGGGTGAATTTTTGGTATTTTTCTGAAAAACATCAATTTTTGATGAATAGTGAAACCACTAAATGGTAGTTTAAAAACCGTTTTTTCGTTTAAATGAAACATTACCACTTTTGTGATTTGAATTTCAAAAATAAAATATACGTGTTTGTTATTAGGATGTAAAATTTGGTTCAATGGGATTTAAATAATTTTTTGGTAAATAGTAACTTTTAAGTTTTATTAATCGCGATTAAAGAAAATTATTGTAATTTAAGGTAAAGATAATGTTATAATAATATGAAATGAACTTGAAACATGTCCTAACCTTATTTTATGATTCATGGACGACCAAGGAAATACATGGGTCAACTTGGGGACCCCATGGAGCCACTTTGGTAGAAAATGACATTAATAACTTTTTATTTTAAGTTAAAATTATAATGTCACAAACATTTGTTGTTTTACTAAAAAAAATTACATGTGGTTATACAAGTAATATTGTTAACTATAAATATTAATTATAAAGATAAAAATATTTCCTACTTCATGATATTTGTTTTATAATTTTTAGACATTAAATACATTAAATTATTTATGACACCATGATGATGCAGCGATTACCTCATTATTTAACGATTTAAATAAAATGAAAAGAGAATGTAAAATATAAGACCCAAAATTTTCAAAAACCTATTGGATGTGTGTATTTATTACCATTACCACCTTATACTCTAAATATATAATTTTCGGACCTTTAAATTCTGAAAATCATTTTATAATAATGTGACTTTTCAAGACTTTCCAAGAGTGCCCCTCCTCTCCTTTTATAAAAGGCCCCCACCTCTACCACCTTACCCACACCTCTCAAGACTTTTTCTCGGACAACCCCTGCCCATTTTGTCTCTAAGAATCCCTATATTACTTTTATAGGCCTCACTTTGGGCAGATTTCTCTCCAAGGAAGCCTTTGAGCTCAAATCAAAAAAAGTTACCTGATTTAAAGGTAATGTCTTCACTTGTGTTCTTTTGTATTATTTTGCTTCTGTAAACCCCTAAACTCTTTTTATTCCTTTATTTTGTAAAAAAACCAGTATCTTAAATATACTAGGATTTTTTTAGGTGAAGGATTAGAGCTACACTTTCACAAACCTCTGTCTAATGGTTAAAGAACATATTTTTTCTGTGGTGGCGAATTACTGCCTCACGAAACGATGAATGTTTAATATTCTCTTAACACATTTCATGGTGGCCATTTTGATGACATTGTATTTTATATATGATATATATGGTAATTATTCTTTCCATATGTTTCTTTATTTTTTATTTAAAACATACCTTTATTCTTTTTATGTTGTGCAAATGCAATAATTTCATACGAGGATGTGTGGACCACCGCCCTCTCAAGTGATGTGACTCGTTCATGAAATACATGGAATGTATAAAGAATGAAATTAATGAACTTTTATGACCTATAAAACATATATATTATACTGGAATTATAATATATATAACTCAATTATTTTTAATTCCATTAATATGACAATGAAATGAAAGTAGCGTTCATGCGTACGTTTGGTCTACCATCTCCATGAACAGTGCATTTCATTTATTTATATATCCAAATGTTATGGAATAGAATAAAATGAATATGTATGGGATATATATGATATTTAAATCATTGATAATATTCTGGAGATGATTTACTTATAACTACAAGGACAATCATTTTCAAATAGGTTCATTTTTGACTCATGTACCAAACATCGACAAAAACGTCTGATATGAACACACATTATTATAAATTTATAATATGTGATATGAACTGAATAATAATCTTTTAAGGAAAACCATAAGAAATTATAAACTGACCAAAGTTTATTATTCAGGAATATAAAGAAAGAACAAGACACGTCTGACTTGAGGTAAGGGATCCGACCTCTCTCGTTCTTTTCAAGTACACTCTTTTATGTCATTTCATTTATGATCCATGTTCTTATATTGGAGGATATTATTTAATATTCACCATTCTGTAATTTTTATTTTCATATAATGAGTTACCCCTATTACACTCATCAATTCATTTTAATAATTTTTATGTGGCACCGTTAGGCTGCCGAATTTTCGTAAGGGATCCTCCCTCTCTTTCTTTTTAAGTATTGTCTTTTATGTCATTTATTTTAAGCTCATATTTCTTAGGTTTGGGGATGTTCTTTTATATTACTAATTCTGTAATTTTTATGTTCATATTATGAGTGACCCTATTTTATCTCATAAATCCATTTTTGGATGTTTTAAGTGGCGCTGTTAGGCTGCCGAGTTTTCGTAAGGGATTTTCACCTCACTATTATTCTCGTGAGATTTATGCTACATTTGACACAATTTACTTTGAGTGGTGTATATACTTCCCATTATTCTACTCTTTGTGTAATATAATTCCGATTATGATTATTTAAATCAATGTTTTAATCTATTTATTTCATGTAGTGTGGTTTTCTAAAGTTACCCAAATCGGTAAGGGAACCTTTCACCTTTTTTTTTAAAAAAGTATTCTTTTTGTATGGTCTTTTATTTTACATATTGTTATGTTGGGATATGTTCTTATATATCCTTATTGATATAAATTTTATGTCCAAGATATGCGATACCATTTTATCTCTCATCAACTATTAATCTGAAATTATAAGTGACACCGTTAGGTTGTCAAATTTTTACAAGGGAACTTCTTCACACAATTTCGATTCTTTGGGTTAAACTTGTACTCCTTGAATATGTCGTTCTATTAATATGTGTGAATGATCTCTGATTTTTTTACACTTAATATCCACTTATATTTTGTGTATTATTTTTTCACACATAATTATGTAACTGATTTATCCTTAATCAAAGGATACCATCTTTATATGGGATTTAATCTCAAATTACATACCATTGAGACTTCATTGTTGTCATGTGCCAATTCACATTGATATGGTGTATATACTGTCCTTCAGAATATTATATCATGAATACCTTTATTCTCATGATATTATAAGGTTTTGATTAAATGTTATTCCTTTAAAAGCTTCAAAGTGGTATGGGACACTTTGAATCAAATGCCTCTTTATTAAATGGTTTTGAAAATAGTTTGATAAATCACTGATTTTGTCGATATCATGAAATGATATATTGTGATTTCAAATGAAATTTTAATAGTGAAATTTTTATTTATTTTTTATGATTTTTATAATGGTACATGGACATTTGACGGGTGTTACGTGATAAACCATATGACGGGTGGTGCCATGAATACCAGGACGGGTGGTTTCGTTATAACCTCCAATGCATTGGGTATGGAAGTCGGTTGTTTGGCTATTCCATTAAGTGATACGTGTGGAAGTCTGCCATATGGTTATTCCATTTAAGTATGTTTATGTACCAAGTTACCTTTAAATGTTATGTATATGGGTTTTATGGTAATATTTTGGTAACAAAAGGGTAAGTAATGACCTTTTATTCATTAAAGAGTTTACACTACTTCATGAAGGTGAAAAGTATTACTTTGATAAAGTACTCATGGTTTACTTGTTGTTTTCAAAAACTTACAGTTTTACATCTTTTTGTATCCCTTAATAAGCTTTTTATTCTCACCCCATGTTTTTTTGAAATGTTTTTCATAGGACTTAATGTGGAATATGGTCAAGGATGGGAACAAGGAAACATCATTCTATCTAAAACATGGAACTAGACAAGTTTCTTTTTAAGAGTTTTTATTTTATAGAATCTTAGTAGAAGTGTCTACTTTGTAATCTTTTGAGATGTAATAGTTACATCCTAATTCTCTAAAACACTAAACCAGAAAAGATCCTCTATGTGAATTATTCATTTAATTCAATAATAAGTAATGTTTAAGGCCGTGTACTTATATATTTTTTCTATTAATAAATTTTATTTTTCTATTGTTTTCTTTTTATGAGACATCAGGTTTAGAGGAATGGTTTTATACTATTAAAATATTATTATATAATCATACAGTTAACATACATCAATTGTATTTTTTCACATGAATAGGGATAAAACATTTGTTTTTGTGTTTTTCACATATATTATAAAATGAATTTATAAAACATAAAATAATTGAATCATAAAAAATAGATCAATTAGTTTGAATCAGGAGGATAAAATTAGGTAAATAGTTCCCTTTTATTTTTTTCATTATGATCGAATGATTTGTTTATTGAACAATCGGTTAAAACACCCAGTAGTTCAATAATTTATCATAGAGATCTAATGTGGTGGAGTCCAAGGGGGTAAACATAAAAAATACTACATTCCCAAGAAAGCAATACCAAACCAGAATACACAATTAGTAGTTCCTCTAGAAAACTCCCTCTTGACAGGGAATCTGTAGTGAATTTGGCCTCTCTTAGGGTATGACGTACAAAGGATCCCTAGAAAATATTGAAGGAGAAAGACTGTAAAATTTAAATCAGGTGCCAAGGAGGATCCACTTGTCCATGAAAAAAACATACAACAATCTAAGACTCTGACTAAACCTCTGAAAACGTTACTGCAGGACTCTTGCAAAGCATGAAAGTTGTGTTAATGCCTTCACCTCCACACCCAATGAACATCCTAGACTATAAAATCTACCAAAAGAAAGTATCACCAAACCACTAACATCCTGAAAAGTCTACCCAACTCATATTACCATTCATGAATGAACCGTCCACATCGAACTTATGACCCTACGATAGTGTCGTCTATTTTATCCAGCACCAATGGGTATTATCCTGGACAACTCACATGTTAATGAGTATGAAAAGGTTAAACAAATACTATCTAGCTTTAATGATAGACCCCAGTACTATTTTCAACATCGTCATTATTACATGAAGGATGAGTATTGATGGTCTCACTTATGTTTCAGCCTTATTTCATGCCTCTCATAATGTATAGGTGATAACAATGATAATGATGTCATATATCCTTCTATCCAACTCACGTCGTTCCAAGACAACAAAACTGTAGATGAACTATTTGACTTATGTGGATGTGGAGTTGAGATGTACCCAACATCCCATAATATACCAAATTCTAGTGGCCCATTAACTCTTGATAAAAAAAGTTGAAGAATGACTCCTATTACAAGTCCACACAGTAGTAGTAACAATATTCCATTGATATCCCCTTCCTAGGGATGTTATCCCATGTTGGTATAGCCAAATTGCTCACCCCCAAACAAGGAAATTCATCTTTGTGGGAACCTACTTACACAAAAAATTAGTGACCCATTCATCATGGACCCCTCTAGGTTGAAGCAACCTATGATAATCATGTCTATCGATGTAGCCAAAAGTAGAACAAGTAAAGAAACACCATTAATCCTCCTTAGAAAATCCCATCTCTTTAAATGTGTCCATTTTGTTTATTTCTTAATATCACATAAACAAGACAAGGATACCTGATAGCCTCTTTAACCATCATGTTCAGAACTAGAAAATTTGGGAAATATGTCTTATCAACCACCCAATTGTCCCTCCACATGTTAATATCCCCACTCCCCACCACCTAATGTGATGAATCATAGAGGATTTCCAGATGAAACAAGACATTTTTTCCATCCTAGAAAATTCCCATATGTCTCACCCCTCCCAGTTCATCTAGTACATTTTACACATGATTCTAACCCATAGAGAATTTATGGCGACGTGTTCCCATAGTATTCAAGCCTAGATGGACTGCATAGTGATTGACATGTCCATGAGGCTGACCCCACCCTATTCAATTGGTTTCACTAATTGGTTCTAGGAGGCCTAGTGAGATCTACTCGAGGCATTGACATACCAGAGGAATCCATTCATAATCTTCTCTTTCATAGATATAAATCCTTTGGGAGGGATGACGAAGAACATTACATGCATGGAAATTGATTATAAGACATTGTTGATCAGATAAATGTTGCCACTAAAGGATAATAATCAAGATATCTAGTTAATAGTCTTTAGAAGAATTCTGTTGATGACATCATTGAAGTTTCATTTTTTAACTCATCCATTTGAAATCAGAATCCCAAGATAGAACATTGGTTTTTTTCCGCTGGATTCCCAGGATGTCTTGGATGTCCCGAATTCTTCTTCTAGTACATTTCGTTGAAATAAAAACACAAATCATTATATCATTGATACATTGTCTAATTAAACTACCATAGGTACTCATAATATCCATAAATTCGTGATTATTTGATATCCTTACATTTAAAATGATTAGAATATCATTAGAAAACATTTGATATGAAAATGATCCATCATAGGGCTTAGAGAGGTTATACCAGATCTTCCAATCCTTGATGCCTCTTTGCAGATTTCATGATAGGGGCTTCTTGTAAATGATAAAAATAATGGTTGATTGAGTGTCCCCCAATATCACACTCTGAAATATTTTGAAATAACTGATGAATTTCCCCTATAAGAGAAATGAGCATACATGTTGAAAAATAACATTAGAAGAAAAGATCACAAACCCATTCGTGGTGCCAATGATTTCCAATTATCTGAATAATGAAACCCCATTCCAGATTTTCATAGACATTATCCATATCCACGTGGATAATAATATTGGATCCTATCAATCTTTTATCAACTTCTTCCATGAGTTATTTGGTAGTTCCAATCACTCACTAGATACCTCTTACTTTTAATATCCCACGTTTCTCTCGAGAAATAACCTTTGGAATCACTTTGTTAAGTCTCTTTGCAAGCAGTCTTGCCAATATCATTTAGGAAATTCTGCAACAATATATCATTCTATAATATTCAATAGAAGAGTGATCCTTTTTTATGGAATTCAAATATCTTTATAAGTACATGTACCTGAGTTTAAGTATCCTCCTAGAAAAAATAATTTCAAAGCCTTAATCACATGTCTCCCCAAAAAATCACATGTTGCCACAAAGAAAATCCCTAGAAAACCATCAGAACCCATAGTAATATCCAATGGAATGTTGAGGACAATTTCAAAACCTCATCCCCATCTCAAGTAACCATAAGATATTTTGTGTCCACAACCAAAATGTGGATTGTAATACAACCAATGAAAGACTCCTCCTCCTCAGTGATATCATTCCCACAATTCCCCTGAATGCCACCTGCTAGCAATGTGTCGATGTTCCCCAAATACAATCCTCTAGCATCATTAACATCATAATTTTTTTAATTCATCCTCAATTATAATATTTATTTTCATATTTTGAAGTCCCTTAAATCATTCATAAAGGAAATTTGTATTTTGGTCACCTTCCTCAATCCATTTGATCTTGTATCATTGTCTATAGTTTCTCTCAACCTCAAGGAAACTCTCAGATATGAACCTTTTTATAAAATAACTCCAGAAAAGTATCAGCATCACATTATAGCTGCAGTTTCTCTGCAATACTAACAATTTCATCTTAGTGAGATTCCAATGATGTATCCACAATAATATTATTACTGATCCATTGGGAAATATTTTCCTTTAGTCATTTTAACCACATAGTGAGCCCAATCCAGACCCTTCCATCAGACACATGTTCCCATGAGTTCTTCATCATCTACATGAAACCATCCAGATGCAGCCATCTTGATTAATACATGATGGTTTTATTATCTTTTCACCATTTTTTATGTTTGACAAGAAGCGTCTCATGATCTGATATATATCATTATAGATGGGAAACAAAAGACTGGGGAAAGAAATACAGACCAGGTATATTGGATAAACATTTATCTAAACAAATTTAAATATGTATTGTTCCTTTAATGTTATTACACCTACTATACTTACACTAGCTAAAGCCCATGTCCAAAATCCCCTTGTTGTAAATGAGGCTCCTAAAATCTTGTATTCCATTGGAAAAACTCCCCAAACCACCCCACATCTCCGAAACCTCAACAATCTTGTTGAAGTCCCCCCTGAGGAACCATGGAATACCCACTGAATCAATGGAATCTAAATAATCCACAATGTTATTCCTTTCCTGCATATCATTACTGGCATATATAAAGGGATTTTTTTTCAAATTCATAGGAACGTCTATTATCCATAATGCACTAACAGGTTACCTGAAACAAATCCACTTATAGGTTCTTATTCCTACAAAACAAAATATATTTATTCGAAGGTTGGCCATGAAAGAATAAAATGAAACCCATCTTCATTGAAAAATAATTGACTTTTCTTGTATCTTGCTTCGGTTCAAGATAGATGGACATAAAAGCACAAGACCTCCATGACATAGAATCCAAGAACTTTCATTTTTCATGTAATCTATGACCCCAAGAATTACATATAATGAGTGAGAGAATTAACATAAAGGGATCTTGGCCTTACGGTAGTTGTTAACTCAACTCAGAACAAACACGCTTCTAAAACATTCATCCTTTAACATTGATCATGTGACCGACCTGAATGAGCCTTCAATGTAAGAACCCTTCATTGGGACCAGAATCTTCTGCAACGGTCTATCTGATTGTTCCATCAATGAGAACCTATTCCCTGAAGACTATTGAGGAGAGATTGGAACCGAATCCTCTTAAATCAAGGAACACAACACCATTCGAGAAGAAGACCTTCGTGATGCTACTATTTCTTTTTTCACCCCATATGAAAACATGTAATTCTTAGATCCATCATCACAAGTTTTCCACATCCCAACAAAGCAAAGAACAAAAATACTAAGGATTAAGGGGGGAAAATGGAAGTCTTATGAAGAAATTATAGAGGAGTATATAGTTACCAGGGTATGCTTGTAGAAACACGAAAAAATTAAAATATCTTCTTCCTAATTGTTTTGGAGACACAGTCAGATGATTCAAATTCCTCAATATAGTTTTTAAGGCCGCTAGAGTAAATTACTTGGGAGGTAATGGGAACATCTCGGGTAGCCCATGGTCATCCATTAAAAAGCATACCAACTAGGGCCCTTCAATAAAAGTATTGAACTTTTATGTCACATTTACAACATGATTTGAAATATTCAAAAAATCCATAAGACCATTTACCTTCTCCGTCTCCCCAAAATATGTAAACGGCAGAACCGTAGCATTCGCCGCCATATCGGTGACGCCAGTATTAGCCGACATTTTTCCAGAGAGTCCCCTAGTTTTGAATGAAGATGGATTACAAAGGTCATAGTGAAAATGTAAAGTCCCCTATCTCCGTAATCCCACCACCATCCTTCTACAACCCTCTAATGAATGCCCTTGAAATCCACAGTTCGAGAAAAATCTGGGTGGAGCATGGTACCCCAGCTGTTCCCACAAATGAAACCCCTTTGACAACTTGATGAACAATCGAGTGGGAAACTTCAATGAAACATTCATCTATACACAAATATAAGGGTTGGTTGCATACAAAAACATATACATTTTCATCTAGAGCAGTCAAATCTCCCCAAGGAATCACCGACTTTTGCCAGAATAGCATGGTTATGGAAAGAGAGTGGAAAACTCAGAAGGTTGACCCCCACCAAGTCCATGGGACATTCTTTTCCATAATGGAACTCCCAAGAACTCCATGATAGTGTAAAATGGTAAGAAAACAATAAATTTCCACTCGAGCCCAAGAATGAATGATGTCTTATTTATAGATCAGATTAACATCGAACACAAACCGGGATATTTAGTATGCCACGCCGAAAAAATATTTCATTAATTAATATAAAAATTTAGTAAATGATTTTAATAAAAAAAATTAGTAAAATTTGGGAACATTATAGTCCTCGAGGACTTTTATAGATATATATATATAATTATAGTAATGTTTTAGATGATTATATTTTAATTAAATTATTATATTAATGACATTAATGTAGAAATAAATTAATATTTTCAAACAATGAAACTTATGATATTTTATAAAAACAAATATATTCTAAAAGAAATATATTTAATAAAAAGCCTATATTATTTCAAGTTAATTGGAGAAGGATGAAAAATAATCCAAGGTCCATTTATGGGTCCCATTATTTTTGTGGTAACATTATAGACCCTCAATGAGTAATCAACATGACATTGTTGTATTTGACAATATACATAATGGGGGGGGGGGTTACAAAAAAGGATATGTTATAAAACATAATAATTCAAAATTTTATTGGCTAATATTATATTGATTCATAATGATGATGTATTTTAAATATTTTAATTTTTAGTCACATTAAACAAAAAATTAATTTATATAAACTTATTAATTTATAAAAAATTTACACTGCTCCTCTCACCACATATATAGGGTAACCTCTTATCCATTAGTCATTAAAAAATTTACGAATTATCACCCCAAAAATAAATAAAATAACACCTTCTAGGATTTCAGTAAAATTTACTATGGAGTATTGTATTTCAAAAATACCATCTATTCAAGAATTAAGGATTAAGAAAATAGAATTTTCTCAATAAAGAGGAATAACTCTTACCTAATTACATTAATGTTTTTAAAACTTTTAAATCTATGGTATCCTATATAAAAAAATTATTTAAATGTCTTAAAAAATTATTGTTATTATAATGATTTAAAAACCACTATCCACATTTTTTCACTCATATTAGAAAATGAAAAAGGCACTTGGGTGTATGTGTGGGATACCACCTTTACAATGAGATGTTTTTCTTTATTTATCACCAATTCACATTTAGGGTTATAATTATGAACATAATGAATATATATGATATATATGAAGTTATTATGGTTCTTCAAATGTGACTTATTTTTACCATTCTATCATTCTATCCATAAAAAGTTGAAATATTAGTCATTTTTATGTAACTACTACCATCACCTAGAAGTGATATAATTAATTTCTCTTCACCAATTTAGATGAATAGTTATAAATTTTTATTTTATTATTACATTAGATAATCATGAGATATTAAATATAAGGAGATTATGAAACCCTCATCAAATTATAAGGACTTGGAATGCCGAACCAATTCAAGCATAATCAAAAAAGAGTTTATCATCTATAGAATTTATTTTAATAATGAATTGTTAATAAATAAGGGATAAGATAATTTAATTAAATCTTTTATGGAATTATATATATTATTAAGGTTTTTAACACATGTATAAAAATTTATAGATAATTTATATAGGGTTTCTATGCATATAAATAATGATGAGACTTGTGGAATAGAATTTCGGTTTAGATACCATATTAATTTTGATTGTTTATGAATGAATTTTAATTGAGGAAATTATATGATATTTTTTATAAATAATTTTTTAATACCCACTATTTATTCATTGGGTTTTCAAATAATATTCCAATTTTCATTTATGTGATACATAACATAACTAAGATATTGTTATTCTGAAAAAGATAAATTATTTCCACTATGGTTGGGATACATTTTCATCCCAGTATATTTTTCATTTAAATGTTTTGAAAAATTAATAAATTAATTTTTCCCATATTTGAATCTTTATCAAAAAGATACAATGATTTTTTTTAAAGTTGCACTTTTGAATTTTTACTAAAACTTTGAATGGAATGTCTGATTTAGAATGCAATAAAGGAACAAGAATTTCTTCATTAATGATAATAGAATTATATGAAACATCATTAAACAATATAAATGTCTAATTTAAAATAAATAATTTTTCACAATATTTTTAAAATCTTTTATTTTTTTGTTTTTATTTTGAAATAAAAGGTTAATATAGATTAATAAATATTCTAATTATCTATTAAAGGATGTTTCATATATGATAACATCTATTAAGAGTAATTATGATTTACTTGGGATTTAATCCAATAATAAAATCCATTTTCATCCTCTCAATGTTTAATGTTTTTGCTAATGTTATTATAATGAATCAAATTTATTTTCAATGTGTTATAATATGATGATTTGATGAAATGATTATGAAAATCATTCAATTTCTATGGCTTCAGTTATGACGAAATGTAGAATGTTTTATAATATTATTCCACACATATCTATAGGATTCAATATAAGATGGTTGGGCTCAGAATTATATATCCTTGTAATTAATTAGGTAATTCTATATATCATATAATATTGTTATTGGAGAATTTTTTTTCTCGATCCACTATAGGAATAGGTAGGGATTCCTTATGAATTATGGGAAAAAGGAGGTGATTTATGATTAATTATTATATGGGAAGAATGTTTTGATGTTTGATACACTATGAATTTATGGCCATGGTAGTTTATATAAATATATAAAATGGGTAATATTCAATGATGTTTCCACCATTTTTTACAGGTTTTTATGAATATGTTTTGAACTCATGTTTCCCGAGTGATTTGTGATGATTTATCACTTATATGATTCATGTATTTTAAATACCCAAGATTTGGGTCATGGTTCATGAAAATAGTCTATGATAAATTAGGTATGATCATTTTCTATTATGATTATAATCATATACCATTAATCTTATCTAATACTTTCATATGATCACCAATTGATATGTCCTTTTTTACCCTTACTAATCAACTGAGGTCACCCTTTAATACGTTTCCTTTCCCCATGTTAGGAATAATGGTTTTATGTATTGTCTATCAGGAAGGGTATAATGGGAGACAAACATCATGAGAGATGATGCAGAATATACTGAAATAATATTTTTATTCATCTAGTACCCAAATAAAATAAACATTCAAATTTTTATCATGGATAATATTTCATTTATTTAATACTCATCAAGAATGATTTAATATTTATGTATGGAAATATTGGTTCACCATAGATGGGATCAATGTGGTGTCTAGTCAATCATTTGAGATTAGAATTAGTGGAATTTGAAGAAAATTCCATGGATAATCCTATCTATATGATGTCATAAAAATGTTTTGTTACAATATATATTATGTGGTTTTTATGTAAATAATTCTATATAAAAATACTATTAGTGTATTTCATTTATGTAAAGATTTATATAATGGTAATAAACTTGAGAAAATTTGGCACAATATATATTAGCAATCGGTTTACTACACGGTGAATGTTACCTTACTACACACCAGGTTTGAAACTTCTAGTGAATATTTTAGGGCTATCTATGACTTAGCTAATGAAGAACTGTGAATTGTTTAAATATATGTTATTATTAGATAAAATAGTTTAAACTGAATGTGATCAATATTTAAAATATGATGTAATTAATAATATATCCTATTAATTATAATTTTATTATTATTTTGTTTCTCACTACAAATATTATTTATCATTGTATGATTTTTGGTTTTAGTCAATTCTTGGATTCTGGGTGAGACATGATAGTTCTGAATGTGATTGAAAATGAAATAATTGTACTCCTAAGAAACCATAATTATATTGGAGTTGGAATGAAATATATTATTTTTATTATTAATAAAAATTATAAACATATAAATAAATATATTATTTTAAAAATTAGATATAGTGAATAATGTACTATATAGTTTTTAATGAGGCAGCATAGGTCTATTTTTATTTGGTCATATGATCCACTAGTGGATGAGCGATGGATTGGAACCCCTAAAAATTGTTCTTTTTTAATAATTAGAATATGAATAAGTTTTCATTGACATTTATCATTTGTTATTAGAAGTAGATAAATGGTTGAATATTTATATGCATATGTGTAATGTGGATGCAATTGAATCCATTGAATAGTATGAGTATCATTGCCTATTTTTTTCATAAGTATTTCCCGCATTTTATATATTTAAAAATATAAAAGGAATTACTTGAGCATAATAATATATATGATGAATCCAATGGTACTTATGACTAAAAGATTACACCACGTGAAATTTATTCTTATAGTTTAATCATTATCTGTTAAAGAAGAAATGTAAAATTATATTATAGAAAAAAACACACTCTATGAAAGTATGTGTCTATAATATATTGAAATGGGTATGAAGAAATCATTCAATGTTCTCTAAAGGAATGAATGGATATTTAATATTTATACCATTACCATGTTATATATGTGAAAAGGATGCTTTAGACTCATCCATATAAGAATAAATAACATGGAGGAATGAAATTATATTCATCAATATGCATTAAAATGTGGGATGAAACATCATGTAAATTACATTAATGGAATACGAAGTTATTTTAATATTGGAAAGGTTAGTTATAGATAACATGAATATATAAAGGCAATTAATACATTGTTTAATTCAGTTTAAGAAAACAAGACCCTAACAACTGTACCACCCACATAATTCATGGAATATAATAAGTATGCCAACTATTTCATGAATAATAATATTAATTATGATGATAAATGTCGAAAAAATCATGAGGTAAATGGAAATGTAATTTATCATTTGATCATTAAAACAAATGTTCGATATGATAGTGGGATGGTAAAAGGAGGACATATTATCCTCTATAAAACAACTAAATTTTTATTTGATTATGGATATTCCTACTCATTCATATCTTTGTAATTTTTCAATTTTATCGAATTACAACCTCAGTGAAAAGGTTTTGATTTATAATTGAATACTCATATTAGTAAAACCGTCACATCAAAATACTATAATTATTCTTGTAATAATGATTTTTTTAATGTTCAACCTAAAATTCAAGTGATTCTCATTTTTTACAAATCAGGTGATTCTAGTAATATATTTCGATTATTTATATAGTTGACATATCAATTTCAATTAAAGGGAAGTCTAATTAAATATTCTGAGTAATCCTATGGTCATTTACAATTGTGAGGTTGAATAAATACATCCAATGGAAATTATTTGTATCTTTTGGGTCTCAATTCATATCCAAGAAGTGTATATTTCTAATATAGTTTGGGAGAATCTCAATATTTATGAAATATCTATAGTATTGGAGTTTTCTAATGTAATTCCAAAAGAGATTCTATGTCCTCTATAATGTGACATTTATTTTTCAATAGCACACATACCTATTCCTAAACTATTTCAAAGACTACTAATATAATTACACTAGTTGTGTTACAATAATTAAAGAATAATTAATATGAGATCAATAATTTTACATGAATTACATTTATTTTGGATACCATAAATTGAGAGTTAAAAATGAAGATATATACATGAAAAAATTCTATTTGAGGTATGAAAATTATCAATTTATGGTTAGGTCAGTTTGACATAAAAAAATTATTTCTGTCTATATAGATATAATGAATAGATCATTATTAGATTACCTTGGTCAGTTGTTGGTAGAATTTATAGTTGATAAAATTTTATATTGAAAGGGAAATTAATATTGTTAAGAAAATTTTATATTTCTAATGAAGACCCATTAGACGGAGTATTGGTATGAACAATATACCATGTCTAAAATTTGGCTCTAGAAAAAATAATTTTTTGGTTATATAATCTCAACCGATATAATACCATTAGACATTCAATGATGTATCTTATTGAAAAATTCCTTAGACCAACCAAGATAACCAAAATTAGTAGTTTTCTTCAGATAGCTGGACACAACCGATGTTTTATGATTTATTTCTCAAAAAACGTATAATCAACACACCACGTTGAATCATAATGGGGTTATCTTTTTATGGATAGATGGAGGTGATTATAATATCAATTAGTTGAAGAGAAGGTTGTTCAATTCCTATTTCCTTATAATACCCTATAGTTCAAAATATTTTCTAATCAATAGTGACTCATCAATGAATAGACTAGAATGTTTCTTCATGTATTATGATATGTTGATGATATTTTACGCACAAAAATTGGAAATATATTATTAAAATTACTCCGGTCATGATTTAGATATCAGAGTGGTAATTTTGACATTGAATATACATATAAGTTATCTTTGTGGTAAAATATATGATATATATATGGATCAGGGGTGTGTGAATTATATATTCAAAGATAAATATTTTAATTTGAATGATATAATTTGATTAGAAATTATTAAATATTTTGATTTCTTAATACATAACAACGTTGGAAAGCTGTAAAAGATGTATGATGCTCTGACTTAGAAGGACCATTCATGTTTTTCTATAATGAGGATTTATGATATCCAATACTTATGAATTTGTAGAAAATGTGACTTGAAATATTGAGTATGGGAGAAATATTTTATATTTATCATCTGATTGTTCAACCATATATCTATGTTAGTATTAAATAGTAACAAAATGATGGTCTGGAACAATGAAATAAGGATAGAATTATTCATGAGTTTAACAATTATTGTAATGTAATGAAAATTTTTCAAGAACCATGTATTGTTTTCTATCAATAGTTGAATTGATGGATGGGAAACTATATGAAGCTCGTAGTTCTTCATTCTCAATTCATATGGGGTTTTTCAAGATTTATAGTGAACCAATAGAATATTTATGGTGAGAAAATGTGAAAATGGATATTGAAAATTATGTGTCTTGATGCTTTCTATTCTACATAGTTAACTCTAAGAGACATAAGTCTATTAGTATGGTACAATAATTTTCCATAGAAAAATTTAAATATGAGAACGTTACCATTTCCTTTATCATCAAACACCAAAAATAATATATATGGAACAATGCAATTTGGGTTTTATTTTAACTCCTTAAAAATTCAAAGGACATCATTTCCATCATAGAAGATGTCTCTCTAGATTAGATTTAAAAGATATGTCTTAAGTGTATTTTAAGATGATATAGAGTACAACTCTAAATTGTATCTGATTAGGTTTTAAGGATTTCCTCAATTTTATGGAGAATTAGTCAGCATGATATGGATATAGAGGTATATTTTAGTTATATATATTATCCTGAGATTGGTGGTATGTTTCAAATGATCATTAAAAATCAAGATTATATGCTGAGATAATGTTCTATGTATTTTTATTATGGTTGGGTTTAATACCTTTCTATGGTCAAATGTTCCTTCAATAATTCCACTCACTCAAGAATTCATATGGATCCTTATAAAACCCTCTACGAAAGGATGTTGATAAATCCAACGTTCTTGGAAAATGTTGTAAAATGAAAGATATTTTTACATGATAATTCTGAGGATTTGAAAGAGAAACCTAGATCAATTCAGCATCACAAAAGGTCTTCCCAGAGTTCACACAAAATATATGTCAAAAATCATTGGTGATATCTACTATTTGATATTGTTGACATTGTATTAAAAAAACCTTTTTAAAAGATATTAATCTTTTTAAAGAAGGGATTAAAAACCCCTTGTTATATTAGTTACCTTGAGGTTCTTCATTACAATGGGATGATAGCATATTGTTTGTAACTTCCACCAAATCTCTATGAAACAAAAACACTCACGTGGTTAATGTTTTTTGGAATGTCCATAAATTAGAAGATGTTTCAATTGAACCTGAGGATATTATGAGAAAAAAAACTATATTCTATTTTTTATATCAAAGTGATGGAATTTAATTGGGGGTGATTATTAGGGGTATAATTTAATATCATATGAAATTAATATGTAGTTCTCTATAATTAGTTTTTATTTCATTGATACTTTTCTTTACATTCAATATTGATTTTGAAAAAATCAGACTGTATTATTTAAATATAATTATTTAATATGACTATTATAACATAGGTTTTATATCGGCGGGTATGTATAGAGAAAACTAAATTATAAAACAAATATTGTTTCCATATGTATAAAATAAATTAATTACTTTTTTATGTATATAAATGATCAAATTTTTTTGAAGGTCAATAAAAATTTGTTATGAAAATGATTTTTTCTATTCACAATGAATTTTTAAATAAATAAATTTGATTAATCCTTTTTTAGGAAGGATTTTAAATATATTAAAATATAATATAATCAATATTTTTTTAATATTTATGTAATGGTTTTCATTATGTAGAAAATAATAATAAATCCAACCTTATGTTCGAATATTAATTTTTCTAAAATTATTTTTTTGGGGTTTGCACAGTTACTGTAAAATTATTTCCTCACAACTCTAAAAATTTAATCATGAAAAATAGATCACTTTGTTTTAATTATAAAGTTACAATTTTTTAAATGTTTCCTGTCTATTTTTTTAATTACAAATTGTTTCCTTGAAAGTATTTTTCACCTTGGTTAGGGTAAAATTAGTAAAATAGGGGTAAAAATTTGGGATAGTGCCTTAAAAATTATATAAAACCTTATTTTATCTTCTAGGATTTTTTTATATTCACAATGGTCAAAAAATTATAAAATATGGAAATTTGGAGAAATTTTTATTTGATTTTGATCATTATATATTTCTATGAAGAGGATAAATATAAAATTTCACTCTCATGAATCTAATATCTAAATTAATTTTTTAGATGGATAAAGAGAGGATATATATAGGTCAAAATGTTAAGTTGGAATAATAATTATGTTATTCACATATTAATTTATTTTAATTTTTTAGTCATTGAACAAATTTCATATTCTCTTGGGCAACACAAACAATATATTTATTCAATTAATAGAAAAATTAATTGTATAATTTTTAAAATATTAAAAGTAATACAATTATTTTTGATTTATTTTATTTTATGAATAATTTACATATCCTGTTAGTTTTGTTTTAAAATGATAATTTTATAATTTCATTTTTATCCTGAAGGCATTAAAATAAAATTACTTAAATACTTTGAAAAAAATACATTAGTGACATTTTATAACAAACAACTAATTATTATATTATTTAAAATTCAGAAAAATAAATTATATAAACATGTTAATTTTATAATATTTAAAATATTAAACAAGTCAATTTATGGATAACAAGGATTTTAATTATGATCTTTTTACCCTAAAAGCGTAGAAACATTGATGTTGTGGTAAATTTAAAAAGCATTGACATGGGATAAAAAAGAGATATGCCTAAAAACACATGTACTAGTTTAAATATTATTTCATGTTATTATTAGGAATTATTATCATCATATATTAAAAATATATCATTTTAGTTCCACATGAACTAGAAAATTAATTTATATTAATTTTAAACAAAAAAAGAAAATCCATGGTACCCCTTATAATCATCTATGAAAGAGATCCAATTCCTCTATATTCCTCATACTATTTGAGCATTATATATTATCCAAGACATAACATAATTGATTACCACCATCCTTTCCATAATCCTATATATTAAATTATTTATAAAAGGTGATCCTCTTAGGGCATAATGTATATTCCAAAATAAGATTCTCAATGATGTTGTACACCTCCTAACTAAGTACATCCGATTATATTTCATCTTTTTCAACAAATAATTCTATATTATAGATTATAAAAAATGAATTTAATATTTTTAATACTTTAATATTATTATAATTATTGTAATCCATTTTCCACATTCTTTATATTATATGGTAAAAGAAAAAATTAAACATACGTACGTGTGGACTACCGCATCCACGAAGAAAATTGTTCCATCTTTCATCAAGATATAATATTTAATTTTAAAATATGCGAATTACATAATATATATGATGTAATTATGGTTTATAATTTTAATTGTCATTTACCTTTATTTCATTCCATCCATCGAAAAAATGAATCCTCATACATGTGTACAAACAAACTAACATCTCTATGAGATGATGTATTTAATTTTTTATCACTAAATTATATGAATAGTTATGAAAGTATATATAAATATTAAATTATTATTTTATTATTTTATTAATTTATGGAAATTATGGAACAATGATAAAAGTACAAGGACATGGGATTTCAAACCGATGCATTCATGTAAATTTAATCACTTATCACAAAAAAATTGTTATTTTAAAATAGTTTTTTTAATAAAAGGGTAAAATAATGACATGATTAAATAACATATGGTATTATATATATAATAAACGTTATAAAATACATTTATAATAAATATAAACATATTATATATTACATATTAATTCATACAATAAAATAAAATACTTGTTGTATAATATTTGTGTTTTATTCCATTTTTATTCACATTATTTACTCTTGAACATATGGTGTGGAAATATATTATCATTTTATGTATAAATAAATTTCCTTTTATTATCCTCTAGTTATTATTGAAAATATAATTAAATATTACCATTTTAAAGTATGTGGTACTTAATAAAATCTTCAATTTTTTTTGGAGAAATCTATACATTATTTTCACTTTGGTTGTGATTATTTTTCTTCCACGTCAATGATTTCATTATAATATATTAAATGAAAATTTTTAGATAATTATATATATATTAATATCTGTTTGATTCAATACCATTCTAGGGTAGAATTTTCATAAAATAAATGATTACATTGATGTATTCAGAAGAATCATAAAGAATCCATTTATTGTAAGATGTGGAGAACTATAATATTATGGGAAGAAGTTAGAAAAAAATGACATTGGGATATAAGATTACTAATTAGATTGTTGATAATTATGGATATATTTAATATAAATAAAGGTAATATTAATGTAGATAGAAATGTTATGCTGGAAATCATTGGTTAGATTTATAGTTCAAATATGTTGAAAAGGTTTTTTTTAAATATATCCATGGAAATATTTTTTAATATTTGGAAATTAGGGAACATTAGGACTATATATGTCAATAATTTAATGGTTATTGATCACATGAGGATATTGTATTATCAATTAAAAATTAAATCTAATCTATCTAAATTTCTTGACGTGTTCCATTTGTAAATCCAAAGAACGATAATAGTTTTTATTTCACATGTATTGAACATAATTTTATTATCACTGGAGAACTAAATTTCTTATGATGAACAACTAGTAAAGATATTTTATTATATAGGGAAACTTCTATGAAATAAGAACCCTCACTTGGACAATAATTTATGGTAAAATCCAAAATTAGTGGAAGTTACATGGGAATTTGATGATATGATTAGGAAGAAGGATCCACATTTTTCACATTATCATGAAGGAATTTTGGATTTTGAATTCATATAATAGAAGAATAATTTAGAAACTCAAAATATTAATATTTTGTTCTACAAAAATAAATTTAACATATTTGACTACTTTCATTACAAGATACACAAATTTTAAAGGAATCATGTCACACTATTGAAATATAATTATTTAATAAGACATTTATCAACTACCTATTAGATTGGTATGTGTGAATATTACTAAGTAAATTTTTTAAAAATAGGGGTTTATTATTTATTGGATAAATTCATTTGATTTCATATCGTTAGAAATGAAAATAAATGTCTTGAAGGAAAATAGAGATGTTTTTCTAAAAAGCATTTACTATGTGCACTACGTATTTTTAATAATATAAATTAAATTAATCTCTATTTATGAATAATTTTAATGAAACAAAAATATAATATATTCAATCAAATATATTTATTTACATCTATTTTTTATATGAATGGAAAAATAATAAATCTATTTTTATGTTCAAATACGTATTTATCTAATAGCGTGTTTGTTTCATTTTGCAAACTTATTGTAATATGAATTTATACAACTTCCAATAATTAAATATTAAAAAAGGATCTAACATTTTAAATATTGTGGTTAAAAATTTTCAAACTGTTCATTTTTTTGGTAATTATAAATTGTAACCTTGGTAAAAAAAATTTCCTAAATAAAGAAAAAATGAGTAATACCTGGTTAAATATAGATGATAAGGATTTATTATTATCTAAAACCATATTTTAATATATTTTATGATTATTTTCCATCTACTCTCATACACTTGTAGAAAATATTATCACTTATTGCCCTATTTATTTGAATGAATACATATTAATATTTTAAAAAAAAACATATATTTCAAAATTCCATCTTCATGAAATTTATATCTTTATATCATTGTCACAAGTATAAATAAATTTTAGATTTGGTTGTAAATTTTTTTTAATGATGTATTGTGTTTTTATCATTATATTTTATTTTGATTTTACCTTAACATCTTCTGTATTGTCGAAACTATAATTCCTCAATTTATAAGAAAATGAAATATATGAATTTAAAAATATGAAAAGTAATAAAAATTTGGGGAAATATTATGTTAAAATATTGTTTCTAGATAATTATATAATTATATTCATGTTTAAGAAGTGTATATTCTTATTCAATTTCTATATCGATGAAATTATATTCAAATTAAATGAATATTTCCCATTATTCTAATAATGATATTTTATGATGAAAAATTATTTTATTAAATTATTTTCAATTCATAAAAATACAATATTTGGACAATTAAATGTATCATTATCGAACATATCACCCATAGGAAATTTGTGGGTCAAGTTTCAATTTATGGTATAATTCATGATTTTATAATTGTAGAACACTTTGATATTGTTGTAGTTTCCAAAACTTTTAATAGGGTGTTATAATAAATAGATAGAAGTAAATAATTTCCAAGAATATTCTAATTTTTATTGTATGAGAGATTTTAGACTCATCCATTTATTATCTTAGAAATATATTAATTTGAGACACTTTAATGTGAACATTAAATTTTATTAATTTATTACATCAAGTAATTCAAATAGTTCTCTTCTCTTCACTTATAAAAGGGAAATTCTTCTCATATTTTCCTCAATTATTTTGAGCCTTACTAACCATATAATCCCAACCATAATCCATTCATATATTTTTTAACCACATTCTAGATCTTCTGGTATTTAAAAACTAAAATCCTTTAAACTATTAAGGTGTAATCCATAAGTGGGTTGTCAATGAAGATGTATAACACTTAATCGAGCACTTAAAATTATATTTCTTCTTTTACCACATATAAATCTATGGTACACATTATAAAATAATAAATTTAGTAACTAAACCATATTTAATTTTTTTTTTCTTTATGTAAATAATATTTGATCTTAATCAAATAATTTTGAAAAATAAAACATCACAAATGTGATCGTGGGGACCACCACCTCAAAGAAGCAACAAGTTAAATTTTTCATAAAAAAATCATATTTATGAAAATAATGATGGAATTTTTGAATATTTATGATATATGTTATATTATTAAGGGTTTTTAAATATCAACAATTATTTAAATTTCTTTCATTCATCCATTGATAAACAGAAACATCACTTGTGCATTTGTATGAACTACCATCTCCATGAAGTGATACAATTTATTTTTCATCACTTCTTAATATGTGTATTTATAAAATTATTTATGATTATTCAATAATATAATATTGAAACTACATATATTATTTAGTTTATGTTACCATTCATAGAGTATAAGGACTAAGACCACTGAAATGAAACATGCAATAATAATGTAGCAGTTAATATTGAATTTAATAAATAATTATTAATAGTTTGTTAATAAGATTTTATCAGAAGAAAATATTTGGTATAATATATATTATTAATTTTATTGAATTAATTTATAATATATTTATATTTATTGTAAATAAGTTTCAAATTTTTTAAATTAATTTGGGCCCATGAGGTTTGGTATTTTCATTTCTATCGCATTTTAATTAGGATTTTTTACTATTGAATTTATATAGAATATATTATATGATCCGTATTTGATAAATACCAATAATTCTATTATAAAATGGATATTCATGATATTTCTATGTAATAGTAAAATAATTATGTATTTGGTACTTTATATAATTAGGAAATAGTTTTTGATAACAATATACATCAGTTCCTCTTGGGTTAAGAATATTTTTTGTAATATCTAGATTTTATTTTAATTTTTTGAACATTGTAATAATATTATACTATAATGGTTTAAAATTAATTTTTTACCTTATTTAATAATTGAAAAAATTCAACGGAATCCAATTTCCATTATTTGAATGATGTATTTTTTAATTTTTACCAAATTAGTGAATAGGTCAATTGTTTGAACAAAAATTGAATTAACATAATTTTCTAGCTTTATAAATACTAAATAAATTGAATCATCATATACATTTTTCCATGGTTGTTTCCACAGTGAATTTTTTCAATATTATTTTTGAAAATTTTAGATTCTAATGATGTGATTTCTATGTGAAAATTGTATTTTCTTAAAAAATAATTCCTGTTACATTTTAAATTAATTTTAATATGTGATAACATACTTATATATTATATATGCATTACAATGGATATGATCCCATGATATAATTCTTATTATTTCTCTAGATTATTTATGATTATGATAAATATATTTTTATGAAAACCATTTATTTTACAAGCCATATGCTTGGATGAAATGGGGAAATTTTTAAAAAACTTCTCTCTTTCACATGGATTTCATTATAATGATAAAAATATTTTGTTATGCTCATATAGAACACATATGTACTGTTTGAATTATGTGGTGTGTACTCCTATAATAATATATCCATCGAATGAATTGGGTAATGGTTTATATCTTATGATATAAGTGTGGGATTCAGGTTGATTTCATTAATACACTATTGAAAACATATAGGGATTCATGATTCATTTGGGAAATTAGTGTTGATTGAAAACCCTTATGATATGGGAAACAAGTGTATGCATGGTCAACTATAATTCAATGGTCTCAGTAGTTTACCTTGATATATTAAATGGATTTTATTACTATTATGGTTCCAAAATTTTAAGTAATTTTTTATTATTACTATTTAAACTCATTGTTCATGATTGATTATTGATGATTTATCACACTTATGATTTATGTCGGTAAAATGATAATGATTTATGTCACGATTCATGATTATGAATCAATATGAAATGGGTAATATATTTTAATGTTATAATCATTATATATTACCATTGATCATATTTTTATATAATAATCAATTGTTATCACTATTATTTATCCTCATATATAATATGATATCATGATTTATTATGTTTACTTTACCTAGGTTATGAATAATATTTTAGAGGAGTTTATGTCATGAATTTTACAAAGTGAGAATCACATTATGAGAAATGATGAATAATAATCATTAATAATTTTTTTTGTATTCAGACTACAAATACAGTAATCCTTCTATGTTTCAGAATGGTTTGAAATGACATGTATTGAAAAGTCATCTAAAATGATTTAATATTTATGTATAGAAATTTTGGGTCACATAAAATACATTCTATAAGTACATGTTTCAACAAATTACCTTCTACAATATGAACAAATATCTATATAATAAAGTTAATTTTCACTTTTTATCCTATATTAACATTTATTATGTCAATATAAAACATGAAATAAGTTATCTTTGATCTCTACCATATTTTCACATCATTTTATTTTCAATTTGACTCACCAAAAATACATTATTTCTATAAATCCCCTAATTTCCATCCTTATAAATTTGAGAGAAATTCATCAAGATGTGTTTCATCCTATATGCATTAAGTGTTTTGTATGATTTTATTTTTTTCTACCTTTACCGAAAAACCAACCTATTTTATCTTGAGTGACCCACTATTAAAAATTTTCATATAACTTAATTTATAGTATTCAACACCATTCGATAGCTTCCTGTCTCCTATCATATGTGATGTGAAACCCCTATCCAATATCAATTCATACCCTTTAATTGATTCTTTATGATAAAATTATATAATAAGAGTTTTTTTATTATAATTATGTAGTCCAAACTAAGACATCATTCCAATTTACTATAATATCATAATGAGAGATCTGATAATAAGGTGACCAACTAATCACATCATTCACTTAATTTCTCATATGGTTGGACTTTTTTCAACCTTCAATTTATATTATTTAGATTTATTCTAGATGTGTTTTTTTGAGTTGGATGAAACCCTCTAATGTATTAACTCTCAATAATTCAGGATTTTATGTGATATTAATTATTAATAAAAAAATACCATTGTCATATTCCCTAATTAAATATAGTACTAGTAGTATCTATAAATTTAATATTTACCTTCAAAACCAATATTTTAGAAAAAATGATACTCATCCTTTAATCGTTCTTTAGATAAAAAATATTTATTAGTTTTTAAAATATAGAATTTTTAAGAACACCTGACATCATTCCCATCCCAAAAAAATATATTTCAATATTTTTTGAGTAACTTGTTGATGATATTTTTCAATCATTTTCTAAATTTCTTGAATATATATTTTTTTGATTCGCGTCTACTTTTTCTAAAAATTTGGGTTTTTACCTACTTAAATATCAGAATACAATTATATACTTTTTTAAAATTAACATCACCTTAGAAAGTTTTTCTTATGTTTTCACAATTCATTATTCATGGGAAATTTCCCATTCTGTTGAATGTTTTTTTCATATGTGTTTTTATATTTTCCGTACTTTGTCATCAATATCATATTTTATTGAATAATGGTAAATATCTCTCTAAAATAATTTATCTTATTCATTTATCTTGATATTCAATTTATTATAACAATTTAAAATATTTATGTTTCATTGTTCATCATTAAAATTGTAGATTATTCTTATCATGGGATTATTTATAATTTTAGTATATTGATAATTTTTTTTGAAAATAATGTTATATATTTCATGAATTTTAATTTATTAGATACATTTTTTCAATTATTTATACAATATCAACACAATTTGATTTTTCTCAACAACACATCCATTATTTTTAATTAAATATCTATTTAACTATACATCATTAATTGTAATTAACTAGTATGGGCCTTCCCCAGAACAGATGTCGAGACTAACCCAACACTGGCCTGAGGTGTGTTCTCGATCCCCATGGCCTATATTTTAGTGCTTAGGAATCATATGAACTCCCTATTGAATAACTTATAGCAATAATAAAAGAAAAATATAGAAGTAGGGAAATAATAAAAATGGGAATAATCCTTCCACACATCTCACGTACACACTTGAGAAAAAATATGATATCAACCTAATATTAAACCAAAGAATGAAATCAAACAACAATGAGAACCAAAAACCTTTATCACACTCGATAAAAAATCCTTCTATATTGAAAATAAAAACCACTTCTAATGGATCTACTTTTCCAACCAGAAACTATAGTTCTCCTCTATCCCTATAAAATTGTAAAATCATACTTGGAAAAAGTAAATCATACAGTGGAAATCATTCCTAAAATTATATGAAATGTAAATGTATGTCCTAACAAAAATTTTAATAAGAAAACTATAAAATTGTGTTAAAATAATGACAAACCTCATGTAATAAATTCTCAATGACTTGTCCTAGGAAGAACTCAATACATGATAAAGATATAATAATAAATGTATGATCACATAAGAACTTAGTAGGCCACCACTACACACTAAATATTTTTAGTAACATTAATATAACATAATAATCAAGAAATTTTGAAATTCAATGTAAAAATATAAATTTTCATTAATTTTTTATAAAGAAGCTAAAATACATAAATGTTCATTCAACTCTTATCAATGATTTCTATTTACAGGAAAAAATTGAATGAAAATTATTTTCTTTGGCCTAAATTTTTATTCTTAAATACCATTTTACCATCCCACTTTAAAACCCCGTCAAAAAATATCTATTATAAATTCACATTTCCAAAACAAAAATAGTATTCAATTTATCAAATGGTCTTCCAAAAGATGTGGTAAAACATTAAATTTATAAAAAAAATAGGCATAATGGCAATGAAACCCATATTACCCCATTTATAGAAAGAGAAAAATTTTTAAATCAATTATTAAAAATTTATTGAAAACTATTTAAATTCCAGCTTTCATTTTATTTCTAAGTAAAACCTTTCACATCCACTTCTCAGAAATGTTGAAAAATAAATCACCCATACAAGGAACAAGGAGCATAATAAGTAACCACTATGATCAAGTAATATAATAAGAAGAATAAATAAAACATGAATATGATCAAAAATATAATCTAAGAAATAGAAAAACCAGTTGAAGAGAAATTTAAATCACCTAAATGATTAAAAATGGATCATAGTCTAATAGGATCTACCCTAGGTCCTAACCTGATACAATACTATAATTATTATAAAATTCTAACCTTTTATATTATGTTTCATCCTATAACTACCAGCTTATTATCCTTCACCTAGCCTAATCTACGTAGAACACCCCATCAAGACATGTCCCTAACTAGAGGAGATAATATTAGTGTCTGTCTCTCTATTGAGGCATAAGTATAGACTCTCAATTAGCTACCCGAGTTTCTCTGACCAATAGAAATACTATTTACAAGAATAAATCTTTATTTTATTTTAGGATATTTAAAAAAAACACATCACCACATACCCTCACAAAGTCATCACCAAAATCAAAAAACATAAATTTATTATAAAATTCATTCGGGATAAAGTTTCATTCATGGGATCACTAGAAATAATAGGACCACAAAAATCACAATGAATCAAGAGGGTTTCACCAAAATTATGGAAATATATTCTCCACAAAATTCAAAATTGTTGATCACATTAAATCATATGTGGAATGACAAAACATTTCATAAAAAGTATCTTGATACATAAATGGGGACACAATATCCCCTACATAAAATAACTATTTAAAACATTAAAATCAAAATTGTGTTTCAAATTATATTCCCCACTGGATATCTCACATATATAGAATCACATAACCCATTTTTAAACACATAAAATTATTCTATACACCAAAACATGTTTCTTAATCCAATTAAATAACATATATTTTTTTTCAAAAACTATCCTATAGTGGCCAACTCTTTTAAATACAGATATGTTCAATTGAAATCCAATAAGGAATTTTATCAAATACATGGCATGAATTAACATCCCATTCTAATATATATAATTTTTTATATTATTTTATTATCATTAGTTATATATTTATGAATAAATGGAAAATAAATTACATAAAAAAAAATTATTAAAGCCATCTAATAGAATGTTGAAACAAAGAAACACCAACCTTTTAAAAATGAAAATTATGCTAAAAATAAATTACTATAAGGATTATTATTCTAAAATACATCTCCTTCTCGAGTTGACCCTCAAATAGTTAACATGAAATCCCAAAAACACTATGACCCCAAAAAATGAGACAAAATTTAATGTCCTTGTACTCCTCAGGTTCAAAAATATTATGGTGTAACAAGAAGAGTAAAATGATAGGAAGAGAACAAAACTTAGGATGAGAAACCCTTACCATGATAAATAGAAAAAAAAATAATGGAAATTATGGATTTAATAGAGGGGAAGTCATTGCATGACACCATCCATAAGATTGTGGCAATGTCATGATAGAGGGATGAGGAGTAGGGGGCCACACACGATGTCCATTGTGGCTATGAGGGTCGTGAATCATTAATATGATATGAGGTGTGGGAGGCACATGCAAGGGGCTTATACCTTTGTGGTATCGTGCAAGGAGGATGATGGTCTTGGAGGTCTCGTGTGTTTGATAATGGGAGAGGGAGGTAAGGTTCATTATTATAAGGGTTGATATTAAAATGGAATTAAAAATATAAATAAATTAAAATAAAACATCAAACATTTATAAACCCAGGTAAACCGTACTATTAGACTGTATAGAGCAACCTAAATATACATTGGCCATCCACAAAGAACTACATATCCAAAAACCCACTGGCATGGATTCCCCTTTGTGTCGCATGTATGGACTAGCCATTCTCCAAACATGAATGTTTTCATTGTCCAATTGAAAAACAAATTTTAATTCTTGTCACATGTTTTACATAAATATGAATATTCCATGTATTGCACTATAGACTCACCATAATACCACCATGGTTACCCACTACCTTGAAAATACATTGTTCAACAAAAAATAATTTCAAAAATATTAAAATCCATCATGAAACTTTTGAAAAATAAAATATCCAAACATTTATTAATTAAATTTTCTAACTAATTTCATAGTGACATGGTGGTTATAAAAAACTCCCAACATAATACATTATTACCAAATATCATAGGTCAATTTATCTGTAAAAATGGAATTATTTATTTGTAAATTCATAAAAAATGAACATTTTAAAAAAACCGAGTCTCCTTAATGAAACATAAAAAACAACCACTCAACAAAACTTAAGGATGAAATATACTGAAATAGAGACCTAACATCCATCTCCCCACAATTTGCAAAAAGATAAAATGGTTGTTCAATAAGAAAACTATTACACCAAAACAACTGAACATCACTAAGAAAAAAATCTCCCAATATATCAAATGGGAATTTAAAAATCTCCACAACCATATTCAATAAAAAAATGAGGTCAAATACAAAAAAAATTCTTATAGAATCAAACAATAATATCCCAAAACATAGAATACTCAAAAGGAAATCACAATGTAAATCATGTTATTCTAATAAATGACATGGCTTCAACCTATTATCCGCAACTAGAATTTAAGGGTCTTTATATCCAACTCTTCAAATACCACCATAATGAAACTATGAATTATTAAACAACCTGAAAAAATCCCAAACACATCCAAAAACATAGATACACCCCATGTATATGATTCTAACCCCTTATTCATATATACATCAAAAGAAAGAGGTACACATATCATATGTCCAATACCAAGGAATTGAAAAAAAAACATTAACAATTAGGAAAACAAAATATCAAAAAAGGAATACCACTCATAACGAGCATACAAATAAAAAATCATTAAAAAATTTACATGGAATCATGGAGAAATATTTTCCATATTTTCAAAGAGAATAAATACCCAAATGTGTTTTCATTCAAAATAAATACAGTGAATCATCTAATGGACACTTCAAATAATGCTCATTTATCCATTAAACCACCAACATCCCTAGGGATAACCAAGTAAATATCCCAAAACAATACTCATATATGTGTGTCCAAAAGAATATATCCATAGTGATAATACAATCAAACCCAAATTCAAAGGTCTAAACCTATTGATCCAGCAATTTCCAATGAGCCACTACAAAAACATTTCCATAGATAAAAACATGTCATGACATTCTGAAAATGGAAATCACACATGTTTCCCCGCTCAGAGCATGTACATTTCTAATAAATAAAGGACCCCTAAAACATGGAATCCAATTTTATACTAGACACATTCATATGGAATGCTCCCACATTAAACAATCTAGGAAATAAATCTTTCTACTTTTAAGGAACAAAAATTTCACTTAACCATCCCAAAATAAATAAATGAGAAACCATCCCAATATTACTAAATCATGAAATTTTTTACCAAAATTATATTTTGGAAATTAATACACAATTAAAATTGAGTTTCATTCATTAAAACCCAAATGAAAACAATGTTAATAATTAAAACGCCAACTCCAAACCAGACTTGATGAATTTTAAAAAATTTAATAAAACGAATTTCAAAACTAAAAATATTGTTTTAATACCAACACACCATTCCATGATTCAATATAATTCCAAAACATTTATTTTTTTAAAGTATCTAAATAAAATTTATTTTAAAGAAAAAAGGACAATAATTCAATCATTCCATAAAACACAATTTAGAAAATGAAAATTTCCATTAAAATTTGAGTCCCATTAAAAAAGAATTTTCTCATGATTATAAAAATAAACCATGTAAAATATTTTCCAAATTTCAATTAACATTAACTATTTAAAAACCATTTACAAATCCTACCAAATTTTACAAACAATCCAAATAGAGTTACTTTAATAATGAAAAGCAGTAAATTGGGAAATATATTTCATCCATATTAAATAAATTTCACGTCACATGGAAAAGAAGAAAATGGCATATGTGATCCATAACCAAAATTTCTTCCAAATATCTCAACATAGAACAATACTGACCATTTCTATTATTCCACTCTTATCCCATAATAAGAATTTCAACGGAAATTGATTCTATATAACAAAACACATTGGATGTGAAACTATTTCCTATTTGAAAATTTTGTTAATTTACATATTCCAATCATGAATTTGTTCATAACATTTGTCTTGAATCAAGCTTTCGTTTATCACATGGTTTGAAAGGCCCTATGAACAATCCTATCATACAGAATTTATTCTACATAAAAATCCAAAAACATAACATATATCCCACATGGAATCTAAATAATATGATATATGGATTGAAAAATCCAAAATAGAATATCAAATAAAACAATAATATCTTGATTCAAACCATATTTCATACTGAAAATGTCTATTAGGGAATGAACGGTATATATTGACATTCCCTTCACCTAAATCTTTATTTCCAATGAAAAATTTTATCATGGTCTTACCATGTCCCCCCCAAATGAATTATTTTTGTTCTAATGGATTTGGTTTCTATGTAAAAGAAGTACCAAATGATCTGATTCCATTTGTAATGAACTACTATGGCATCCCTCCGAAAGATGACTGAACTGGCCCCCTAAAGACCCAAAGGGAATTATATATCCACAATGGATGGAAACTACTTACTCAAAATCATACAAACACAATCTAGGCCAGTTTATCAAAATAATCAGATTGAAATATTATTTGATAAAATAACAAGAAACTAGTATGACTTAGCCATACATTATATCTATATTCCCGAGAAACATAAAATAATAATATCCTTATATAAAAACTTATAATGTAGTGAAATATCAACATGGGACAAAAACATCCCCATCCACCAAACACCCTCTCCTATAAGGAAAATACAACAATCTCTAAGTTATATTATTCTTCATCCTATTTTTAACTTCTATCCATTTAGATTATGAAATGAATACATATCCAAGGAAAATATTATTTATAGAAACCGTACAGACATTCAATGAAAAGTAAAGGCACGTCATACCAAATTAAGAAATAGGAACACTATCTGATATATATAAAATAACAAATAACCTCCAAAAATAAATTCACAAAGAGTAGTAAAAATATGAACTAGGAACCTAAAACTTGGAAAATAATACATGCATAAGAACATGACCACTTATTATAATATCACTACCAGCTGAAACATTGTTGATTTTTTCGTAATACATATTTAACATATTTAATTCAAATATAATATTAAAATAAATATTTTATAAAATAATTTCCAAGGAGAAAATATACATCAAATTTCTAAAAAAACATCTTCAAATAATTATTCATATAAAATAAATCACCTACAAATCAGTTTTACGAAGAATAAAACACTTCGTAAAATACTGTATTAATGAAAAAATTTAAATTCCATTTCACTATTACCTATATTAAACAAAAACACTTACAAAACTCAAAAAGGGTTAGATTTCTCACACTATTTTTGAGAACATGTTTAAAAATGAACCATGTTAAAAAACTAAGATTAATGTCCTAATAACCCATATTAACACTTTTCTCACATGATTTTGTTGAATTCATTTCTAAAAATAGATTAAAAAAATTAAATTCATGAGTTAAATTTCCTTCTATGAAATATTTTCAAAAAAGTATTATAAAAATTTTGATTAGTAAATAACATAATTAAGGAATATACCACAAAATAATAAAACACCTTTCTAAATTCATTAAATATGATGAAACAAATGAAAATTACAAAGGTTCCATGTAGAAATTTAAGAAATAGGAGATACAATCAAATCATATGATAAACCCTCTAAATGTACCGAAATGGATCCTACTTTGATGGCATCTACCCTAGGTTGTAATGTGAGGTCTTCCTATACTTATTTCAATGGACAAACCATCATGTGAATGTTTCTTCCAATAACAACCACTCAAGTTTCATACACCCAACCCAATCTAGATGAAACACCCCATCTATCCCTTTAACGAACTAGTATGGAATCATTTCATGCGTGTCTCCCTAGTAAATCATATGTATATGATCTTACATATCTAGCTTGGTTCCCAAGAACTATCCGAATATAGGTGATAACAAACACACATTCATTCCCAAAAGGTTAAATTATTTTAAAAAAACATACACAAAATCTCATAAACATAAAAAATTAGACCCAATATAAAAAAATTAGAATTTATCAACAATTGAATATAAAAACCCCACATAGAATGATCGTACATCATAGGAAAAAAATCAAAAGGGGATGCAAAGTATTTCACATCATTTATGAAAACCCATTTATATAAAATAAAAAATGGTCCATCACATTAAAACATCATCAAATGACAAGTAATTTAATCAATATTATTTTGAAATTCCAATGGTAAAATTATCTTCAAAATTATTTTAACCACCTTTGAAAATAATAAAATACATAATGAGTTTCAAACTGAATTTCTCTTGGGTTAAATCACCCCTTTATAAACACAAAACTCATGTTTTAAAATTTATAATATTTCAAAACACCGAATTGTTGGTTGGAAATTGAAAATAATTAATGAATATTTTTAAAAATAATATTTGTGTAATACACAGCTTTGAAAATCAAAAACATCCATTTAAAAAAATTATCATCCATTTTACCCAACACATGTTATTGGTTCACATGTCATGCCATGTTTAAACAAATTATTTTTATATGTTGTTAGACACTCAATGGTTATATATATAATACATGGAAATGAAATAACATTCAAATAACAAGAACAAAACATCATGAAATCTAAAGATACAATAATGAAACACCTAGCTTAAAACAATAGAAATCAAGAAGGAAAAATTTACGGTGGGCCAAAAAATATAAAATTCTTCACCATTGTTGAAAATAAGTCATACATCCAACATGACCTCTAATTAAAATTTCCGAACATAAAAATAATGAATAAATATGACATCCCATAACACTATGGTTTCATCCAAAATAGATAGCAGAAAAGAGAGTAATGTTACAACGTAATAGAATACCATAGAGGAGTAGAAACACATACCTTGTAAAATCACTCTAGAAATAGTAGGAAATAGATGCTAGAAGAGAGAGGAAAGACACATTTTTGTATCTGATTTGGGTTCCTAGACTCTCCATTATAGTGGGAGAGATAGGAGGAGGCCTCATGTAACGGCCCTTATGGATGCATAGTTTTAGAAATGTGTGGGAGAGTGGATGAGAGGGAGGTGTGTGTAAGGGGAATCTCCTATAGTGGAATCACATAATGAAGAGGGATGTCTGGGGTGTTTCATACGGTGGATGATATCTAATGTAATGTTAAGGTGATTATTTTAATGGATTAAAATTGAAATGAAATTAAAAAAATATATAAAATGGGAAAAAAAATTATTAACCTAGATAAACTGGATGGTTAGGATACTCGGTTTTCATAACTGGTTTCCACCCTTAGTAAAGAAAAATTATATCAAGAACCCAACTTTATGGTTTCTCCTAGGCGCTACTCGGTTATACTAAAAGTTTTCTAACTATTCTAATTGGAACTATTCAATTTTAAAGATGATCTACCCACTACCTTCATAGTTTACCTAATCAAACACTTATTATGTGCCACACTAAAGAATCACTAGAATCCACACATAGTTTTACACTTGGTAAATCCTTACCATGAACAACATTTTTACAATATGTAAACATTTAAGAAATATAAAATAAAATCTCTGGATTTTTAAAAATTAAACGTACTAAAGTTTACAAATTTATCTCATTAATTAATGTCACAGTGAAAAAAAGGATGTCAAATTAAATTTATACATAGAAACATTTTACAAACATATTCATTGGTATGAACATCTAATAAAACATATATATTTTCACCTTCACCATTTATAGATAAAAAAATCAACTTTTTCCTTGTGGAATTAATACCCTTTGTATTAGCAATTTTTTAACCTGAATTCATTCTTCATTGAGTGTCTTTTCCATTTTTCATTTTCTTTATCAATGTCATTATCTTATATGAGTTTCTTATTTTATGATGAAAAATTTATAGTTACCCAAAATGTGAATCATTTTTTGTTGTAGCTTCCCCAGTTAACTTTTTGTTGAATATTATAATATTTTCTAGAGATGATATATATTTGTACACTATTATTACCCACATCTTCATCCAAATTTGAAATTTAGATTTAACATAAACAATTTTTTTTTTTATGATATTAATTATTAAATTTAAATTACATTTTAAAACATTAAAAATTTAATTAATGAATCATTCATACAAATTTCATAAAATACTAATATATTATGTAATCCATCATGAGATATATCGCATGTATCCTTTCCTTCTAAAGAAGAGACTTTCATATTAAACATATCTGGTAAGATACATTAAATCATTCCAATAATATCAAAATATTCACACATCTCACAATAAATATAGAATGAACTAACAACTTCATTTACCCTTTGGAAGAAAATATCAATAATCTTAGAATCGTGATCCCATAGATCTGAATTGTTTTGTCTCCAAAAATAATTGTCTATGTATATCACATTAGAACTTCCTTTTTAGAGATTTAGATGTTTATTGAAAAAAGTATTTTCATTTTTGGGTAGAGTAACTTTTATATATTCACCCTATGAATTTGAATATAAAATAGTTTTATTTGAATGAATTTTTTCACTAATTAAGTTTATCTACAATTACTATGGAAACATCTTTAGCATGGTTAAAACATATCAATTTTTACAAATAAAATATCATAACTGATAAAAAATAGATACATAAAATATCAAATCATTCTAAATATTATAACCCTCCACATAAAATATGTTCTTACACTTAATATTGACTGAATTTAAATAATCTATTGAATATAATAAAAATCATAAACTTCTTAATTCTTATTGAAATGCTCCTAAAACCAATCATTCCAAAAAAAAATCCCAAAAAGAGGAAACCATATATTTTATTACAATTGATTATTTAATAAAATAGTGAAATCATTAAGAGGGTGGTAAAATCATTTAATTATAAATTTCATGTTTTTACCTTAAAACAACTATTTATTAATATTATTTCATAAAAATGATTTTATGGACTACCACACAAATGAAAATATATACAATTCACAGAAAAATTATAATATTTTATAAATTGTGTGATTATGTATACATTCTAATGATGTAATGAAAAAATTTATTAGATTATCCAATTTTCAAATACTATGATATACTAAACTAATAAAAAAACATAGGACTTACATTAAAACTATCCCAAATATTTATGTGCATCTAGTAAAATGAGTGCATCATGTGGTGGACATAATAATAATGAATGGGATTAAAAATTTAGAGTATTCCAAAAAATAAATCCATTCAAGTGGTTAGAGTTATCGAATCTTATTTCATATATAATATGATGCAGAATAAATTCCTCACTTCAATTTCAATTCCTGAAACAACTTCACCGATTGTAATAATCTCCATCAAGAAGAAGATTGACTATGAGTTTGTCAAACTCATAAAAATTAAAAATTATAAAAAACTACTTCAAACATGTATAGTGGCCAGTAGGGGGTCAATTACAAATGGAATGACTTATTTTTGTGTGTGAATTGAAAATGATAAGGGAAAAAATAGACGAAACAAAAACAAGCTGGTGAATACATAATAGATAGAAATGTAAGTAGTGAATGAAAAAAAACATGGCGAGAGAGATTTAGTGGAAATTTTTTGGGTGCACATACTATTTGAAACTACAGAAGAGATTTAATACTATAATATATGAATTAAAAAATAGTCTAGTTCTTGAGAAATAGTGTAGATTCACTTATATGCATGTTTAGTGACCCTCCACAGTTCGATTAACCTTGTTGAGCCTTGACCCTTCTCTCTTGACCATTGAATTAACTTGTTCACTATGGAGAATAGATGCATTGACCTATTAAAATTTGTATTAAATTGCTCAATGATCTATGGTGTAATGATTCAATACCATTATATATTATTTGTTGTGTAGTGAAAATTGATAAAAATTAATGAATTGAATTGAAAACCATTCATAATTTTGAGTGAATAATTATACCAACTAATACGAATGGATAAAATGATGATTAGTTCTTCCCTGACTGATTCACCTAATCAAATTAACTACACATGAAAATAATCAAAAATATAATTAAATTAAATGATGAAATATCTTTTATTATAGTCTTGTTTCCTGTGGATTCAACTCTATATCATTCACCCTACATAGTTTCCTCCTCTATGTTCTATATGCTCATGTGTGAATGTTCATTGTTATCAAGGGGGATGGTTTTGGAATCGGTCAGATAGTTATTCAATCGGTTGCAAAAATTAATTTATGATTTCTTATAATTTTTTTTAAAATCCATGCACCACATGAACATATTCATATTCACTTCTAGGTCAATAATTTATATCATGCACATTTCATATATTTCATTGTACATCCTCCTCCTATAGTAATCATAAAACAATATCTCTCAACCAATTTCACTTCATGTGACCATCTCCATGAAATTTGGGTCACTGAATGAATTGTTAAATAAAAAAAATTAGCGATTAGAATCTCAAATTTGGGTCCTTGAAATCGAGCCACCACTTCCAAAATCCAATTTTTTTTTGGATTTTAAAAATTTAAATTTAAAATTATAATTTTTGAGTTGTTATTTATACACATAAATAATTATAAAAAATAATTTTTTAATATACATATTCATATAATTATTATAATTTCATGTTTTATTAAAAATAAATATTAATAAATAAATAAATACATATTGTTAAAAATATGTCAACATTATTAATTATGTGTTTTTATATATTATTATTGTTATAATAATTATATATAAATATTTAATATTATCACTATAGTAATATATAATAATTTTATAATAATAATTGTTACATTTATTATTAAATATTACGATTATGATTATATATTTTTATAGTACAAAAATATAAGAAATAAGGGGGGCGATTTCATTATAGAAGACGGGGGATCATAGGCTTCAGGATGCAGTAATAGGATATTATGGTAGGAGGAAAAGAATGGGGGTGGGGAAGATCGACATCAAGAGGTATTGATTTATAATTTTTTCTCATTAGTTCAGCAACCTTTAATAGTGATAGATCTGAGATTGAGGGATTCATCTTGGTCATCTATAATTAGCAGTGTGATGGGGAATTTGGATTGGAGTTTCAGAAATGGTTATCTACTTCTTAAAATGAAAGTGACTGTGTTTTTATTTTATTTCGTTTGCGGATTCGGCTTAGGACTGGATCCTTGAGTCGTAGTTCTTAGGCATTCAATGATGAATGGAATCAGTTCATTCATATTTGTAAAAATACATTGGTTTTTGGGTTTTATTCGATGATAATACGATTTTCAGTTTTCTAGTTTTTGGTGTCGGGTATTGTTTGTATATATACAAATGAGGATTTGACCACTGGCTCAGAGAATGGTGGATGAGGTTCAACAACTATGGAGTTTTTCTCTATCATTGATTTTTTCATCCATTGATTTTTGTATGGATCTAGTGGTAGCATGATGATTCCATTTGATTGAGGAAGTGTCATGGTGATGTTTATGCTACTAGTTGGGGATGAATAGATGTCATAGATGATTTGTTGTTTTGTGGTTATAGTAGTTGGAGGTGAAATAGTAGCAAGGTGCTGCTACCAAGGGAAAAAAAAGGAAACAATGGAATTGTAGTGGTGGTGTCTTCCCTATTTTGGAGTGATGGATGTGGATCTCATAGTAATAGAAATGGATTGTCGAATGTGGTGGTGATAGGAGGAGATTTTCTAAGTGGGTGACATGGGAAGGCTAGTAGAAGGAAGGGAATGGTTCATAGGTAGATGGTAACTCTATTATTATGGTGTAATAATGTTACCATTTATTAATGGTAGTAGTAGAGCAGCATCACCCTGAAAAAAATAAACCTACATAATGAAAAAAATAAAACAAAAGTAAAAAATTATAAAATTTAAATTTAAAACAAAATAGTTTTTTATGTATTATCACATTATGATAATGAATTAAATACAATAAATTAATTATTTTTTTAAAAATAAAAATATGAAGAAAATATAATTATAAAAACATTGAAACATATTAAAATAATACACCACATACTTATATTAAATAATTTTGAAAACAATTGAATACCAAATTAATGAAAAGAATGAATAAATTGAAATAATAAATTAAAAAGATTATAAACTGATGAAATTTTCTAAAACACACAAATAATGCAAATAAAAAATCTAGTAAAATAAAAATAAGAATGAATCAAAATATTTATTTATTTATTATGAGAATCACAAAACATTTAAATAATGGAGGAAGATACTGTATTGAAATTTTGAAATTAATATTTTAAAATACATTAATATGAAAAAAAAATTATGAATTATAAGAATGAAAAATTATAGCCAAAATTTGAACAGGTACATAGTTATAAAAAATGGTTGTCAATATAGAATTACATTTTTAATCCTTATATTATTTAAAATAACAAGAAAATTAAGGTACATAATATTATCTAAAAATAAAAAATTAATCTATTTTACATAAAAATAAAAACATTTTATAGTAATTTACAAAATACTCTATTTTAGTTATAAAAAAAAATTAAAATAATAAACACAATTTAGAAAAGTATGAGAAAAAAGACAACATCAAACTGCAGCACACATTATCAATTAAACATTAATGAAATTCAGTTTTATTATATATTAAGAAAGTGAAAAAGAAAAGATTGTCCTTCATATGTTTCAAAACCCCCCAAAAATCAAATTACATTAATACTTCCTATAATGCATGAAAACTCATGAAATTTATGTGAATGATACCTACTAGATTATTTTAATTCAAAATATGTTATAATACATAAATTTAATCAATTTAGATATAACTTGAATTCTGTTTCTTATAACAGACACGAAATCAATCACTCTAGTACATTCCAAAAATTAATGATCTATATTTTTATTGTTTTTTTATTAAATCACTTATTTTTTTTCAACTCAAATAATATTTATAACGTTCAAAATTCTTATTCTTAATTTTTTATCATAGTTCCCCTGTAATTAATGAATGCGTTTTTGACTATTATAAACATTCTTATCTTAATTGTTCCTTTTTATCCAGCCATTTTTTGTGAAAGATACATTAAAAAGAACATATTTGATAAGTGAAAAGGAATTACACACATACACCCAGTTCATAAAGTCTCATATATTCACCTTGTGTTACAGTTTTCCCATTTTACTATTGTTAAAAACGACTGAATGGATTATAACATGAGTTGGATATGCGATGTGATTTTTCAGAAAGAGTGTTTCACATAGGTTTAAGTTAAAATTTATATTTATCTTAAATTATATTATTAATTCCATAAAATATCTCATATCATACTCCATTTCATATCTTCTAAGATGAAATTCCGCAAAATTATTGGGGCACATTCACTAAGAAATATCGGTGTTATTTTAATTTTATAATCCTGAAACCCTTATGTCTAGAATGCAATTTTACCCAATGAAGGATGCACTGATTTATTTTTTTATTGTATACAATATTGTTTTATATTGTGATTCTATTAAGAAACACATAATATATTTAACCTATTAAATGGAGGAAATTTAATAAAAAACCTAGGGGTCGTTGTTCTGTTATTTGTGAAACATAGTTTTTAAAAATTAATAACCCTCCCCCACACATATGCTGGAACAGTGTCCTCATTGTTTAATATCTGGTTTATAGTAATAGATAAAATATTTGATTTAAATATATTGTAAAATAAGTATAGATAAAATTTTATAAAATGTATGACACTAAATTTAAATCATAATTTTTCAAAGAGAAATCAGTTATATTAAATAAAACATATACCCAAGATCCTTACAGGCCACTCAAAAACAAAAAAAGTGAAAATAAATTGTTTTTAATTTCTTCAACAAGATAATGAATTAAATTAATATAAATTAAAAGAAATTTAATTCTAATAAAGTATAAGAATGTTAGAGAGTTGTGTATCAGTGAAAAAAGTTCTAAAATTATTTTCATGGAAGTATCTATATTTTTAAATATATTCATCCTAGTTTTTCAACAATCTAAATTAAATAATTATATCAACTGATTCAAGATAACATATTAAAGGATTATTCTGCCACAATTATTATTATTTAGCATGAAAATAATTAAATTGAAAAATAAATAAGTGAGATGACTCCTCTGGTGTAGACAGTTTGAACGCATTGACTACATTCATGTCCCAGTTGTTTACTTTGGGAAAGGTCTCAAGATGCTTCGTTCAAGTTACTAAATTATGTAAACAACATAAAATTAATAATAATTATATTATTTTAAAAAGTAAGGCAACCTAATATAGAGTTAGGGATTTAAATAGTATAATATCTAGTGTGATGATTCTATTGTGGTTGATGTTCCAAATGATTATTCCACTATCAAAAGATATCAAAACGATCCACGTGCTATTATCGTGCTTACACATCCAACCAAAAACCAGATACACCAAATGCTAACTCAGTCCTGCCACATTAAAAAATAAATAAATTATAAAATAACAATATTGTGTCTATTTAATGAGTAAAACATATGTTCCACAATATTCGGAGACACATAAATGAGCAAGGAGAATGTATTCATAAATAAATTTAATGTGAAAAATAATAAAAAAACTTTAGTGTCCTCCCATGGAGTTCCAAATTTATAATCCCATCTGGAAATCTCTTCTTTAATGATTTCATCTATTTTTATTCAATGTGCATGACTCATTATTAATTGGTTATTAGGTATTTCCTTTAAAATTCCAATATGTTATAAAAAATTACCATTTAACTAAGAATCGTGAAGAAGTATAGTAAAAAAATTCCAGAATTTGGGGACTCATCCACCTTCCATTAATAACAAAAATAGATATAAAATTTCTCAAGGAATTAGGTAAAGGTGGAAACAACTCTGTAGGTTATACCAGAAGGCCAAGTTCACATTGAAAGGGATCCCTCAATTTTTTTCATCACACTTTTCAGTTTCTCATACATTGAAAAAAAAATAGTTCTAGAAAGTGAATTACTATCATATAAAGTATAATTTTAGAGGAAACATACTTTTGTGGGGAAGTAGTATAACTATAAAATTATTCTTATAATATCACGAACTCAATGAAAAAATTAATTATTCATATACTGTGAAGAATATAGGGAAAACTTGATGTCTATATTTGGTATAAATAAAAAATATTCTAACACATATAAAACAACTTATTAATATATAACATTAAATTCAATATGAACCTAAAAACTCCTAACTTATCCTTAGATCCAATAGTTTCACTCTCAAGAGAAAAATTAATTGGGGAATAATTACATCCCTTAGGTTTTACCTAATAGGAAGTAGAATCATTGTTGTGAACATGAGAAGGCTCTAAAATGTGAATAGATTGAAAAAAATAATCAGCATGATTTAATTGTTAGGTAAGAATCACTTCATGGTTTTGGGAAATTATTTTTTAATTTAGTTCTCAACACTCCCTATATATTCTATCTCAAATGTTTATTGAGTCTCAAAACTTTTCTACAAATAATTATCATTGAAAGAATTACTGATAATTTCATCAAATATATTATAATATTCCTTTATAATATCATATATAATTACCTTGTCTACCAAATCAACAAACATGTAGGTCACCTCTAATTGAAATCCTAGTAAAAATGATATTCCAGTTTTTCCTCCGTAGTAGGGAAGGTAATCTTACCCTTTTAGACCTCAATGACAGCCCAAAATATGTTTAAGAATGGTCATCCTATAATTATTATAATAGTTCTATAAAAATACATGTTTAAAATAATAAAATATATGGGGAAAATAATTTCTATACATTATATAAAAATAGTAATCCCTCTCATATGTGTTTGAAAGTGACATGTTAGCTATCTTAAGTTTAAATGATGTTGGTCTAATCTCCCTATATACCAACATAATAAACAGGGAGTGTGGAATAAGGATTATACAAGAACCTATATCACCGAAGAACAAAATATCCTCACATAGAATAATTCTACTAGAAATGAATGAATTCCATTGTGTTTCAACTTTGGGGGGTTATTCTTTTGGGCTAGAGCACTGCACACCTCATTTAAATTTTCATTTGATATCTCACCCCAATCCCTATTATTACATAAGAACGTATTTATAAACATAAAGTATAAATGTGTTTTGTTCAAATTATTTATAAGAATAATGTTAACATTAAAGGATCTGAACATCAGAAGGATGTTAATGTAATCTAGTTGGTTGTTCTTTATTAGAAATTGTAGAAAATAGATAGAAGGGTGGTTATTTTTCAAAATAAGTGGACTCTATTATAATACACAATCCTCATTATCCTATTTACCTATATTATAAATTACCACTTCATTTTATGTTGTTTAGTGGTTTTCAAATGTTAATAGTTATCATCTTTCCAAGATTCATTAGGTATATCCATATTTAAATATATTGGATTTTCCAGATTTTTGCATCCTGTTTCATCTTGAACATAAATTTCATCACAATTAGATTTCTCTCTAAATTGTTTTTAATATTAAACCTAGATATAGTTGTTTCAGAAATTATATTTTCTCTTACATATAATTCTACATTTTTGGGACTATTACCCTTATATATTCATCCTATATAACAAGTCATTTGGTCCATTATATTATCTAGTCTATTAATTCTACCATATGTATGATTTTTAAGACATCCAATTTCAACTAAAAACTTTTTATGAATTCCCATTCATTCCCCCTGGTAATTTTAAGAGTAATACCCATATTATTTATTATTAAATTATATTTGAATTGATTTTAAATTATACGCAGCTAGTTGTTTGATTACTCATTCATATCTCTATTATGGGTTAGGATTGTTTTGGTATCTATAATTGTACATATTTTTGAATAGATCTTCGAAACCCTTATTCATAGAAATGTAAACAACAAAATGTGAAATATAATAGTTATATAAAGGGAGATAAATGATGGGAAAACATCTTTTATTATTTCAAATCATCCCACAATGACAGAACATCTCCTGAAAAACTCCATAATCAACAACTAATACATGGGGTTATTTTTATACATTTGAGTGGTTCTTTTACTAGTGAAATGTATTAGGAAATTTTTCCTTAATTATCTAAAAATTTATTAATCTCATCATCAATTGTATAAAATAATTCACACACTTAATATAGACCAACTATGTTTTGGTTATAGGGTATGAGGGAATTTTAGGAAATCTCATGAGAATATGGGGATATAACAACTTATTGGGACTCTTCCTAAGAATACTTTTGAACCTATCTGAGGCCTCATGAAACTGCACTCCATTATCCTAGATAAAACAAGTGATCCTATACCTCACATATATAGTGGTGTTCCTGTAGTATAATTTGGATAAAATTTCATTTAGTACTGCATCCTAGGTTTAAAATAATACTTTATCAACGATCCAAAACAAAAGTCTAAGCCCTACTTTTATGGCTGAACAAAAATACCAACAATCAAAACTCCTCATCACTAAGATCTCATAGAGTAATTTTAATTAAATAACCATGAATGTCTCTAATAAATTAAAGGGAGTTATCTACATAGAGGCCATTGAAAGAAAGTAGTTGAGCGAGATGAAATTTATTAATGTCATTTGGATGACCCAAAATTTATATCAATGAAAATTCCCTTAATATAATTATTTCATATACAGTAATCACATAAAATAACATAAACCACACAAAAAAAAATTATAAATGATTAATAAATTAAATAATTGGTATTTCTAGATGTTAAGGAACATATATTGATGAAATAGTTACTTGATATTTGGAATAGTAATATGACCCTTAGGAATAGTAATTTGACCAATAGAATAGTAAATTCATCTATGAGACTATGAATAAAATTTAGGCATCTTATTAATGAAAATATGTTGTATTTATTTCATTTATTACGTAATAAATATATTTATAGATAAATTCTTTTAATGGTTTTGTCCGAAGACCCATTTTTTAATTTAAAGAAAAGTCCTCTTTTGGTCTAGGTAGAGGGAGACCCATTATATTTCACGAAGGCCAAATCCCAAGTGGCCTACATAAAATGAATTAAAAGAAAACTTATGTTCATAAAATATATTAAAACATTTATATTTTATAATCTAATGATTATAAGACAATATTATGAGACCGTAATGAATTTATCAATAGGTTATAAAATCAGTAATAATGTTAAAATTAATATTTTCCATGTAAATGCTGATTTTAATTAAAAATTAAATTAATTATATTTAAAAAATTATTTTCATAAAATTTAGTTTATTTTTGAATTATACATGTTGAAAAATTATTTGGGTGAATTTTTTGGTTCCTTTTAAAATAGATACATTTTTTGTGAATAGTTAAATATGGTAATTTACAAAAAAAATCTAAATATTTAAATTATTGAATCATTTCTGTTGTAAGGATGATTTAATATCATAATATCAAAAAAAACCTTATTTATTTTAATATATTCATAATAATTCTATAACTATTCATATTCATGATCCAAAATAACAAACTAATAAATAAAATAATGAGAAAACACCCCTCTCCTCCAATATAAATACCACCCCTCACCACCTCTTCTCCTCACACCTTTCATGATTTTATAATTGTATATTTTTTACAAAATACACATATAAATTCAATCCCCAACTTCTAGGATGCTTTTTACTTATCAAAACACCATAACCGTTTTCTTATGGACATTCTCCGAGAGGAGAAATTCAAGAGGTAAATTCTGCTATAATTTTATTTTAATTTCTTTCACATTTCATTTCATTATTTATTATCCCTTAACCTCCATTCACCTACGTGGAATAATAACTATACTATTATATATTACATTAATGTTTTTTTAATGGAATACCCTTAATCAAATTTCTTCTCCTATCCCTTTTATCCTAAAAATGAAAATTTCATCTGATAGGTGTTAATTTATCAGCTTTAAGGATGAAAATTTTCATTTTCATTTAAATCCTTCAAGGAAGGTATAAAAAAATTGTAACGGTTGATACATAATGAAAAAATAATTAATTAACACTTTAAATTTTTTGGAACCATTATATATTCAAGAAATTAATTAAAAAAACTACTTCGTGGTGATTAAAAAATGCCAGTCAATCTAAATAGTTATCACTAATGTTTTATCTGATGATTAATCCGTATACCACATAATCGATTGAAATATATAACCATTTATTTTTTTATCATCACAAAAAAATATATTTTCAATTACGGACAAATAATCTCATTTTGAATGATTTTCCAAACATGTATACAAATGAATAAATCCTGAAACCCAAGGAAACAATTTCTCCTGAATGAAAAAATTAATATATTATAACTAATAGAAAAATAAAAAAATGAACATAATGATATTATAATCAATAAAATAGAACAATATATTTTTCGTAATTTATTAATTTATGGATTTAATCTAATTATCCATGGGATTGATATCTAGTGAAGAACACTTTAATATTTAAGTTAATGGATCCTTTCAGAAGTTCAATTTTTTTCCTTCTGGTTTCATTTTATCTCTCTATATACAATGTAACACATCTTTTTTTTATGTACATTATTGAAATTTTTATTTTTTGTTCGATATATATTATATTTAAATTTGACCATCCTTGTTTTACTAGAAATACATGCTTTCAAAATATTCACTTGTTAATTCATCCTAATAAGCAAGCCTATTTCCGGGGAACTTCCCAAATTTTTACCCATTTTGTACTATTCTCTATAATATATTTTAACCCACTATTATTTTTATATAATAATACATTATATATTTAAAAATTATTATTGTTAATTTCTCATTTTATATAAAAAATTATGCCTTTTTTATTTTAAAAATTCCCTAATATTTTCCCTTAACAGCACAAAAATGGTTTATTAATAGTGTTTATTTATCATTCATTTTATATGTTCTCATTTCAGTTTAACATCACTTATCCTGACCTATGCCAATTTTTTCTGTATGAATGACCATTTATAATTTATATCCATTCTTTAATGGAAACAAATATGATATTATATTTTATTATTTCGTTTACTTGAATATAATACCCAATTCATTCCATGGGTAAACTATATGTTTATGTTTGACTAATTTTGTTTGATTCTTTATGTGGAAAAAATATTATAGAACATGATATGAAGGGTACACCTCGATAGCAATCCAATTACTTGGGTATGATTAGTTTTTTGAGATGTCATGTGCAATGGCCTTTGTGGTTATCCTTGACTCATACTATATGTAAAAAAAAACGTTGTTTTTATCCTTAACATGTGCTCCTTGATGATCAATGAGAATTGAATTATTATTATAACATGTTTTACATTTCTTCAACATTACTATGATTCCATTTTTACATGATCCTATTTTCTATATTTTATGATTCCAAATTGTTATTCATGTTCCATTCCTTTTTGTACACCATGTTATGAATTTTAACTCATGGGATATAAATTATTCTTGTGTCTATTCCCATACATGTATTTTTAGATCATACCTTTATTCGGGAACTTCCTTGGTCGTCCAATGATGATGTAAGGGCTCAAATAGTGTTATACCATTATTAGTAGTATTAAATAAATTGTATTTTTATTTTGGTTTCTTACTTTCATATTATATATATAATATTACAAGGACACTATAATTTATGATCCTTGGATTTTGTTTCTAGGATTACTATCCTTAAAATCATGTAATAGTATGATTATGTAAAGACCCATAAATTCCATGGAAATTTTTTTTCATAAATTATTGGTAATTTTATGAGTCCGCAGTTTCTGACAGCACTTGATTCCAAGGCCCGATGTGCTTGGAATCAATTTTTGATGTTTTGTTTGGGTAGGTTCAGTAAACGTATGAGCAAGATATTATATCTATTGAACCGTTTCTCGGAACTGAAATCCGAGGGCACCGTTGAACTCGCAACGTTGTTGATTTCTTTATGAGACCTTCATCAGAGTTTCATCTAAGGAGGGTGGAAGATAGATTTTGGGGGTTTTTAATTAAGTTGAATAAAAATAAGAGTTATCTTAATTGTATTTCCTATTAGTTAAACCTCCAAGGGGAGTTTAGTGGTGGGGACCAACCACAAATAACCTCCATTGAAAGGATATTATTAGGAGGGTCCCATACAAGCTTTAAACCTCCCTAAACCCCCATTTATGTGGGATTATACCCTTAAACATACCTTGAGTTAATGTACCCAACCCTCCCTTCATTTTTTGGTATCGTTCCATCTTCCCTCATAAGTGTGCCAAACCACAAATTAATTAATGGAATTAATTAATTTCTTATAAATGGTTTGAATTCTTTTTCCAATAATTAAATAATGGGTTTCTTAACCCATTATTTTGGTTGGAAACACTTTTGGTGGAACTTCTAGGGAGAGGAAGAAGAACATGGAATAACACTTCCTTCGTCAATGAAGAACCTTCAGTCGAGGGTCAAAGCAGTCACCCACGAAGAACGTCGATGACGTCATCTTCGAATCATCTTCTATAAACTCTTTCTCTTTTGACATTAACGAAATGACACTGCCTTCCCGTGACTCCGTCAATGATTGTATTTTGAGGTAGGGGGTTTTGAGTAGTTATATTGTTCCTATTCAACATTGTTGAATGTGTGGATTGAGATATGTCGACTAATACATCCATAATGAGGAGGGCTCGGACCGCACGAACATGGCCGACCCTCCCCTATATTCTATATCGTTTGATCGACGATCACGAAGGAGAGTAGTTGTGGTCGACGTCAGGCCAGCCGCAAAGGAACCGGTGGCTAAAGGCCGCCTGGTTTCCGAAAAGGCGCGGAACCATTGAGCCACGCGGAGGAGCTGAGGGTCGTGGAAAAGGAGGAGTGGTGCCGTCACGCCACGCGGAGGACCAAGGGCCCGCGACCAAGCCGGGCCATGGTGGAGGCGTCATGGTGACTTTGTGCCACGTGTTCGAGGTGGGCTGCAGCCAGGGTGGGCCGCGACGAAGGGGCTGGGGCTCGGCGCCGTCAAGCCGTGCCGGTGGTGCGGAACCAGATGGTCGCTCGGCCAGCTAGACAAGGTGGGACCCCTCGGTTCTCACGGGGAAACCGAACCGGCACTTAGCGCTAGATGCAATCGAGGAAATAGGGGGGGTGTAACCCCCCCCCAACCCCCACAGGTGGCTAGCCAAGCCCCGTGGCCAGCCAGCCTGGCCAACATCGGTCAGGCCGCCCTCGGCCGGTCTGCCCTTGGCGGGGCCGCCCACGGTCGCGCCGCCCTCGGCCTGGCTACCCACGGTCGGGACACTCTCGGACAGGCCGCTTGGGTCGGTCCACACCTATGGGTCGGGCTGCCCCTTGGGCCTGGTGCTTCCTCGGACCGGGTCGGAAGCATGGACCAGGTCGAGCCGGGTTGGTCCAACTAGGTCAGGCCGGACCCGGACCCTTTTTTCTAGTTTACACCTTTTCACCCATATCATGGGCTACGAGTGACCGAACGATGATCTATTTGTGGTCAGATAAATCTTAAAATGAAACGGTTATTTTAGCATACCCAACATGAGGTTTGGACACAGTTGTGGTATAGTTGGGTTGGTTTGAACCTAAAAACCAACCGGGTCCCTGGAATGAAAATGCCAATAACTCACAGACCGGGCGTCCGATTGATGCGCCGTCAGTCAGGTTGGGTTCCTGATGAATAGGTGGAACTATGGGATACATAAAATCGAGACATAGTGGTAGTTAATGTATCTACACTTGGATCAAGTAGTGGTCCCTCCAGGAATCGAGTGTGTTGTGTGCAGGATCCCTATGGATGGTTGTGACTGAGATGATAGGATCCTATGTGGACCTACTACTGTACCTGTATCCTCTACGGGTTCGACTGCGACATGAGTGGACCTGGATCCTCCGTGGGTTTGATTGTGATGAGATTGGACATGGATCCTTCGTGGGTTCACCAGCGAGGAGACTGGACCTGGATCCTCCGTGGGTTCGACAGTGACAAGAATTGACCTGGATCTTCTGTGGTTATGACATTGACGAGACTGGACCTAGATCCTCTATCGGTTCGAAAGCGATGAAACTGGACCTGGATCCTCCTTTGGTTCGACAACAGTGAATTTTGTACCGAGATCCCACATAGGATCGACAACTTCGACAAACTGTTGTTTTAGGTTTCCATGGATATCTATCATTCAAAAGTAAAGGATGATTTAGTGACTACAAATAATCATATCTTACTCTCTTTTATGTTGTGTACACCTGGTGTGAGCTGAGTCATTACCTTCTTGCTTACCTCATGTAAGAGAAGTGAACTCTTGATGACTTAGGTATATGTATGTGCATATACCTAAGTAAGGGTGAATGATTCTTCTCAGATGTTTCTCTTTGGATGTGTTGTGGTTAATCCCACGTGGCTTTCTTCTATGAGTTTTCAATATGGGGTACACATTTCATTGTACTTTCTTTGCGGAGTGTTTCTACACTTGTAGAACAGAATGTGGTTGGGATCAAGAGTTGGAGCCGGCTTTTGATTGGTTACTAATGTATATGTATGTGTATATACCTAAGTAAGGTTTCTTGATACTTTCAGTTTGTATCTTATTAATGTGGTTTATCCTTAGTGGATTCTTGGAGAATTTCAGGGGTCTCGGGGTCCCCTACTGAGTGTTGTTATACTCACCCCTACACGGGCTTCACCTACACCTTGTCTATTCGGTGCAGACGATGGCCACTGGTGATCAAGGCTGAGGGAGATGGATCGGAAGCTACTCAGAGATGGACTAGATATAATGTACCTCAGGGACGAGTTTTTCATGATTTCTACCTACCCTAAATATTGGATTCCTCGGTGGACGATCCATGAGCTATTTTTCCTTTTTTACATGAACTTGTACATGTTGTTTAGCTGGGATTGTATGCTGGCTCGCTTACTTTCAACACACCATTCTTTCTATATTAGTAATTATTTCTTCTAATGCTTGTGTTCAGACTGTTTATGATACAGGTTTAAAGGTAATGCCTTCCCTTCTTATCAGGTATTCTCTATTGGTGATTGTATCCAGCCCCTGGCATATGGAAGGTAGTCATGGGGTAGTCACGACATGGGCCCTGAGGAAGGGTCATGAAAAATTGGTATTAGAGGAGTCGATTATACCGTATAACATGGAATCAGATTCTTTTAATGGTATTAGTTTAAAGTGTTTTGGGTGTGGTTATTAGTTTATGTAAACCGATGTTGGTGTGGCGGCTGACGTACCCATACACTAGGACTCTATCTTCTGATTTATAAATCACTTCATGAAAACACTTATTACGGGTGTGTTTCCTTTAAAAAATCCTTTGTTAGTAATTTGAGTCATATCCCTAGGTATACTTTTGATCATGGAACAACTGTTTCATTTAAGGATGTTTTTACATAGTCAGTCAGCGCGGGTTCAGAGTGGATAGCACGATGGTAGCACACCAAGCGACGAGACCTCAGTGCATGGCCACATCACAATAGAGGCACCAACGGTTCCACAAATAGCTAGGATGTTGTTGGTACCAGCCCTAGCAGTATAGTGTGGGTGCCTCTTGAGCATGTTCCATGGGTTCTTATGACAGAGGCCTCTGAGGTTTAGAAGTGAGAAATATTTTCAGAAGGTTGGGTGTTGGCTGGAGTTTGTAGCATGAGTTTTCCACATAGTTGGGACACCTTCTATCTTGATGGTGCACCTAGAAGTTAGTCTCTTTCAGGGAGTAGCTTAGAGGTGGTGGATTCTGATCCTCCAGTTTTACGATGAGGAAACCCTCACCTGGGGAAACATTGAGGGTCTTTTCATTAAGATGTTTGTACATCAACTCTATGCTTAGTGCTTGCTCAGGAGCTGCTACACTTGCATCGAGACATTCTGACAAGGGCCGATTCATCTGTAGCAGGCACTAGGTAGATGACATGGGGGAACAACCGAGTTAGATCTAATGTTAGATGACTCCAATATGTGGCATCGGGGGTGCGGGGAAACTGAGGCCACTGAATATTTGAATGGAGAAGGTCTTGTTTTTCCTACAGGGAATGGGGTCACAGAGCGTGTGACTATCTGACTCCCCACCCAGTTGATTAGTAGGCGTTGGAGGAGCCATCGAGACTGAGGTAGAAGCATGAGATGGAGCATCAGCCGAGCGATGAACGAGGCAGTGGAGTAGTTCCTTCATCGGATGGTGGTCAGAGTCATCTAACACTACTACCACAACCCCTAGATGGTTATCCTCGAGATCTGGGAGCAGGCAGATAGAAGCGGGACTAGATCCTAGTATAGAGGCCTTTGTTCATGACTCTTCTAGCTTTGCTGATGTCGTTTTTGTGGTTTCATTGTGTCTTTGTACTTTGAGATGTAGTAATAAAAGACTCTTGTCCTAGTGAAGTTTTATTTCTTTCCTTTTTGTGTGGTTGATACTAATATGTTTCGATTTAAACTATTGACTTGGCTTTCACATTCGAGATTCCTACTGGAGGAGACCCATTGACCCCAAACTGATGCCAACAGTGTGACTCAACCCTTGGAGGTGAGAGTAACAGTTGGATCTCATGGTAGTAGCATCAATGCTTTACGATGTTGTCCATTTAATGAATTAGTACCATACATGACAGGATTGACTATATTATGCAAATGACATGCTTCAGCCAGGGGAGGAGACCAGATTTCTATTTTCGGCAGAGGAGTTATCTTAGCAGCTCTTGTTGGTCGTTGGAAAAGAAGGGTGTAGTCGAGTTATTTATAATTGTCTAGTCTCACCCATAGTTCATTGAGATAATGGTTCACAGTTTGCTCTAATCTCAATAGTCTCAGGTATGTCTTCTCGTAGAAAGACCAGTACCTGAGAAAACGTTGTTAGCTTGAGTTCATCTAGGATTTTTACTTCAAGATAGTCTATAACCTTGGAAGGAGGAACATTGTAGCAGGCACTCTCTGTAGGAGATCTGGTATACAACTTCTAGGAGAGGTGATGGAGTAGCTAGATGCCATGCAAATATCCTTTGTGGATAGGGATGGATCAGCCTTTCTATAGTCTCTTACAGTCACTCCTCCACATTATCTGTGAGTCTAGGAAGCACAACATGGAGACACTAACTATGAGACACGACATGCTCAGATATATATAGGGCAGGCACCTGATTGATTTCCTGAAGGCATGGAGCACATCATTCTCTTCACACGACGTACCATGGTACCAGTTTCACATCAAGATGAATTGTTGAGGGAGTTCCACACATATCCTTTAGCGGTACATCCATGAGCGTCAAAGATGTATCAAGGCCTCTGACAATAGTACTGGTGGCCATGAATGATGATGGAAGTGGCAGAGTGGGGCTCACGATGCCTCACTTGTCAGAAAGTGGAGAAGGAGCACTAAGTTCCAACAGGATTAGTTTATCCCTTAGAGGTCCCAGAGTGGACATGGTATGGAATATCCAAGGATTTCGGGATGGGACATCCATGTACATCCAGAGGACGCGACTCTATATGGGTGATCGTTGACTGACTCACCATGTCGGCCCACTTCCCACCGAACAAAGTGCAGGGTTCGGAATAGATCCTTTGATTCCACTATGTACAAGAGATCGTACGACTTCTTAGTGTGCCATTGACGATCGTCTCCGATCGAGATTCTCATTTCACTTCTCGGCTATGGAAGGGGTTCCTGGAGGATTTCGGGATGCAGCTTTGCTTGATCACTGCCTTCCATCCTCAGACGGATGGTCAGAATGAGAGGACCATTCAGACTGTCGAGGACATGCTCTATTCATGCATCCTTGACATCAGTCACAGCTGGGAGGATCACTTACCCTTGGTAGAGTTTGTATATAAAACAACAATCACTCCACCATTGGGATGGAACCTTTCAAATCACTTTACGGACGACCTTGAAGATCACCTTTGTGCTAGAAATTCCAAGGGGAATCATCACTAATGTGACTAGAGATGGTGTAGGCTACGACAGAGAAGGTGCAGATCATCTAGGAGCGGATGAAGAATGTACAGATTAGGAAGAAGTCCTATGTTGATATGAGAGGGAGACCACTGGAGTTCGAGGATGGAGACCACGTCTTTCTACATGTCTCATACCGATGAGGTCTATGGTGATTTGGCTATGGCGGAATGTTATATCCATGATTCATCGGACCTTTACAGGTCCTAAGCATAGTACGCGTGGTGGCTTACCGGTTGGCTATTCCACATCAGTTGCACCAGATGCACGACATCATCCACGTATCTCAGATGAAGAGATACATGCGTGACCCTTCTCACATCATCAACCATGGGGAGCTGGACATCGATGATGGGGAAACATTCACAGAGGTTCCAGTAGAGATTGAGAGGATCGGCAGCAACAGGTCCTGCGTGGATGTTTGATACCTCTAGTGCATGTTCGCTGGTAGCAAGAGGACCTCCAAGAGAGCACATGGGAGCAGGAGGGTCAGATGCATGCTCAGTACCCCCCATTATTCCCATAGTGTGAGTTGTAGCTTAAGGGAACAAAAATCCCTGAGGTGGGGAGAATTTAAAGACCCAGAAAATCAGTGGAATTTTTTTTCTTAAATTCATGGGAATTTTACGAGCCTGTTGTTTTTGAAGGCGCTTGATTACGAGGCCCATTGTGCCTAGAATCAATTTCTGATTTCTTTTTTGGGTATGTTCAGTAAAGTTACGAGCGTGATTTTATATATTTTGAATCGGTTATCAGAACTATAATCTGAGGGAACCGTTGAACACACAATGTCAATTATTGCATAGTGATACCTTCACCACAGTTTCATTCTAATGAGAGTTGAAGTTAGATTTTGGGGGTTTTAAATTAAGTTTGATAAATATAAGAGTTATCTTATTTATATTTCCTATTAGTTAAAACCTGTATGGAGATGTTATTGGTGGGGGACACCCACACATAACCTCCTTTGGGAGGATATTATTAGGTTGGGCCCATACAAACTTCAAACCTCCCTAAACCCCCATTTATGTGGGACGAAACCATTAAACATCCCTTCAGTTAATGAAGCCAAACCTCCCATCATTTATTTGTAACATTCCATCTTCCCTCAAAAGTGCGGCAAACCCAAAATTAATTAATTGCATTAATTAATTAATTTTAAATGATTTGAATTTGTTTTCAAACAATAAAATAATGGGTTGCTTAACCCTTTTTTTTGCAATCACTGTTGGTGGAACTTTTGGGGAGAGGAGGAAGAACATGGAAGAACGCTTCCTCCGTCATTGAAGAACCTTCGGTTGAGGGATGAATCTATCACCCACAAAGAGTGCCAACGATGTCATCTTTGATTCATCTTCTGTAGATCTTCATCTTCCAACATTGAAAAAACAATGCCACCTTCCCGTGACTCCATCAACATTCGTCTTTCGAGGTTGGGGGTTTGGAGTAGCTATGTTGTTCCTGTTCACCATCGTTGAATGTATGGATTGAGATTTTCCGATTGATACGTCCATAACAAGAGGGATCAGACCCCATGAACACAGATGACCATCCCCCTTTGTTCTATCTCGTTTGATTGATGATCGTGGAGCGGAGTAGCGGTTACCAATGTCAGGTCGGCCGCGACGGAAACTAGCGACGCAAGGCCGCCAGTTTTCTAGAAAGGCATAGCACCGTCGTGTCACATAGAGGAGCCAAGGTTCGCGGCCAAACCAGGCCATGAAGGATGAGGCACAGCGCCATCACGCCACGCGGAGGGCCAGGGGGCACGTCCAGGGCATTCTGCGGCAGACGAGATGGGGCACGACGCCGTCGCAACATTCCGGTAGTGCGGAACCAGCTGGCCACTCGGCCAGCCAGACAAGGCGGGACCCCTCGGATCCAGTAGGAAGGCCGAACCAGCACCTAGCACCAGTTACAATGGTGGAAATAGGTGGAGTGTACCCCCCCCCCCCCCCACATGTCCAGTCGGGCCACGTGGCCAGCCGGCCAGGCCGCATTCGGCCGGGCCGCCCTCGGCGGGGCCACCCTCAGCCGGGCCGCCCATGACCGGGCCGCCATCAGCCAGGCCTCCCACGGTCGGACCACCCCATCAGGTTAGGCCGCCCCCTAGGGCCGGGCCGCTTCCTCTGACCGGGTCGGACTAGCGGACTGGGTTGGTCAGGGCCGTTGTGACTGGGTCGGGCCAGACCCAGACCCTTCTGTCCTGTTTACACCTTTTTGACCTATCATGGGCTACGAGTGGCCAAAAAGCGAACTGTCTATGGAAGTGGAAAGCATAGAAAGAGATGGTACTTTTGGTATACTCTACGTGTGGTTTGGACATAGTTAGGGTATGGTCGGGTTGGTTTGAATCTAATAACTAACCGGGCCCCTGGAACAAAAATGCCAATAACTCACAGACTGAGCATCCGATTGATGTGTCGTTTGTCACGTTGGGTTACTTATAATGAGACAGAAGTATGGGATTCTTCAATTTGAGACATCATGGCAGTTGATGTATTTACATGTGGATCGAGGAGAGGACCCTCCAAGAATTGAGCATGCTGTGTGCAGGAATGCTATGGCTGGCCACGACTGAGATGATAGAATCCTACGTAGACCTACTACTATTCTTGGATCCTATATGGGTTCGACTACGACTAGACATGACCTGGATCCTCCATGGGTTCGACTGCGATGTGATGGGATCTGGATCCCCCATGGAATCGACAGTGACGAGACCAGACCTTGATCCTCTGTGGGTTTGATAGTGACGAGACTGGACCTGGATCAACCATGGGTTCAACAGTGACGAGACTGGACCTGGATCCTCCGTGGGTTCGACAGTGATGATAATGGACCTGGATCCTTAGTGGGGTATACTGGAGTGACTTTTTTAACGAGTTCCCATGTAGAATTGACAACTTCAACAGACTGTTGTTTTAGGTTTATTCGGATATCTTCTATTCGACAGAGAAAGATGATTCAGTGACTACAACTAATCATCTCTTACTCTCTTTTAAGTTGTGTATATCTAGTGTGAGCTGAGTTATTACCTCCGTGCATACATCATGTAAGAGATGTTTACTCTTGATGACTTAGGTATATGTATGGGTATATAACTAATTAAGGGTTAATGTTTCTTCATGGATGTTTCTCCATGTATGTATTGTGGTGAATCATATGTTTCTTTCTTCTGTGAGATGTACCTATGGGGTACATGTTGCGTTGTACTTTCTTTGTGGAGTGTTTCATCAGTTGTGGAATGAAATGTGGTTGGGATGATGATTTGGAGGAGTTTTGTGATTGGTAACTTAGGTATATTTATGGGAATATACCTACGTAAGGTTGGTTGATAGTTTTTGATTGTATCTTACTACTGTGGTTTATCCTTAGTGTATTTTGGGGGACCTTCGGGGGTCTCAGGGTCCCCTATTGAGTATTTTTATACTTACCCCTGCACGGGCTTGGCCCACACCTTGTTGGGTTCTGTGGAGATGATGGTTAGTAGTGATCGAGGATCAGGGTGAGGGACGAGAAGCAGCTCAGATCTGGACTAGAAGGGACGTACCTCAGGGACATGTTGTTCGAAATCGGTACCTATCCTTCAGGTAGAATTCCCCGGTGGACAATCCATGAGCTTTTTTTTCCTTTTTTACTTATACTTGTACTTGTTGTTAAGTTGGGTTTTCATGATGTCCTACTTACTTTCATCACACCTTTCATTCTATATTACTACTTGTTTCATCTATTTCATATGTTCAAACTCTGTGTGATATGGGTTTATAGACAATGCCTTCCCTTTTTTTTAGGGATTCACATTTGGTGCTAATCGCCTGTCCCTGGCCTATGGAAGGAAGGCTTTGGATAGTCATGGCATGGGCCCCGAGGATGGGTTGTGAAAGTTTAAAAGGCTAGGTCTATTATAGTTGGTATCATAGTAAGGGATATTTATTTTTGGAGATTATGAATATGGAACATTAGTAAAAACCCTAGGGATAATTTCATTACTATGAACAGACAAGATTGAAATACAGGGTTCCACATATTATGATATAAATGTAAATTACATGTGTATTCTTCAATATTAAATTTTATCTTTTTTAAATTTTTGTTATCTAAGTATTCAATAACCCTAATTTTAAATTATTTTTCGTAGTTATTTATTGGAAATAGAATAAATCATGAAAATAATGATTGTGATATAAAATGACATGATTTCCATAATGATATGACAAATATGATGGAAAGAAGTGATCAAAACATCATGAAATTACTTGATCAACAATATCATATTATGAATAATAACATGAACACATGAGGAATGATATCCCTCTCATAATAAAGATAAATTTTTCATCAAATCATCAATGTGATAAATGACTCTCATGTTTAGTGGATCTTATGATACCCTCCTCACGTAACAATGGATTAATACCAGTAAGAAGATTTTATCTATCCCTGAGTTCTACATAAAAAATAATGTTGTTATGGTAGTCTATCATTTTAATTAGGAGGCAATGCAGTGGTGAAAAATGATCAAGAACAAGATGTCCAAATAGGAAATTTATTTTATGGCTTTGGAGGAATTTAAGAAAATATTTTTAAATAAATATCTCCCCCAAACCCTCCATCTCAATATAGAAATGAAATTCCTCAGAAATATGTAGGAGGATGAGTCTATCGAGGAATATGTGTAAAAATTCACTCAGATTGTAAAATACACCTTCGACATTTTAAAAAACACCAAAATCAAGGTGGATTGCTTCATTGGTAGAATAAATTAAAGTATTTTAAAAGTATTAGGGATTGGAGACATTGATAGATATAATTATATTTTATGTTGTGCCCTTAATGTTGAAATAGATATCATAAAATATCATTGATCTCATGGGAAAATATATAAAAATCAGCAAATAGTGTCTAATAAGGGTGGATCAATAGATAAATCACATGATCGAATGAAAACACAATTTCCCATTTGACCAAATTTTCTAAAGAAGAATCCTAGGAACTGTCAAAAGGGATCTATGGAGTGCTTAAAATGTGGTGCATTGGGGAATATATATAATAATTTATGAATGGATATGAAGAATCCCTATTACGTGGGAGAATAAGAGAAGCTTCATATCAACACGCATCCTGTAGTTCAATGATTCAACTAATGGTTCATGCAAATTTTTCGAACAATTTCTCTAGGATAAGAGATGATATGAAATCAATAACAATAGCCTCCAAGGCAGTAACAAAGTGAATATTCTATCACTAATACTGTGGTGGATCCCACCAATGATGCGGTGAAATTTATGTTGGTTATTCATTCAAGAATATAGAATATACTACTTAATTCTATATCTAATCATTCGGACATATCCTGCAAGATTAGTAGGACTAATCAGACACCATATCAAAATATAGATATTGAGTTACCTATAAGAATATAAAATGGGGAAATTATTGCATCAAAGGTTTATAACTCATCCCCTATTAAATTTTTTGGATATAACCTCCCAAAAAATATCATCTTACTTCATTTGGTGGATTTTGAGGCTATTTTAGGCATGTATTGGATATCTTTATAAACATACAACACTAACGATTGGTAGAGAGATATCACTATTTACATCTTGAATGATCCACCCATTCTGTGCAAGTAAAAGGATGGGGATGAATCTCTTTCAAAATCAACTGCTCACGTGTGGATATTACTTCATTTTTGATAAAGCATGTCTTGATCAAATGATTGAGACCAAGGATAGCATAATGCTAAATGACATTACCATGGTTTGAGACTATAAATATGTGTTCCCCAAAGAATTTGATTGTCATATTCTAGATTCAGAGGTAGATATATCAATTTAATGTATTCCCTGATCTAATCCTATATCATTTACACCTTATAGAATTGCCATAATTGACTTGGATGAACTAAAGAAGATGTTACAAGAGAATATAGACAACAGTTTCATATGCCTAAGTGCTTCACTGTGGGGTTCAAGTGTCCTATTCATCAAGAATAATAATAGATAAACGAACCTATGTATTGATTATTGTGATTTCAACAAAATCACGATAATGAAAAGGTATCCCCTACCATGGATAAATGACTTGTTCTATCATCTATGTGGGAGTATGTATTTACCAATAGAGGATCATTGGTCAAGATATCACCTATTAAAAGTGAGGAAGGAAAATATTCCCAATAATGCATTTTGAATGAGGTATGGACAATATGACTTCATAGTGATACCATTCAGACTCACTATTGATCTATAATTTTTCATTTACTTAATGAATTGTCTTTTGAGATTACCTCAAAAAATATTGGTAGGCTTTATTGATGAAATTTTCATATACTCCATTAGTAAGGAGGAACATGAGGATAAGTTGAATATTGTGATAAAGACATTGGTAAGGGATAAACTATTTGAAATGTATAGTAAATGTGAGTTATTTATAGAGGAATTATCATTAATGGGGAATGTAATCACCAGTAAAAGAATACCCTTGGACCCTCTTAACAAAAAGGAAATCAAAGAGTGGTCTAGGTCAACATATATAATGGATATCTAAAGCTTCCATCGTCTAGTTGGGTAGTACTAGTGATATTTGAGGAACATATAATCATTTTCATACCTAATAACCAAGATGACATGGAATGTACTGATGTTTGTAAGGACTGGGTTGTGTAGATTGCTTCAAAGAGTTAAAAATGATGCTTATCACAACACCAGTTCTCAAACAACCAACTTGTTAGGAACACCTTATTGTGTAAAATGACTATTCAATGTATTAATTTGGATGTTTACTGATGAAAATTGATAATTATATAGCATATTTCTCAAGGTATCTCAAAATTCATTAGCAAAATAATCCCATTGAGGATATATATTTGGAAGTTGTGATCTTTGCAACGAAAATATGGCGGCGTTATCTCTATAACGAGACGTGTGATATATATACTAATCATAAGAAACTCAAATATATATTCCCACATAATTGGATTAACATGAATTATCCAATAAAGTTAGAGATCATATAGAATTAGGAATACTGAATCCACAACTATCCTCATAAGGTAAATAAGGATGGAGATTATCTATGTAGAAATCATCATGCATCATTATAATTGATGAGAATTGACAAAAATACAATCTTATTATACGCCCAAAAGGATGGAAATGTGAATCATTAAGGAAGGAACATCATCAATTCATTCTCAAAATTATTACTCAACCATACATTAATGAAAAATGATGTGGAAATTGCGAAAAAGGTGGAAGACAACAGAAATGGGAAATCCTAAGAGTTTCAAATGATTGTCGAACGAGGGTGAGATTTTTCCAAGACATTGTGTGACATACAATCCAGAGATAAAGAATGATTTTATGAATGTATCTCATAGATCAAACTTCTATATATACCCATGGAGCACAAATAGGTACAAAGATCCCCAAGAGAACTATTGGTGGGACAATAAGAAGATGTAGATCACTGAATTTACCACAAGGTTCATGATGTTTCAACAAGTGGAGAATCTAATGAAATAGTATATGTGGATGATGAGACCATTATCCATACCAACATGAATGGGGGAAAACCTCACCATGGTCATTTTCAGGTACATAATCCCATTTAATATTCTTATTCATGTTAGAGTTATGGCCTATTCCCCGGCACATCCACCTACCAAGTCCCATGTATATGACGTATTGCATGTATCCCTCTTTAGAAATTGCATACCATATCCTTCACATGTACTGAACATGGAGGTGGTGTAGTTGGAAAATGATATCTCTTATGAGAAGCATCTAGTGATGATGTTGAATCATAAATCTAATGTTTTTGGAAAAAATGCTACTCACCTAGTCTATGTACTATGGGAGATCAATATGTACGAAGAGGAAATATAGGAATCGGAAGAATCATTAAAGGAGAAGTATCATCATCTATTTTAAAAATATAATTTAAAACAAATATTTTAGGTTGAAATATCATATTTGTGGAATAATATCATGACCCGGAATTTTTATTAGTGAGAATTCTCATATTCTCATTATATCATATAGTATTGTGACGTCCTAACCGAGAAGCCACTGAACAAGGCCCTAATCCATGTGGCTACATTCCCTCTAGTGTGCATCCTTGTATAGTATAGGTTGCTGACTAGCAGCGAGGGTCAGGTAAGATAGTATTGGGAGACTATACCCTCTATAATCAGAATAAAATGCCAGGGGATGTCAATAACAATTATCCAAGTACAGAAGTGCACATAAATAACTAGAACATATCCATGACATATGATAGTGAAATCCATAATATAAAATATTCAACTAAAATTTAAATAATTCTATGACAATGAATGTGACAAGTGTCTACAATGCAACTAAAAGTAAAGAAAAAACGACTCCAAAACAGGTCCCAAACCACGTTTGGTTCCCTCTCCCATGCTACAAAACCAAACATCAATCAATCCAAGGGGCATGCAATTATCCATTACTAAAATAACAAATTCTACTTTGGTGATGATCAAGTGACCCAAATAGGGTGGGAGTACAACTTATTAGTCCACCACCAACAATGTCTAAAATGTGTCCAGTCAAAAGATAGTGCTTGCAGCTTTATGAATTAATAAATACAATTCATAATTTAAATATTTATCACATTGTCATTTAACATTAATCATCACATTAGGCCATGTTCAATTCATGATTCCCATTTTAATCAGCCTTCATTATCATATATCATTTAGTGTAATCGTTATGACTAGAACCACAAATCTCGTGACTATAGGTCATCATGCCTAGAACTCCATTTCTCATTTGATGTAGGTAATTATGCATATCACCCTATAATCTCAATCTTGGATAACTATTGGTGAGAACACTATGTCCAAGTCCCAAATTATAATTGGTCAAGGAAACCATGCCTAGAACCACAATATCTCAACCATATAATCTTAATTTAATTGTAATGAATTTTCCACATTATTCATTTATTAATCCAATTATTAGTTAAAATTTTCAAAGGCCATTAGTTTATTCAACAATTAACTATGAACATAACTGATTAAATAACTCATCAATTAATTAATTATTCAATACCACTTTCATTCCATAAATAATTATTCACAATTAATTATCAATTTCAAAAACATCAATACATAATTAATTATGAAAATTAATAATCGTTAATCACATTATGACACATAATTAATTCTCCTAGTTATTTATTTCTTCTCAACATCATGGCACATAATTAATTCTCACAATCAATTACCTTTCAAAGACAAAAATCCTTCCATATTTAATTTCCCCTAATTACATATCATTATACATTCAATTTAATATCTCAACTAAAATATAGAATATCGAAAAGTTCAATTTGGGAAACCCCCTTCATCTGTTCGATGATCAACCATCAATTATCCATCATGGAAAATCACATATCAAAACCACATTCCTAATTACTCCATTTATGAATTCAATTAAAGGGAATATAGAAATTTAATAATTTATAAACATATCATAAATATTTACTATTGGAGTAAAATTTATACCACCAACCTTGGTTTATTCATGGATGTTATCCCTATGGAAATCAACAAAATCCGTGCAAAACAATGTTTTTGGTCAAACACTAGATCTATGTCGCTAAATCCAAAATTAAGATCAAAGGCATCAAGATTTTGAAAACATAGATCTATATCTACAATCGTAGTTCTATATCATAACGCGTATCTTTAGATATAAGAAAAAGGTTAATATCCTCTATGAAAATATTTAAGAAATATAGAGGAAAGAACAGGAGAATCATCATGATGAAATATACTTACAGGGAGGAGAGGAGATCATTAATCATGCCTTTCAATCTCAAAAAACGGTGTTCGGATAGTCTTGTAATCCCTCCAGAAGTCTTTGTGAACACTTAAAATTTATCATGCCTAAGCCAAGGTCTAAATATGGGTGTCTCGGGGGGTTAGGGTGGGTATAAAAACCGATTTTCGAATATTAAAAATTGTGTGAACAGATTCCTAGGTAGAGACGCTTGGTTAGGAAAACTGATGACATCCCAATATTCATTAGTTGCCCTTAAATGTTGTCTCAAACTCACCCCAAGCCACTAATACATGTCAATGGTATTTAAAAAAAATCTATATGTACCATAAAATGCACCCGAGATGACTCCAGAAAAGGCCGGGATATTTAAATCTCCCCACCTTATTACATCTCATCCTCAAGATGCACTTTCGAAATTCTATAAGATTTTGTGCCAAAAAGATTGGGCCATTTGTCCCCCATGTCTTCATTTTGTTCCTATGTTTCATTTTGAACTGTACTAGGTTTCCATAACATAAGAACTAACGACAAAATATTTCTCAATAACACTTTCTCACTATGACATAGTACATGTATCAGGTGCTCCACAAAGGACGCATCTACCTTGAGATCAACCTCTTACCCATAAATCACATGGGAAGGGTGGGGTGACACCTTATTAGTTGTGACACATGAAAAAAAACATGCATAGCACTTAATTTCCATGGAATTTTTAATCATCATGCCACTGTCCTGATTCTCTCTAGTGCCTCAAATGGTCCCACAAACCTGGGCGCTAACTTTCCCAATCACCATATCCTGTGGTGACCTGATATAGGAGTCACCCAAAAGAATACATGACCACCATCTATAAACTCTAGGGGTTGTCTCTGTCTATTAGAATACAACTTCTACCAATTATGAGCTACAGCCAAACACTTTCGAATCAACTACACCTGCTATGATGTCTGATGAAGGAGGATCAGATTTAATAGCTCTAACTCACCCACCTTTAACCAAAAAAGTGGTGAATTACATTGTCTGCCATATATTTCCTCTTAAAATTCCATCTGTATAGTTTCTGGATAATATTTCCTATATGAAAACTCCACTATAGCCATTTTCTTCTCCAAATAACCGTCAAAGTCAAGCACACATGGTTTCAACATATCCTCTGATGCCTATATGTTATGCTCCGACTACCCATCTATATGTGGGTGGAAAGTCGCTATTAATATATGTTGTGTACCAACCGCCTTCTGTAATCCCCGCACGAAGCATGAAGTATACCGTGAATTGTGATTTGATAATATAGTCTATGACACCCCATGAAAATGAACTATCTATCTCACGTAGATTTCTCCCAACTCTTCTACTATAATGGTTTCTCTGATAGGTAAGAAGTGAGCTACATTTATTATTTGGTCCACAACAGCCCAAATATAATTATTATTCTAAAGATTATTTCAATGTCCTACAATGAAATTCGTAGTCACATCATCTGACTTCCATTCCATAATATGTACTGGCTACAATAGGCCTCCAGGTCTTTGATGCTCTTCTTTCACCTACTGAAAGGTGAAACATATTATTTTGAACCCTATTATCCCCTTTTTCATTCCATGCAACCAAAATTGTTGTCGAAGGTCATGGTGCATTTCTGTCACCCTAGTATGTACCACCCACCTTGAAGCATGAAATTATCTCATGAGTTCCTCTTGCATACTCATAGGACCAACAATCCGATTTTTCAAAGAGATGATCTCATCCTAATCTATTTTCTAGTTTGAAGGTGTCTCTCCACCTTCAATGATTTCCCTCAAGGCTAAACACACCAAATCCTCATAGTTCCTTTATCTAATCCATCTCCAGAGTGTAGCCTCCACTACTAACGAAACCAATTTCATCCTATCCTGACATTGCTGAACTACAACATGAATTTATGCCAAGAAATTCATAATCTTCCTCTCCGCACTTCACTCTTGTACCAACTGAGTCTGTGTGTTTTCTGCTCAATGCATCAGCGACACTATTCCCCTTTATGGGTGTATATTATAGTAAAAAATAAAATGACTACATATACTCCACTCATCTTTGATACCAATGATTCAATTTTAACTATGAAAATATATAGTTCAGTATTTTTTGATCCGTAAAAACTATAAACTTTTCACCTAACATATAGTTTATACAACAATTAAGAGCAGAAACCACAAATTACAACTCGAGCTCATGCATTGGATAGTTCCGTTCATGTGTCCTCGACTTCCAAGACCAATAAGCAATGAATCTACCCCCTTGAATTAACAAATTTATGAGTCTAACCCTAGAAGAATGAAAATACATTGTATTCTCCTCACCGAACTCAGGTAAGATAAAAATTGGTGCCAAAGTCAAGGGATTCCTGAAATCTTTGAAATAATTCTTTCATGATTATGTCCAAACAACCTTTATCCCATTCATTGTCAAACTAGTAAGTGGTGGAACCAATTGTGAAAAGTTCTGGACGAAACGCCATTAATAACCAACTAATCCTAGAAAGCTTTGAATATCAAAAACATTCTTGGGCTACTCCCTTGAAATCATTGCCTGCACATTTTCGAGGCCCAATGCCACAGTATCTTCCAGGATGATAATCCCAAAAAATTTTACCCTGTCAATACAAAACTAACATTTATATAGCTTAAAATATTGTCAATTCTCTCTTAGGGTACCACAGACAATGTGAAGATGTTGAGCATGATCTTCATGAGTCTTAGAGTACACTATGACGTCATCAACAAACACCACCACAAAATAATCTAATTACGGATGAAAGATCATGTTCATCATGGCCATAAACACTAATAGAGAATTAGTAAATCCATACGGCACTAAAAAAACACATAAAGGCCATACCTTCTCCAAAATGTAGTTGATGGTATATCAGAAGTCTTAACACTCACCAGATGATACCCTGATCATAGATTTAACATGGAAAATACAATATCCCCCTTAGACTGGTAAAATAAATCAAAGATAGGGGGAATATGATATTAGTTCATCATAGTCATTTTATTCAACATCCATAAATTGACACACAATCATAGACACCCATCGACCTTCTTTGCAAACAATACATGTGATCCCCGAGGTGATGTACTTGGACGGATAAACCCTTTATCTTCTAAATCTTCCAAATACATTTTGATCACTTGAAGTTCAGTAGGTTCCATTATGTATGGTAGAATATATACCGTATCTGCCCCCAACATGATATCAAAAGTGAATTACACATCACTCTCAGGTGGCAACCTTATAAAGTCTTTACGAAAGATATCCTAATATAGTTATACTACGGGTGGAAGGATGTCTTCCCTAGAACTCCCATCATCCAAAAAAAGACATGAAACATGGTCTATGATCTCTCTCATCTTCTGAGTAATTGGATAAGATCTACCTACAAGGATATCCCATATTTCATGCAGGACATATTGGTCACCCTCAAGAGATACAATGGTCACTCTCCTACAGTAAAAATCTATTTGGGATCAGTATTCGAATAGAAAGTCCATAAACATAATTAGGTGGAATCTCGTTATATGAAGTACATAAATAGAACGAAGTAAATGATACTCTCCTACCTCCATTGAAAAACCTTTACATAAATAGATATACCTAGATCGTGTTCCCAACGGTGTATCGAAATTCATCATCCCTCTTTTCGACTCTACCTCTAGGCTCAAGCCAGTAACAAGATTTTCATATATTAAAAAAATTAAAGGATATATTATTAAACATGGAAGTAGCTAATATAGATGCAACTAGATTAATTTATATCAATATCGATGGGACAACCTCGTTCTCCAAAAGTGTTGGTTGCACTACATGTAGCTCTCCGGTCCCTCTTCCTTATGGTGTCGCCTGACCCCCTAAGTTCAAGCACTCTGCTGTTATGGGTGATCAAACCCTGATGCACTACATATACTTCCTCTACGTCTTCTCATAGTGGAACTCCACCTACAAGACATATATGGTGGAGAAGACCCCATTCCCAAACTCTGACTTTGAGCAGCTGCTCCCTCAGCACTAGCCTACCGCTGCTTCTAGTAGAACCTCTGTAGATGTCATATCATGACACAAACATAGCACTCTACTAGAGGTTGAGTTAAATGTGTATCATAGTTTTCCTATATACCACACTGGTGGAAAAGTAAATGAGAATGATTTGGTGTAATTGTTCCTCCTTGTTTTCCAGTGTCCTGACTCAGATTCTCGTATTGGCGCTTCTTGCTCTTAGAAGACCCACACCCTGATTGACTGGATACCTGTGTAAAACTAAAATCCTCCTTTAGATTCAACACATAAATGAGATCATGATTAACCATTTCTTAAAACTTCATCAGCCTAAATATATTCACATGGGACATAATTTCACACATAATTCCATCAAGAAATTGTTTTTCCGAAGATGCGTCATCTACCGCCAAAGATGGAGAAAAACACAGTAAATATATTAAACGTTCTACATACTCAATTGTGGACATGTTTCATTGTGTTAGATGCACAAATTATGAATACTTCCCTTTCATCCATGTTTCTGGATAGAATTTTTCCATGAACTTCAACCAAATGTCCTTCCATAACATATCATCAGTATGTCCAGATCATACCAGAATGTGACACCAGTATTTTGATGTACCACGTAGAATATTAGTATCCAAAATTACCATCCTATAAAATGGAGTCTCCAATTGGTCAAGTATATTTTCTCAATGGATTCAATTAGTAATTCAGCTACCTCAGTTCCACCCTCTATATTAAAAGTATGGGGGAGTTATAACTGAAACTCCCATGTTTGTATATACATGCATTTATGAACCCGCCTTGGATCTCTGTCCATGAATTGAATGAAATGAGAACTTTTCTCATAGAATTTCTCCCCTTCTTCCTTATCGTTCACCAATGGTGCATCAAGCTCCAGGTCTGGATGTTCGTTCTGGGCCATAGCCCTTTGTCTCTTGATAAAGAAGGTTCTTGAAGGTATATTTTGGGAAATACAAACACATGTATTAGGTATCATAAAAAATCCTTATAACATTTAAAAAGAGTAAAAATTTTCACAAAAAAGTTCAACAATTCTTTTCCACTTTTTTGACGCCACATGGTCAACACCGAGGCAATTTCACTACATTTAGCCATCCTACGCCTAGGTCATGGATAACAAGGGTACATTCAGTATCATTAATTAATTCATCCATTAATTAATCAAATTATTTCAAATTAATTAATTCTAGAATTAAATAACTTATTATTACGATTTCATCAGTCAAGGATGTCCTTAGACACCCATTATTACCATATTTCATTATTGATTCAATATCACATCAATAAAAATAGTTCATATTTGAAAACAAACTCATAACCCATTTTCACATGAGTTTTAATGACACGTAAAATTCAAGGGAAATTTTTTTCTTAATTTTCTTTTGAATTTTACAAGAACGCAATTTCTGACGGCACCTGATTCCGAGGCCCGGTGTGCCCGAAATCATTTTCCGAAGTTTAGCTTGGGTAAGTTCAGTGAATTAACGAGCGGGTTTTTCGAACATTTGAACCGGTGCTCGGAATCAAATTCTGAGGGCACTGATGGAATCACAACGCTGGTAATTGTTTAGAAACACCTTTTCGGAGGTTGTGTTTTCTTGAGTGTGGTTTTTAAATTTTGGGATTAAGTAAAGGAATAAAATAAAAAATGGACGCACAATTTTTATTTTACTTCAAGTTGTTTAACCTAATATAAGTGTTGGAAGTGGGACCCACAATATCCTACACAATTGGTAGGATATTTGTGAGGTGGGGCCCACACGAGTCCCATCGTTTCTTTCCATCCTAAACCCCCTCCTTTAATTAAGTAACGCACCTGAACCCCCTATTAATGAAGTCAACCCTTCAGTTTATTCTGGTTAATAAACGCCTCTTTAAATGTGGGGTTTAAACTCCTCAATTAATTCAATTAATTGATCGTTTCAATTATTTTTGAAATTAAATCGTTGACTTGTGTGTTAATAAAATAAGACGACTCTTATTTTATTAGTCTGGTGGCATTGAGAGGGTTTGGGAGAAAGAGGGGAGGCTTGAAGATATTCATCTTCCTCGATGAAGAATCCGAAGAACGTGAAGAATGTGAAGAACGCCGACCTCCGACGAAGGTCGACAAGAATGCCAGATCCTCGGAGATCAACGACACGACACGAAGAATCCTTTATCCACGACGCGACGACCCTTCTTCCGTGATGCTTCTTCCATGATGTTCCTCCTTCCGCGACGTGCAATTCTGCCATGAACCCTCGCTCGACGACGCTTGAGGTAGGGGTTTTGGTTGAATTAAATCTATGAGATTTTTTTATCATCGGTATGTTTTTAAAAATTGTCGGAAGCCTTTTTAAACTGCTAACGCGGTGGGTGCGGACCAATGAAAAAGTCCAAACACATCGTCTCTTAGTTCATGGTGTGTGGATCGGCGGGCGCTGATAAAGTAGGCCAGACAGGCGTTTTGAGGTCTCTCCAGCGAAGAACCGGTCCCAGGAGGGCCGTTGGCGAAGACGGTAGGCAAAAACGACCACCAGAGCTTGTCCAGTGGTCCGCGGAACACTCCACCGGTGCGCCCCGCCGGCACGGCGGAACCGGCGGCCAGTACCGGCCAGCTTCTAGGAGATGGCGGCGCCCGGCGCGCCGGCGGTACGGCCCACCGCGCCTTAAGCAGCGGCGGCAGGCTGCTGGTCCCGCGACCGCGCGGGACCGAGGGAGGCGGGATGCGGCGCTCGACCGTGTCCAGTGGAACGGGCGGACCGCCAGGCTGAGCCACGCCAGCTGGGCTGGGCCACGCCCAAGCGGGCCGGACTCGGACCTGGTTCAGGTCGATCGGATTCGGGCCGACCCAGGGGGTACCAGGCCGGGTCGGACCGGGCCCGAACCCCCTAATACCGGCCTGTTACGGTCTTTTCCCCATAACATGGGCTGCAGGCATCTGATCGATTTACCATCTATGGATATGTGATCCTTGGATCGATACTGTCTTTTCGGTATACTGCAGTCAAGGTTTCGGAGTACATTGGGTTCGGCCGGGTTGGTTCGTACACGAAACCAACCGGGCCCTCGGAGCGGAAATGCTTATAACTTGAGCTACAGACGTCTGATTGATGTGCCGTCAACTTTATTGGAATTATCTTGATGATACAATACTTTTGGCATGCTTTGCCTATGTTTTGGATTTTGTTGGATAATGTCAGGGTTGGATTGAACCCGAAATCCAACCAGGCCCCTAGAATAAAAAAGGTGATAGCTTTTAGAGCAGACGTCTGTTTGACGAACCATCAGCAGCGTTGGTGATCAAATTGAGAAATGGTCCCTATAATCAAACCCTATGAGAGTTCTGGGTACAGTCAAGATATGGCTGGGTTGGATCGCACACAAAACCAACCTGGCTCCTGGGACGAAAAGGCTAGTAACTCACAGACAGTGCGTCCGACTGATGCGCCGTCTATTACGTTGAGCCCCTAAGAGGAGGCGGTCCATTGAGATACTTCTTCATGGAACTACGTGATACATGGAGTATTGACCGGTATCTCATGGATCGGACCCTCCCGGTGATGAGCTAGCAGAGTGCAGAGACCAAGTAGCTGGCTGAGACTTGACAACTGCTGATTTATCGACTGAGTGTATTTCAGATAGCCCAGTGGGGAGCGCTTGGTTGTAGCGGCAGACCCACAGTGGAGGAGTGCTTGGTAGTAGCGGAAGACTCGCGGTACTCAATATAAGTAGTACCTATTGAGGCTTTGAGGGGGAGCGCTTGGTTGTAGCGGCAGACCCACGACAGAGGAGCGCTTGGTTGTAGTGGCAGACCTGCGGTACTCAACAGAAGGAGTACCTCTGGATCCTATGAGGTGGAGCGCTTGGTTGTAGCGGCAGACCCATGGAGGGAAGCGCATGGTTGTAGCATCAGACCCGTGGTACTCAACAGAAGGAGTACCTCTGGAGCATATGAGGGGGAGCACTTGGTTGTAGCGGCAAACCCATGGAGGGAAGTGCTTGGTTGTAGCGGGAGGCCCACTGTACTCGACAGAGGAGGAGTTCTCCAGCAGCCATGGTTTTTACATCATGAAGAAGTTTACCTATGTGAGTTGAGTCTTGATTTTCAATCCTTATCTTCGATAAGTTTGACTTGATATCTTGTGTGGATTATGTTATGCTTTCCTGTGTGGATTTGGTTGTGTTTTCCTATGTGGACTGGGTTGTACATGGGCTCGGATGTTGGATCCGAACTAGAATTGATGACTTAGGTATATGTATGTGAATATACCTAAGTGGTGTTGGATGTTACTTTGTGATTGTATCTTACCTTGTGGATTATCCTTTGTGGATTCTGGGAGACCATAGGGGGTCTCGGGGTCCCTACTAAGTAGCTTATACTCACCCCTGCACGGGCTATGCCCAGACTACATTGTGTTGGTTGTAGATTACGGACAACGCTGATCGTAGTTGAGGCATGCGGAGAAGGTCGATACCAAGAGGTGGACCACTGGGCGGAGCATACTCAGAGCGGACGGCTGGATCTGAGGAGATGTGGAGGCTATATGTACCCACCTGTCAGGTGGGACTTCCAATGGACGGCTCGACGCTGTGGCTTTACTTTTCAGTTGATGTACTCTCTTTTTCAGTTGTACATTACTTTCAGTTTGGGTTTGTATTCTGGCCGACTAATTTTTCCGCACTTACTGTTGTACCAAGTTTTTACTTAGTGTTTTATTCTACTTGCATGCTCTGTGGTGTTTGTTTACTTTACAAAGGCATTGCCGTCCCTTTTTACCGGGAATTACGCCATGATGCTAGTCGCCAGCCCCTGGCCAATGGAAGGTGGGCTTGGGTTAGTCACGGCACGGGCCCTGAGGACGAGTCGTGACATGAGTGTTGAGAATTATGCATGTGACAACAACCTTGAGTGACTAGAATCTTGAATTAAAACTCAAATATCATGCCTCTTTAGGCCACAATTCAAAATTCAACAATTATCCAAACAAGTATCAATCACACCACAAGTACATTACCCAATGTGAAATAATATACAACTATAACGACAAAAAAAAGTCACAAAAATCCCACCCTGAGTACTCCTTTTTCCCCCCGTACAGGGGTTTTCAATAATTCCCCAACCCTTGTTACCCAGAGTCGGTGCATTATTACATCACATTGGCATGATACAACGAAATTGTGTCCAAAAATGCCGATCAGTTTAGTATCCTTGGAAATAATAGATACATTCATAAGTTTTACATTACATTATAAAATTAAAAACTCCAAACACATTGTTTCCATATACCACACTCATATCCCCTCATAATATCCCTGCAGGTCAGTAATAAAATACTTTTTCCCATCCTGGGAATAATTAAACATAGAAAGGGGTGAGCTCAAATGCTTAGTAAGGATAACAATATAACAGAAACTTTCATAAATAAGAAAAAACATTTAAGAAAAAGTGTTAAACTAAAACAATAGCGTTTTAAACTTGTACTTCAACATAATATGGAAATGGTAAAATCAAATAATTTCATTTAATTATTCATATAGATATTCTACTATTTGAATAATTGCATGAAATATCAACATCCACTTTCATAATGGTGGAATTAATAATGCCAAACTTCATAACCACATAGTCAAGGCCTTGTTCCGAGACTACAAATAAGATTTTTTCAAGGACTTGTGCCATGAAATGAGTTTGTCTCATGAGACCAAACAATGCATCGAGGATCTATAGCGAGCTCCACCCATCACATACTGAGTCCAACGCATTCCTCATATGAAAAGTATTAAACATAACATAATCATTTGTATTAAATCTAGAATAAGAAATATCAATAATTTATCCATAAACAATGAAGGTTGTGAAAAAAACACAGCCATAGTCATACATATCACAAAACCTTCAATATAATATGGATGTTTTTTATCAAAATAAATCAACTTCAAATAAGCATAAAATCCATCAAAGGATATTGACAACGATGAAATCAATATTTTTTTGGAGAGATATGTCTTTAAATTTTGAATCATTTAAAAGTCATATAATTATAAAAAACATTATTTTATAAATATTTTCATAATCTTTTAAGGGATTCTTCGACGATTTTATAACATCATAAAATAGCCGCAACCACTGTACAATTTAAAAAAACATTGTCACCATAATTTTGTCGAAAAGTTCATAAAGTACCTTGTTTGGAAAATGACAGAAATATTCCCTTAAAATCATATAATTTCAAATAAAGGTATAAATGAATTTTACCCATTTTCTAGTAAATAATAAAAATGTTTTGATATACATTTTTAAGAAGCCTGTATGTGGATTATAAAGATGTCCTAGTAGATAATTATGTATAAACAACCTCAGATAATGAATAGATTATGAAATTAACCCTTACCTTCTACTAATCCTTGGTCGAGGGTACGTTAACATAATATATGATAGTTTAATAATTGTTATTAAATTATAAAAGAAACATATACATAAATATGATATCATATATGATTATATAATATTTATTTGTTAATAATATTTTATCATTATCGTTGTTTCGGGTGTTAACTGATTCGTTTTCCATGATATTCTTTGTTATGTCAGTCATATTTTTATGGAAGAGATGTATCTTATTCATATCCAGAATGATATCATGTCTTTAAAAATTAATTTCCATCACCAAATGAAAATTAGTCTTGAATGTATATGATGTTGAATGAATGTGATCACGTTTGTGGAGACGGTAATCCGTATGTATGCACAAGCGACAAAATCATTCTTTTGATATTAAAATAATAAATAATTGGATGGTATATAATTTATAAAGAATAATTATCTTGATATATTTATTATTTACATCAATTATATATCATTATGATACCCATCCAAATAATAATGTATTGAATAACAACTACACAACGACTTGGAGACGGTAAGCCGTACATACGAATGTATGGTGACATGTCATTCAGATGATGGATATAATAATGAATAAGGTTGTAACAAATTTTTAATAACATCATAGGGTATAGAAGATTCTGGAGTTATAACTTTATAATGGAAACAACAAAGAAAGAGATAGTGTAAGAAGAAATGAACATGAAAGGGTGATGAAATATTTATCTCTTCTTTAGGTTATTCCTTTGGATTTGATCCAAAGGGATATGTAGGATGACTTTATGAATAGAGGAAGGCCTATAGGATGAAGGCTGGATAGTTTATAGGTTATTTGGGTGGGTATTGGCAGAGTCAAATGGCTTTAATGGTGTGAATTTGAATGAAGGGACATTTCCCTTTTATATGAGGGTGTGGGGTATCTTACGAAAAGATTTAAATATTATTTTATAAAAAAACATTTTTGGGTTTTAATGGATCCAAAATAATTTATTTCAAGGATAAGGTTGGGATGGGTCAAAATCTACTCAACCAATAGGTTTTAGACATGTTTGGGTCACTATATTAACGTTATCTTCTGGATTTAATTCTTAGTTAATTAGTTTTACATTTACCATGTCTATTTGTATTTGAATATTATACGGTTAATAAACATACAACAAACTTCCAAACGAACCTCAAGTGGCTCATTAATTACATATATAACATTATTTAATACCATTTGTGTATCCTTATATTTCCAAGAATATAATATCAATTAATTATATAATATTATCTAAAAACAATTTTATGTCTATTATGACACAATTTTCCATTTTGTTTTTGTTAAATTTTTAGCAGCATTATTAGTTCAACAAAATTATTTATTCAATAATAACATGTCACATTATCCTAGATAATTTGTGGAATGCATCAAAACATTCAAATTATATTTATTTTAAAATCTATAATACCATTTATTTGATTGTTTCACTAATAAAGAAAGTATTCCTTCATCATTGTGTCATAAATAAATTTAATTATTAAATGTCTAAAAATTATAAATAAAATACCATTATGATTGAAATTTTTGTATCCTTCAAACTAATATTAATAGTCGAATATATAACATATATAACCTTCTGTAAAATTTATTTTACTAAAAGATATATGCTTATGTCATTTTTGTATTTTCTTTAACATAATTAATATAAATTATCATTATCACTTACAAGTGGCTCCATGGGGTCCTAAAATAGACCCAAGTATGGCCATGGATGGAAATATATCAGCTAATAGGGTTAGAAAACGTGTTATGGTAATTTAATATTATTATATTATTATTATTTTTTACCCTTATTTACTGGATTTACCGTTTAACCATGGTAAATAAAATATTTACCCATGTAGTTATTCAAAATCTATAAAAATAAAAGTTATCTATTTACACAATATGAAACTCCACATTCTAAATATTGAATACATTTTTCTAAAATCATCACACCAAAGTGGCAGAAATTAATTTAAAATTTATTCTCCTTGTCAAAACAAAAAAGTGTGTTTTTAAGAAATAATAACTATCAAAAGATTGACACATGCTTATGTCTAGTTTAAATGTGAAATTACATAAAATTACCAACATTGGATTAAATGGTAAAAATATAATCTCATTATAATGAATAACCACTAAATATAATAATTTAGAACTTTAAATTATTTTGATTAAAAACGATGTTTTTAAATAAAATTTAATATTGTCACTATTCATAAAAAATAAATGTTTTAAGGAAAATACCAAAAATTCACCATAGGGTAAATTAAATATTCCGAACCCAAAATGAATTACATTTTGAAAGATAAAATTTATATTATTTCATAATGTGGGTATTACTATTAATAATGGCTAGTTTGATTGGTCGTGATGTGTTAGAATCTGGATGTTGCATGCAATACAAACTATTTCGTTATTCAAAGGGAAAAAGTTCCATGGATTATTGGAGTGTTACATTCTCCACTCCTTCAAAAAATTTCATCCTCATAATTTATGTAAAATTTATTCATAAAAATATTCATGTGGTTCTATATCATAAGTTTCTCAGGTTCCCATGTTGCCTCTTCCATCTTATGGTTTCTCTATAGAACCTTTTGCCGACGAGTCGTCCTATTTCTCAACACTTGTTATCTTGTATAAAGAACCTTGATAGGATCTTCTAAAAAAGAAAAATCAGGCTCCAGTTCTAATTCCTCATAGGTAAGTACATGTGTTGGGTTAGGAATGTATTTTCTCAATAGTGATACATGGAACACATCAGGAACATTGGAGAGACTTGGCAGCATTTCCAAACTATAAGCTACAACCCCAATTCATTATAGAATATCGAAAGGTTTGATATACATGGGACTTAATTTACCCTTATTACTGAATCATATAATTCCCATTCATGTAGATACCTTCAAGAAAAGATGATCTCCTATCTGAAATTCATAATCCATCTTTTGGTTATCAGCATAGCTCTTCTACCAACATTGAGATGCTTTGATTTGGGTTTGGTTTAACATCTCCTTTTCCATCGTTTCCTCTATAAGTTATGGGTCTATGAGTTTTCATTCACCAACATCATCGCAAAATGCTGGTGTACGACATCTCTTTAGTTATAAGTCTTCCTATGATTCCATCTGAATACTTGAATGGAAGCTATGATTATATGAAAATTATTCTAGATGTAAATATTCATCACACATACCTTGAATGTAAATTGAGCATGATCTCAACATGTCTTCTAATATTGGAATAGTACATTCTGTTTGTCCATCAGTTTTAGGGTGGTAGGTAGTGCTTAAATAATGTTCAAAACCCCAGCCTTTCAGAATATTTTTCTAGAATATTGATGTAAAACGTGGATCAAAATATGAAAAAATTGATAGGGGTACTCCATGAAGTCTTTAAAACATCATTAATATATTGTCTTGCAAAACTTTTAAGTATTAAATCTTCTCTTATAACAAGAAAATGTTCTGACTTGCTAAGATTATCAACAATGACCCATATTGCATCATTCCTTCAAGGAGTCTTTGGTAGTCCCATGAAAAATTCCATCGTAATATTATCCCACTTCCACTCAGGTATGGGAAGAGGTAGCATGCCTAATCCTAGCTATTGCTATCCAGCTTTCACTTGTTGAAAATCCATACATCTTGACACAAAATCTGGTATCTCCCACTTTATGTTGTCCCACCAAAAATGTTCCTTCATATCTCAATACAGTTTGGTGCTCCTATAATGTATAGAGAAATTGGAGCTATGAGCACCATCCAACAATTCTCTTTTTAGATCAGGTCTATCGGGAACACAAAGTCTCATCCCAAATATCAAAATTCCATCTCCATATATGAATTAACTCAATCTCCCATTATTCACATCTTTAATCTTCTTTTGAAACTCATCATCATCATCTTGATAACTTTTTATCTTTTCTAGTAAAGATGGTTTGGCAACCATTTTAAAATAATTGATGTTTATCCTTCAATGGTTATTCCCATTTCAATATTTACAAGATCCATGTATATAGGATTCTTTTTAACTCTCATCTTGTTTAGAACTTCGTGATCCTTTCCAATCAAAGCATATTCCACCTTATTTTCCTTCTCTAAGTGGTAGTTTATAGTGAAATAATAATACTTGAGTAGTTCAAGCGATCTCATTTTCCTCGTGTTGAGTTCATTATTTGAGAAAATATACATCAAACTCTTGTAATCAATATATATCTCACATTTTTCACCATAGAGAAAAGGTGTCCATATCTTTAGAGAGAAGACTATAACTGCTAACTCAAGATCATGAGTAGGATAGTTTTTCTCATGAATTATTTTATATCGTGATGCATAGGCAATAACCCAATCATTCTTTATAAGGACACAACCATGTCCTTTCATTGATGAATCACTATAAATAACAAACCTATCATTCCCTGATAGTAGGGACAATATAGGATCATTGAATAATCATCTCTTAAATTCATCAAAACATTATTCACACTCATTCTTCCAAAAATATTTAACCCCTTTACGAGTGAGCTTTGTTAATGGGTTTGGAAATCAGGCAGAATTCTGAACGATATGTCGATAATAACCTGCTAAACAAATAAAACAGTTTTACCTCTGTTATTCTCATTGGTTCTGGCCATTATTTTATTTCCTTTATCTTTGATGGATCAAAAAATATTCTATCCTTAGAGACAATATTTCCCATAAAATAAATTTCTTGATATTAGAATTTACACATGCTAAACTTCCCATATAATCCATTTCTTCTAAGAGTCTTCAGGATAATGCACAGGTGATTTTCATTATCTTCGTAGCTTTTGGAGTATACCAAGATATCATCAATTAATACCACTAAAAATTCATCACGATATTTTTTGAAAGCCCTATTCATATGATCCAAGAAGACATAGGGTTCATTATTCAATCCAAAAGGCATTACTGTAAACTCGTAATGTGTGTACCTAGTCTGAAAAGCTGTCTTCTGAATGTCTTACTTCTTCATGCACAACTGATGGTATCCAGATCGAAGGTCAATTTTTGAAAAATATTGAGCTCTATGATGTTGGTCATATAAATCATCAATGCGAGGTAGGGTATACTTGTTCTTTATTTTTATTGCATTGATCTCCCTGTAGTCAATACACAACCTCATAGATCCATCTTTCTTCATAAAAAAAGGACAAGGGCTCTCCATGGTTAAACACTAGGGTGAATAAATCTCTTATTATTCAATTCTTTTAGTTTCTTCTTTAGTTACACTAATTCCACAGTGGCCATTCTATAAGGGGTCTTCGTTATGTACCTTGAACCAGGAATTAAATCAATGGAAAACTCTATTTCTCATTCTGGAGGAAGTATAGGTAAATCCTCTGGAAATACATCAACATACTCTTGAACAATAGGTACATCCACTATTTGAAATTTTTTTACTCACCCATAGATATTTCGTTCTTTTCCTTGCTAATAATTGAATTTAGTTGAGCTACTAGGGGTGTGTCTAGGTAATAGTCTGGGGGTGATGTTTCTACTCTAAGGATAAGGGGCTCTTTATCATCATCATAAAAAATCATAAACTCCTTATTCTTGAAATAAATTTTTGTATCATGGTCCAAAAGCACATCTATATAGATAATTATATCAAATTCAATCATGGGTATGATGATGAGATCAGCAGATAAATATCATTTATGTGCCTCAATGGCAACTAAATCACAAAACATTGTTGCAATGATACATACCTTTTGAGTTTTGACAGAAAAAATCCCTTGTTAAATAAAATTGGAAATATCTAATTTTCATAGAAAACTGGGAAGAAATGAAACAATGCGATGATCCAGAATCAAATAAAGCATTGGATAAACATGAGGAAACCATTAAATTACTTGCCACCACGTCTTTCTGAGATTCTACATAATTAGTAGTGACATCATAATCTTGTACATAATCCCTTGGCCTTTTATTTGGTACGTTCCCTTGACACTTAGGACATTCATTTGCATAATTTCCCCTTTCTATATAATTGTAGCATTTAATATTGAAAACTGCTTTCTTCCCCTTGCAATCACGAGCATGGTGGACTTTTTCACCACACGTGTAACATATTACCATTCCCTTCAGACAAGAATATAGGTTTTTCTTCCATCATTTACTGTGGGATGTGTATTCAAAAATTCCCTTCTGTCACTTATTTCCATTTCTAGAGTGTCCAATAGATTTATTCTTCTATTTCATTGCTTTAAAGTCATAAGACATAGACAATTCCTTTTCTGTCTTGATAGCACATGAGATGATGCCTTCAAATAATGAGAAGGATTAAGAGACTAATACTAGATGGAGAAACGGTTTTAACCCAAAAAAGACATGATCAATATTACTTCTTGGGTTACGTATATAATCTACAACATTCCTCGCTAACATTGTGTATTTTAGTTCATACTTTGTGACATTCTCATTCTCCTTTTTCCATAGACATAGAAATTGTTTTTTTGATATCCGATCGATGGTCATGAGGAATGTATTTTTCTAATAAAATTTCTTTTAAATCCCTCCATTCCATATTTGATGCTTCCTCATCCTCCTTTTTGTTTTGAATATATTACCACCATTGATCTGCATATACACTGAGGCGGTAAACTGCCATGAAAACTTTTCCCCTTTCGCTACTCCCCAAGGCGTGGAATATTTTCTCTAAGGAATTTATCCATTTCTCAGCCACTAAGGGATTTGTACTTCCATTGAATGTAGGTCGTTTTTTCCTAATGAAGAGATAAACATTGGTCCCCCATACTGTAGATCAGGGTTCTCTATATGGCTAAGGATATTATTCATAACCTAAGTGAGTTGTCCCAGTATGGTAAAAAGTTGATCAGCACTAGTTGCTTCACCAACTCAACTATAATTAACTTGAGTAGGAAGTAAATCCCTAAATTTATTAAATGTGTTGATAAAGTTTCCATTCCAATAAATTATGCGCCATTTCAAAACAATGGCTTATACTAGAATAGTTTATGAAATGAAATAAATAATTCCAAACTTGTAAAACACTTAACATAAATTGAACAGTTTATGGATATAATCCACAATCATAAAAATGTTTTACATGAGGAAGTATATACTCATAAACCGTTCATAATGATTTCTAAAAAAATGAGAATTATCCTAAGCATATCCCCTGGTAGTTTCATAACCAAGAGTGCAGCATGGCTCATTGTCGTGAACCAATTCCTGTTCGAGTCTATCTCAAAGAAGTGTTTTTGGGTTTTACCCCTAGGTACCTCTGTGCGAGAGCCACCTCTAAATTCTCGTATCCAGACAGTGATGTATTGCTTGGAAAGCTCACAGAATTTCTATAGTACCAAAATTCAAGAAAGTTATTCTATACTAATCCTCAAAGTCTATCATAGCGTAATGTTCTCTAATCAAAGTTTATCTAAATCTAGATTCCCTGGATTGTACTAAACTTCCCCTGATACCAACTCTAATTACCTGACCCTAGTTACCTAGAGTTAGTTCATTATTACATAACATTGGCATCATACAAGGAAATCATGTCTCGAAATACCGATCAGTTTAGTAGACTTGGAAATAATAGATACATTCAAAAGTTTTACATTACATTATATAATAAAAAACAACAACAACAATGTTTCAATATACCACACTGTTAACACCTCAAACTATCCTAGTAGGTCAGTCATAAAATACTTCTTTACATCCTGGGAAAAATAAAACATAGAAAGGAGCGAGCTCAGATTCTTAGTAAGGATTAAAATATAGCAGAAACTTTCATAAATAAGTATAAACATATAAGGAAACTTATAAGACTAAAACAAAATCATTTTAAACATGAGAATTAGATTAATATGGAAAATATAAAATCAATTACTTCCATTTGCATATTCACATGGATATTCTTCTTGTCGAACAATCACATGCAATATTTATAGACACTTAAATAATGATGGAATGCATAATTACAGACATCATAACCACATAGTCAAGGCCTTATTCCAAGAATATAAATAAGATTTTATCAAGGCCATGTGCCAAGACACTTGTTTGTCTCATGAGACCTACTGATGCATCGAGGAGCTATAGTAGGCTCTAGATGTCACATACTATGTCCAATGCATTCCTCATATGAAATCATTTAAACATAACCTAAACATTCATATTAAAACTAGCATATGGAATGAGAATACTTTATCCATATACTATGAATGGTGTTAAAATAAAACATCCTAAGTCAAACATATCACAAATCCTTTAGTACAATATGGAAGTTTTGTATAATAATAAATCAACTTCAAGTAAGATTAAAATCTATCTAATAATGTTGAAATAAATGAAATCAAATATTTTCATAGAGAAATATCTCTTCCTATTTCGTAATCATTTAAAAGTAATATAATTATAAAAAAACATTTATTTTGAAAATATTATTATAAACTTGTAAGGGATGATTCAACAATGTAATTATAATGGAAAATAGCCACACCCGCAGTATAAGTTGAAAAACATTATTAAATTAATTTTTGTTGAAAATGTCATAAAGAGGTCCCAGTATATAATTACGTATAAACAACCTCGGATAATGAAGAGATTGTGAAATTAACTCTTACCTTGTACTTTTACTTGGTTAAGGGTACTTTATACTCATTTATAATAGTTAAATAATTGTTATTATATTATGTAATAAACATATACAAAAATATGATATCATATATGATCTTCTAATATTGCATTGTTAATAATATTTTTGTGTTATCGTTGTTCCGGGTTTTAAATGATTCATTTGAAATTATATTCTCTATTATGTTAGTCATAATTGTTATGGATGGGATGTATCGTATTCATATCCATAATTATATCAACTCTTTAAGCATTATTTTTAATCATCAAATGAAAATTAGTCTTGAATTGATACGATGGGGGAATGAATCTCATCGTGTAAGTGGAGATGGTAATCCGTACGTACACATGAACGACAATATCATTCTTTTGATATCAAAATAATATATAATTTGATGGAATATAATATATACAGAATTATTATCAGGTTATATTTATTATTTAAATCAATTATACATCATTATTATACCCATTCAAAGAATAATGTATTGAATAACAACTACACCACGACGTGGAGATGGTAAGACGTACGTATGGATGTATGGTGACATGTCATTCAAAGGATGGATAGAATAATGAAGGTGGTTGTACCATATTTATAATAACATCACAGTATATAAAAGATATTGGAGTTATTATTTTATAATGGAAACTACAAAGAATGAGAAAGTGGAAGAAGAAAGGAACTTCAATGTGGTGATGAAATATTTACCTCTTCTCTGAGTTCTTCCTTTTTATTTGTTCAAAATATCTCTTTAGGATATATTTTTGACAAAAGGAAGGTCTCTAGGATGAAGGGAGGATAGTTGATAGGATATTTTAGAAGGGGTTGGCTGAGAAAAATTGTTTGAAGCTGATAATTTGAGAGACGAGAAATATTCCTTTTATAAGAGGGGTGAGGGGAACCTTAGGAAAGATTGAAATATTATTTTATAATAAAATCATTTTCAGTTTCAAATGGCTCAAAAAAGATTTATTTCGAGGATATGGTTGGGATAGGGCGAAAACCACTCAACTAATAGGTTTTAGACAGGTTTGGGTCATTATATTAACCTTATCTTCTAGATTTAACTCTTAGTTAATTAGTTTTTCATTTACCATGTCTCTTAGTATTTTTAAATTTTATTGTTAATAAACATACTATAAACACACCAGAGAACCTCAGGTGGTTAATTAATGTCATATATAATATTATTTAAGACCCTTGGCCGAGACTTATATTTTTATCAATAGAATAGAAATTAATAATATAATATTTTTTAAAAAACTCTTTTATGTAAATTTTGACAGTATTTTCTATTTTGTTTTTGTTAAATCACTAACAATAATATTACTTCGAAAAAAATTATTTAATCAATACTAACATGTCAAATTAACCAATAAATTTCTTGGATGTCATAAAAAATTTAAAATAATATTTATTTTAACATCTATAATACCATTTATTTGATTCTTTGATTAATAAAGAAAATACTGCATCATCATTTTGTTATTAATAAATTTAATTATTCAATGTCTAAAAATTATAAATAAAATACCATTATGTATAAAAACATGTTGATATTTCTAATTAATATTTATGGTTGAAGATATAACATATATAACATTATGTAAAAACTGTTTAACTAAAAAATATATGCTTATTCCATATTGGTATTTACTTTAACTTAATTAATATAAAGTGTCATTGTCACATACAAGTGGCACCATGGGGTCCCAAATTCGACCCAAGGATTCCCATTGTTGGAGATGTATCATCCAATATTGTTAGAACATGTGTTAGGGTAATTTAATATTATTATAATATTATTATTTTACCCTTGTTTACCAGATTAACCCTTAAACCATGGTCAATAAAATATTTACCGAAGTAATTATTCAAATTGACTAAAAATAATAGTTACCTATTTACACAATTTGGACCTAATGATTTTCAATTTGGAGAAAATTTTTCTAAATTCAAACATAGAGGTTACAGAAATTAATTTAAAATTAATTCTCATTGTCCAAACAAAAAAGCGTGTTTTTTAGAAGTAATAATTATCCAAAGATTGACACTTGCTTATGTTCAGTTTAAATGTGAAATTATGTCTGATGAACAACATTGGATTAAATGGTGAACATGTAATCTAATTATACTTAAAAACAACTCAATATTATAATTTAGCACTATAAATTATTATGATTAAAAAAGTTGTTTTTAATTAAAATTTATTAATTTTAACTATTCATCAAATACTAAATCTTTTCAGAAAAATACAAAAAATTAACCCTAAGCTAATTTCAATATTCCAAACCCAAAAATAAAGTCCATTTTGAATGATAAAATAGATAAAATTTCAAAAAGTGGGTATAACTATTCGTAATATCTAGTTTGATTGGTCGTGATGTGTGAGAGTCTCAAAGTTGCGTACAACTAAAGCAATTGCATTATTCAAATGGAAACATATCGTGGAAGTTTGGGGTGTTACATTTGAAACTACAAAGCAAGTGATCCTTACCATACCTTGAATCTTCCTAGTATCCTATCTAAATTTTCTCAAAAAATTAATACAAAAGAATAACAATGAAAAGAAAACTCCTTTGACACCACATTATGACGTCCTGAGCTGGAAGCCACTAAACAGTGCCTCGAGATTATTGGCCACATGCCCTCAAGCAGTCCTCTACATACACTATAGGGGTTCGACTAGAAGAAAGGGTTGTGTAAGACATTTTTGTGAGGAAGAAACCATCTCTTATCAGGATAGAATACTAGTGGTTGAAAATAACAATTAACCAAGTATGAAAGCGTAGATAAATAACCAAAATAGATCCATGACATATGAAAGTCAAAACTAGAATAATAAATATTCAACTGAAAGGTAAATCATGCTATGAACATGAAAGGTCCATTATCCTACAATGAAACTAAACATTAAGACACAATAACTCTAAAATTGTTCCCTAACTACATCTGGTTCCATATCCCATTGTCTAACCCCAAATAATAATCCATCCAGGACAATTCCGTTATCCTGTCTAGCAATAACATTGTCTGCTCGGGTGCCAATCAGGAACCCCGAATACGGTGTGAGTACAACATATTAGACCACCAAAAATGAAGTCTAAAATGAGTCTAGTCAAAAGATAGTACATGTTGTTTTGGGATGTAATAAATACAATTCATAATATAAACCGATGTCACATTGTCTTTTAATCATTAATCATCGCATCTGTCCAAGTTTTATTCATGTTTCCTCTTTGAATCATCATTCATTATCATTCTTTGTTTATTGTAAGTCGTCATGCCTAGAACCACAAATCTCGTGAATGTAGGTCATCATGCCTAACACTCCTTTTTTGATTCGGCATAGGTCTTCATGACTATCACCCCAAAATCTCCTTCTTGGATAACTATTATGGTGGAATTCCACATCCATGTACCAAATTCTAATTGGTATAGGAAACCATGCCTAGCACCATAAAATCTTATCCATTTAATAATTCAATAATTCTCTAGATTTTTTCACATTATTCATTAAATAATAAAATTATTAGTTAAACATTTTAGAGGCCATTAGTTAATAAAACAATTAACTAAGAACATAACCCATTAATTAATTAATTAATTAATTAATTAGTCAATCAAAACCTTTATCATTCCATAATTAATTATTTAAAATTATCTATCCATTTCCAAATAATCAAGTCATAGGTTAATATCACAATTAAATATCTTTAATCATATCATGACACATAATTAATTCTGCCAATTAATTTTCTTTTGTCATCATTATGGCACATAATTAATTCTCACAATCAATTATACATCAATTCCAAAAATACTTACATAATTAATTTTCCCCAATTACATATCTTTACACAATCAATTTAAAATCACAACTAAAATATAAAATCTCCAAAAGATCAATTTGGGAAACCCCCTTCATTTTTTCCGTGATCAACCATCAATTATCCACCAAGACAAATCACATGTCAAAACCATATTCCTAATTACCCCAATTTAAGAATTCAGTTATCAAGGGAATATATAAATTACATAACTTATATACATATCCTATATCTTGAATATCGAATTTCAATTTAAACAACCTACCTCATATAGTTGATTGATGTTATCCCAATGGAAATCCCCAAAATCCGAGTTGCACAACATCATCAATCAAACTCTGGATCTATGTCCCGAAAACCAAAATTAAGATCAAAGGCATCCAGATCGTGAAAAACGAGATCTTGATATTCAATAACATATCTAGATCTTAAATCAGTCATTTAGATCAAAGAAATAGGTTAAAATCCTCCATGAAATGATTTATGAAAGATCGAGGAAAGAAGATAAGAAGCATCATGAATACTTCTACATATTGAGAGGAGATAAGATCACCAATCTGGTCTTTCAATCACGAAATACGGTGTTTAGATCACCTTAGAATCCCTCTAGATGTCTTCAAGAACATCTATAATTTTTCATGTCTGAGAGAAGGTAGAAATATGGGAATCTCATGGGGTTCAGGTAGGTTTAAAAGAGATTTTAGTATATTAAAAACCATGTGGGTGGTTTCTTGGGCAGAGGCACATGGTTAGGAAAACCATGTGCCAACCGTGCGGACTCCACCGCCATGTTTTAGAAAGATAACACAATTTGGTTGCACGGTTTATCAATCTGTGTGAAAACCGTGTGGACTCATCTGTCCAGTTTGGGACGCTTGGCACAGTTTGGTCGCATGATTTGTCAAACCATGCACAGCCCATTGTCCTTTAGTTTTCCTTAATGGTTCACCCAATCTCTTCTGAATTGACTACTCCTAGTTAATGTTACATAAAAATATCAAATAGTATTAGAAAACATGCCTCGGATGACTCCAGAAAAGGCCATGATCTTATAAGTATAATCACATAAAATCTCATAGTGGACACAAAAAAACATTATTATTGAATAATGAATAAAATAAGAGGTATTACTAAAAGTTAAGGATCATATTATAATGAAATATTAAATTTACCATTAGAATAGTAATATGACCCTTATGAATAGTGATTGAACCAAGAGAATATTAACATCACCTATTAATATATTAATAAAATTATAGTATCTTTTTGAATAAAAATATGATGTATTTTTTCGTTTAATATAGAAATAATTGTTTTCATAATGAAAAACTATTTGTTGGTATTTTTTGCTAGTCAAAAATATTTATTTAGAAATTTCATGAATAATTTAATAATTGAAAAACAAAATATTTTAAGAAAATGTATTCATAAATTAATATACTTTTGTCTCTTTATTATAAGATAATTTTATGAACCCTTAATTAAATTTTTTAGGTTTTTTAAAATAAGTTAAAATTTTAAAAATGTTATATTTCATGTAAATGAGGAATTTAATTAAAAATTTAAACTTCCATATATAGAAACTATTTTCATAAAATGGAGTTCATTTTTTAATTGTACACATTGAAATTGGTAACAGTGAATGTTATTTTCTTTTTTCTAAAGTTTATGAATTTGTGGTGAATAATGAAATATGAAAAAAATTTATATTAACTAGATACATGAATTATTGAGTCATTGGTTATTTATGGCTGATGTAAGAACAAAATCTAAAAAATAATTATTATTTCAATATATATAGTTATGACTCTAAAACTAGTCATAGTTTGGAGCCAAAATAATAAACTAATGAATAAAATAATGAGAAATCACCTCTCTCATCACATATGAATATCACCCCTCACAAAATCTTCACATCAAAACGTATAGTCATTAATCCTTGTACATGTTATTCCCAAAACAATTCCCAGGCCTATCCACCACATATAGGAGAATTTTTACTTATCAAAATAACAAAACCTTTTTCTGGATATGGTTTTCATGGAGGTGAAATTAAAAAGGTAAATCCATCATTCCTTTTATTTTAATTTAGTTTCATGTTCTTTTATTTTCTAATTATCTCATCCCCTACACTTATCTATGTTGAATGAAAACACCATAATCTTATATATACTATAAATTTATATTGTTAATGTAACATACTTCATTAAATCCACTCCCCCCTCCCTTTTATTCTAAAAACGAATTCATCATCTGATATGTGTTAATTTATCTCTTTATAGGATGAAAAGTTTTCATTTTACATTACCACATTTTATTATTCTCCTAAAACAATTTTAAATGTTGATAAAAAGGGTAAAATTAATTTTTTAACCATTATAATTTTCTGTAACCATTATATATGCATGATATTAATTAACAAAATAAAACTTCTTCCTCATGATCCCAAAAATCCAAATAATCTAAAAGGTTGTAACTAATATTGTAACTAGTGATTCATTTTAATACCATATAACATAATGAAATATATAACAATATTAAATTCATTATTTTCATTAATAGAATACAATTTCAAGTGTGTAAAACAATTCTTATTTTACCTTATTTTTCAAACATGTATACAAATTAATCGATCATGAATACCAAGGAAATGAATTCTCCCAAATGATAAAATTGTATCTTATAACTCATAAAAAGGGCCATAAATGAATGTACTAAAATTATTCTAAACAATATATATGTATAAAGATTTTTCATTTATTAAATAATTTATTTAATCTGTTAATCCAGTATGTTAAGATCATGTGAAGAACATGTTTGGACATAAGGTAAGGGATCTTTTCCGAACATCTGTTTTTTCCATTGAGTTTCATTTCCTCTCACATTACCCAATTTAAATATTATTTTTTTTACTTCTTAAAAATTATGTTTATATGATCCAAACTCATGTATATAGACCATTTCATCTTTATATAACATAAAATATTTGTATTTATAAATATTAAATTCTAAATTCTCCCAAATTAGAAATCCTGATTCATGGGAACTTCCCAATTTCTTATGTATTATCATGTATTCAAGATAATATATTTTAATAAAAATTTATTTTCATAAAATCACTCATTTTGTCATAATTTGTTTTACATTTCTTATTTTATACAATAAATATAGATTTTTTTAAAAAATCTTTAATATTTTCCATTAACCACAGTATAATGATTTATTTTAATGTTTCTTAAAAAATATTTTCTACACGTTATCACTACATTTTTACATCAAGTATCATGATATATTCAAATTTTTCTTTTTTATTTTATATTTATCATTTATATCCATCATTTCATTGACACAAATATGATATTCTCTTATGTTAATCCTTTTTTACTTGATTATGATACCAAATTAATTCCATGCGAATCCCTTGCATTTATATATGACTCCTAATGTATGATTTTTTATGTTTAACACATATTCATTCACGTATTATGATGGTTGAATCTGTATAGTGCTCCAATTCTTTGGGTAATGTTTAGTCACATGAGATGTGATTTAATACAATCTTGGTGGTAAGACATTCCTTGTGGTCCATGTGCCATTGTCTTGGTGGTTCATGAGGACTTGTTCTCCACCATGTGCAATGAGCCTTGAATCATTCTTAGGTCATTTAATTTGTTGCTACTACATTACTATGATTCCATGATTACATTATCCCATGTTCTATATGTTATGCTTCCTTATGTTTATTCATGTTCCATGCCTTTTTATGACATCATGTTTTTTATTCCCACCCATGTACTCTTTTTTTATGATTAAACCCTAAATGGGATTTTTATATCCTCCCATATTAATATATTTTCAAGGACATCATTTGAAGATGCAAGGGATCAATAGGTGTTAAGATATAATTGTAAAGAACAAATAAAATATGTTTTTATTTTTGGTTTCATTTTTCAAAATTTTTAAATACGATTTGAATGAAACTAGAACATACAATATTTGGTTTTTATTTGAAGGGTAATTATTCTTAAAATAATATAATAATATTTTTAAAAGGATAATGTAATTATAGTCTTAATTCTTAAAATAAGGGGAAAACATTATGTAAGAAGGATTTCTTGATATTGTTGGAATTTTGACCAACCTAAATCTATGTATCTCAGTGGCAGTGACTAAATGTTATTGTACATCAATGTTTTTATATTCATCAAGGTTTTCCATATTTTCCATTTTTATATTATTATTTTTTATGTGAATGAAAATGTTGATGGATTATAGAAATTGGAGAACCATGATCTTGAATAGATGGCCTTGAGTGAATACCGGCAGTGGACACAAATTTGAGAGATTTTTTTACAGTTATAATGTCTTGAAATTTGTTATATTATTCATTAATAATTTTTTTCGTTTCTATTATATAATATATTTTTTATTTATTTTGATTTGGTCAAATGTTCCATCCAGGTAAACAAATAATTTTTTTTATTGTGATGTCTTTGGGATCACACAAAATAAAATTTCTGAAACCATTCATATTATGATTATGGTGGTTAGTGAGGTGTAAATTATATAAGTAAATATGAATTTTATTCTGTGACCTGAATAATAAAAAACTACATGAGAAAAAAATTGTTGAAGAAATGATGGATAGTAATAGAAGAAGTTTATGAATAAAAATAGGCCAAGAGATAACTAATGGATTAATTTTGGTTCATTAGGCTATTTTGAATTCATAAATGTATTGTCTACTATTTTACTTGAATTAATTCAATTTTACTTTTCTGGAAAAATTGAGGATAGTTAATCAGTTGATGCTTTAGTGAACATCGACGACGTGATGAACTGTATTGAGTCTTGTTTTTTCTGTCAGGACCCATGAATTAATCCTTCATTATGGACAAGATATGTACTGGACATTTCCAATTTTTCGTACATTGGTCAATGAAACAAGTGGAAATTATTCCCTATATTCCCTTATCACTGATTAGGGAATATAAATTGATACTCATAAATGAATGGATATAAAAACCAACAAAAACTGCATTGAAAAATTATACTATCATATTAGAGTGAATAAAATGATGACTAATTATTTTTATCCCAATTACCCTATACAAATTTACAATACATAATGTAATAAATAAAAACAATAACTGAAGTGACGTGATGTGAAGAAACATATCTCACGAGACAGTTTCCACCTTCTGTTACATATATATATCATGCTATATACCATGTTTCCTCATATTTTTTCGTTGTGTTCTTGTGTGTATGGGGATGGTTGCTGAAGGGTATGGTTCTAGATTGGGTTGGATGGTTCTTGAATGGATTTCCCAAATTAATATTTGGATTCTTTTATTGGAAATTGAAAATTTTTGCACCACTCGCACAAACTCATTATCATCACTAGGCCAGAACTCTATGTGTTCCACATGTCATATAAATCACTAATCATCCTCCTCTTCCAATAACTGTATCTAAGGTCCCATAACCAATTTCACTATGTTAAGGAATTATTTTATTGTCCACATGACATTCTAAGAGAAATATATCAGAATTAGATGAAACCAGAAATATGGAAATTCAATAATCTGAATCATGATATTTGGGAAAAGAAATCGATCCCCTTTCCAAAATACAATTTGTTGAGGATTTTTATATTTTAAATTTTAATTTATAATTATTGAGATGTTATTTTAAACATAAATAAGTAGAATAAAATATATATTTTTTATATAAATATAAATATAATTAGTGTAATTATAATTATAATTATAAATAAATATTAATAAATAAATGTTTACTGATTATTAAATGTTTTGTATATTTATAAATATTTTTCATATATTGTATAAGGATTGATAACATATTTAAGGACTGATAAAATATTTCTTAATAGTGAATAGATACCATAATATTTCAAAATTTACTTATATTTTTATCCAATATGTGTGAGAGATAAAAATATAGGAATAACATGAGTAAAATGAGAGAATAAAAATCAATTATGAAAAGGGGAGGAACATATTTACATTCAAATTATAACATTGATAAAAAAATAGTAAGATATATATTATTGATCAATATTTTATTAATTTTATTTATTTACTATAAGAATATATGATGATGGTAATATTTTTTAATAATTAATTTTAATGATGTATAAGATATTGGAATTCATAATTTTTCAATAAATAGTGAATTTGGCATTGGATCTCATGCTTAATAATACATGATTCAAATAAAGTGAATAAATCATCCAAAATGTTACATATATGAATGACCCTAAACATAGTGGTTAGACACTGAAGGATGAATGATTAAAAATGATGGATTTTCATTGTTTGACTTATTATGTCCTTTCATAATGATAGAAATTTTTTAATTAATGTTTATATTTCAATTAATTGTATATTAAAATTGTTAAGTACCATTATGATCATATGTGTCATATATCTTTAGAAGGTATTTCATATGACTTATTGAGTTTTCATAATACATTAGAATGATTTATGTATAACATGAGGATGATATTTTGAATTAATTTAGCTTCATATTACATCAATGTTATATAAAATTGATACCCTAGGTTTTCCATCTTTTCTATAAGTCAACAAAACGTTGGATGTTTTTAATGGTGATGATTTATAAATAAAATATATTTTTAAAAAATAATCTATGAATTTAGAAAGAAAATTTGATGATTATGTTCTATTCTATATAGCCTAAACATCATGATTTGAATGGAATAATAATTATTATAGAAAAATAACTGATATTAAGAGAGGGATCATAGTTGAAAAAAGTACTAGATATCAAAGACCATAAAACACCATAAAAATGAAAATTATTTAATTGATATTGGATGAATAATAGAAGATATATTCCAATTATTATGGTTAAAAACGTTAATGCATTATGTTTCCAAATAATAAATGACAGAACTCATCCATTTTTATGTGTTTGTAAAATAATTATTGAATGAGGACCTCATTGTAGTGACTATCAATGTGATATTAAAAACTAACTATTAGAACCAAATAATATGGTTATTTTCTATATTAATGTCTTTAATATTACATGATAATGTTATCCATGACCCTAGATACAATTTGAGTATGTTATGCATAAGAGACCCTGACATGAAGAATATTTAGTTGGTACTTTTTTCCTCAAGGAAATCATATTAATAAAAGAAATATTGGTGTTGAAACAACCTTCCATCCTTTTCACCAAGATTTTTATAAATCATGTCATGTAAAAATTTGAATACAATTGATACCATGATAATATGGTGACTATGGAATGGTAAAAATATACCGAGGAAAAATGAGGACATGTAACAACATCAATGTCAAAACCATGGTGAATGAGAACTAATGATTATTTCTCCATATGAAAAGGATGCAATGGGGATTAAAATACAGGGATAATGTTTTTTGGGGTTAGGATTCTAAATATATCTTTTTTTTCATGATTATATTTGATAATAGTGAAAAGGATTCACATGTGTAATTAAATAATGAATAGATAATAGAGCGGGTAATTAATTCACTAGGAATAATAAATAAAAAACTATTACATTTTAACTTATTTTTAAAATGTATATTTGATATTTACTTTATATATAGTGTTTATGGATTTTTAAATGTTTTGATAAGGACACACAATTTATTCTATGATATTGGAAAAATAGAAAATTATTATATGGTTGCAATTAATTGAAATATATACCTGAATCAATTATAAATCAAAAAATAAATTAACCATGAAATAATGTGTTTATAAGATAATTAATATGGAAATAATATGGAAATTATATTCAAGATTTATTTATTGAATAAATATATGTGATATATATATATATATATGTAAATTGAAATTGTGGAATAATGAGAAGAACTATAACTAATAGATAATCATCAAGTTATTGATGGTATAAGGCCCCAATATTAAACATTACTTATTCATGATTTATTTGAATAATATACATTGAGGATTGTTTTTAGGTTTAGAGTTTTGGAGAATTAGTTCATAAATAATGATTTACATTCCACATTTAAAGAAGGTGGATACATCAAATACTGTATTAATTTTTTTCCATCAAAGGAAGCATATTTAAATTAATACATGGATTCTTTCTTGACACTTCCTCGATACTATCATCACATCATGTACCTTTCACTTGACCTATGAAAAACATTTCAATAACATGGGATGAGAATAAAAAGATCAATAAGGGATATAAAAATATTGAAAGGAAACATTAATATATGTATACATAAGAATAAATGAAATCATAATTTACTCATAAAACATAAGTACTTTGACATACCTCATGAAATAATAAGATTTATGAATAACTCATAGAAATAATAAGACATAAAGGTATCTGGAGGCATTAATAACATTCTTACATAGGGAGTAACCCTCATGGTTACATTTAGAAAAACCAACATAGTAAATTCCCTAAATATCTCACGAGAAACCTTAGTGTTTAACTCTTTCGCGTTACCCAATTCATTGGAGAGCTATATTGGGCACACTCGCCCTTAGTTTATCATGAACCACCCTATTTTATAAAATATTCTCAAGAACCAAAACATATTCATAACACACAAAACATTCATAAAGGAAAAATAAAATTTTCCACATTTAAATCATAGGATATCAATACAACACATTTTTGTAATCCAAACAATATAAAAACCATTTTAAATACCAATATAATATATGGTATTTATTTTTAATTAAAAAACATTATTTCTTGTAGAGGAAGCCGACAATCAATAATGGGAATGGCGGTGGAGAAGTTCATTGTCATCGCATACGTAAGACAAAAATATTCCTGTTGTCATTTAGTAAAATGATTTGTAGAGAAAAGATTCCCTTTGAATGAAATGAAAAGTCAGAAGGGTTTTATACTCCATATAAAAGAATGTCGTGTATAAATCAAAGGATGCCTCAAAAAGGATATTGAGATGAAGTTCCTTTTAAAGACGTTATCATTTGATTAAGGATAAATCAATGACATAATTATGTGTGAAAAATATAAATACACCCAATATAAGTGGATATTAAGTGTAAAACAAACATAGGTCATTCACACATATTCATAGCACGACATAATCAAGATTTAGAGGTTTAACCCAATGAATTGAAATTGGGTTAAGAAGTTCCCTTACAGAAATTTGATTGCCTAACAATGTCACATTAAAAATAATTAAAATGAGTTGATGATAGATAAAAAGTGTATCTCATCACTTGGACATAAAATATAAAGAAATAAGGACATATAAGAACATATCCCATCATTAGAAGATGTATATCAAAAATACATAACAAAAAAAGTCTTTTAAAAAAGCAGGGTGAAATGTTCCCTTACTGATTTGGGTAACTTTTGAAACGTACACCCCATGAAAGAAGAGTCATACAATGAATATGTAAATTCCTAAAAATTAAAGTATATTACAAAAAGAATAAAATCATGGGAAGTACATATAGCACACAAAAGTAAATAGTGGATAATTTAGCATGAATCTCTTATGAAGAAAAAGTGAGATAAAAAACCTTACATCGTTGTAATCAATCGTGTCATATGACCATAATATAATAAACACAAAATGAATAACATTATAACATGAATATAATTTTAATAATGATAATATATTTGAAATGGAAGTACAAACCACACCACATGCCACAAATATGTGGGGAACAATGGAAATATCATGGAATTTAATGTGATATAAGGAATCCCATAAGAAACATTGGCAGTTTAACATCGCCACTTAAAATAAATGAAATCAAATCTTTTCATAGGGAAATATGTCTTCCTATTTCGTAATCATTTAAAAGTTATATAATTATAAAAAAATTATTTTGAAAATATTCTTATAAACTTGTAAGGGATGATTCAACGATGTAATTACAATGGAAAATTGCCACACCCGCAGTATAGGTTGAAAAACATTATTACATTAATTTTGTTGAAATTGTCATAAAGTGGTCCGAGTATATAATTACGTATAAACAACCTCGGATAATAAGAGATTGTGAAATTAACTCTTACCTTGTACTTTTAGTTGGTTATGGGTACGTTATACTCATTTATAATAGTTAAATAATTGATATTATGCTATGCAATAAACATATACAAAAATTTGATATCATATATGATCTTCTAATATTGCATTGTTAATAATATTTTAGTGTTATCCTTGTTTTGGGTTTTAAATGATTCATTTGACATTATATTCTCTTTTATGTTAGTCATAATTGTTATGGATGGAATGTATCGTATTCATATCTATAATTATATCAATTACTTAAACATTATTTTTATTCATCAAATGAAAATTAGTCTTGAATTGATACGATGGGGGAATGAATCTCATCGTGTAAGTGGAGATGGTAATCCGTACGTACACATGAACGACAATATCGTTCTTATGATATCAAAATAATATAAAATTTCATGGAATATGATATATACAAAATAATTATCATGTTATATTTATTATTTACATCAATTATACATCATTATTATACCCATCCAAATAATAATGTATTGAATAACAACTACACCACAACGTGGAGACGGTACGCCGTACGTATGGATGTATTGTGACATTTCATTCAAAGGAAGGATCGAATAATGAATGTGGTTGTACCATATTTATAATAACATCACAGTATATAGAAGATATTGGAGTTATTATTTTATAATGGAAACTACAAAGAATGAGAATGTGGAAGAAGAAAGGAACTTCAAAGTGGTGATGAAATATTTACCTCTTCTCTGAGTTCTTCCTTTTTACTTGTTCAAAAGGGATCTTTAGGTAAGATTTTTGAATAAAGGAAGGCCTCTAGGATGAAGGGAGGATAGTTGATAGGATATTTTAGAAGGGGTTGGCCGAGAAAAACTGTTTGAAGGTGATAATTTGAGAGACGTGAATGTTTCCATTTATAATAGGGGTGAGGGGAACCCTAGGAAAGATTGAAATATTATTTTATAATAAAATCATTTTCAGATTCCAATGGCTCAAAAAAGATTTATTTCTAGGATAAGGTTGGGATGGGGCGAAAACCACTCATACAATATGTTTTAGATAGGTTTGGGTCATTATATTAATCTTATCTTCTAGATTTAACTCTTAGTTAATTATTTTTCATTTACCATGTCTCTTAGTATTTTTAAATTTTATTGTTAATAAACATACTATAAACACCCCAGAGAACCTCAAGTGGTTCATTAATGTCATATATAATATTATTTAAGACCTTTGGACGAAAATTAGATTTTTAGCAATAGAATATCAATTAATAATATAATATTTTTTAAAAAATTCTTTTATGTAAATTTTGACACTATTTTCTATTTTGTTTTTGTTAAATCACTAAAATTAATATTACTTAGAAAAAAATTATTTAATCAATACTAAAATGTCAAATTAACCAATAAATTTCTTGGATGTCATAAAAAATTTAAAATAATATTTGTTTTAACATCTATAATACCATTTATTTGATTCTTTTATTAATAAAGAAAATATTGCATCATCATTTTGTTATTAATAAATTTAATTATTCAATGTATAAAAATTATAAATTAAATACCATTTTGTATAAGAACATGTTTATATTTCTAATTAATATTTATGGTTGAAGATATAACATATATAACATTATGTAAAAACTGTTTAACTAAAAGATATATTCTTATGCCATTTTGGTATTTACATTAACTTAATTAATATAATGTGTCATTGTCACTTACAAGTGGCACCATGGGGTCCCAAATTCGACCCAAGGATGCCCATGGTTTGAGATGTATCATCCAATAGTGTCAGAACACGTGTTAGTGTAATTTAATATTATTATAATATTATTTGTTTACCCTTGTTTACCAGATTATCCCTTTAACCATGGTAAATAAAATATTTACCGAAGTGATTATTCAAAATGACTAAAAATAATAGTTACCTATTTACACAATTTGGATCTAATGGTTTTCAATTTGGATACAATTTTTCTAAATTCAAACATATATGTTACATAAATTAATTTAAAATTAATTCTCATTGTCCAAACAAAAAGCGTGTTTTTTAGAAGTAATAACTATCAAAATATTGACACTTTCTTATATCCAGTTTAAATGTGAAATTATGTCCAATGAACAACATTTGAATAAATGGTGAAAATGTAATCTAAATATACTTAAAAACAACTCAATATTATAATTTAGCACTATAAATAATTATGATTAAAAAAGTCGTTTTTAATTAAAATTTATTATTTTTAACTATTCACCAAATACTAAATCTTTTCAGAAAAATACAAAAAATTAACCCTAAGCTAATTTTGATATTCCAAACCCAAAAGTAAAGTCCATTTTGAATGATAATATTTATAAAATTTCAAAAAGTGCGTATAACTATTCGTAACGGCTAGTTTGATTGGTCACGATGTGTGAGAATCTCAAAGTTGCGTACAACTAAAGAAATAGCATTATTCAAAGGGAAATATACCGTGGAAGCTTGGGGTGTTACATTTGAAACTACCATGCAAGTGATAATTACCATACCTTGAATCTTCCAAGTATCCTATCTACCTTTTCTCAAAAAATTAATACAAAAGAATAACAATGAAAAGAAAACTATTTTGACACCACATTGTGATGTCTTGAACTGGAAGCCACAGAACGGTGACTTGAGATTGTTGGCCACATTTCCTCAAGATGTCCTCTACATACACTATAGGGGTTCGACTAGAAGCAAGGGTTATGTAAGTCATTTTTGTGAAGAATAAACCCTCTGTTATCAGAATAGAATACTAGTGGATGAAAATAAAAATTAACCAAGTACGAAAGCGTACGTAAATAACCAAAAGATATCCATGATATATAAATGTCAATACTAGAATAATAAATATTCAACTGAAAGGTAAATAATGCTATGAAAATGAAAGGGCCATTATCCTACAATGAAACTAAACATTTAGACAAAATAACTCTAAAATTGTTCCCTAACAACATCTGGTTCCCTATCCCGTTGTCTAATCCCAAATAATAATCCATCCTAGGACCTTGCCCTTATCCTGTCCAGCAATAACATTGTCTGCTCGGGTGCCAATCAGGCAGCCCGAATACGGTGTGATTACAACTTAGTAGACCACCACCAATGATGTCTAAAATGAGTCCAGTCAAAAGATAGTACATGTTGTTTTGGGAAGTAATAAATACAATTCATAATATAAACCGTTATCACATTGTCTTTTAATCATTAATCATCGCATCAGTCCAAGTTCTATTCATGTTTCCTATTTGAATCATCATTCGTTATCATTCTTTGTTTATTGTAAGTCGTCAAGCCTAGAACCACAAATCTCGTGAATATAGGTCATCATGCCTAACACACCTTTTTTCATTCGGCATAGGTCTTCATGACTATCACCCCAAAATCTCCTTCTTGGATAACTATTAGGGTGTAATACAATGTCTATGTCCCAAATTCTAATTGGTATAGGAAACCATGCCTAGCACCATAAAATCTTATCCATTTAATAATTCAATAATTCTCTAGATTTTTCACATTATTCATTAAATAATCAAATTATTAGTTAAACATTTTAGAGGGAATTATTTAATACAAAAATTAACTAAGAACATAACCTATTAATTAATTAATTAATTAATTAGTAAATCAAACCCTTTATCATTCCATAATTAATTATTTAAAATTAACTATCCATTTCCAAATCATCAAGTCATAAGTAAATCTCACAATTAAATATCTTTAATCATATCATGACACATAATTAATTCTGCCAATTAATTTTCTTTTGTAATCATTATGGCACATAATTAATTCTCACAATCAATTATACTTCAATTCCAAAAATCCTTCCATAATTAATTTTCCCCAATTACATATCTTTACAAATTCAATTTAAAACCACAACTAAATATCAAATCTCCAAAAGATCAATTTGGGAAACCCCCTTCATTTTTTCCCTGATCAACCATCAATTATCCACCAAGACAAATCACATGCCAAAACCATATTCCTAATTACTCCAATTTATGAATTCAATTATCAAGGGAATATATAAATTACATAACTTATACACATATCCTATATCTTGAATATATAATTTCAATTTAAACAACCTACCTCAGATTGTTGATTGATGTTATCCCTATGGAAATCCCCAAAATCCGAGTTGCACAACATTGCCAATCAAACTCTGGATCTATTTCCCGAAAACCAAAATTAAGATCGAAGGCATCAGGATCGTGAAAAACTAGATCTTGATATTCAATAACATATCTAGATCTTCACTCATTCGTTTAGATCTAGGAAATAGGTTAAAATCCTCTATGAAATGATTTAAGAAAGATTGAGGAAAGAAGATAAGAAGTACAATGAATACATCTACATATTGAGAGGAGATAAGATCACCAATATGGTCTTTCAATCACGAAATACGGTGTTTGGATCACCTTATAATCCCTATAGATGTCTTCGAGAACACATATAATTTGTCATGACTGAGAGAAGGTAGAAATATGGGAATCTCAGGGGGTTCAGGTGGGTTTAAAAGTTATTTTAGGATATTAAAAACTATGTGGGTGGTTTCTTGGGAAGAGGCCCTTGGTTAGGAAAACCATGTGCCAACCGTGCGGACTCCACCACCATGTTTTGGAAAGATGACACAATTTGGTTGCACGGTTTATCAAACTGTGTGAAAACCATGTGGATTCATCTGTCCAGTTTGGGACGCTTGGCACAGTTTGGTCGCATGATTTGTCAAACCATGCACAGCCCATTGTCCTTTTGTTTTCCTTAATGGTTCACCCAAACTCTTTATAATTGACTACTACAAGTTAACGTTACTTAAAAATATCAAATAGTATTAGAATACATGCTAGGGATGACTCCAGAAAAGGCCATGATCTTATAAGTATAATCACATAAAATCTCATAAAGGACTCAAAAAAACATTATTATTGAATAATGAATAAAATAAGATGTATTACTAAAAGTTAAGGATCATATTATAATGAAATATTAAATTTACCATTAGAATAGTAATATGACCCTTATGAATAGTGATTTAACCTAGAGAATATTAACATCACCTATTAATATATTAATAAAATTATGGTATCTTTTTTATTGAAAATATGATGTATTTTTTCATTTAATACAGAAATAATTGTTTTCATAATGAAAAACTATTTGTTGGTATTTTTTGCAAGTCAAAAATATTGATTTATAAATTTCATGAATAATTTAATAATTGAAAAACAAAATATTTTTAAAAAATGTATTCATAAATTAATATATTTTGTCTCATTATTATAAGATAATTTTATAACCCCTTAATTAAATTTTTTAGGTTTTATAAAATAAGATAAAAATTTAAAAATGTTATATTTCATGTAAATGAGGAATTTAATTAAAAATTTAAACTTCCATATATAGAAACTATTTTCATAAAATGGAGTTCATTTTTTAATTGTACACATTGAAATTGGTAATAATGAATGTTATTTTCTTTTTTTCTAAATTTTATTAATTTGTGGTGAATAATTAAATATGATAATTTTTTATATGAACTAAATACATGAATTATTGAATCATAGGTTATTTATGGATGATGTAAGAACAAAATAAAAAAATAATTATTATTTCAATATATATAGTTATGACTCTAAAACTAGTCATTGTTTGCAGCCAAAATAAATAACTTAAGAATAAAATAATGAGAAAGCACCTCTCTCATCCCATATGAATATCACCCCTCAAAACATCTTCAGATCAAAATGTATAGTCATTAATCCTTGTACATGTTATTCCCAAAACTCTTCCCAGGCCTATCCACCACATATAGGGGACTTTTTATTTATCAAAATACCAAAACCATTTTCTGGATGTGGTTTTCATAGAGGTGAAATTAAAAAGGTAAATCCATCATTCCTTTTATTTTAATTTATTTTCATGTTCTTTTGTTTTCTAATTATCACATCCCCTCCACTTATCTATGTTGAATTAAACACCATAATCTTATATATACGATTAATTTATATTGTTAATGTAACATACTTCATTTAATCCACTCTCCCCTCCCTTCTATTCTAAAAACGAATTCATCGTCTGATATGTGTTAACTTATCTCCTTATAGGATGAAACGTTTTCCTTTTACATTACCACATTTTATTATTCTCTTAAAACAATTATAAATGTTGATAAAAAGGGTAAAATTAATTTCTTAACCATTATAATTTTCTGTAACCATTATATATGCATGATATTAGTTAACAAAATAAAACGTCTTCCTCATGATCCCAAAAAAGACAAATAATCTAAAAGTATGTAACTAACATTTTAACTAGTGATTCATCCTAATACCATATAACATAATGAAATATATCACAATCTTATATTCATTATTTTCATTAATAGAATACAATTTCAATTGTGTAAAACTAATCTTATTTTACCTGATTTTCAAAACATGAATACAAATGAATCGATCATGAATACCAAGGAAATGAATTCTCCCAAATGATAAAATTGTATCTTATAACTCATAAAAAGGGCCATAAATGAATGTACTAAAATTATTCTAAACAATATATATGTATAAGTATTAATCATTTATTAAATAATTTATTTAATATGTTAATCCAGTACATTAAGATCAAGTGAAGAACATGTTTGGACATAAGGTGAGGGATCCTTTCTGAACATCTTATTTTCCATTGTGTTTCATTTCCTCTCACATTACCCAATTTAAATATTATTTTTTTTACTTCTTAAAAATTATGTTTATATGATCCAAACTCATGTATATGGACCATTTAATCCTTATATGACATAAAATATTTGTATTTATAAATATTAAATTCTAAATTCTCCCAAATTAGCAAGCCTGATTCATGGGAACTTCCCAATTTCTTATGTATTTTCATGTCTTCAAGATAATATATTTTAATAAAAATTTATTTTCAAAAAATCCCTCATTTTCTCATTATTTTTTTACATTTCTTATTTTATACAATAAATTATAGAGTTTATTTTTTAATAAATCTTTATTATTTTCCGTTAACCACACTATAATGATTTATTTTAATATTTCTTAAAAAATATTTTTTACACGTTATCACTTCATTTTTACATCAAGTATCATGATATATTCAAATTTCTCCTTTTTATTGTACATTTATCATATATATCTATTATTTCATTGACACAAATATGACATTATCTTTTTTTAATCCTTTTTTACTTGATTGTGATACCAAATTAATTCCATGGGAATCCCTTGCATTTATATATGACTTCTAATGTATGCTTTTTTATGTTGAACACATATTCATTCACGTATTATGGTGGTTGAATCCATATAGTGCTCCAATGATTTGGGTAATGTTTAGTCACATGAGATATAATGTACTAAAATCTTGGTGGTAAGACATTCCTTGTGGTCCATGTGCCATGGTCTTGGTGGTTCATAAGGACTCGTTCTCCTCCATGTGCAATGAGCCTTGAATCATTCTTGGGTCATTTAATTTGTTGCTACAAAATTATTATGATTCCATGATTACATTATGCCATGTTTTATATGTTATGCTTCCTTATGTTTATTCATGTTTGATGCATTTTTATGACATCATGTTTTTTATTCCCACCCATGTACTCTTTTTTTATTATGATTACACCCTTAATGGGATTTTTATATCATCCCATTTTAATATATTTTCAAGGACATCATATGATGATGTAAGGGATCAATAGGTGTTATAAGATAATTGTAAAGAATAAATAAAATATTTTTTTATTTTTGGTTTCATTTTTCCAATTTTTTAACTATGCATTTAATGAAACTAGAACATACAATATTTGGTTTCTATTTGAAGGGTAATTACTCTTAAAATAATGTAATAATATTTTTAAAAGGATAAAGGAATTGTAGTCCTAATTCCTAAAATAAGGGGAAAACATTATGTAGGAAGGATTTCTTGATATTGTTGGAATTTTGACCAACCTAACTCTATTTATCTCAGTGGGAGTGACTAAATGTTGTTGTACATCAATTTTATTATATTTATCCAGGTTTCCATATTTTCCGTTTTTACATTATTATTTTTTATGTAAATGAAAATGTTTATGGATTATGGAAATTGGAGATCCATGATCTTGAATAGATGGCCTTGTGTGAAAACCAGCAGTGGAAAACAATTTGAGAGGTTTATTACAGTTATAATGTCTTGAAATTTGTTATATTATTCATTAATTATTTTGTTCGTTTATATTATATAATCTTTTTGTTTATTTATTTTGATTTGGTCAAATGTTCCATCCAGGTAAACAAAGAAATTTTTTTATTGTGATGTCTTTGGGCTCACACAAAATAAAATTTCTGAAACCATTCATATTCTGATTATGGTGGTTAGTACGGTGTAAATTACATAGGGAAAGATGAATTTTATTCTATAACTTGAATAATAAAAAACTACATAAGAAAAAAATTGTTGAAGAAATGATGGATAGTAATAGAAGAAGTTAATGAAAATAAAGTGGCCAAGAGATAACTAATGGATTAATTTAGGTTCATTTGGCTAATTTGAATTCATAAATATGTTGTCTACTATTTAACTTGAATTAATACAATTGTTCTGTTGTGGAAAAATTGAGGATAATTAATCAGTTGATGCTTTAGTGAACATCGATGACATGATGAAATGTGTTGAGTCTTGTTTTTTCTGTCAGGACCCTTGAATTAATCCTTCATTATGGACATGATATCTACTGGACATTTCTAATTTTTCATACATTGGTCAATGAAACAAGGGTAAATTATTCCCTATATTCACTTATCACTTATTAGGGAATATAAATTGATACTCATAAATGAATGGATATAAAAACCAACCAAAATTGCACTGAAAAATTATACTAACATATTGGAGTGAATAAAATGATGATTAATTATTTTTATCCCAATTACCCTAAACAAATTTTCAATACATACTGTAATAAATAAAAACAATAAATGAAGTGAAGTGACGTGATGAAACATATCTCACGAGACAGTTTCCCCCTTCTGTTTCATATACATATCATGCTCCATACCATGTTGCCTCATATTTTTTCTTTGTGTTCTTGTGTTAATGGGGATGGTTGCTGAAGGGTATGGTTCTAGATTGGGTTGGATGGTTCTTGAATAGATTTACCAAAGTAGTATATGGATTCTTTTATTGGTAATTGAATATTTTTTCACCACTCGCACAAACTCATTGTCATCACTAGTCCATAACTCTATGTGTTCCACATGTCATGTAAATCACTAACCATCCTCCTCTTCCAATAACTGTATCTAAGGTCCCATAACCAATTTCACTATGTTAAGGAATTATTTTATTGTCCACGTTACATTCTAAGAGAAATATATCAGAATTGGATGAAACCAGAAATATGGAAATTCAATAATCTGAATCGTGATATTTGGGAAAAGAAATCGAGACCCCTTCCAAAATACAATTTATTGAGGATTTTTATATTTTAAATTTTAATTTATAATTATTGAGATGTTATTTTAAACATAAATAAGTATAATAAAATATATTTTTTATATAAATAAAAATATATTTAGTGTAATTATATTTATAATTATAAATAAATATTAATAAATAAATGTTTAAAGATTATTAAATGTTTTGTATATTTATAAATATTTTACATATATTGTATAAGGATTGATAAATTATTTAAGGACTGATAAAATATTTCTTAATAGTGAATAGATACCATAATCTTTCAAAATTTACTTATATTTTTATCCAATATGTTAGAGAGATAAAAATATAGGAATAACATGAGTAAAATGAGAGAATAAAAAACAATTATGAAAAGGGGAGGAAGATATTTACATTCGAATTATATCACTGATAAAAAATAGTAATATATATATTATTGATCAAAATTTTATTAATTTTATTTATTTACTATAAGAATATATGATGATGGTAATATTTTTTAATAAGTAATTTTAATGAAGTATAAGATATTAGAATTCATAATTTTTCAATAAATAGTGAATTTGGCATTGGATCTCACGCTTAATAATACATGATTCAAATAATGTGAATAACTCATCCAAAATGTTACATATATAAATGACCCTAAACATAGTGGTTAGACACTCAAGGATGAATGATTCAAAATGAGGGACTTTCATTGTTTGACTTATTATGTCCTTTCATAATGATTGAAATTTTTTAATTAATGTTTATATTTCAATTAATTGTATATTAAAATTGTTAAGTACCATTATGATCTTATGTGTCATATATCATTAGAAGGTATGTTATATGACTTATTGAGTTTTCATAATACATTATAATGATTTATGTATAACATGATGTTGATATTTTGAATTCATTTAGCTTCATATTACTTCAATGTTATATAAAATTGATACCCTAGGTGTTCCATCTTTTCAATAATCCAACAACACATTGGAGGTTTTTAATGGTGATGATGTATAAATAACCTATATTTTAAAAAAATAATCTATGAATTTAGAAATAAAATTTAATGATTATGTTCTATTCTATATAGCCTAAACATCGTGATTTGAATGGAATAATGATTATTATATAAAAATAACTGAGATTAAGAGAGGGATCATAGTTGAAAAAAGTACTAGATATCAAAGACCATAAAACACCATAAAAATGAAAATTATTTCATTGATATTGGATGAATTATAGAAGATATATTCCAATTATTATGGTTAAAATTTTTAATTTTTTATGTTTCCAATCAATAAATGACATAACTCATCCATTTTTATGTGTTTGTAAAATAATTATTAAATGAGGACCTCATTGTAGTGACTATAAATGCGATATTAAAAACTAACTATTAGAACCAAATAATAAGGTTATTTTCTATATTAATGTCTTTAATATTACCTGATAATGTTATCCATGACCGTAGATAAAATTTGAGTATGTTATGCATAAGAGACCCTAAAATGAATAATATTTAGTCGGTACTTTTTTCCTCAAGGAAATCATATTAATAAAAGAAATATTTGTGTTGAAACAACCTTCCATCCTTTTCGCCATGATTTGTATAAATCATGTCATGTGAAAATTTGAATACAATTGATACCATGATAATATGGTGACTGTGGCATGGTAAAAATATAACGAGGAAAAATGAGGACATAAAACAACATCAATTTCAAAACCATGGTGAATGAGAACCAATGATTATTTCTCCATATGAAAAGGATGCAATGGTGATTAAAATACAGGGATAATGTTTTTGGGGTTAGACTTCTAAATATATCTTATTTTCATTGTTATATTTGATAATAGTGAAAAGGATTCACATGTTTAATTAAATAATGAATAGATAAGAGTGCGGGTTATTAATTCACTAGGAATAAAAAATGAAAAAGTCTAACATTTTAACTTCATTTTAAAATGTATATTTGATATTTACTTTATATATAGTGTTTATGGATTTTTAAATGTTTTGATAAGGACACACAATTTATTCTATGATATTGGAGAAATAGAAAATTATTATATGGTTGCAATTAATTGAAATATATACCTGAATCAATTATAAATCAAAAAATAAATGAACCATGAAATAGTGTGTTTATAAGATAATTAATATGAAAATAATATGGAAATTATATTCAAGATTTATTTATTTAATAAATATATGTGATATATATATATATATGTAAATTGAAATTGTGGAATAATGAGAAGAACTAAAACTAATAGTTAAACATCAAGATATTGATGCTATAAGGACACAATATTAAACATTACTTATTCATGAGTTATTTCAAGAATATACATTGAGGATCTTTTTTAGGTTTAGAGTTTTAGAGAATTAGTTCATAAATCATGCTTTACATTCCACATTTAAACAAGGTGGATACATCAAAGACTGTATTAATTTTTTTCCATCAAAGGAAGCATATTTACATTAATACATGGATTCTTTCTTGAAACTTACTCGATACTATCATCACATCATGTACCATTCACTTGACCAATGAAAAACATTTCAAAAACATAGGATGAGCATTAAAAGCTCAGTAAGGGATATAAAAATATTGAAAGGAAACATTAGTACATGTATACATAAGAATCAATGAAATAATAATTTACTCATAAAACATAAGTAGGTTGAAATACCTTATGAAATCATAAGATTTATGAATAACTCATAGAAATAATAACACATAAAGGTATCTTGAGGCATTAATAACAATATTACATAGGGAGTAACCCTCATGGTTACGTTTAGAATAAAAAACATAGTATATTCCCTAAATATCTCTGTAGAAACCTTAGTGTTTAACTCTATTGCGTTACCCAATTCATTGGAGAGATATCTTGGGCACACCCGCCCTTAGTTTATCACGGAACCACCCGATTTTATAAACTATGCTCAAGAACCATAACATATTCATAACACACAAAACATTCATAAAGGGAAAATAAAATTTTCCACATTCCAATCATAGGATATCAATACAACACATTTTTTGTAATCAAAACAATATTAAAACCATTTTAAATACAAATGTAATATATGGTATTTATTTTTAATTAAAAAACATTATGTCTTGTAGAGGAATCCCACAATCAATAATGGGAATGGAGGTGGAGAAGTTCGTTGTCATCGCATACGTAAGACAAAAATATTCATGTTGTAATTTAGTAAAATGATTTGTAGAGAAAATATTCCCTTTGAATGAAATGAAACGTCATAAGGGTTTTATACTCTGTATAAAAGAAATGCGTGTATAAATAAAAGGATGCCTCAAAAAGGAGATTGAGATGAAGTTCCTTATAAAGACATTATCATTTGATTAAGGATAAATCAATGACATAATTATGTGTGAAAAATATAAATACACCCAATATAAGTGGATATTAAGTGTAAAACAAACATAGGTCATTAAAACATATTCATAGCACGACATAATCAAGATGTAGAGGTTTATCCCAAAGAATTGAAATTGGGTTAAGAAGTTCCCCTACGAAAATTTGATAGCCTAACAACGTCACATTAAAATTAATGAAAATGAGTTGATGAGAGATAAAAAGTGTATCTCATCACTTGGACATAAAATATAATGCAATAATTATATATAAGAACATATCCAATCATATGAAGATGTAAATCAAAAAGACATAACAAAAAGAAGTCTTTTAAAAATGGAGGGTGAAAGGTTCCCTTAACGATTTGGGTAACTTTCGAAATGTACACCCCATTAAAGAAGGGTCATACAATGAATATGTAAATACCCAAAAATTAAATTATATTACACAAAGAAAACAATCATGGGAATTACATACACCACACAAAAGTAAATAGTGGCAAACTTAGCATGAATCTCACATGAATAAAAAGTGAGATAAAAAACCTTACCTCATTGTAATCAATCGAGTCATATGACCATAATATAATAAACACAAAATGAATAACATAATAACATGAATATAATTTTAATCATGATAATATATTTGAAATTGAAGTTCAAACCACACCACATACCACAAATATGTGGAGAACAATGGAAATCTCATGGAATTTAAAGTGATATAAGGAATCCCTTATGAAACTTCGGCAGCCTAACATCGCCACTTAAAACATCCAAAAAGGTATTGATGAGATAGAAATAGGGTATCTGATGAAAACAACGTAAAATTTAAAGTATTTTTAATTTAAAATAACATCCCCTGTCATGATAAAGAGGATCTTAAAAGAAATGGCATAAAAGAGAGTACTTAAAAAGAGAGAGGTTGGATCATTTACCTCGAGTCCAAATTATCTTGTTTGTTTCTTTATATTCCTGAATAATAAACTTTTTTCAATTTATAATTTCGTAAGAACATATTTTAATATTTATTATTCAATTCATATCACATATTATCATTTCATAATAATTATATTGTTATGTTAGTTCATATCAGATGTTTTCATTGATGTTCCGTACATGAGTCAAAATGATCTTGTTTAAAAAGAATTGTACATGTAGTTATAATTAAATCATATACAGAATAGTATTAATGATTTAAATATCATATATATCCAATATATTTTCATTTTATACAATTACATTACATTTGGAGGTAAAAAATGAAAGGCATTGTTCATGGAGATGGTAGCCGTACATACGCATGAAAGCTACATTCATTTCATTGTCATATTAATGGAATTAAATATAAATGATATATATATATATTATAATTCCATGATAATATATATGTTATTTAGGACACATAAGATCATTAATTTCATTCATTATACATTCCATGTCTTGAATGAACCAGTCACATCACTTGAGGGGGCAGTAGTCCACACTTTCTCAGATAAATTATAACAATTACACGACATGAAAATCAAAATGATATGATTTAAAAATAAAATATAGAAGAATATAAAAATACTAAATACAATATATATCATATATAAATATATTTCCATCATAATTTCCACCAAGAAAGGTGTTAAGAGAATATTGATCAATCATCGTTTCATGAGGAAGTAATTCGCAACCCAAAAAAATAGTATGTTCTTTAACCAATTGATGGGTGTGTGTGTATGGGTAAATAAAATAATTATAATAAAAACATCCTAGTATATTTAGGATACTTTTTTATTATGATATTAAATTAATAAGAAGATAGTGGTGAGTGAAGAAGGAAAATAAAAGAAAGAAACCAGATTGAAAACATTACCTCTAAATCGGGTAACTCATTTCAATTTGATCCAAAGGCTTCCTTGGAAAGTCTTACTCCCAAAGGGAGGTTTCTAAGAGTGATACAGGTATTTTTAGAGATAATATGAGTAGATTTTGGACGAGCCTAGGGCTTGGGAGGTGTAGGTAGGCAGGTAGAGGTGGGGGCCTTTTATAATAGGGAGGAGGGGCAGTCTTGGAAAGTCAAAAAAAATTAATTTATTATAAAATGTCTTTCAAATTAGAATGGTTCCAAAATTATATATTTCGAGTATAATAGGATAAGGCTTAGAAATAAAATGAACCAAAAATATTTATACAAGTGTAGGTCATAGAATTTACCGTATCTTTTCATTTTAACCCTCAGTTAAAATTAATAATTCTTACCATGTCTTTTTTTATTTTCAAAATATAAGGTCATAATAATTACTTTAAAATACCAATAGTCCCATAAATGTATCCATATTTATATTAGTAATATATTATAAGTCATTTTTGTGAATATTATATTTTTTGGACTTTTATACCATTTAATAAAATAACATTTTCTTTAAAAACTCATTTATGCCAATTTCGACACTATTTTGTATTTGACTTTTGATTAAGGAATAAAAGAATTATTCCTTCAAAATAATTGCATTAAAATATAATTTACAAGCCATAATTATCTATAAAATTCGTGGATAGCATCCCATGTTTTAAAATAGAATAATTTTAAAACTTATAATATTTGATATTTAAATCATTCAATAATGAGGTAATAACTGCATCATCATTGTGTCAAAAATAAATTTATTTATTTAATGCCTAAAAATTCTATATAAAATACAATGATGTATGAAGTATTATTATACATACAATGAATATATATATTCAAAGAGATAATTTATATAAACAAAACCAAAATTATTTTATTTAGGTGATACATACTTCGATTATATTTTCCTTTCTTTAAAAAATAATATGATAAAAGGTCATTATCACACTAAAGTGATTACATGGGGTCTCCAAGTTGGATCAAAGAATACCATGGTCGTCCATGACTCAAAAAACAGCATTAATACAAATTTATTGGTAATTTTATATTATTATAATATTATTTAATTACCCTTCACTACCTGATTACTAATTAATCATGATAATTAAAGAAAATTGCATTCGTTACTATTCATAATGTCCAAAAACAAAAGAGTCATAATTAAATACTTTGGGACTTATTATTAAAAATATGGAATATATTTTACTAAATTTCAAATACATATCTAGAAGTAATTAATTTAAAAATAATTCTCTTTGTTAAAACCAAAGACTGGTTTTTTAGGAAGAAGAATTTATCAAAATATTGACTTGTTTTTACCTCCAATTGAAAAGTGAAATTACTTCCAATGAACATAATTGAATTAAATAATAAAAAAATAATTAAATTACACTTTAAAACCAATTAAAAGGACAATATAACTATATAATTAAATTAGATGAAAAATAATTTTTGATGTAAAATGCAGTATTTTTAACTATTCATTAAAAATGAACATTTGTCAGAAAAATATGAAAAAATTATCCAAAGTAAATTTGATATTCGAAATTCAAAAATGATTTCAATTTTACCAAATTTAAAAAATATAAGTTTCGTTAATTAATTTTAGAATTAATTCCCGCTGTCAAAACAAATAGCGTGTTTTTAAGAAATAATATCTATCAAAAGATTGTCACTTATTTATGTATAATTTCAAAGTGAAATTAATTTCAATGAACACCATTGGATTAAATGGTAAAAATATATTTTAATTTAACATTAAACCCAATTAAAAATATAATCTAACCATATATATAAATTATTTTAAAAGGAGGTTTTGAATTAAAATACAACATTTTCACTATTCAGAAAAAACTAAACTTTATCGGAAAAATAACACAAAATTACACAAAGTAAATTTTGATGTCTTTATTCTAATGAATGATTTTATTTTTTAAAATATAACATATAAACTTGTCAAAAAGTAGATTTAAAAAGGGTTCTCCATCAAAAGGTGGTAAAACAATCTTTTGAAAATATTAGAGTATTCTATGCTTATGATTGGATTTATTCTCATTTTAAGCCTCTAAAACACTATCTAATTTATAAATAGACATAGATATAAAAATATTTTATTCATTACTTACTTGGAATGTTATAGATGGGATATTAACAACAGACATTCAATGTAATTTTCTATATGATGAAGTTGACGAATATATAGTATTGTTGAAGAATACTTCCATTTAATGAACTAAAAAAGTCTTTGAGAAGAATGATTTCATGTATGGTTCACCGCATTAAATTTAATATGATATATTTAATGATACAACAAAATTCTTGAACATCATTAAATTTATTGGTGTTATTATTCTGATTTATTGCAATAAAATTTTGAATGCATACCAACCAATGGTGAGATAAAAATGAATAAATATTCATTCCTTAAGAACATAAGTATGATTGAAATGATAAAATAATTTTTTTAATAAAATTATACAAATAAGGATTCACTTCTTATCGGTAATTCTCACATCCCATTATGATCCTATCAAATTTCATTTAAGAAATATTTCTCAAATATTATTTTATATGATATTTTATATCATCTATATTAACATCATTTTATTTAATATCATGTTAAGATTAACCATTCCATAAAACTGTGATACATTACAATGTCGTATTATCTGGGAGATATATTTGGGTATATTCTAAAACTTATGGGTGTTCAAATGATAAGTGTCTTTAATTTTGAAATCATAAAGAAATTTATTCAATTAATTATGTGGTTTAATTGAGAAATGTATTAGAGAAATTTTTTTGAAGATACTTAATAAGAATAGTTTAATTATTTATTAAACTCATATCATTGGGAGAGATGATTTAATGAATACAGTTTTCCATAATGTAATATAAAGAGACATTTCCTTCATGATGGATGTGGTTTAAGCCTACATAATTATTTGTAGATTTTTTGTTTCCCAGAATCTCTCTATTCTTGTGCATTTTCAATTGGGAGGCAATAACATGTGGTTGAAGATGGGAAGGATCCCACCAGACCATGTTGGGATTCAAATAAACTCATTGATACATGATTAAGGTATGAATATTGTTATTTCTACCAACTGATCATCACCAATCATTCAATATGATTAATAGTAATGTTGTGTAAATTTTTGGTGAATGGTATATTGTTTTATCCATTTAATAATTATATGCTTTTGGTATTATATTTTGTATATCATGGTATTTATAGTCTCCAAGAGTGGTACAAGTATAATGTGTGAGTTTTATAGAATCCAATCTATGCAACAGGAGATGAGACATGGTTATTGATACGCCTCAATGGGTAGTGTCATTTTGATGTTCCTAATGATATAATTTAATTTCAAATATTGAATACATTATAATATCATTATATGCAAATGATAGATGTTATTTTTCAAAAAAGTTTATATGTTTTCAATTTTGGGAATGATAATCTCGGATTTTGATGTTTCTAATGCCTTTAAATACATTAAATAAGTGTTTTCACTAATTAATAACCCATCACAATGTATTTTTAATTTATATGGCTATTAAATTAGAAAGATCATTGAATTATTGAAACTAAATATTGAAACATTTAACTGTTTCATTGCTTATATATCAAGTACACCAATGGAAGGAAAATCTATAAATCAAAGAATTAAAAAATTATTTATTGTATAAATGATTTTACATGAATTATATACTTTTGGATATGGATATATGAAATAAAAAATCATTTTAGGATTATTTTTTTATTTTTATAAGTAATATTATGATCAAATACATGATATCATTCCTGAATTCATTATGGAAAATTTTCATAAAATGATTTCATGTTTCAAATTAAAAATCATTAAACCCATAAATTTTAAAATATCATGATCCAAATTAGATAATTCTATACATAATTGAAAATTAAAATAAATATTCTTATAATGATATCATAATTTGGGTATTTTTCAATACATTTTGTAATGAAATATAATTACTACAACAACATTAAATTTCAAAACTACATTATCGACATGGAGAGAATAAATTCTCATTAAATAAAACTCATACTATATTTTAATATCACTAATACCATGTATTCTTACATCCCTGGAATATAGAGACCTAATAAATCTAAAGATGGTATAAGTTCAATAAAAAATATTACATTAAATATTATTGTCACATTAATATGAAAATATTTAATTTATATTAATTATTAATAATTAGGTAAATAGGGATCACGAGACATGATTATTTAATTAATTTATTCATAATAAAAATATTTTCATTGATAACCATTAATATATCATCCAAAAATTGAAACCAATAATTTGAATATAGAATAATCATAAAGACTAAATTCAAGTACTTTATAGATTGTATTTTTTGTGGAGAATCATTAAATAGTGAAATATTGATTGGGTAAATATTGTTAAAAACATATCAAAAAATGTTAAATTAAATATAGAAAAATGATATAAAATAAACTAAATAAAAATATATATTATGTGACTTTTTTAGAAAAATATCATTCACATAATCCGTTTTTTAAATTGTGTATGTCCCCTTATATTGGATATCATGGGATCCTAATTAATTTAAGCATTCACATTGTGAAAATTCACTAATATGGAACATAAAGGAAAATATTCTATAATACCAATGATAATTGTAACATTATCAAGACAAGGTATTAGATAATGAATTGGCATGGACAAGTCCAACATTAGGTCAATGTGTACATGTTTCTAGAAAATCATTCACATATAGCCGATGTAACCTTACATTGATTTACGTGAGACTGAGTACTTGACATTTTCTTGTCGTCTAATCATCATAGAGGCTAATGAAACCTATCCTTCATTTTGAACCAATATTAAGTTAAGATGCACATCCTTTAAATACAATAATCTTTCACTGACCATTCAATGAAAAAAAATATTGGATATATAGTGGATAAAAACCGTAAAATCATTGATATCTCTATAAAAAATTAATTTTAATACTTAATAAGATAATAATAATTCAAAAAAAAATTACCTTTGATCTACTATAAGAAATCATTACCACTTTCAATTCAAAGCATCACAAAATATTAATAATAATTACCATAAAAATGAACTGGATACATGATAATTATTAATTATTTATGAAACCATTACACCCCCAAGTCACAACCTTATGACATCCTATTAGATTAAAGCTTCAAACCATCCATAAAAAGTCATCATTAATCGAATGAACCCACTGTGAGATATATTATTCTATAAAAGGAATCTAAGGGGGAAACATACTACAAAATATATAGATAAGAACTTCAATAAAACATATTAATAACTAACCTATAAACATATAAATTAGAAATTTCCAAAGAATATCACAACAATACAAGAAAAAATATATCTTCTTATATACAATGTGATCCCCAATTATATAATGAATTGTCTAAGGGGAAAATATTTTCAAACAACACCACAACAATGAGGAAAACAAAGCACCCTCAAGCTTCTAAAACCCATCAATTGTATCAAAAACGGAGAATCACAATGAGAGATGACTTGTTGCTCTAGAATAAAATAGAGACATTAAAATTAGATTTGGAAATAATACAAGAATGAGATATGAGAGGAGCATCAACCTGATATTTTCCCACTAATAAAAATAATTACTAAAAAGAAACCCCAAAAAAATAACCAAGTAATTAATATTACCATCATATATAAGTCCATCATCGTAAATTAGAGACATAAAATCCCATAATAATTAGACCAATGATGGGGTATGTTGTGATGTTTCTCGTGAAAATTGAATAGTAAGTGAGAAAACAAATCCCATGAATCTATGAAATACCCTTTCAAATAAATAATGCCATGAAAAAGAAATACAATTCAATAAAATAAAACCATATCCCATAAAAAATATATTATAAGAAATAAAAGAGTGTAAGAGAGTAGGATTGGTATATGTGATATAGAGACATCACATATGGGAAGTGGTGAGATACCCAATGTTGTTAATAATCAATCATTCATAAATGTGATTTCATGAGGTATAAATTTTGTGATGAAATAATTAATACTCTTTAAAATATAAATAATATGTTCACTCTATCAGAATGAAAATTATTGTTCATGAAAATGATTATTTTCTTTTAATTGAATCTCATATATGATTATTAAGTTAAATTTAATTGTAATGATTTTAATAATTATGGGTTTGTCAATATTTGAGGATATGTATCTCTTACAGTTGTTAATAAATGGATACCATCATAGTAATTTGGATAATATCCCAATAAATCATTTTTATATATTAAATGTACACTTACTTTTAATATAGAGAGTATTATCTAGGACACTAGTAAGAATGGATATTGATATAAATTATGTTTCAAATAAATATAGAATGTTACCCACTGCGTTATTATATGTATTCCATTGATATAAATGTAATTTTTTAAATATAATTTTTTACATGAAACACATGTTCATTATGAAAACATATATATTATGGAATTTAAAACATCGACGTTGGATTGGTGTTTATGAATATGATGAACCACATTAAGATATATATATATATATATATATTTCATAATGATAATTTATTGATTAATGGATAAGAAATAATCATTATAATTTTAATAAATTCATTTCATGGTTAGAGAACATTTTTTATGAAGTAATTTATTTATTATATAACAGAATATATTGTTCACTTTCTAATTTTTTTTATTATTACCAATAATTTATAAATATTCATTTATGCATTAGTTATCTAATGGTTAAAAAGTATTATAAAAATGTTGATGGTAAAGTGGTTTATTTTTCTGAAAATTTATTTTCTATGTTTAATATGTTTTTAGATAAATAAAAATAATCAATTATTGATAGTTAATGATTTTAATTAAATTTATAGAGTTTATATTCAGAAGGACCACTTTAAATTATTTATGTTGTATTACTAATGTAAGGAATTAATGGAAACAACATTTTATAAATAAAAAATTTAATTTTTTTTAAAATATATTTCGTTCTATTTTCTAAAATTATTTTAAAATTATTGATTATTAAATTTAGAAATTAATCTTTTCTAAAATAGATTACATATTTGGAATCATTTTTATGAATTTTGGTATTTAGGCTTCTTTCATTTTTTCCATAATGAGTAGTAAAAATAGTAATAAAATTATTACCACTATTAGGAATGAAATGTGATTACTCGGTGTTAACCTAAGAGATAAGGTTACTAATACCACATAAAATGTAAAAAAATTAATTTTCAATGATATTTCATCCATACATTACTGTTATTATTTAATTATTTCTATGATTTTTCCTCCATTCACAAAAAATTGAAAACTATTCCCCTCCCTCATTCACACAATTTGATCCATATTGAATATTAAAGAATTTAAAAAACACTTCCTAGACTCTATATAATATTTAATTATCACTTTTTATTACCCTAACATAATCATAATAATGATTAAGGTGTAATCTAGAGGAGGTGTCTCATAAAATATGTAATCGTCTTACCTGATTATATTAAATTTATTTATTCTTATGATTCTTCTCCATTTATTTTTTTCATTCAAAAATAATGAATCTAATATAATAAGTATACATAGATATTATTATGACTGTGGTATGTCTATTTTCACAACTATTTTATCAAATGGGAAATGAATGCATGCCTCGTGCGTACACATTGACTACCCCCTCCACATAATTATACGATTCATTTTCCATAACTAACTATTATGGTTGGATATTTTGATGAATTTATTGTTTATATTGGATAAATATGATATAATTAATACTATATAAATATAATCTCTAATAAACCTAATTATCTTCCCATATGTTGGAAAGCGATAATGACACTCGTGCATACATGTGGTCCACCACCTCGATGAAGTGATGTGATTAAATTTTTATCACCGCATTATATGAATAATTATAAAAGTTTATATAATGATAAAATATGTTATTTATGAATATATTATGATTATGAAGATAATGAATCCATGATCGAAATGAAAGGGATTTTATTTTTCAATGGAAGAATTCATAAAAAATGAACCATGTAACACATGAAATTGTGGTGAAAATGATATATTGTTAATTAATGGGTGATAATATGTTATAAATAAACCATTTATTGAATTATATTAATGTATATTTATCTACTATAAAATTATAATAATTTTAATTTTTCTTACTGTAAATTAAAAAACATACATAGCAATTCATACAAGAACTATGAGTTTCTCATCTCACTTTTTTGTGACACATTTGTTAAATTAAACACTTGTTTATTTCTTGTGGTGTATTTAATTCTACATGAATATGTTAAATAAAAAATATACTTATATTTAATAAATTTTATGCTTCATTTTATCTCATTTCTTCTATGGGAGTGATTATTTGAAACATACCATATTATTAATGGTATTGTTTTACAATATCACATTTTTTCAGTGCAGTTTATACCTAAATTTATGAAAATAATATTATATCATACACCTCTCAGAAATATAATATAATTTCTTCCCAACAATCTATTTATAAAAATTAAAAATTCATCTTTCATTTTTATCTCTCTATATACTTAGAAATATAAACGAATATTTATAAGAAATATTTTTTTATTTCCCTAATTTGTCTGAAATCCTTTTCTTCAATGAGTATATTTTCATGAAATTTATTAAAAAAAATTTTAAAAAAATAATCAATGATTTATGAAATTTTTGTTTTTAACTATTTTATTAATTCTAAAAAATTCTTTAGAAGTAAATTGCATGAACATTGGTAAATATGGTACATTAAAATAATGATGTGGACATAATTTTAATTTTAATTTATACCATAGAAATAAATTTCCATAATCTCATTACTACTATATACATTCAAGAATGATTAAAATATTTTATGGGTTTTTCCAGTAAAATAAATTTCATAATATTTAGGGAATTTTATATTATAAATAATTTATTTCAAAATTTAAAGGAATTGTTCCACTATGAAATGATTTACTTATATTTTAAGCTTTTTTGAATATATATAAACATTATTTGAAGATTCTTAATATTCACTATGGAATTGAAACAATGTTTCCATAATTATTATTTCACTTGATGGAAATTTATTATGATAATAAAATCTTTCTGAAACTTGTTATCTATTCAACTTATTAAGATAGGATGAAATGATTTTTATATTCAGGATATTATGGAAAAAATATGAATCGATTATGAATATTTAATTGTTGGGTCTATTAATGATCTCTAATGATTTTGGTAATGTTAAATTTTTATGATCTAAAAGGTTATATGGGAGGTTACCCAAACTAGAATGTAGGTATATGTGATGTTATCCCACACTTGAATACGGGTTCAAAAAATTATGTCATCCCATGATTGAAAGATGTTGAATGATAAGTTATCCCAATCCTAAAAAAGGATACACATGAGGATATTAGAAGCTCAATAAGGGTACATTAGTAATTAAAAATCATTATATGTTATGAATTTTATTGTAGATATCCTTAAAGATTGATTTATATGATTATTTTATAGATAATATACCATTTTCAAATAAATGTTCTTGTTCGTATGATATAATCATATGGATATTTTTTGGATTTTTCATTGATTAAGTATTATTAAATACCAAATCCTTATTAGATGATTATGATATATGAATATTTGCTTATTTTTTCTGATATAATGCTAATATTCTACCCTTATGATCATTATATAATTACATATTATAATTGATAGAAATATCCCATGTTTACCAGTACATAAAATATAATATAACAAAATATTATGTTTCCCTTCCCTGAGTTATGCTAGATTATTTTGAAAATGGGTATGATAATAAAGTGTACTGTATTTTAATAAATTTGTTGTATACATTGCAGATTATTAAATAAATACAATTTTTACGTGTCTACTATCCCAATAAACTAAGCCCGTATGGTTCTCGGTAATATATTATTTTGATTCTAGGGAATATATTATTATTGAATCCCTTTAATTGTTATCAAATAAGGAATGAATTTTATTTTGTGTATGGGATTAGAAAAAACTGGTGAAACCCCAAATTATAACTTTATGTATATGAAAAGAACATAAATATTTGGTAAATTATATATAATATTGGTTTTAAATTAAATATATCTCAATATGTATATGGAAATTCTGATACTGCTATAAAATAGTTGAACCTTTGGGAAATATCTCATAAGGTGGTGTATTTGGTAATACCATGATCGTCCTCAGTGGGCGATGAGTGTCTCTCTAACTATATGATAGGATAGAAACTGCTAGGGTATATTCAGGGATTAATTTATATTTTTCTTAAATAACCCATATGATGTATTTTAATAGATACTAACCATGGAAGACTTAGGATAAACCAGAGGTTAAATAGATAAAAATTAAGTTTTCATGATTTATTCATCTTATATATGATTTTTTATGAATTATCACTCTGATTATGATTTGTAACATTCCATCTCGGATTCCAATAATTTGGTTCCTAGAGCTAGTTTTCCACAAGTCCGCAAGAGAACCTACCCATACGCAAGAGAATTATGACTATAAGATATGGTCTAATGGTGGTGTGATGGGTAGATTATACCCTCACATCAGATTTGGAAACCCGAGGAAATAACCAAACATAAGCTATAATAATAAAATAAAATCTTCAAAAGAGGTAAATATAAACATGGGTGTAATAATAAATGATATACACTTATATTCTGGACATCCATGTTATACAATAAACATTTGTCACCAACTGGTCCAACCATCTATATAGGAGTACATAAACGTGATGAAATAAAATTACCAGTCCACACTACTAACTCTGAGTTGAACCACATACTAGATCTCTAAGAAACTATCTATATGATCTAGATTATCGTTTAAAATAACACGAGAGGCACTACTTGATTGTGAAACCCTAGTCCATACCCACAACGATTATGTATATTTTATCAACATGATAATAATACAGAAGTTATTCACATAGATTGATATGAATTTATAGTGGGTAATAAATAAATCTCTAAAGTTCACCCATAATAGTGACCCTATAATAAATTTTCATATTAATATTAAAATTAAGTGTAATTATCCAAGAAAATAAATTTTTATAAAATAAAAATAAAATAAAAATATAGTGGATCTTTGGATCTCTGATCCCGATAGACTATACATACTTCAGTTAAATCCATATTGTATCTAAATGATGTTATATTGTGTATATATTTCAATGGATATATATATATATATATATATATATGAGTAAGTAAAAAATAACATCAATCAGCCAAAATCGATCATTGGGATCATAACCCGGATAGTCTAGACATCCTGTCTAAAATATATTGGTTGGGATGTCATAACAATGAATATATTTAAACTTAAGCTGATCCCTAGGATTATATTCCGAATTGATGCAACCCAATTTGGTCATCACTAAAAATGTCTTCAATCTAGATATGTAACCTCAATAGGATAGATGTGTTAACCCTGGGCTCACATGTGCATGCATCCAATCACTATAAAAATTTATTTAGGGTAATAAATTTATATAAAGTAAATAGGGAACCATGATGGATGGTATACCACTCAACCATCATATAATCCAGTCCAATTTCATATTCCTATGTGTCAGTCTATAAAAAATTATGACATTGCAACTCAGAGGATCTATATGGAGGATGACAATAATAAACCTGCAAGGAACAGTCTCTAACACAAAGATCAAAACTCATGGTGAATTCAATAACTATCTCAATATATATCCCTGGAGGTATTGGTTCACATAAAAATGGTACATCCTCAAATTCATAATGAGAATCCATGTCATTTCCCAAGGATAGAGTAATAAAATCCTTGGAAATATCTCATTCCTAATCATGGAACTACATGCTGACAATGTATATCCTTGATAAATAAGCTCTATCATATCAATTTAAAACAATGTACACTATGGAAAACCAATTACAATAATCGTTATCATATCTAGGGAAGGATATGTCTACCAGGGATCATCGTGTACAATAATTTCATTCGTAATGATCAAAAGTATAATTCTAGGATGATGGAATACACACCCACATAATATATTAATTCAAATTAGGAACATAATCCTTATTCTATGATGTTGCTATAGAAATCATAGCACCATCAATAATATTCATGGAAATACACTAATAAAATAGTTTCGTTGGCCGATTTCATGAACATTCCACTACATACATAATTACTTTGGCCCATATGTTTGGTATGAAATATATGGTTTCACCGATAGAAATAACATCCCAAACCTCCAATTAAATATATTAGGGTTTTCAAATACTAGGGATCCCACTGGGTCCCTCTGTTCAAAATAATGGAGGGGCATCCAACTTTGGATCCTTGAGGGTACACATATGTGAATGAACCCTTCATGAGATCCTCTAAATCATCATGCAAGAATAATTATCCATCTTGAAACATTGAATACAATAAAATATTAAAGGATTGTTACACAGGAACCTCATGAAGAGATGGTATGTGCATGCATCATACATGTGATTCCTTAGGTTGAAATTTACTTGGAGGAATCCAATAAGAGAAACATTGGAACAAAAAATATCACATCCTACAAGCCTAGAATTTTACATTTCGAAAGTGAGATATCCTAAAGGTAAAAGATATGTAAGAATTAGAGGAGAGTTATGTATCATGGCCCATATCATATAATGGTCGCACTATAGTTTCATTCAAACACATATCCAATAATTCTCATTATTAGGATATAATCGAATCCATTTACTTGAGGAATCACACATCCATTAGAGTAATGTTTCCCAAAAATGAATGTTAGGAGTCCTCAATCACACAACTATGATCTATGTCAAAAAATAAATAAAATTGTCTAATTACGATTCCAATTATGAATTCGTGGAATCAAAACCTAACAAACCTTTAGATGCATAAAACTATAGTATTTATCACTATGAATACCACGTACACACTGTTCACTCAAAAAAGATCTATATGGGCATGTTCTCAATCCTAACATGGTATGTAACATCGAAGTAAAAAATGTGTATATAATGTACACAAAAAGTATCATACATGGGGTGCATAAAAAATTAACTCATCTTAAATTTACATGTACAATTTTCTAGTTATATACTTCAACATGATGTGTATCCCACTTTTCGTATGCCCATGTACTATAAACAACCAAGTTCCCCTGCATGGGAGGTCCGACCTAGTTTACAACAATATGTTCATGCACTAGTGAATAGTGTGTACTCCTAGTACATATTTTATACTTCAAGATGTCATTTTCATCTAATATGAATAATATACGGGGGTTTAACTCTATTAGATTCCATGTGATTAGGAAATTTGATTGGGAAGCCCTTATGAATGGTCCTAAACCATTTTATTCTCCAAAAAATATTCAGATTGAACCTCTAGGTTTCATTAGTTATCATAAACTGGCTCCAAACCATTAAATCATTAATTCTAAATGTGTTTTAAACATAAAATTATATAAATACTACCATTTTTCATCAACATAATCATCATAATGATTCGAGTTCCACCAATGCTTCCTGATGATTCTGCTCCTCTTGTGGTATGTGGTTGAACATCCATTCACATCACATTATATATCTATTTATCACCCTCTACCTTATCCCCTATAATTATTTTTAACTAAATTATGTATGTTTTTATAATAGAAACTAGTTGTAGGAGTAAAAATGAAATTAATAAAGAGAAAAAGGGAAAAAAATAAAACAAAAAGAAAAGTTGGATCATGACCAACCTTGGTGTGTTACATGAGTTAATGAATCACCTAGAAAAAACACCAAGTTATATATTGAACAAAATATATTTAATCACAATCAAAATTTCTAATATAATGGTATCCATGAATGAACATGTGAAAATAATTTATTATTTAATTTATCAGTTAATAATTATTAATTATTCCAAGAATATTCGAGAGGCTCATAATTACACCAAACTCATTTACTAGGGGAAAAAATATATTACATGTTGAATTAAGTGGTTATAAAAATTATATGAGGTTCTCATCATAGTAAATTTACCATTTTACCACATTTAAGCATTTGAAAAGTAAAATTGAATTTTCTACATCATTTCATATTCTAATAAAACACATGTTGTAAGAACCTCTACACTAAAATATTTATCATTCCCATGATGAAATGGAGGTCAAATAATAGTCATGATACCATACAAAGAATATACAAAACTATACTAAATTTTTAATCCAATGAATCATTTACCGGTTTCGAAAAGATTCCCCATAAGGAATTCATGTAACCACAACTGATCTTGTACTAACCAACATTGGAGTGTCCATATAATCAAATTTTAATTGAGATCCATCCTAAGAGGTCCAACCATAATACATCTATGAACACAATGGCTAGTGTGGCCATAATCGATCCTACAAGGAATCTAATGTGGTATCATCAAAATATAACCCATTCCCTCATCCCGAGAATGTTTTCTATAGAAAATTGTGAATTCTAACTCATAATTATAGTCACCACCCTCAAAAGTGAAATGGTGAAATCCCCACAAGTTTGTTTACCATAGAACACTCATCAATCCCAACCATTACCAACTCATCCATTAAAACAAAAACAACATTTTAATCGAAAACATGATTATCATATAACTGATACTCTTTTAGTGTTCTAATGAGGACATCAATATTTCTATAATGGTCATATATATAATATGAATATATAAGTATTACATTAATATCCATGTATATAACACCTCGATTCATAATCAAATCAATCCATGATATACATTCCTATAATGACGTCTTAAAATCAAATCTCTTGATAATGATTTTCTTGTTTTAAACACAAGTAATCCTCCCATGGGAGCCAAGTTAATTGAGGATGCCTCCTCTCCCATGGAAATAAATTTTTCATGATATAAAAAATAAAATTAAACTAATCCCACAACATGTCATTGAGACTATTGGTCATTGAGTGGAATAATAACAATCACTAATTTGATGATTTAAATAAAATCACATGAGATTGACATGTACCATTATCTCCTAAATCCCTCTCCCAAAATTCATCCATTATAAGTGAAATATGTCATATATCCTCTCTCATTTGTCAATTTACTCACCAATTTGACATCTCATGGGGTTTCATCTGCATACCCATCTACAGGTATGTAATCTAACATTCCTATTGGGCATATCTAAAGGAATTAGGGATAACATTGAACTATGAGGATGAAATCATGTCAACATAGATATAATTCTATAGGTATTAGATTAAATTTTGTACTAGAAAAACAACATTACATTTTTGTAGGAAAACCATTTAATTTTAAACCATTAGAAACTAGTGACTTAATGGAATAAATCTAATGAAATCACCTACTATGATTCAACCAACAAGGGACATGCTACTCAATGAAAATCTATATAATTAATTTATCCCAAAAGATTCATGACATGGATGCATAAAATAATTATTAACTGTAACACATTGGTCTTATGTATATGGTAATAACCATCAATTTCCAGTGTTCTAGAAATGTTTAGGTACCTATCATCATCACAATCAATGAATCAACATGCTAACCATAATATAGGTCAAGTAAGTACAATTCAATTCCAATCTATTCAACAAACTAAATTATTGTTTTTTTACTATAACATTGAAGAATCAAACATAATAAGAAACCTAAAAAGAGGTCTAAAACATAGGAATCGTGTACCACATCGACCTACTTGGGCCACTCAAACATATGTGAATGAGGAATGGTTCATCAGCCTCACTTGAATACTTCTCACTATAGATCCACATATACATTCATCAAAATGATATATATATATATATATATACATACATATATGTGTGTGTGTGTGTCTGTGTCTGTGTGTGTGTATACATTGTCTTAATTGAGTTTAATTCCACCAAGATTCAATATATGAAGTCACTATTTAGGTTTTAATGGAAATTTAAAACAATTAGACTCTTTCATAATACGAATCACAAAATATAAGTATTATAACGTGTGGACCCTATGTTCCAAATATTTTCAATGAGATAACTCATACCTTTTCCATCCAAGAGTAAAAAATTAGTCACTATCCCCACACTAATAGGCCAAGAGACATAAATCCATTAAGGTAATCCCACCAATATGACGACATCTATAAATCCATATATGTTATAAACTCTAAAAACTATTCTGTACCTAAAAGAAACAATAATATCCTACCGTAATGTCACATATCAAGAATAAAAGTCACATGACACTAGATACTAGGAATTCTCACTAAAGTATGTTTTCTTGACACAACACTCTAAAATACATTATAGGATATGACACATACCTAATAGTCCTATCAATCATACATCAAATGGTATGAATATAGGAAAAGAAACAATATGATTCAACTTGGTAACATCCTCTAATGGATTCCACTTATTAGAATACCAAAGTTGGTTCTACGAAAGGCATAATGAAATCCAAACCATGTGTTATTGGAATCCAATTAATAGTGAGGTACTGAAGGTGGTAAAATTGGAATATTGTTTCTTCATATTAGAGTAAGAAACCAATTTAAATAACAATATTATAACAATGATAGAAAAATATATAGTGAAAATGATGTAAATATTAATGTGGATATAATAATTATTGTGATGTTATAAAATCCAAACATCTATGTGATAAAAATAACAACGGTCACCCACTAGGTCGACCATACATGAAGGAGTACATAAATGAAATGATATAAATGTACCATTCTCCACTATTAACTCTGATTAAAACAAAATATTCAATTTCTAAGATAGTTTGAATATTTTCTATATGGATCATTAAAATTTAATGATTAGCTCTTATTGATGATCAAATAATGGGTTTCATCCACTTTAATCATATATAAAGGATCAACATGAAATGAAAACACAAGGTTTTCGTACACACCAAAGAACACATAAAGGGTTTATAATTAAATATCAATATCCAACCAACAAAAATTAACACATAATATTCTTTCATATGAGAATTCTCAATAAATATAATCAACCTAGTCGAGTCACAACTGGAAAAGATAAAAACTATTAAACCATATTCGACCCTTGGTAATGTGTTACCAATCGATTATACATGATTCAATGATTGTGAGAATGTATCAAAAAATGTGAAATCTTGTATATATATTTCTGTGTTTTTTATATTTATATATTCCCATAAATATATATTTTGAAATATATATATCAGTATGATGAAAAAAATAAATAAACTACATATAATACTTGTGTTTCTAACCCTGATTATCCAGACATCCGATAAAAAATAATTGAGTTGGATGTCACTAATCTTAAGAAATGTATATTTATGTTGATACATGGGTCTATAATCCCATTCTATATTACGTGCTTCAAATAGTTCATGGAATTTCATTAGGAATTCTATATCACCATTGCGGGATATATTTCTAAACCGTCGACTCACCTATGAATGCCTACAATCACTATAATTAAGGAATGAATGTAATAATTTAGAATCAAATAAAATAGGTAATTGATATAGATTATAAACCTCTCATGACTATTGTAATATATTTTAATGTAATATTACATGTTCTAGATCCATATGAAATCCCAACATTGCAACTCAGAATTTAAATATAGGGGATTAACCATAGAAGATCACCACAGAATACTCTCCCAGAAGGAGATCAAAACTCATTGTCAAATCAATAAATTTCTCAACAACCTCACTCCTAGAAGATTATAGTCCATGTAATAATGGTGTCTCCACCCGATATAAGAGAGTACCCAAGGAATCACTCATGGTGAGCATAACAAAATTCTTGATAATATACTTATCATAATTTTTGTATACCATGTCTATTGTGGAATGAATTTTACACTAACATACATTATTTTTGTGGAAATCCATGTCCACATAGGAACCTCATGTCAATATATCTCCATTATATTTGTGGAAAACCATGTCCCCATATGGAACATCATTCCTATAAATTTAAATCATAAGGCCCAAAAGAATGATTCCAAGATGTTTTTTTGTGCATCCTAGTAATATAACACATTGCATCATCCACATCAAGCATGTTCTAAGAGTTACCACTATAAAACATATATAAATCAATAATAGTCATGTAAATGAATAAAAAAATGATTGATGATGATAAAACACAGAAACACACCACTACTTACATAACCATGGATGATTACAATCTCAGTATGTGTTCTAAGGTGACACCATCTACCATCTGAGAAAAACCTCCAACACCCTATTATAGGGTTGGTAAAATGATGGATATACCAATGGGTCCCTTTTGTAAAAATAATTTAGGGTCATCCTACAGACTATCCTTTTGTATAATCTTAATTTATGGAATCCCACTTGATATCCTCCATGTTATCCTATAAGAAACAATATCCCTTTTGGGCTCCACAGAAATAGTAAACCAGTAGTGGTTTCCCACATTGGATCATAACAATGAAGTTGGTTAGAGAAGGCACCTTACATAGGATCCTCTAGTTTGAATTATAAGTAGAGGCATCTTATAAGGTATCCTCAGAAACAAATAATTGTAATGCCTCATGGGCCAAAAGGGGATATCCTGAAAAGGGGATGTCATCAAGGGAAAACCTATATAAGAATAGGTATTGGGAGATAGATCATGCCCCTTCCAAGATCGAGGTTTAATTGTGGTCTAGTTCAAACAGAAAACCAATTTATCTCACTTAAATAAGAATATAGAATCCATCTATTTGAGTAATGGATCCTCAATAATAGTTCATTTTCAACAAAACAACACTTCTGAGTCGTCAAATCTACCAAAGTGTTTCCACATCATGATATATGCAGAAATATTCTCAAAGTAAACTAATTATAAGTCCAATTTTCACTTTGGGGTACCAATAAATTGAAAACCTTTAAATTTATAACACTGGTGTAGTACGCAATTTTTATACCTAAGTACATGACATGCACTCTCAACGACACAACTCAACATGTACTATAGCCATACAGGACTTGAAATATAAATTAAAATGGTGTGTATAACATGCAAACTAAACATAACCAACATGGGGTACCAGTCTATGTACATGATATGGCATGTCTATGTATTTTTTCTTGGCCATGTACTCATACGTAATGTGTATCCCACTCTAGGTGTGTCCATGTAATATACAAGAACAGGTGCCACTACATGGGTTGTATTTCTAGGTTCTAAAATACATAAAAAAGAACTTCTATATATTTTTACTATTAAAAATCATATTCCCTAAAAAGGAATTATAAAATCCATGTTTTATATAACTACACACCATGTGATGAGGATTTCCGAATTGGAAACCCTATAGAGCGTCCCAACACCTTGATTTTTCCCAAAAAAATGTAGATCAACCAACTAGGGGTAATTATTAATTATAAATAGTTAAAAATATATTAATCAATAATTATTAGGTGATTTCTGAAATATAAAAATAAATAGACTACATTTGGGTGGAATATGGAGAAGCATCATACCGATTTATATTCCCCTACTACCACAAAACAATTCGGATCATCCCAAGCTCTGCAGAGGCAGTCACATTCATCTCTCCATATATATATATATATACCTATCTCTCTCACCCTGTTACATTATATCCACCAGTAATGTGATGTGGGAACCTACAAGGGAATATATGTGAAGAAATTTGAGGAAAATAAAGGAAAATAATACAACGAAAATGAAGGAATGGAAATGAAAATGAAGAAGGGGCTTAGGCTCGACCTCGATGTCGGATATGAGATTATGCCTCAACTATGAAAATCCCTAGTACAGACTAATCCTAAAACACATAATTTCAGTTATATGATATGATCAAAATATTTATCTTAATGAAACCATAAAAATAAATTAATATTTATTGATATAAATATTATTTATTATTTATTCTACAAAAAAATCGAACAACATAGATTTCCACAAAATTATATCCTACATTAAATAACATATTCCCGAACCACTTAATTGATAGAAAATTAATTAAAGGTTATATTATAAGGTAAAATAACCATTTTCACCTTATAAGCATCTTAATATAAAAATTAATATTTTTTATTACATTCACTCTCTAGAAAAACCCAGGTTGTTACAATGTTTTTTAATAGTCATGTATAAAAATTTGTTCTTACTATAGGATTAAAGCTAGAATGATAAATTTTTTACCATTATAGATATAATAAAATACTTAATTATCCTATTTGTGATTTTTATATTAATTCCTATATTTAATGAAATTACTTATGAAATTTAAATTCATATCCCCACAAATTAGATTCTCCATTAATAGTGAAAACCTTATATGTTACAGTGATCACATATCATGTTAATAATTATTCCCTAATTTCTGTTTCTATGAATGAGTTTCCAAAATGACTTGCAACCATCCCTCTATTATATTTTTATGTTTTTTGGGGATTGATTTTTCTCTCTCTATATGAAGAATATATCAAATGCCAAAAAAGGGAAGTAAAATTTCATATATCAAATAAACCCATGGTAACTTATCAATGTGTTTATCAAAATAAAATTTAAAGGGAAATGACGATGATATATGGGTCTTGGGACCTATATATTAGTGGTTTCTACTTAGATGGTTGGGGACATGCTCAAACAGGATGAAACCCCTGTTGTATATGAGTTTTTTACATTCCTTTCTATAGTTATTCATAATAATTCAAAAAATTTTGATGTTGAATTATCAATAGAACTCATAATATGTGATTCATGTGTTTTAAAGACATTACAACAAACACCCATGACTGAGTTATAGTAAATAAATATGTAACTCCTAGACAATTTTGATATGTGATTCATTTTAAAAAGATAATCACCATGGGATTGACCCATTATGAATGTTATGAATAAAGAAATATCAATTTTATGATGACTGTATATCAGGAACGTAACATGATAATGATATGTAATATGAATCATCATCCCAATAATTATTGGTTCTCTGAATAATCACATTGATAATAATACTTCTCAATGACTTTTCGTCATTATCGATACTATCAAATGATTGTAAAAAATTATGATGTACCAAATAAGAACATCCATATGGGTTATGGATAGTAGGAATTTATTTGAATTATGTTTGGCCTTACTAATATCCAAATAATAAAAATGGAGTTAATGAATTGATATATTTGAGATCACATAGATCATGTTATGGTTTCATTTATAGATTTTATTCTTTTACACTACATGGTAACGTTTTTTCATGAAGATAAAATGATAATTGTAAAGATTATCCTAAGGAAGGACTGGTTTTATGAATATTATAAATTTTTTTAATTTTATCTAAACACATTTTTTTGTTAATATAATTTCTAGCATGGGTTTATCAGTATATACTTCTATGATGGAAGTCAATGATCGTTGAGAATGGTGCACCTCTATGACTATGGTTTTTAGTTTTATTGGATTTAATAAATATTATCAAGTATTTATGGAGAGTTTTATCTAGATGTATAACCCACTCACCATGTTATCATTGAATGGATTCATGTTTATTTAGGATCTGGAATATAATGAAAATTTCAATAAACATAATATAATGCTGGTTAGTGAAACTATACTCACACTACCCTACAATGGACATGCGGTTTTGACAAGTATTTGTTCTTATAAGAATGGTCTAGAATGTGTTCTTAGGGATAATGACATTGTGAAAAATTATTATTCTCTTCAATTAAAGGCTCATGAGAAAAATTTCTCAACTCACGATCCATAGTTAACAATGGAAATTTTTAAAATTAATATGAGGAGGAGTTATCGATAAAATTAATATTATGATATATATAGTAAAATTTAATTCATGAAGTATATATTCACATGGAAATAAGCGTATATGACCCAATAGATATGGTTGTTATTTATTAATGATTGTTATTTCTAAATACATTACCACCCTGAGAATGTGAATAATATGACTGATGATTTGAGTCGAGTGGATCATGCTAGCATATATATGATGTAGTTCACAAATTATCAAATATTTATTGATTTATAGAGGAGAAAATATAAAATAAAATTCAATGTAGAAAGATACTATATTTCATAGATGAATGTTTTACTACACATCAATTTTAGGATTAAATAGTCATAATGGGATGTGGTGGTACTTTTTAAGAAGGTAAAAAAATTTCATCATTTTAACATTGATTATGTATAATTATATGATTTAAGAACATGTTTTGTTCACCTATTATAAAAATTTTAAGTATAAGCTACCCAATGATGCTCATATCTCATCATTCATTGCACATATTGAGAGTATATACAAATATAGAAACAATTATGATAATATATATTTGGATAACATGAAAATTTATCTTTTAGATCAAGAGTATTATGTAATAGTGTGCCCAAAAGTTAAGGAAAACCAGCCACAATATAATGTTATGTTACAACTATTTACTATAGATATATTAAAATGGTAAATTATTGTAATGTATTTTGTCATGGCACACTCTAATGAATATAAAGGGCATAATATTATTCTGTTTTTATTTGAACTCTTAATAAAGGTAAAAAATTATTGTTATCATTGATTATTTATATATTTATCATATTTCCAAAATATACATTTATAAATTAGAAATTTATCATAGAGTACCACATTCTACAATATCAGATTGATATATGAGGATTACCAAGATGTTTTACATAATTCTTCCACAATATCTAGATATCGAGTTATGTAATAATAATTATTATCACCCATAGGTAGGTGTCTAGTTTAAGAAAAACCATTCAAACAATAGATGATATTCTAGGATCATGTTATATATATTTCCATGTTGGTGGGGATCAACACATTCTTCTAGTTTATTTTTTTAAAAAAATATTTTTCACTCGAACATTTAAAATTTTCCTTGCAAAACTATCTATGTAATAAAAGTTGGATCTCAAAAAAATAATTTGATGAATTTGGGAATGGAAATATGTTGATATCTGAGATAGATGAGTAAATGGAATATAATGTTATATCCATTAAACATCAAATCGGGGATTCTTAGAGAAAGCAGAAGTGGTATGCTTATGATATTCATTGGTATATTTAATTCAACATTTATGATAAGTTATTCTTATGAATATCTAAAATAAATAAGGATATGGGATTTTGAATTATTTTATTAATTTTTCATTGGTATATTATCATTATTGATATTCATGATTGAGTAGGAATAATAGATTATCTTTTGGTTCTTCCACCAGTCCACTCTCATGTTCATGATGTGTTCCATTTATATAATTTTATGTATCAGAAACATGATCTCTAACATATATAAAATAATATGTCGTATCTCTAGGGAAAATACATTATTTTTAAAAAAACATAGTAAAATATGTTGATCATAGAAATAATGTTCAACATAAAAGGATTACTCAAGTGGTAAAATTCAATTAGAGGAATTATAAATCTGAGGATACTACATGGGGACATATGGAAATTACTAGGAAGTAGTATATTTATTTTCCTTAGTTTAGAGTTACATAATTTGAAGGAAAAATTCATTTTATTATTGGGATACAGTGTGTCACCCTATGATTTTATATATATTCATTTGAAATAAATTTGATCTATTTAGTAGCATTCATAATATGTAACGCTAAGTCTTAATGAACTATGATGTAATGTGTCCCTTATAACCTATATGTTGGATTATTTTATATTAATAGGATTTAAAACACTATATATATATTTTTTCTATTTCTTTAATTTTGTTTCACTGATATGAAATAATAATTAAAATTTAAATAGAATATTTTCATTAATAAAAGACTTATTTTGAATAAATGTAATATTATTGCTAAAAAATATATTTTTCAATATTTAAATAATATTTTATTGAAATTTATTTTCAATTTATGATTTATCCTTCCAAAATTATTATCTAATTTTTTCGGAATGATGAAAAAATCATTCCCTGATAAAAATATTTATTTTTAAGAAAATATTTTTACGTGTACAATGTGATTCCAATATAATAACATTCATAATTATTTTTTTGACAGAGGAATTTAATGAAATTTTTAGATTATACATAAAAAAATTTACTTTAACTTTCCTATTGTAGATTTTACAAGTCAAGGAATGAATGTAAACTTGGTTTTATACTTAAAAGTACATTTTTATAAAAATGAATTTCATTATATTTTCTATAATTAGTATAAAATTAATTTCAAAAATATTAAAAATTAATTTAATAAAATGGATTACATATTTGAATCAATATTGAAAGAAAAATTTGTTGAGTCTGATTCATTTTTTCCCAAAATTGATATTAAAATCAGTAGAAAAGGTTTTATCATGATTTGGGATAAAATGGTTTTACTAGGGGATAAACTAAGAGGTAAGTGTCTACATTACTCATATATTTATTTAAATATTATTAGTTTAAGATATATAAATGTTATATTGTGTTATATTATAATTAATATATCTTTTATTCTACATGAACATGAATGTGACCATCTATTTTGGAAATATTTTATGTAATTTTATGTGTGTCCCTACCTTTATATATAATAGGTAATATTCAATCATCTAATATTCTAAAAACTAAAGACATATAGATTGGACAATATCCTATAAAAATAAATAAAATATGGATCTGATTATATTTTGTGTTCTATGTTTTAGCATAATACCATCAAAAGATGTCAGATATTGTGATCCAAATCATGTTTCTCAGAAAATATGTACTCATCATACCTGACTTCTTAATGGATTATTTATTCATTTATTTCCAATAAATTTATTATATATTTCCAATAAATATTAAATTTATAATCAGCAGTATACTGATACTTTATTATTATTATTCTAAAACAGGTTTCCAAAACCTTTTATCATAATACAAATGAAAGTACCATTCATGCATATCTATGGACTAGTGCATCCATGTAGCTATATGATTCATTTTCGATAACCATGTTTATTTTTTTGTTACTATTATGGATTTATGTTTTTTATATTAAATATATAAAAAAAATATTCTTAATAAATCAATATATACTATCCAACGTCTAACCATTCTATCCAATGGAAAACTATAACATCACTTTTGAGTACATATAGACTACAACCTCCAAGAAGCGATGTGGTTACCTTATTCTCCCCATTTAATATAAATTATTTTAAATTTTTTTATAATGACTAAATATTATATAAATTAAATGATTAATATACTATAGATTACAGATCCATTGTAAATTTTCAAGGAACATAACCGTCAAACAAGAATAAACCAGAAAAATGAAGTAGTTTACCTCAAAAGTGATGAGGTTAATGAATCACTATTAATGAATGTAGGATATAATGTTATAAGTAAAACAAGTATGGTACAATAATTATAATTATGGTTTTTTTATATAATTAAAATAAATTTAAATTTATTATACATGATGATAAAATAACCAATGAAATAATACATTCACGAGGAAAAGTTTTCTCATATATATTTCGTTTCGCTAAAAAATATTCCTTATTCACCACTTGTTCTTTTTATGTTTTTTATATAAATTTCGTTTGATAATTCATATAATGAATATATTATATCAATATTATTTAAAATATCATTTTATTTTTTTCTTCCATATGTGTTATGATCAAAATATACCAATATAGTAAGTGTTTTATGTTAGAATATTACATTTTATTGAGATTGATTGAGCATAAATTTATAATGATGAAATTATATGATATTTCTATCAAAAATATTATTAATTTATTATCCTATGGTTAATTCCATAAATTACATATTTCCATTTCATTTTCCTATCAACATATTCTCTAAATCCCAAAATAACTTATTTTAAAGAAAACCAACATAATTTATCTCCTCACATTGGAGTATTTTTTCCATATCCCTATGATATTTAAAATTATTTGAAGAATGAGTTTAATATTTTTTTGTGATATAATATATTGATTTTTACCTGTATTTTTCATTCTATTAAAATTATTAAAAATAATTTTCCTTTCATTTTCAAAATTTGGAATAATATAACTAACGTTTGAATTTATTATTTAATTTAAAATATACTACGTGAGTGAATTATCATACCATAATGAATAATCAATTGTTTGGATAATCATTTAAATATTTTTATGGTTCTTTAAAAAAATATTATTAATATTTAGGATGTTTATTAATTTTAATTACATGATTTCGAAATGGAAAGTGTAATATCCATAAGAAATGATATCGTGACATTTTATATGTATTTTCCTAATTAACAACATCCTTTGATATTTATTACTAATAATTTATAACTATTTTGGAATAAATGTGATTATACATAAATTTAATTTGTTTTATCATTGATTTTGATGATCAAAAACAATATCATTTGTTATACTGATGTAGATAGTTTAAGGAAATTTATAGAATATATTTATTAGAACATTTATTTTATTTTCTTTGGAATTATGGATTTGTTTTGTTATATGTTTTTATATTTATTATGAAAATTTTGTAAGGACTCTATAATAAATTTCAAAAAGCCTATATTTGTGGAGAAATTGTTTTTGTGAACCTAACATTCAATAAGAGACAAATCTTTTGTACCCTAAATTTAAGATAAAATTTTGGATTGGGAAGCCAAATTTTGTAAATAACCCTCCATTAGGGAATATAATGTTGTAAAGACCCATAAAATTCAAGGGAAATTTTTTCATAATTTTCTTTGGAATTTTACAAGAGTGCGGTTTCTGACGGCACATGATTCTGAGGCCCGGTGTGCCCGAAATCAATTTCCGAAGTTTGGCTCGGGTACGTTCAGTGAACGAACGAGCGGGTTTTCCTAACTTTTGATCCACTGCTCGGAATTGAAATCTGAGGGCACCGATGAACTCGCAACGCCGATATTCGCTTAAGGAGACCTTTTCCGAGGTTGCGTTTATTTCGGGATGAGAGTTAGTTTTTGGGAGTTTAGAATAAGTTAAATAAAAATTGTGGATTACAAATTTTTATTTAAACTTATTAGTTAACTTCTCTCAAAGGAAGTTAGGGGTGGGACCCACACCCACTTAACCTCCCTTGAGAGGATTAAGTGTGGTGGGGCCCACACGAACCCTAAACTTTTCATCTTCTCCCAAACTCCCTTAACCCCTCTTTAAATGACATGACAATTGTTATTTAATTTTGGAGTTATCCTTTTTGAATTTCAAACCTTTGAAATTCATTTGTTAAGTTTGTGAATAAAATAAGTCTCAATCTTATTTTATTTGGTAAGTTTTTGTTTAGACATCTTGAGAGCTTTTGAGAGATTTTCCTTCTTCTCAAATCCGATGACGAAGAGGTACGTCCGAAGAGGTACGTCGTTGGCGAATCTTCTTATGTCGACGAAGGGAGTCCGAGGAGGAAGCGGCGTTCCCTCTCGTTGACACGGAAGACGATGAAGAGAGGAGCGGCGTTCTTCGTCGGAGCTTGAGCGTTCTTCGTCAAAGCTTGTGCGTTCTTCGTCAAAGCTTGAAGAAGAAGGAAAATCTCTCAAAAGCTCTCAAGATGTCTAAACAAAAACTAACCAAATAAAATAATATTGAGACTTATTTTATTCACAAACATAACATATGAATTTCAAAGGTTTGAAATTCAAAAAGGATAACTCCAAAATTAAATAACAATTGTCATTTCATTTAAAGAGGGGTTAAGGGAGTTTGGGAGAAGATGAAAAGTTTAGGGTTCGTGTGGGCCCCACCACACATAATCCTCTCAAGGGAGGATAAGTGGGTGTGGGTCCCACCCCTAACTTCATTTGAGAGAAATTAACTAATAAGTTTAAATAAAAATTTGTAATCCACAATTTTTATTTAACTTATTCTAAACTCCCAAAAACTAACTCTCATCCCGAAATAAACGCAACCTCGGAAAAGTTCTCCTTAAGAGAATATCGGCGCTGCGAGTTCATCGGAGCCCTCGGATTTCAATTCAGAGCACCGGATCAAAAGTTAGGAAAACCCGCTCGTTCGTTCACTGAACGTACCCAAGCCAAACTTCGGAAATTGATTCCGGGCACACCGGGCCTCGGAATCAGGTGCCGTCAGAAACCGCGCTCTTGAAAAATTCCAAAGAAAATTAAGAAATAATTTCCCTTGAATATTACGGGTCTTTACATTACTCCCACCTCATTGCTTTACGTCCCCGTAAAGATATATCAAAAACTAGGGAAACTAATGAGGGTACTGAGCACGCATCTGAGCCTCCCGCTCCCATGTGCTCTCCTAAAGATTCACGTGCTGTCATCTGATGCGCACAAGAGGAATCGATCGCCCACACAGGACCCGCTCCTGTCGATCCTATATCTCCACCGGGACCTCCATAAAAGTCGCCGCATCGTCAACGTCAAGCTCCCCATGGTCAAGGATGTGCGTCGGGTCGTGCACGTATCTCCTCAGCTGGGATACGTGGAAGACGTCGTGCACCCGGTGCAACTGAGGTGGCAGAGCCAGGTGCTAAGCCACCTCGCCAACCCTGCTGAGGACCTGGAAGGGTCCGATGAAGCATGGAGATAACTTGCCGCCTCGGCCAAATCTCCGAATACCATGTCGAGGTGAGACCTGCAAGAAGACGTGGTCGCCATCCTCGAACTCTAGTGGCCTCCGCCTCCTGTCAGCATATGACTTATGCCGGCTCTGAGCTGTCCTCAACAACCCCTTCGTCGACATAAGAAGATTCGCCAACGACGTACCTCTTCGGACGTACCTCTTCGTCATCGGATTTGACGAACGATTACCGTGACGCCCGACCTCCGCGACGTTGTCTTCCGCGGGACGTTGACAAATCTTCGAACCTATACCCAAGGTAGGGGTTGTTGTTATTGTTTATTTATTTATCCTTGTTCGTGGTTCTAGCATGACTAACGTGAGCATTATAAATTTGTGTTATTGTTTAACGTGAGGGGGTCGGACCGCATGAACACGGCCGAACCCCCTCCATCGTTCTTGTTGATTTATCTTGCGAGTGGAAACAAGGTGGAGTGGTGCCGTTGCACCACGCGGATAATCGTACGATTATATTGCGCGGCACCGTCGCGCCGCGCCGTGGAAGAATCATCAAGAACGCGACACCGTCGCGCCACGTCAAGGGGAATCAAAGGCGCGGCAAAGGGGCGTGGTGCCGTCGCACCGCGCCGGACGATGAACACTGCGGCTGGTACCGGGCCGCGGCGAAACGGGAAGACCGGCGGCAGCCGAGCCGCCGGCGCCGGAGATCAAGAAGGGCCGCGGTGGAGCTGCCAGGGGCGGCCGGCCTCGCCGGCCGTCGGAGTTCAGATGAGCGCGGCTATGGCCGTGGCAGAGAGGGGGAAGGCGGCCGGCTGTGCCGGACGCCGGTTCGGTTAGAAGGCGGGACCCGCAGGTCCCATGTGTTTTTTAAAAACGGCCGGCAAAAGTCGGCCGAGATCCGAAAAGGGGGGGGGGTTTCACCCCCCATGTGTGGCGCATCCGCGGCACCCTGGCCGCGCCGCCGCTGGCCGGGCCGCGCCACCGCGCCGCCACCGGCCGGGCCGGGTCGGCCCGGACCCGGACCCCCCGTTTTCGAGACTGTTTCGGTCTTTTGGCCATAACATGAGCCACAGACCTCCGATTGACGAACGGTCTGCGGAAACGCGATCCTTGGATCGAGACGGTCATTTTGGTATATCGCACTGAATGTTTCGGAAAAATTTGAGTTCGGCCGGGTTGGTTCGTTCACGAAACCAACCGGGCCTTCGGAGCGGAAACACTCATATCTTGAGCTACAGACGTCTGATTGACGTGCCGTCATTTTTGTTGTGTTCCTCATAGTGAGATAGTTCTTTTGGCATACTCCGCCCGAGGTTTGGACGCAGGTGGAGTACGGTCGGGTTGGTTTTGCCTTAAAAACCAACCGGGCCCCGGGGACGAAAATGCTAATAACACTCAGACCGGGCGTCCGATCGACGCGTCGTCTGTTGCGTTGAGTTCCTGTTGACTATACAGAACTTTTGGATACATCAACTCTGGACTTTGTGACAGTTGATGTATCAGCCTCTCGGCTCGTGGAGCGGACCCTCCGAACGAGTTTTCTCTGTGCGGGAACCCTAGTGCTGGCTGCGACTGTTACTATGACTACTAGTGCTACTACTGCTACTGTGACTGCGACGACGACAGTACAGAGATCCTGTGTGGATTCGATGACGACGACTTCAGCACTCAGCGATCCTACGTGGATCAGTGCTACAGGTCCTATGTGGGCCCGATCCTGTGTGGGTCCGATCTTGTGTGGGTCTTTGCGCTCAGCGGTCCTGTGTGAACCAGCGCCTATAGGTCCTACGTGCGCCCGATCCTGTGTGGGTCTTTTGCGGGGGTTAGTTATCTATCGATCCTTCGTGGGTCCGACGACTAAGATGGATCAGAGATCATCTTTATCGTCCTTTGAAGATGTATACCTGTGTGAGCTGAATCCTGTTGTTTTCCTGTGTGGACTGTGTTGTGCTATCCTGTGTGGATTACGTTTTTCTTTTCTGTGTGGAATACGTTTACTTTCCTGTGTGGACTGAGTTGTACTTGGGCTCGGAGGTTGGAGCGTATTTGAATTGATGACTTAGGTATATGTATGGGCATATACCTAAGCAGTGTCGGTTGTTACTTCGTGATTGTACCTTTCATCGAGGTTTATCCTTTGTGGATTTGAGAGACCTTCCGGGGTCTCGGGGTCCCTACTGAGTAGCTTATACTCACCCCTGCACGGGCTTTGCCCGCACTACGTTGTTTTGGTTGCAGACGACGGACAGCGTTGATTTAGCTGAGGCTTGCAGAGCAGGACGGTACCTGGAGGTGGACCACTGGACGGGACGTGCTCGGAGCGGACGGTGAGACCCGTGGAGCAGTGGAGCTATCTGTACCCACCCTTTAGGTGGGATTTCCAGTGGAAAGCTCGGTGTAGCGGCTTTTACTTTTCAGTTGCTGTTTTCCCATTCGAGTTGTACATTACTTTCAGTTTGGGTTTGTATACTGGCCCATTTACTTTACTGCACTTTCAGTTGTCACGGCACGGACCCCGAGGGTGGGTCGTGACAAATGTATTATTAGATAACAAAAAATTTACAATTACTAGTACATTTTGAACCATAATATCAATGTACTGTATGAAAAGCAATCTCAACATTTACATATAACACCTACTAAAATTAAATTCTAGAAATTTTTCAATTTTTTTTTACAATTTCTTCACTGTAATACATATCTTATAAAAATATTGTCAAAGGTCCATTCAAATTTTCTTTAATAAATAGTTATAATAATTCCTATTTCTAGGGGATGATATTATTTTCAATAGCGATATAAATTTAAATTTCACAAACACTATCTTTTTTCATAATCACGATTTATCTAGTAATATTTCTAAGATATGCGGATGAAGACCAAACACATGTTCATATTTCTTCTCAATACACTTATTATTTTAGTTGTTAAATCAAAAAAATGATATGATATTTGTAAATAATGATATTATATTAATAATAAATAACTATTTTTTAAGAACATTGATGATTAAATCACACTCTATTTTTTCATTAATTTATAATTTTATATTGTAAATTATTTTTCATCCAATGATGTTTCTATGATATATTTTCTATTATCTAAAGTAATTTCTATATGATTTTAGGACTAGAATTTTGAGATAAATATTCTATAATTCCTTAATATTAAAAAAAATCTATATAAAATCATTTTTTTGGAGCATTCAGGACTAAACATTGGAGACATATATATTGTACTTTGGGTTGTGTGTCCATCCTTTTGCTTTTCTAGGAGATTCATTTTTCAGATTATTTTTTATCATCATAAAAAAATTATATCTTCATATATTTATTTACATAATAATATTTTCTTATGAGAAATAAAATCATTATTTTCCACTTCCTACTAGTAATGAGATTTGGACATGTTTTTTCAACAATAAAAAAATATATTTTATAGAGTTTAGCCTTCCAGAAATTATTCATATAGGAGTGTAATATTCTAACTCTAGTTTATGGATACTAGGGTTACATGAAAAATAACCTGACCTCTAGTAGTGTTTCAAATTTATTTAATTAATTATATGGTTACATACTAAAATTACCATATTAGTGAATATCATAAACTCATAAAGGTCGATTTGGTGGTGTATGGTAGGTGACATTTGTACCCTAAAACACTATTAAATTTGTTTTCTTCTCTTCCCTATTTTTTATGTACCAATCCATTTGAATAAAAAGTTAATTCTTCTCACAAAAATGGTGGAATAATTTATATTAATCTATGTATTTTTAAAAATATATAATTCACCCCACTCACTTATCATAAACTTTTATGAAAAACAAATGGTATCAAATATGATCCCATTAAATAATTATATTATGATTTTTAAATATTAAGGTTATGATATATATATATATATATATAAAGAAAATATTTTAATGGATGCTCTCATAGAAGTATTGTAAATAATCAGTGTACCATATTTCAATATTGAGAACTATGGTTTCTGGAAGTAAAAAAACGGTATCTATTTCAAACCCCATAGATTTAATTTTTATAATAATATTTTTCGACCTTATGAAATTTCTAGAGTACAAGAAAAATGGGATGCTATAAATGAAGCTGAATATTATTTAATATCAAAATCTATGAAAGTTATCATCATTGTAAGTAGTGATAATTAAGTCAATCATGTTTATCATTGTGCTATTACATATGAAATGTGGATGAAAATAGATGAATCTTCTGATGGAAATAAAAATATTAATCAAATTATAAACAACAAAAAAAATTGATACCTTCGAGACGTATGCTGGAGAATGAATTAATAAAACTAATGGAATATTGACTAAAATAATCAATACTAATTATTCATTAGGAACTCCAATTCTATAACTAAAACTAACAAAAAAACTTTTAGAGTATTACCCTCAAATTGGAATGGAATATTTCATTCTATCATAAAATCCACACCCATAAAATAATATGTAATGAATGAATTAATTAGACTATTTATGATGTATAAATATAAATTACTACGTGAAGATGAAGATCAAAAAATAATCAAAAGGGAATATAATACTCTAAATTATTCTCCTCCTATATGTAAAAATAAGAATAATGATGAAATTATATACTCTTATGATATTACGTTTTCAAACTATGGAGACAATTTTTCTAACAAGAAAAAATGATTAAAAAATTAATATAGAAAAAAAGAGACTAAAATATGTCTTATAGTGATTCTAAAAATAATTATTTTACATTCAATTAGGTCTATTTTATAAATGTAATAAAATAGGTAATATCAAACTTGTGTTCCTATAAATGAATGAGGTAATTTAAAAAATATGTATGATATATAATAAGTACAATATAAATTGATATTTTGAATAAAATAGTAAAACGAATGTGAATGCAACATAGTGTATTTATGAAGACTCCAGAAGCTATTAAAAATATAAATCATAAAAGGAGTAGTCAAATTTAAAAGATAACAAGGGATTTATAGGAAATTAAACTGAGGTGAAAATCCATAAGTACAAAATCTCAATGTGGTATAAGGATAGTTGTTGATAAAAAAAAGGAGTAGTTAATTTTCAAAATAAAATGTACTATCTAAAATAGATATAGGAATTATTACATTTAGGGAAAATACTAAAGGAAATATTATTGGAGTTGTATTTTTTGTAGATCTAGAAAAATATATATAAAAAATCTATATGTTCATGTTAAGAAGAACAATATGATAATAAATTTTCAACAATATTTTTATGGATTTTAATAGGATTTTTTAAGATAATGTGAGATCTATCATTAAGTATAAATTACATAATATAAGTGATTATAAAAAAAAATTATTTTATACCTTGGATAATTATCACTTGTGTTAAAATAAAATTTACCATTTAAGTACTGAAATAAAAAAATCATGTATCTGAAATATGAGACTTAGAAATTGTTGTATATTATTACTATATTTTTTATCTATGATTTTTTTCAGATCCCCACATTATTAAAATTAATGACAAATATACTTTATGATGCATGCCAAATAGGTAAGAATCATAAGTTACCATTCAAATTTATAAAAGAATATTCTATATTAAAACCATTATAACTTATACATAAGGATTTTTTTGGATCATCATTTTTAAAAATAACGGTATGTAGTTTTTTTTTATTTCATTGGATGTTTGAACCGAATTTTTTTGGTTTATTCTGTCAAATAAAATAGGTAATCGTTTTTTATTTTTGGGAGTTTCTAGAAATTTGTTTAAAATTAATAATATTTCAATATAATTTAATTAAGGAGTGATCAATGGTTATATTTTAAGAATAAATAATTTAATTATTTTTACTCAAATTTTGGTATTAAACGTAGTTTTTATTCTATAAGAACACATAAAAATTTGAATTTTATAATGAATAAATATTACTTTTTGAAAACAGAAATAACTGGGATGAATGAATATTGAATTCCTATCTATTTTTATAATGAACCAATCTATACAACATTGTTTGTCCTGAATGTAGTTTTGACAAGTATCTTTCAAAAAACAACACCTTCTGTATTACATAAGAACATAAAACCTATGGTTGGATGATTTAATGTTTTTGAATACCAGGTTAATATCTAGAAAGATCAGAAAAAAATTCATATTTTTGATGCAATGTTTTATGATGTAATATTTCGTATAATTTCTTATAATTCTAATGTACATAGAGTGTATATAAAATGTCAAAGATAAATGAGTACTATGTTCTTAATTTATATGGTAATATTGTAAATTTCACCACAAAAAAATAAAATATTTGAAGTCGTTGATTGATTGATTTAAACTCAATTATCTTAATGATTTATTATAATAAAAATTATATTATGAAGAGATTCAATATGGTTCATAAAAATGTAAAACTATGGAACCTAAAATTTTTAAACATAGACATCCTATTACCTTAAACAACAATCTTTCTAATATCGTTATATTATACCTATATATAGGTGTGATTTATATAAAAACTTAGGAAACCAAGCTGAGTCCGTTTATTTTATTTACCATTTTATCATAAATATTTTTATCATTACTTAAAAGATGAGAGTTTGATGATAACTATTCTAGAACAAATTATGTTTTTTAATAAAATAATTAAGGGTTATTGGTTGATAGTCCCTCAAAAAGTCCAGTGATAGGTACCTTATTGTTATTTTGAAATAAGAAAACTTTAATTGAATAATAACTATGTATAAGCCATATATAATTTATAAAGGATGCATCCAATATTAATGAATAGATAATTAGGAAAAATTTTATTCCGTTTATAGACTAGAATCCATATTAATTTTATTGTGCTATTAATGACATAAAATTTTATATTATATTATATGGATATAAAATATTGTTTTTTAAGTGGATACTCAATGGTGGACTTCTTTTCTAAGAATCCCCATGGTTTTAAAACCCCTAACAATCAAATTTTGATTTCTAAATTGTTATAGATATTTATTCCTATAAACTATCACAAATTTTATGGTATGAACAATTAAATTCGATTTTATTGGAAAATTGGGTTTTCGTGTTATTTTATGATCCTACTCTTTTCTAGAAAAATATCATGTTTTGTTATTTTTTTAGTACTAGTTTATGTGATTGATGTTATTCTTGGTTCGACTAATATTTAAATACTTTTTGAAACATTTGTAAAAGGAATTTGAAACTAGTAAAATGGGCTAATGAACATTCTTTATTGGTTTAAAAATTTATCAAAATAATTTTCAAAATTTTTTAAATCAAATAAAATAAAATATTTACTTATTAAAAATTTTGGACATAAAAATAGTGATACTTATTTAACTCCCAAGTGAAATATTGTAGTTCTTGATTTGCATGAAACTAATAGAATCGTGAAAAAAATTCCAGAACGATTTATAATTGGTTGTTTTATGTATTATACTACTAGTAGATTAAAAATTATATTTTTATTTTTATTTGGGAATGATTTTTTTTAAGTCATGATGAATCATATCTTATTGCTCTTATACAGAATTTTTTTAAGAAATAGTGTTTTTATATTTATGTCGTACAAAAAAATTGATTTTATGTTATGTTCATTTTTGAATGACATATTTTATTTATGTTATATAGAATGAAATCCCCATGTACTGGTCCCCACTTAGGAGATTACCTAGTTTCTTATTCTAGTATTATGAAACAATATGTTGCTTTTTTCCATAGCTGAGGTTGAATATATATCTATTCATAGTTTTTGTGAACATGTTTTATGGGAAGAAAAATGTTTTGTTATTTATAATTAAATTTATTCATATTCATATTTTATGTAGGTATACTAGTGCAATTAATACTCACACAATTCCTGTAAATATCTTCAGGGCCACAAATATTGATCTTAGACATCCTATTCAATGTGATCATTTAAAAAAGGGGATGTATCATTATAATTTTTAAATAATGAGTGTCAACATGTAGATATTTTCTATAAATCAGTTCCCACTGCATGTTTTCATTACCTGAAAGTGAATGTAAGAATATTATACTTTAAATAAAATTATCAATTCTTGTTTATATTTGTTTAATTTATTAAAATTACTTATAAATATTATATTTGATTTTATTTATATTTTTAAATTACTTGGGTTTTTAGTATCAATTAATATAAATTGTATTGTGTGATTATTATCAACTTCTTAATATCCGAAATTTTTAAAATATTTATTTTGGATTATGAAATCGACATGTCACTCCAAACCGTTAGAGAAAAACCCTTCCATCATTATTCATAGATCTCATTACCTTTCAACCGTATAAGATTTTAATTTCTCTCTCAAACCCTTATTATTGGACCTCAATGCATGATATTATCTCTATGGATAAAAAATTTAACAAATGATGCAAGTATGGGTAGTTCAATATAGTATAGGAATTATTATATTGAAATAATAGTTCTTCGAGGAAATGTGGTATATTGTGAATAAATTTTTATGGTGAATCTCCCATAATATAATCTACTATACATTCAAGGAATGTAGTACATATTAAAGGAAAAAAATACAAGGTTTGTTTTTTAGAAGGAATTGAATTATTTTTATGAAAGAAAATAGTTTTTATTTAGAGATTAATAACACGTTTTTCAATAGTAAAAGATAAATTATTTTTGGTTTCCTACATTGGAATTTAACATATAATTAAATTCAACCATGAACATGAGTTTCACATCATTTTAATATCAAATTCGGATAGTGTGGAAAAGTTATAAGACATAATGTACTTTCTGTTTTACTCCTACCTAAAATTAAATATTTTGGTGATGTTTCTAGAGGCATTTCTGAAAATTTTGTAATTTTTTTTCAAAATAAACTCAATACATGAATAAAATAGTTTGATGAAAATAATTATCTTGATATGAATGTTATTTTCTTCATGTTGAATAATAACAAATTTATTTTCAATAGATTTAGGATGAGATACATGGTTCATTGTTGTTAGAAATATGTAAGGATGTTATTCTATCATTATGAAATGATTTAATTCCATTTTATATATCATAAATAAATGATATGTGTAATCAAGACAAGTAATATATGTCACAAAAAATATATTTTGTCAACTGAGATACTGATAAATTTTTTTTAGCACATATAAAGGAAAGAATATTCCTATTATAGTCGTGGAGAAAGAAAAACTAACAAGCAGTTCTTAGAGGTAGTATATATGTCTGAACACATCATGTTATACATAACATGATTAAGAAGAAATCATTGTATCCATATTTTAAGAATTCAGCTGTTTGAAATATTCTTCAATTTATGAAACCATCATTCCAATCAGTAGATGAAGAATGTGAATCATGGATAAATATATCCCAAGTAGGATAGAGTGAGTTATTCATTTCCTTAATAAATATTAAGATAATTACAGAGAAATGGTTAATGATTATGTTCTTGTTAAAATACAGTGAAGAAGATAATAACCTGTTGTGTAGGTTGTAGTTTCTTGAGTGGAATATATCAATTAACACTTTTCTGTAGCTAATGAAATATTAGAAGAAGTTGGATTTGAATATTATTTTGATGAAATATTGGAATAATATGTTTTAAAAAAAATAGCAAGTGTTTTTAATGGAAGAAATAATATAGGCTCTTGATCAATATAATTTACCTAATGTTCATGAAATACCTAATTCTTCAAGTTCAGAAAGAACCAAAGAATTATTTGTTGATGGTTCTTATTCTAATAAGAATTTAAACTCACATTTATTTGAAACAACTAATATTATTTAGGATCAGACGGTGTATCATATTGTTTCCCTAAGAAATTATGTCGTTGTTGAATCTAACAAAGGAAAAAAATACACTTGGAAATAATCCCTCACTCTCTGGAGAATAATATAAATTATAATAACATAAAATATTTGATGTTGATGAGAATTTTTATATTCCTTATATGAATTATTGATAATTGGATTATTATTTTTTATAAATGACTCACAATTTTAGTATAAATATGGTTTATATATATAATAATATGATGGATAATGTTAGAATATTTAAGGGATTTATTGAATGTTCTCACAATTAAACTTATTATTTGATCAATTATTCTATTCCCATAATTTAATTCAAATCTCTTCAGGAATAGATTAAATGTATAAAAAAAATATAAATTCAAATGATAGTATATGATGCTTTTTAAAGTGAAATAGATGATTATTTTGTGAAGATCAAATATCTGTTTGTATTTAAATATCACATTGCTGATATAATGATGTTTTTTGAAAGCTACGTTGAATCATTAAATGTTATTTCATGCCAAAAAATCACCTACATTAAGGGAAAATCCATCTCCATATCCAATAAGGATATTTGAGTAACTTAAAACTATTTTTATATCATTTAGGATCCATTAAAAAATATTCCATTGAATAGTATTCCACCACACACTATGTTTTTTAATAATCTTGTGCATAGTTGAAGTTAAACATTTATAGATCCTGGAGTTCAATGTTTTCTCAATCATTAGGGTAATATGATGGACAAGTAAATCTAGTCAATTCAATATATTCATTATTTTTTGATGGTGAATCTAGTGGATGTGGTCAAGATGTGTTAGGAATCCAATGTGTTGATGGATCATTAGGAAGCGACAACGAATCTAAATTTTTAGTTATTTATGGATTAGATAAATATTTTGTATTAAAGGGTCATAGATTCCATGACCACCTAATCCTTTTCATAGAAGAACCTAAACCTAACACATCTCTTCATGCTGACTGTTATCCATTGAATCCTTGAGTAAAGTATTTTTCTAATCCTGAGAATTTATTGAAAATAAATTTTATTATTTAAAATCTTATTTCTATTTTCATTTTCAAAATTTTCATGTAATTTTATATTTGATATAAAACTCATATTATACGATTCATTTCACATTGGATAAAGAAAAAACAACTAACATTTCAGTGTAATGTTAAAAAAAATTATTCTATCAATCTACCTTCTAATTAATATCACAAAAGTGGGGAAAAAGTTTATAAACAGAACATATCTATTAAAGAATATTCTTTATATTGGAAAACATTTGATTTACAATCTACTATGAAAATATAAATATTCTTCAATTTGATTTGATAAACCATGATAATTATCTATTTGTTTTTTCATTTAATTAAAACAAATATTTTTGGTGTTTATATATCAATGGGTTTTGTGATCATCAAAATGGGTTATATTTTTGGGTATATTGATATTGATCAGAAAATTTCATTTTATCCCATTTATTTTGATGATAAATTTTTTTTAATATATCTTACTGTAGAAAATACATTATGTGTATTTTAGTATTATATTTATTGGAACATTTATTTTATTTCCGCTGAGATCTAGAATTATTTAGGCTCATGTATTTTAGTATCATAGTTTTTTTAAAGAGTATTAAAAACACTTCTAAAACCAATGTTTATGGATAAAGATAGTTTTGGGAAGAAATCTATTAACATTCAATTCTACTAACATACCCCAAGTTTATGCTAAAATTTTGAATTGGGAATGAATCAATTTTTAAAGAACACTACATTCAATTATCTGATGTATTGTTAGTTATCCCAAAATTGTGAGTCAAAATTATATTTTGGAATACTCTTTTCATGATACTATATGTAGAATAATACCCATGTTCATATTTATTGTAAAAAGATGTATTATAAGAAATGGTATTTCCTTGATAAAGGATATGATCTTTTGATGTATTGATTTTCATGAAATATTAATGATGATGTTTTTAAGGTATAATGATGATAAAATATCAGAATTTATTCTTCTTTGTTCTATATTTTTATAAATTATAAATTATTATATCCTTTGAAGCTACATTAATATCTTTTTAACTATCTGATGTTCTTCATCAATTATTTTTTATGTTGGCATTGGATTCTTATATTTTATAATCTGTTAAAATTTAACAATTCAGACCCCCTTCTATTTTTTATTAGAGCATTAAAGATGAAACTTTTGAGATATACATGTTGTAATATATTTTAATGTTTTCATCTTGGTATTGTAAAAGTGTATTTTTTCTTGTTAAATTTATTTCTATATTAACTTTAATATGTATGAACTTGGTTCAATAGTGGACTTTATTATTCTTCAATGAAGAAGACCCCTAATTTAGTAGTTTGTACTAAACATATGAGATGGACAAATGTTTCAAAAATCAGAAAAAATTTTCTTTTGGAGTCTTGACATCTATTAATTTGATGTGTTGTAGTGTAATTTCTAAAACTATGCTTTTAATTTGAGGGGTTCATGTAACAAAAATAAAATTTTTATATGTTTTAATATTTATTGAAATTTTTCTGAAGGTCCCTGGTAAAATAAATTTATTATTGAAAATCCATAATCTCATAAAAGTAGAATTGGTAGTTAGTACAATGGGATATTTGTACCTCAATCCTATATATTTTAATGTTCTTCTTCTATATTGTTCCACTATTCAATATATTTAAAGAAAATAATACAATATTGAACCAATATATGTGAATAGTTTTAATTTTTCCATATTTTTTTAGATATAGATAATTCACTCCCTCTTCTGTCTTAGCATTTTCTAACCAACATTGACATGATCCAATGGTCTCAATTTTTCAATATTTTTATTGGAAATTAATACGGTGATGAAATCACATTGAAACCCATTTTTTCAATGGTTATGATATGATGGAATGAAAACTGTTTTCATAGTTTTGTGCCATACATATGAAAGGATTCTGATTATAGTGTAGGTGGATTAATATAATCTATCAATTGTGTTAGTTAATTATTAATATATATGTTCTTAAAGAGTTCATGACAGGTTATCATGTTCCCAAAATAGGGAACACGAGAGGTAATCCAAATCCCATAATTGTGTACATGAGAGTTAATCCCATGCCAAGGGTAGGGTTAATGTGAGGCCAAACCAAGCCTAAAAGAGTTTATATGGGATTTTATCCCATCTGGAATGACGGTAGTTGGGTGGTCAACCCATTACCAATATTGGATAGATGTATTAGTAGATATTCATTAATTTTTTTTTTCTGAGGATAGGATTATTCCATGCTTGATATTAGTATCACTATGTCATGTTATTATGATTATGATATGATCCATGGACCATCACCATTGATTATTCTATGATTCATATCTTATAAAGTACCTTTAACCATTGGTTGGTATTCTTATCTGTGCATTTCTGAGCCCTATTTAAAAAGGTAGGACAATACCCTCCTACCATTTTGACTATGTTATTCTTTCATATGATCAATGATGGATATCACCTATGTTTACCATTACCATAATCTAAACACTTTTATTCTTATGTTTCCATTCCCCAGGTTAAATAGAGTAATTTTAGGATGGGTTTAACTATAAATTTTTCTATATGAGATGAAAATTAAGGGAGATTTTAAATATCATTCATGAAATAAATTTTTATGTATCTAGTGAAGGGACAAGACACAATAAATCCCATTTTCGATTCCCACTATCATTACATTGGAATAAGATACATGTAAATAGTTTCCCAAAGGAATTAATTGTTTATTATACTTGGTAAACTACATTCCTACATGATTCTCTAATTACAAATAAATACAGAAATTAGAATATAATTTTTTTCATAACAACATTATTTGATAAAGAGTATCTCTGAATATATTTCATATTACACATTAGGGAATCATGGTGAATGGAAACATCATAATGGTGAGCTGATACACTGATTATGGGTTAATTTAAATAAAGAAATAATGAATCAATGATCGTACCAATTATTTCATGGTAAATATCTAGACACATGTTCCATTTGACCAAAAAACTGAGATGGGAGGGCATAAACAACATGGAAACATAAATAAGTAAAAAAACATGCCATTTAAGTAACATGAATGTTATTATAAGATAATGAATAATCAATATGGTCAGGTAAATAACTGAAAACATATTCCATTTAAATAAACTTACTATCATGAAATTATACGGTGGAATCCATATGGAAATGAAAATAATTGAAAAATTATACCATTTTATCAATAAAATTATAATTTAATAAATAAATAGTATTTTTATAGTGAAAATATCATGGATATTAATAATTGAATCTAAATGGAGGAAATGATTAACTATTTTATTTTATGTTTCCTAGGTACATGGTACCTATACTATCAAGACCATTCGCAAGAATGTTTATCATACTACTATCAAGACATTTCACAAGGCATTTTAGAACCTCTATGGTTACAAAATTAATGGTATTCTTAACAATTATTTTCATTTGATGATAGTACTGATGCATCGAGGGGCGTAATTTGAATGGACCTTTAAAAATTTTGTACCATCCCAAATAATTCCATATATATTGAATCTTCGATTCTATTCATGAGCAATGAGCTTTATCTAATATCCATATTGAGTAAAGCATTCCAATTTATCAATATTTCCAAATATATCAAATTACATTCAAATTATACACCATATGTAAAAATGGTGTATTGTTTAGGAAATAATCTTATCACTGATAAATGATATGGACATCTGGGGAATGATTATTGTTTAATTTCATTGGATGGTGAATAATTAAAGGTGAAGTTGATGAAAAAATATGAATGGAAGTGAATGTCAGTAATATCCTTGGTAAAAATAATAATAATCTATCTAAATAAAGAATATGGATGGTTTCAATACATTATATTCCCATTGGAGTATAATAAGGGATTTTTTCATTAATGAATGTAGAATACAATTAAAATATTTTGAAACATTTTCTTAATGGAAATATATTTTTAATTTTTATTTTTTAAACACATTTTATTGAAAATATAATTCAATAAAAATTCATTAAAAATAAATTTATCAAATTTAAACACAATCATTAATGAAATGTTTGTGTTTAATTCCAAACATGGTAAGAAGAACATTATTTATTCATAGTATAATGGTTAGAATATTTTCTTGTTTGAAATGAGACAATCGAATTCCATCGAAATAAAAATTAAAAGAAAAATATGGTAAAATGTTCTTTACTACATCATTTTTAAAAGTCTAAAAATATTTTTTAATTCACTTTGTATAATACATGGTTTTCACAGAAAACAGATATCTGACAGAAGAGTGAAATTGATTCATGTTTTCTTCAAACAAAATGTCAAATAAAATTTAGGTACCAAAGAGGTGGAAAACATAAAATCAATTGAAAATATCAGTAATAACAATAAGAGGGGAAAATTAATGAATTTTACTAAAAAATTTTCTCTAATTTCCCTAATATAAATTCATGAATAAATAATCTCAATTATAATGATATAGTAGAAAACCCATTAAAATTAAGATAAAGATAATATATCAATTATTTATTTAATTGAATATTTATAACTACTATAAATCTATATAAAAGAATTTAAAAAAACTATATAGATAAAAAAATTAATTATACACGTAACCATATAATATTAACTATAATGAGGATGAAATATAACACAATGAAAAGGAATTGAGTTATGAAATGTTTTTACCACTTCTTAACATTAAGTTCAACTCACCATAGATGAAATAAAACAAATTTAAAATTAAAATATCTTTAATAATGAATTATTCATAATATTAAATGTAAAAGTTCCATTATATACACCATATAAAACAATTTAGGTGTATAAAACTATAATATTCCTCACTTAAATAAAATAGAAATTGAATCTCTTACCACACTATACTTTTTTGGGTGAACATGCTATAACAACCTATAAAGTAGATTAATAATGTTATTAATATATTATATAACTATATTAATATTTATTATATGATACGTGATCCTTTTTAACATGTTACTACATGTTTGATATAAATAGTTCATTATTTTCATCATTTCTAGTGTAAATTATCTTGTTTTTGTCTACGTTTTAACATATTATTTTATGACCATCTTACTTAAATTCGGATTTCTTCATATCAAGAATTTAAAAAATGATTTTAATATAAAATATATTAATTATATATATATTTATAGTAATCCAAACATATGGATATAAGAATAGGAATGCCCCAATAATGGAGATGGTAGGTCGTACGTACGCATGAAATTTTTTTCCATTTTTAATTTTTATATAATAATTAAATGATATATTTATATATTTATATCATAATTCATATATCATATTCATGTTATATATATCACATATGTATATTCAAATCAGCACAAATAAATTCCCTGTAAAGTGTGATCAAAACACATCGATTTGAGGAGACGATAACAGACATGTACACAAATGATGTTATCAAATTCTCATGAAATAGAAAGCATAGACGATATTAGTTATAAAATAATTATATAAGTAAAAAGAAGTTATAAATATAGTATCACCTATGATTTCTATGATGCAGCTTTTTCATTTTATCTTTATAAGTATATAATGTACAACGGTGCAGTTTGGGATAATTTTGAGATATCTTTGAGAGTTTTTGGTGCTTTTCATTATGTGAAAGATTTGTAAAATGTTTTCAGGTACCATGAAACTCATACAAGAAACAGTTCATAGTGAGATATGACTAATATGAAAGGCTCATGGGTGGATCATAGTTTTACCAAACAGTGTGTCCACCAAATAGAAATTGTGTGCATTGAAAAAGAGGTTATGGATTTTTTTTTGGTAATGGATTTGTCCTAGTTGTAACGTGGTTTGTAGACCATAGGAGGGGACCATTCAAGTTACATCCTTAAGGTAGTGCAAGGAGCATGTTTAACACATGTTTTTCCTAACAGTGTGACTAAAACATGTGTGGGTTAATGTTAGATCCCTAAATTGTGGATCTAACTTATTTTTACCTCTATGTGTGTCATTTTTCCACAATATGGCTTTGATATGGATTTTTAGTCTTTCAATTATTTGAGAACCTATCCTATGTGAATTGAAAGCAATGATGATTCATCCCACTATACGTTGATACTTGATTCTTGCGGTAAGGCTTCATTCATTTTTATGATGCATTTTCTTAGATCTACATCTCCATTCATCTAAAATCTAAATATCTACACCCGTTTTGGGTAAATCTATATATGCTGATACCAAATATGATTATACAATTATTTTTTATGATAATGGAAAATATCTATGGATGGGATCGGGTTTTTAAACCTTGTTTTGTTACATTCTTAGTGTAATTTATCATTTCAACCAAAACTCATGAGGTAGGTGTTTTCAATATCTACACCTCCTACTAGGACTAATATTATTTGTTTTTAATTAATTTATTTTCATGAAATTGATTACGAAATTGGTGTCAAAATTCAGAAAAAAATCCTCTTTAGTGATGTTTTTTTTGATTAAATTGTGGGATTGTTGTGAATTTTGTGCCATGTGTTTTAGTTGCATTTATTTAAAAATGTAATTTTAAAATTTGTATTTACTAGATTTTTAAAATTCCATTATAGTAAAATTTATTGGATAAAAAAATTATATATTTTTTTGAATATTATTATTGGCATGGTTTTTGGGAATACATATTAAGTGTGTGTACATATTTCATTTACGAGGCTTGGTTGGAATATTACCTTGTGCTCAGTTCCAAATCTGTAAGAGAAAATTGTATATAATTACCTCCTCATGACATGGGAGATTGATGAGAAATTTATAATGACTGTGGAACGGTCTTAACGATTCATTATTTTTTTTGAAGGTTTGGATATGTTGAAGGAAACGATTATACCAAATTAGAATTTTGAAATGGTTATAAAACCAATTTTTGGTTACCTTCTTGGAAAAAATAGATTTTTTTGGAAAACAGATTGATATGAAACATATTTTTATTTTAATATAAACTAATTTTGTAATTTATACATATACACACATATATATATAATATAAATTGTCATGACCCGTCCCCCGGGTGCCGTATCATGACTACCCCAAGCCCACCTTCTATAGACCAGGGGCTGGTGACTAGTACCAAAGACACAACTCACTAAAAAATGGGAAGGCATTGCCTTTATAAAATGTAAACACACACAACCAGAGAACAAGTAGAAGAAGACACCATGTAAAGTATTTTAACAAGCGTGTGGAAAGTAAAAAGGGGCTGGAAATACAAGCCAAACAGAAAGGTACAACTACAACTAAAAGAAAGTACAACTGAAAATAAAAACAAATGAATGGTGAAGAAACTCCTGGATCATACACCGGGTTCCTACCTCATGGGTAGGTACAAATTTCATCCTCAGCACTCCGCATCCATCAGTCCACTCCGTGTGCCATCATGCTGAGTGTCCACCTCTGGGTACCATCCAGTCCTCGTACACTCTTCCTTGGTCAGCGATGTCTATCGTCTACATCCAACACAACAAGGTGTAGGAATATCCCATGCAAAGGTTAGTATAACGACACTAAGTAGGGACCCTGAGACCCTCATGGTCTCACTAAATCCAACAAGGATAAACCACAATGAAAGATCTATACAGATATCCATAACTTAAGAATATGCCAATACATATACCTATGTTATCATGTAACCCATCTCCATCATGAGAAAAACACAAAGTTCATTTACTCAGCTCAAACCAGTATTTTCATTATCAAAAAAACAACTTCTAGATAACTCCTCCTCTGTCGAGTACAGTGCCGTTGTTGCGACTCCGAGGTGCTACTCACAAACCTTACACTGTGGAGGTACTCCTCCTACTGAGTTTCACGTGTCTGATGCCATACTGGGCGCTCCTCCACTATGGGTTTACTGCCAAACCAGGTGCTCCCCCTGATAGCCGTCAGAGGTACTAATTCTGTCGAGTACCATGCGTCTCCGGCCAATCTAGGCACTCTGTCCGCCATGGGTCTGACGCTAAATTGGGCGCTCTATCCACTGGGCTAGTCGAGTCACTCGAGTTGAATTGGTCAAGCAGTCGTCTGGTCTACAGCTACTAGGTCTCTGCACTCTGTCTGCTCACCTCCAGAAGGATCCTCTCCACGAGCTACTATTCGACACTTCATATGCCATGATGTCTCACGCAGATGTATCACAAAGGACTGCCTCGTCATAATGGTCTTAACGCAACAAACGATGTGTTAATCAGACATCCGGTCTGCGAGTTGTTATCCTTTTTGTCTTGGGGGCTCAGTTTGTTTCACGTACGAACCAACCCGACAATATCATAACTGTACTCTAAACTCCCATCGGGTATACTGAAAGGGACCATTTCTCAAACAGATTTCCAGTGTTGCTGTCAGTTCATCAAACGTGTGTTAGATCTGAGAGTTATTGGCTTTACCGTTCTAGTAGACCGGTTGGATTTTAAGCAAAAACCTAACCAACCATAGTCCAACTTCATCCAACCCTTATGTGGAGTATGCCAAAAGGATATTCTAATCAATAGGAATCTAATGTATTTGATAGCACATCAATCAGATGTCTAGTCCTTAAGTTATACGTGTTTCCGCTCCATGGGACCGGTTGGTTTCAGGTTCGAACCAACCCATCCTTTCTAAAACTTCTCCATAACCTTGAATGTAGTATACTGAAATGACGTTCTCAATCTGAGGAATCATACGCAATTGAAGGTGTGTCGATCAGAGGTCTGCAGCTCATGTTATGGGTGTTTAATAGAAAAAGGTCCCAAAAGGGGGGTCTGGGCCCGGTCTGACCAGGCCCAACCCACCCTAGGTCGGTCGAGACCTAGTCGACTCGAGCCAGGTCTTGGTCTGGCCCGGCGGGGCGTGGCCCTACCCGTGACTGGGTGCGACCTTACCAGGCTGACCACGGGGGGGGGGGGGGGGGGGGGGGGGTGTGCTAGGTCAGCTGGCACAACATTAAGGCACTCCTCTTCTATTCTGGAATGGCAGAGCAATTCTAGTTCCACCTGCCGCCCCAGCTCAGCCGCATCTGATAGTTCCGGTGGCGTGTCGCCACTGTCGGATGCCGGAGTCACCATGCCAGTGGGGCATGCTTCCACCGCCTTTTGCGGACCACCAGACGCACTCTGGTGGTTCATTTCACCCACCGTCTGTGTCGAAGATAATCTCAGGACCCAAACTCTACTAAAATAGCCGCAAATCGACATTGCGGTCCAATTTCGTCATCGACCATCAATCCGCGAATAGAAAAACAACAATTGGATGGTTCATGATTTCTCTTTGGATTGATCCCTTCATGTTATAAGTTTTCAATAAATATTAAAGAATTCAAACTAAAACCAAACCCGAACATAACCCTGCTTCAGATTTGAATCCCTTCTCGCATGAACGTGCGATCTGAAGATCAACCGTGTAGTGGTTGGTCCGCGCTCATCATTAATTCCTCAAAAAGGAAAAGAGAAATTCAATACAATTACCCTACCTCAAAATTGACATCGCACATCATCGAGCTTCTGAAGATGAACGTCACGGTAGTCGTGCGTCACAGAAGAAGGATGTTGATTTCGTTGACGTCGGATTGCGCTTGAAGAAGAAGCATTGTTGGTGACATCACGTTCTACACCAGAGATATTCTTCATCGAGAGAAGAATGGTGTTCTTCTATTTCTCAAGTGGTTACCCACCAAAATATTTTCTCAGAAAAATAATAAAATAGATCTCTCTCATTTTCATGAAGTTCCATGCAAATCCAAATAATTCAAAAGTGGGTTGCCAATTAATTAATAAGTTTATTAATTAAATGGATGGAATCATTAATAGGTGCAAGGTGGAGAGGTTAGACATTTAAAAAAGATAAGAGGTGTCAAGAATAATTGAAGGGGTGTTAAATTGGGGGGTTTAAGGGGAGGTGATAAGTTAGGGGTTCGTGCAGGACCCACCACCCATAGTCATATACTCTCATGGGATGTTAGGTGGGTTGTGGGCCCCACCACCAAATTCCCTTTGGATGAATTAACATCCACTTAAAAATAAATTATAAGACAATAATTTATTTAGGTCTTAACGAATCCCCAAAATTTAACTACCACATACTTCAGAACGCAACTATGGTAAAGGTCCCCCTAAGCAAATACTTGCGTTGTGAGTTCATTAGTGCCCTTGGATTTCAATTCCAAGCACTGGTTCAAAAGATAGAAAAACTCGCATGTATGTTTACTGAACATACCCTAACAAACATTCAGAAATTGATTCAGGGCAAACCGGGCCTCGGAATCAGGCGCCGTCAGAAACCGCAGACTCATAAAATTATAAAGAATGGTGAAAATAAAAATTTCCTTCAAATATTTTGGTCTTTACATAAATGTTGATAAAATTTATTACCTAGTGGAATGAGTATGGAATTAATCTTGGAAAACCTTATGAGATTTAGAACTCATCCTTAATTTGTCACATTGGTGCTTATGTTGATGTCATCTAATGATAAATTGGAAAAACGTAATGTATCAAATGTATAAAGCACTACATCATGATACATATGATATTGGATGAGTTGGAGCTTAGATCATATGGATATTTGGAGTATTGTATTTGTCTTGGAGTTTTTATGGTTGTCATCCACTGTTTACATTTATTTAGTAGTGTTCCATAAGTTACTTGTATTTAGCATGATTTTGATAAATGAAATGTTTTGTTGTATACATTTTTTCATAATTCATATAGTGGTTTGATTTTTCTGGAATTTTGGATTAGTTTTCATATTTATAAAGGTTAAATCATCCCCAGATGTATTGAAACCCTTCTACATTTATATTCAGTCATTAGTGTATTGGGGATGTTCCTTAAGGACTTGTAATGTCTCACTTCCCTCTCTAGCTACTAATAATGGGTGGGATGTTTCAAATTGTTTTAGTTTTTTCGGACTAATTTTCTGTTTGAGAAAAATGGTACCGACAAGTTCCTTTCCTTGTGGAGAAATTAGTCCTTAGTTATATTGGTCTTCAAGTGGAATTAATTATTTTCTATTAAATTTGTTGGGATAATAAAAAGGAGTTTTATAAGTGGGACCTGCAATGTATAGTATTAAAAGACGTAGCTAAAAATTTTATACTTATTATAATGTTACCATAAAGTTAGGTATATAAGTGTTTTAGAGACACATATATGTTTGAAATAACATTTTCATGATTTTATCCAATGATATGAGCATGTTATGCATTAGAGGAATGAATTCCCACTATGTGTACATACATATAATCAAACAATGATTTATGATTTTTTGAAAATGTTTTTAATATTTAATATTATGAAATAATTTACAAATGAATAAATTTTAAAATAACATGGTATTGGTATTTAGAAAATGGATTGATTTTCAAATGAAATAAGAATGTTTTAAAAAATTGATTAATATGAAAAATTATTACATTGGAAAGAAATTTGTTGATATTTGATGTGATAGAATTTGAATTAATAAGACTACAATTTCTATAATTTGAGGCTTTTGGATTTTTATGTTCATATAAAAAATTGAACCCAGTAGGCATTGTTGAATCCAAATAGAGGAAGCTGTTAAGAACATGGTTTCACATGAACTACAGGTGAACCAATAATAGGTTTGGTGTATCACCCTTGAATTTCTAGATATGGACATGGGATCCATGATGAATGAGGCAAGACATGTGGATCATTCTATCTAGTTAAAAAGTTGAAACCAACCATTTTATATGGTGGTTCTCAATAAGAAAGGGAATTGGTGTGGCTGAAATGGTTGAATCATATCATTGAGTTCATCAACACACTAGAAGAGATGAAATTCAAGATGGTGAAAAATATAACATAAGATATATCACACTGGTGGTGTTATCTATCAATGTAGGATAATGTGAAAATTTATTTATTTTGGAGAATTTTGAAGAATTTTTTGACAAAACATTCTACCCTCACATGTTCAAAATTCAATGGAAGACATATTTTTTCATCCTTATTCAAAAAAATATATATGTCACAATGCATGAATCTAAATTTATGAATTTAGTGCACTTTTCGCCTAAGATTGTGTCCACTGCATCCTTGGAGGAAGACTTCATTGAATTGGAACTAGGGTATATTATTCTCCAAAAGATATTTTTATCTCTATTACGAATTATAAAGAGATAGTAATCAGGAAAATGGTGGATGAACAAGAAATTTCTGGAGATATGGGAGGAGGAAGTATACTGATACCCATAGATTCCAGTGGGATCTCCAATTATGGGAGTAAGAAGAATATGGACACATACTTCCAAGATGTGAGTGTTAATCATAATCAAATAGCTAGAACTATGAATCACACTCCAAGAACCATGACCAAATATGGATGTTTTTAATATGGTTCATTCAACCACATGAAACGAGAGTGTACAATACCAAAAAGTGAATTTAATAATTGAAATAATATGGGGTATATCTAGCACTATTATCCTAGGGATGTGAGTTTAGGTTCTTGAGAAACATATGGGGTATCATTGGGGTTGTATACTTCAATGGGGTGAAGAAATAAAAACTGGTCTCTTTAGAAAATAGGAGCTAAACATACAGATTTTAGGAAAATTGTGAATCCTCCGGTTGAGAAATATCAACAAGGAAAATAATAAAAAAGGGCAGAAATGATGCAGTTAGATGGTATTGAGTAGCAGATGGTGGAGGATCAGTCTGAACCATCTATGGTGAGAGGTACGATTCCATTTAATTATACCCTTATGAAAGTGTTGTTTGATACTAGTCAAAAACAATTCCTTTAATTCATCTCATGTTCTTCATTTTATGTCTTTAAAACATGGGATGATTCCTACTTTAATAAGAAATCAATCTACTCTTGGGGAAATAGAATAGAGAGACTTTTTATGTATTACATGTTATATAAATTTTTATGGGGATATATTGAAATGAGATTTCGTTGTATTAGAGATGGATTTCTATGATTTAATCCAAGGTATACAATGGTTGACAGCATTCAAGGCCCACATAAACTCTAAAACATGGATAATAAATTTCATGACCGAGGATGGCATTGAGCAAAACATTAAAGGATAACAAAGTGTAACGACTTGTTCAAGGGAATTTTTTACAATATAGTTGGATCAATATCTTACTAGTTGGTAGCGTTGAATTTCACATATATGGGAGAAATCAAGGATAATAGTTTTCTAGCTGTGGTGGATCCATTTCCAATGGTTTTCGCTAAAAATATCTATCTGTTACCACTAGAATGGTTTTTAGAGTTTATGATTTATGGCATTATAAGGACCATAATTATTTTGGTTTATTCTAATCTAATGGAACAAAAAAATTGTGGTAGCTAAAATTATGGTTGGAATAACTGGAAAGAAAGGGGTTCATTTAGCCTATCATGTCACCAAGGGATACAACAGTCATGTTTGTAAATAATAATGAAGTAACTCTAATGTTGTGTGTAGATTATCATATGGTTAACCATGTTATGATAAATAAAAGGTACCAAAACCCCACATTAATGATATGTTCTATTAATTCATGGGAGTTATGTGGTCCTCCAAAGTTGGAATCTGATCAGGATATCACCAATAGGAATTTTAGAATGAAGATATTTCAAAAATATAATTCAGAATAACTTAGGACCGTTATGAAATTTTATTAATACCTTTTTTTGGAATTCACCGCTGATCATTATAGAATATATGAATCAGATATTTAGCGATACCTGGATCCTTTTTGGTGTATTTTGTGAATGACATATTGGTGTATTCATGAAATGGTGTTGATCATGTAAAACACTTCATGATATTTTTGTAACTCATGAGAGAACATCATTTGTAAGACAATGTATCAATGTTTTATTTTTTATACAAGATGTACTTTTTCTAGGCCATGTAATTTCTGAAATAAATGGTTTAGTGGATGTAGAGAATATTGAATTTGGTATATCATTGAAATTTTTTATAATTTTAATTGATGTATGGAGTTTTCGTGGTCTAAATTGTTATTTTGGATGATTTTCTTTCATGAATTCTCAATGCTTGCTCCACCTATGATAGATTTTCCAATGAATAATTTTCTAATCCATTTGAATGAGGAATTCCAGAAATCATTTCATGATTTTAATGTTTTCATTATATCATCACCTATCATGATTTTTCCAGAAATACACTACTAGAAATCATTGTTTTCCCAACAATTATATAAAAATGGTTCATTTCATCCATTAGTATAAGTGTTATTTACCAAATGTTTGCATGAACCGTTGGTAAATATGGAATTTAAATGAGTTTTTCCAACGATTTGAGGAAAATGTTGGGTAATCATTGTTCTTTACCAATGGTTCATGAGAATCGTTGGTAAAGATGGAGTTTGGATGTGTTTTCCCAACAGTTTCATCAAACTGTTGGTAAAGAACTTTTTACCAATGGTTTTTTATAACCATTGGAAAAAACCCCAATTTCGAAAAAGGCAGTGAACCCCCTGATTCCAGAAGCAAATTGAAAAATGAACGCGACTCCCCAAGAAGTGATTCTCGACTCCCAGAAGCCCTGGAGAAGCCCCATCACAGGTGCACCTCTTCAATCGGATCAACTTCCATGTTATACTCCTTCCACCTCTTCTCAAGGATATCCTTCTATTCTCAAGGATATCATTATTCCTTATTTATATGGTTTTTGGAAAATTTTATGATTCACTACTCCATGTGTAATCAAATAACTAAATCCACGAATTTTATACTCAAATCACTTCACCGGTGTACACATTGTCTAATTAAAATTTTCTTTATGCATATACATTTATAAGGGCTTGGCATCTCCTTCTTGTGTTCTAATTTTAAAGATTCATAGTTTTTTATTCTCAATGCTTCAAATAATACAGCTTCATGTATATGAACTCATAAGAAATTGTTTGTAATATTTATTCATATTATTTCATGAAAATCACTCCTTTCAGTAAGATCATGTCAAACATGAAGATCTTATTCATCTTAATTTTTGTACACTATGTGTATTACATAACATGTATGTATAATGTTTCTATAAAAATATACATATATATAAAATGACACATTGTTCACTTATCATTTTCATAATATAGAATATGGATTATCTTCTTCAACATTGAAAAAATAGTATGTGGTCCCTAATTATTCGTCACAGAAGATATAAGAAATACTTAAGTGAAAAATCCAATGTTCTTTATGAATAAAATATATACAAAGGGAACTCTCAGTGGGACCTCTCCTTTTCCCATGAAGTTCTTCTTCCTTCTTCATGAAACTAATTCACAGAATTTCAAATTCTTAATATTAATGAATATTGATTTTCCTAATATAACCATTAATCATTTTTCCTTCAACATCATACATGAGTTATGAAATCACCTTTTTAAAACACAATGACCATTTTCATTGATTTGGTGTTCCTAAAAATGAATGGGAAAATCAGAAAAACTCAACTATTGAATCCTTTTTCTCATATGATTTCATGGATACATGTTCATCTGGAAAATCATGACTGCATGGTTCAAATACCAAGAGGACCTTGGGATTATTATTCTTCACACAAATGAAGTTGTTTTCTGCAACTATGTGTTTTTGTATTCAATTTTGATTTGGCTGATAGGGGATCTTTGTGGTAATTAATCATGGCTGTGGGTGGTCATTTAGGATGTAAGATATTATGATTTATTTTACATGATATAACCAATATTATTATTGATTTATGTTCAATTTTATTATATTTGACAACTGATGTTGTTTAATAAGTTGTTATTAATGGTTGTAATAAAGATGATATGGTATAAGGGTTCACATGGTGTGTATAACAGTTGAAATGGTGTATATGATAATCTAGTATCCTGGGAATGTAAATGGGAATGTACACACGGTACATGACATGGTTAGCCATGTAAATATACATGACCAATCCCTTATGGTGAAAAGTATGTTTGGCCAAATTGGGAGCTGAAAAATTCCCATTTACACATGGATTTTTTTCATGGGTATTCCCACATGATGTGCTGGACATACTATAGGGTTGGTAGTAATTAGCTCAGTAAAAACACTTTCATCACTAAAATTCATGACTACATGGTTAAATGGAAGAACCAGCGTTCTAATGTCATAAGTAACATGGTTTCTATCTCACATCACCTAAAAATATACAAGAACATAGTTTAAATGAATTCACACTACCGACCTATGATCTATGGCCCCAAACCTAGGATCCTTTAATCTATGGTTAAAGTGAAACATAATGTGACCATATCTGCTTTTGATGTGTTTCTCATCCTACTCCACATCCTGATCTCCCTGAAGAAGTTAAATTATAAAACTCATATACTCCCAACAAGACCCTTAAAGATTAGGTATTCCTTGATCCACTTCCAATATATTACTGGGAAATCCTTGAATATGGGAATTATAAATTCTATATCTTATTTTCTTATTAAAAATTTATTTTTTTGTATTTCTTAATATGATTCTCATATACAGTAATATGTCTGTTTTTCCTTCATTTAAAGTAAAAAATTGTCATTTACGTAAATATTTTTTTGATTTAACTTCAATATTATAGAATTTCATTGAAATGACTTATTGAATTTTTTTTACAGAATGGATAGAAGTTGGATCTATGAAACTTATCATATTTCAAGAAATTTTCAAAATAATATGAACAACTTTTTAGATTTTCCATTTAACAAGGCTTCAGATAGTGGTCACATATAGTGCCCATGATCTAATTGTGTTTTAAGACCTCGGTTGGGTGATGAAGTAGTTATATATCACAAAACCAAATATGGTTTCCAAACAATCTATTTTGTGTGGTATCACAAAGGAGAGAAAATGTAATCTCAAAATGTTGATGATCTAAATGATATGACTAAATTGGAGAGTTTGATATACGATCAATTTCTATTTATTTGGCATCATGAGAATGAAAAGATGTCCATCCGACAAGATTTTTATACAAGCACACATGATATGTCCAATGAAAATCATTATGTTGATAGGCTGAAAAAATTGAATGATGTTGCGACAACTCCAGTACATTGGCAATGTGGTAAAATGAAAATGTAGGAATTTTTAATCTAATTGCTTCATGGGAAAACAATTTATGGGATTTCAAATACAGCAATTAATTACATTCTTACCTTCCTGAAAGACTTACTTTTAGATGATGTAGATATTCTGTCAAACCACTATATGTCTTGGAAGATAGTTAATGAAATTGGATTCTAAAAAAATTCTTGCTTGCCCAATTTATTGCAGCTTATTTTGGGAGGAAACTACTGAATGAAATGATTGTATCAAATGTATAACCTCCTGATGGAAGCCAAAATATGATGGAACACCATATCGTGTGCCACAAAAAGTAATGTGCCATTTTCCATTGATCCACAGAATAAAGAACCTTTTCATGTCTCACAAAATATCTATAAAAATGTGATGGCATGAGACCGAGAGAGAGAAAAAATAACAAAGATTTAGTTCACCTTATAGAAGGATTTTCATGGAAGTTCTTTGATGCTCGATATCTGGAATTTTCAACAAACATGATTAATGTGAGACTGGGTATTTCATGTCATGGTTGTAATCCATTTGGGTAGATGCTTACTTTGCACAACACATGGATTGTTTTCAATCACATTTATAACCTTCCCACATGGTTGTGTATGAAAAAACCTTTCACTTTCTTGAGTATATTGATATCTAGCCCTTATGATACTAGTAATGATATAGATGTATACATTAAAACATTAATAAAATAGTTGAAACTACTTTGTGATGTGGGTGCTCCCACATACGATGCATGTTCGACAGACATATTTCATATGTGTGTTGCGCTTTTGTGGACGATCAATGATTTTCCTGCTTATACAATGACATATGGATGGAGCACAAAAGGAAAATTGTAATTTCATGTTTGTATGATAAATAATTGATCGAAAATTCTGATATATCACCATAGTTTTAGTTTTATGGGACATCGGAAATTCTTTCCAATGGATCATCCATATAGAAACAATCACCGATGATTTGACCATACCATGGAGACTGACGATCCACCACAGCGTATGTCTGGAACAGATGTGCTTAATGAATTGAAAGATTTCAGTTATTCATTTGGGAATGGTGTAATGAAATCTAGAAAGAGGGAAAATGTTTCCAATGATACATGTTACAACGGGAAGAAGAAGAGTATATTCTTTGAGTTGACGTATTGGTCAACCAACTTGTTACATCATTGCTTAGATGTAATTCACATTGAAAAGAATATATGTGAAATTTTTATATTGATTATTCTAAATGTACGGGGGAAGACAAAAGATGATTTACAATCTTGGAACGACTTGGTAGATTGGGGGATCAGACCAAAATTGCATCCTATCTGTATCACTGAAATTAATTGTCAAGTTCCATATGCATCTTATGTGATTACACCTAAAGAAAAAAAATCAATTTCTGGAAGTTCTAGAGACTATTAATGTTCTTGATGGCAATTCTAGTAATATATCAAAAAAGGTAATCAGAAAATAGTTAAAGCTGAAATCATTGAAGACTCATGATTATCACGTCCTTTTGAATTAGTTGATTCCAATATAAATTCGTCATCTCTTGTCCAATAATGTAGGATTATTAGTTATTCGGTTGTGATATTTTTTTAGAGATCTTTGTGCTAGGAGGTTGTCCAAATCCTTCTTGCAATAACTATTTCCAGAGACACCATTAATTTTGTGTGAGTTAGAGAAAATATTCCATCCATCATTTTTTAAATGAATGTTGCATCTGACTATCCATCTTCGGACCGAAATACTTCTCAGAGGACCCATTTCTTACCGTTGGATGTATCCAACTGAAAGAAACATGTGCACATTGAAATCATATGTTCATAATAAGAATTATCCAGAAGGTTATATTGTGAATGGTTACATTGCTCAAGAATGTATGGATTTCTGATCAAATTATTTTTCTGATATTACTATGAGAATAAACAGACCAATGAGAAATGAAGAAGAACGGTATAAAAAATTTGAACCCAGTTTTCCATCACTTCCTCAGAAAGGAGGAATTCCAGGACCATATACATTGATGATATTAATCCTTGAAGGGTGAGAGATGTCACATCACACAGTGTGGTTCAATTGGGATTTGTTCGATGAGTATATCATGTAAGTAAATTGTACACATATCTCTTATCATATCTCTTGTCATTTTAAATATTTGGTGAACTATTATTATTTTTATCTATAGGGAACATAATTAATTGATATATAGAAATCATCCTTCTTTATCTTTGATAAGAAAAGAGACTTTTCGTGGTAAACAGTTTTCTACTTCGTTGAAATTGAAGGTAAAACTATTTTTTTAATAACTAAATACAAATAATATTTAATTGAGTTTACTATTTGTTTATATTTCAGGTGTGAGTTTTCCTATAGACTCTGTTTCTGAGGAAATAAGAGCTTTGTCTTTTGGTAATAATAACATGGTTCGTGCTTGTAAATCACTTGTGGTCAATGGATGCAAATTTATTATCACTGAATGAGCAAGAAAAATGAGAACACAACATGATGGTGTTATGCTAACTGCCACAACAGAATGTTATGCCAGTTCATTAGATAATAGACCTCGTTCTAAAAATTAATCTTATTATGGAGTCGTGGAGAAAATGATAATTTTTGTTTATTACTCACATGGTCGAGTAACAATGATGAAATGTTAATGGTTTTATTCAATGATGAGGAAAGAAACCATTATTGATGATTGTGGATTTCGATTAATTGACATGACTCACACTCTTTCCACTGATGAACCATATGTATTGTCATAAATGATGAAACAAGTTTTTTTTTCAAAGATCATCATCATCCTAAATTCGGTGTAATAATTGATGTAAATCCCTAACATGTTTTTGATGATGGTGATGATAAAGGTGACATTATCCCCACTACAATTGGAAGCAATCTGTTTATTACTTATGATAAACCAATAGCTCAATTGTCAGAGTTGATTGTGAACCCAAAGTTGGGGTGGGAAATATATAGAATCATACAGACGTATTCTCACCTACATGTTTCACTGACATCATTCAGAGTGTGTATACTAGTACTTAACTTCAAACCACCATAAATCTTCTGTTTCATTATATTTTTTTAGCAGAATTGGTTTTCTATGTTTTGTTTTTTGGGATTCACATTAGTTATCTATTTCTAATTACTTCTGTATTTGTTTTCATTGCAAGAAATGACACCCATTTAAGAGAGGCAACAAAAAATGATGAATGAAAATAATGGTCACATGAAACAGATGAGTGTTCCTCCTCTCATCCCTATTATGAGTATTTTATTTCAAATATATATATTTAAATAACATAAAATATCATGTGTTTACTTTTGTATTAAATTTTTTTTCAGGATCCACCCCCTAGATGAGAGATATCTGGCAAGGAGCCTGATATTTCTCCCAATACAGAGGCTGGTAGTGGGAGGGGGGTGGTGTCATAGTTAGATGGTTATCTGGTGGTCCCAGTACTGAGGCCGGTGGTACGAGGGCTCATGGTGTGAGAGTTAGACGATCCCCTGGTCGTACCTGATTGGACTATGCCCCTACCACAAATGTATCTTATACACCCCATTTTATTTCGGGTGTGTCTTTAGGGACACACAGGATATTTAAGACTCTGATGTTTACACTACCAGTTGTCCAGACGTTTGTGACATCATCTTTTCCTTCAGGTTCATCATCTCCGAGCTATTAGATTCCACCTTCTTCGACACCTTCTCCGAAACAGTATGTGGCCGTGTAGCATACCCTGAGGGACACTCCACTTGTACATGATTTTCCTTCAGCTTCTCCACATCCAGTGATTCCCATTGATCTAACTACCACATGTATATTTATATAACTCTAATAAATTTTTATACCAAAATATATATTTATTATAACTTGTACTAATATTTTATTTCTTTAATAATAGATTCTTCTATAGATAACTGGTGGGGGAGGGGGCGTACTCGCTTGCGTGCAGTATGGAATAACCATACACAGTTGATGGTTGAATACAGTGATGATGGATAGATGATTGATAAAACTGTGCATGAATGTCACGGTTTTTTGGTGACACTAGCCAAATACTCCGACAACATTTCGGCCAGCCCTCTCTCTTGGAGACATCTACCCCACGAAATCATGGATAAGGTATTGGAAAAATATGGGTAAAAATTCTACTAGAATTAATGTAGTATTTTTTTGTATTTATATGGATTAATCTATTATGTGTCAGATTTGGTATCACATCCCTGATGGGGAAGGGCACGACCAGCACATTTAAATGATCTATGAGAGCTTTAGAGAGATTATAAGCATGAGTTGTATGTTGGATGGTGTGATATAGTGGGAACGGAGATGGAGACATATCCTATTATGGATTACTTCCCGATAGAGCAATATTTCCAAATGATTACACAGTGGGAGACTGTCAAATTTAAGTTATTAATCCCATTTGAGGAATTTAAATGAAAATTTTCATATTTTGAAATAATATTATTTAATTTATTATTAAATATTATTTAGGAATATTCTAAAAAACAATTTATCAAAGCAATACCTCCACCCTTTGGGGTGAACTACTATGTCAAATCATGAGAGGTAGCTGGTACGATATGGTTATTTATAATTTTTCATTAAGACTTGAACTTTTTATTGATTCCTAATTAAATTATGTGATTTATTTAATATTGAATATATGATTATACTTGAACTTTATATTGTATCAATGTTATTACAGAAGCAGAAATTGAATATTGATGGACGTATCAATCGAGAAAAATTAATTTCCACAAGTAGAAGGAAAAAAGGTGGAACTGTGGTTAATGAACCGATACAATAAAATATTGTAAGTTTTAATTTGTTTATTTCAATGTTTAATATCTATTTTGATATTTAATAATCTATCAATATTCTTAACATTCTGCTTTAGAGGCCCTTGATGCCCAGGATCCGGACAATTTTGGGCCACATTATCATTTAAATCAGGTTTTGGGAGATGAGAACTTTGGTAGAGTACGTTGCCGACCTGGTAAGAATATAGTCCAAAAGAGGTATTGTTCCTCACTAGGTATCCATTGTTGTACCTCCGAGTTGGAACTAGTATGGGAGCATGCAAGAAAGTCTGATAAAAGGGTCATAGAGTTGGAATTTCAAGTACAAAAATGGGACAAAGAATTTATGAAACTGATGAAAGCTTTATCTTCATCACTTCCACCAGAGGCCAACGTAGCTTGTCAGACATTTATGTCTTCTATGGGTTAATTATCAAATTCCTGAGGCGGAAGTTCTAGTGGGAGTCAAGATGATGACATTCCAGGTGATGATGAAGATTCTGAAGAGTACAAGGGCGAGTATGTGGATGAGAATGAGGAAGAGGGTATAGAAGGGGTCGGGGGTGAGTATGGGGCTAAGGATGGGAATGGGGGCGATGAAAAGGATGGCAACGAGGACAAAGATCGCGGTGAGGATGAGGCCGATGATGAAAGTGGTGATGGTGATGGTGATCAAGGGTAGATTTATCCTTTACATTTTTGTATTATGTATAGCTCTTGGTTTTTAACCAGTTTTATCACTCTGGTATTGATATTTTTGAATTCAGTATAACTATTTATATTTGACCAAATAATGAAGCCACATTAATAAAATAATGCTCTAAATTGAATTTATATTCTTTCTTAATTATTCTTAATTATGTTGAATTGCATATCTTGAATAAGTTTTCATTAATATAATTGTTTCATTTGATAAATAATGTCATGTTTTTATAATAAAACCCCTCCAACAGAGGTGCGCTGTTTGCGAAAACACACAGTGATAGTTTAGGGTGAGATAATTTGACTCTCAATTAGTAGTTTAAACTACCTAGTACCACTATAAAAAAAAGTACAAAAAAATAATCATTATTATACCACAATACTATATCAATAGTTTGTTTTTTATAACATAAGATTAGTTTCAATAATGTGATGGACAACTACAAAGGATTTATTTGGAATCCTGGCTGGAAGATGCTGCCCCGCAGTTGTCACTGGACTGGGCCCACACGACGTAGCCATGCCATGGTCTTGTCGCGGTCATGTCGTCGTCACAGCACGGTCACACCGTGGTCATGCCGCGGTCACGCCGCAGAAGTGTCGTGATTTGGCCCTGCTCTAGGACAACACCCCGCAGCAGTTCGCAGTCCTGTCAGAATTCGATGGATGATACCTAGATAAAGATTTAGATACATTAACCACCAACCTTCTTAGATCCCAGACAGCACCCCCAGCCTCCTCCCTGTACCCCAGACAACCCCCCCGGACATGCCCCCACCGACTCAATTCGAGGCTCGGAGTGGCTGATACCACTCAAAGTGTCTTTCTTTTGTTTAAAATGGATAATCTTTTATGTAAAAACAAATAGAATATGGAAAACTGACCAAACACATTCTGATTGTGTTGATACATCAAAACAATGATCCATGGGTCATATGTGACGTGTACCGATCAACCCCGCCTCAATCTGAGGCGCGGTGTTTTCGGCACCACTCAAAGTGTCTCACTTTTATTTGAAATGTACAAAATTTTAAGTGAAAACAACAACTGGAATACTGAAAACCAACCAAACTCATTTGGATCATGTTTATACATCAACACAATGATTCATGGTTGAATTGTGAAATGGTCGGCCAGACAACACGTCAATCGGAAGTGTCGTGTGACCGCGCTGACCGAAAACGCACTATACATGTCGTAAATGGCCAAAACATGTGTTTTACGGTCAAATGCATTCCGAAAAACATTAGAATGACTGGAAATCATTGGAAAACACCCTAATTACTATTTTTGACGTGTAAAAGGATACAGCGTGTCATTCAGACATGCGGTTTGTGCGGCACAGATGAAAATGTGTTTTTTAGGTGTTTGGCGTGCTTGAAAATCATGTGTGGGGTGGTAAAAACCGACCGAACGACCTCCGGATTCCATGAAATAGGATGATAATAAAGGGTGGGTGAATTGTGAAATTGTCAGCTAGACCGAACATCAATCTGAGGTGTCGTGTGGCCACACTGGCCAGAAACGCACTCTACGTGTCTTAAATGGCCATAACAGGAATTTAACGGTCAAATGCATGCCGAAAGACATCATAATGACATGAAATCACACAAGAATTCACCAATTATTATCTGAGAGGTGTACGGGGAGATGGCAGAAAATTTGGATGTGCGGTTTGCACGGCACGACTGAATATGTGTTTTTTAGGTCTTTGGCACGCATGAAAAGCATGCATGGGGTGGTCGAAATAGGTCGAACGACTTCGAAATGCCATGAAATTGGACGAAAACAAAGGTTGGTTGAATTTTGAAATGGTTGGCTAGATGACACATCAATCAGAGGTGTTGTGTAACCGTGCTGGCTGAAAATGAACTCCACGTGTCGTAAATGGCCAAAACATGCGTTTGACGGTCAAATGCATTCCGAACAACTTTAGAATGACTTGAAATCACATGAAAATCACCTAATTTTTATTCTTGAGGTGTACGAGGAGACACCACATCATTTGGACAAGTAGTTAGCACGACACGAATGAATATGTGTTTTTTAGAGGCTTGATGCGCTTGAAAAGCATGCGTGGGGTGGTCATAACTGGATGAACGACCTTACAATGGAATGAAATCGGATGACAACAAAGGGTGGGTGAATTGTAAACTGGTTGGCCATACCACACGTAAGTCGGAGTTGTTGTGTGACCGTGCTGGCTTAAAACGCACTCCACATGTCATAAATGGCCAAAACATGCGGTTAACGTTCAAATGCATGTTGACCGACATTATAATTACTTTAAATCACACAAAAACACCCTAATTATTATTCATGAGGTGTATGAGGAGACGACACGTCATTAGGACGCACGGTTTTCACGACACAACTGAATATGTGTTTTTTGGTGTTTGGCACGCTTGAAAAGCATGCATAGGGTGGTCGAAACTGGACGACCTACTTCAGAATGCCATGAAATCGGATGACTAAAAAGGGTGGGTGAATTTTGAAATGGTCGGCTAGACGACACATAAATCAGAGGTGTCATGTGACCATGCTGGCCCAAAACGCACTCAGTGTGTCGTAAATGGCTAAAACATGCGTTTAATGGTAAAATGCATGCCGAAAGACATCAGAATGACTTAAAATCACACAAAATAAACCTAATTATTATTTGTGAGGTGTAAAAGGAGACGAAACGTCACTCAGACATCTGGTTTGTATGGAACGACAGAATATGTGTTTTTAGGTGTTTGGCACACTTGAAATGGGTGTGTGGGGTTGTCGAAACCATCCAAACGATCTCAGAATACCATGAAATCAGACTATAGCAAAGGGTGGGTGAATTTGTAATGGTCGGCTAGATGGCATGTTAATCATAGGTGTGGTGTGTCCACGCTGGCTGAAAACGCACTTTGCATGTCGTAAATGGCCAAAACATGCGTTTAACAGTAAAATGCATGCCGAATGAAATTGTAATGACTTGAAATCACAAAAAGAACACCCTAATTATTATTCATGTCATTTAAAAGGGGACGACATGTCATTTAAACACGTGGTTTGCACGACACGACTGAATTTGTGGTTTTTAGGTTTTTGACGCACTTGAAAAGCGTGCATGAGGTGGTCGAAACCATCCTAACACATTTGTAATGTGTTGATACTTTAGGAAAACGATCCATTGGTCATTTGTGATGTTTACGAGTCAACCCTGGCTCGATCAGAGCTGCGGTGTGGCCGACACCACTCAAAGTGTCTCTCTTTTGTTTCAGAAGGACATCATTTTAAAGGAATACAACAACTAACATAAGGAAAACTGTGCAAATGAATTTGGATTCTATTGAAACTACAGGAAATTGGTCCATGGGTCATATGTGATGTGTCAGAGTCAACCCCACCACAATCTGAGAGTTGGTGTGGCCGACAACACTCATAGTGTTTCTCTTTTGATTTTAATGGTCAAGATTTTAAGTGAAAACAACAACTAGAAAACTTAAAACTGGTCAGATGCATTTAGATTGAGTTGATATTTTAGTACAATGATGCATGAGTCATTTGGGATGTGTACGAGTCAACCCCTCCTCTATCCAAGGCATGGTGTGGCCGACATCACTCAAAATGTTCTCTTTTGTTTAAAATGGACATCATTTTAAGTTAAAACATCAACTAACATACGGGAAACTAAAAAAATGCATTCAGATTATTTTGAAACATTAGGAAAACTATCCATGAGTCATTTTTGAGGTGTACGAGTCAACCTCATCTCAATCTGAGGTGAGGTTTGGCTGAAACCACTCAATGTTTCTCACGTTTCTTTGAATTGGACAACATTTTAAGTGAAAACAACAACTAACATATGGAAAACAGACCAAACACCTTCAGATTCTGTTGATAATTCAGGATAATTATACATGGGTCATTTTTGATGTGTACATGTCAATCCCGTCTCAATCTGAGGCGCGGTGTGGCTGGAACCACTCATAGTGTCTCTCTTTTGTTTCAAAAGGAAATCATTTTAAGTGAATACAACAACTGAAATTTACACTCATCGATGATAGTCGCAAACTCTTTTTCATGAGTTGGGTAGTTTCACTCATGGAGTCATAAGTGATGAGACTCCTAAGAAAATAACTTTTCACCATATATTATAAAAAATAATTTTTTAATGCAAAATGCAGCACAAATCATTACATACCCAAATCTAGGATTAGAAAAAAAAGGGATTTGAGCCAATTTCAAACTCTTATTAAACTCTAATAAGAATTTTTCTGACTATTCTACCTATTAGAAATTTATGGGGAGGTGGGGGCTATTCTGTTTTGGGGGTTGTGCATGGGTGAGGTAAATTACTACCCGAAGAGTGGTTGTCATATGAAGATTGAAATGGGTGTAAATAGTGTTTGAGTTATTGCAGCTGTTATTAACTCTACTGGATTATTATTGTCATACGAATATTGAAATAGTGAATTTCAGTACATGATATGGTTGGAATAGAATGATGGTTTTTTGTGTTTTTTGTGATATTTTAAGTGTTTTTATGCTGTTTTAAGTCTATTTGTAAGTGGTTTTTGTGCTATTTTTTAGGAAAGTATATACTGGAGGGTCTACTGGAGGGGCTGTTATGCAGTAGGTCTAGAAACACAAAATACTAATGGTATTAAACTGTTTTTATTCTTTGAGAGAAATTTATAAACAACCCCAATGGTTTTAAAACCATTGGTATAGTGTTTTTTATTCAATATATACGAACTGTTTCTTGAAACCATAGGTAAAAATGTTATAAAAACATATACCAACAGTAAGTATACAACCGTAGGTAAGTCAATAAATATAGTGGGATATACCAATGGTTTTGATGAAAATGTTAGTATAGGGATTTCTTAATATCTTACTACCCTACAGTTTGGAAAACTATTGGTATAGGCTATACCAATGGTTTTACATCCAATACCAACGGTTTAAAACCGTTTGTATATCATTCTTTTCTAGTAGTAAGAAGACATGTATTTTCGGTGTATTATAATGCTTCAGGATATATTTTGGGGAGTGTTCTCATTCATGGAGATCATGTTGTTTCTTATGGATCAAGGTAGGTAAGTGTTCATGATAAGAACTACTCAATACATGTTATAGAGTCTGCTGTAGGAGTCCATGATTTGAAGACTAGGTGTCATTGTCACATTGGTGGGAAATTTAAAATGTGTACACATCATAAGTACATAAAGTATATTTTATCACAATAAGAGTTGAATTTGAAGAAGAGAATATCGATGTAATAATTTCAAATTTTAATCATTGACCTCATGTATACCCAGTGGAATAGAAATTTAATGGCTGATGCATTAAGTATAAATTCATAAACTCGGTTTGTTAACAGGGATTCAAATTAATGGAAGTTGATTTCATTTCCATCCAACCTGCATGTGGAATTAGAAGACCTATGTGATGTGGTATTTTTATATTCTGTTTATGTGGTTCAAGATTTATAATAATGGTAAATAATGACCCGACATTTAATGAAGAATGTGTTTCTATGTGTTCAAAACAAAATGGTGGGGAGATGATTGACGGATGAATACTGAATCAGATTCTAATTTTGTGGATTCGAACATGAATGGTTGTACCTATTTTTTTCCTGGAACATATCCTTCATACATACCACCATTCAAGATGGGTTGTTCAATCAGTAATATAGAAGATGTATATGGAATCAAAAGCACAGATTTTATGGGTTGAAATGAAATGTTAGGTGTTTGTGGTTGTTTGTAGATTCATAACTTTTTAAAATGTTAAGGAAAAGAATCAACATTCCTTAGGTATTTTACAATCATTACGTATCCCTATTTGGAAATGGGAGTAGGTTGTTATAGATTTTGTTACATGTCTTCAAATAACGGTTTAGAAAAACTATTCCATATAGGTGATAGAGGATCGGCCTTCCATGTTGGATCATTTAATTCATATTCATGAAACTCATAAGATGGTTCATCTATCCAACATATATATTGAGGAAGTGTTAAAGACACATGGAATTCCAATCTCAATAATTCCAGACAGATATATGAGGTTCACACCACATTTCTAGAAATCCTTAAAGAAATCCCTTGTGATATAGTTGGCTACGAGTACGACTTGTCATCCTCCGATGGATGTGGAATCCAAAAGTATGATACAAACATTAGAATACATTTTTTGGGATTGTGTAATATTTTTTGGTGGCTCTTCAAAAGATCAAATTCCATTGGTGACGTACTCATATAACAACTGTGATCATACCTTGATACATATGCCTCCTTTCAACGCATTTTATGGCTTTCCCTGTCGTTATCTACATTATTGGATTGAAATATATGAGAAAGAATTAGTTGGTCCAAGATTTTTCGAAGAAATAATAGATAATATTTAGTCAATCAGGAAAATAATGGAGATGACTCAATGTCATAAACAATCATTTATGAATCATAATCTTTCACCATTTTTTCTCAATTAGTGATCATGTGTTCTGGAAGATATCTCCTATGCTTGGAAATATATATTTTTTGAATAAGGTAATGTGATATATATGATAAATATGACATTTTGAGGTAATTGAATGATTTTATGAGGTGTATTATCATTTGGAATTTCCCCCACATTTTGGTGCAGTTCACATTGTGTTTCAAGTATCCCAATTGAAAAAGTACCAAAATAATATTGATCATATAATCAAATGGTATCAGATGGACCTATAGACAAAGGATTCATTAGTACCTATTCGGGTGTAGATTGCGTATAGGTAAGAGAAATTATTTCCTGGGAAAACAATTGACCTATTATAGGTTTCGTGGAAACAAGGTCAAGTTAAAGAGGCGACATGAGAGTGAGAGAAGTTGATGGAGGAGAAATGAAAGAAACTCCTCAAGACATAAATGGTTTTCTATATTTCATGGATGAAAAGGCCAATTTTGGGGAGAATTTTTCACCACTGGTTTCTAGGTATGGATCTTTTTCTATTTGATTTTTATGTATATAAAGTATATTTGTGTTGTTTGGGAGTGTTTGGAGATCTTTTTAGAGTATTTGGGGATTTCTTATCGGTGCAAATGTGATTCATTGTTTTTTGGAATTTTCCAACACTTTCACAAAACTATGTAAAGTGTGACATGAGGTATATAGAATTTTCACAAACGGTGCACAGTTTGACCAAATAGTGAGTCCACATAGTGAAAACAGTGAGTATTGAAAATGTGGTTAGGGATTTTAAAGGTAGTGACATCATCATAGTTAGTTTAAGTTTAATAGACCGTGTGAGGAGAGCATGTGATGTCCATACATAAGGCTGGGTTGAACACATTTAACACAAATTTTTCCAAATATTATGGCTAAACCATGCGCGGGAAAAAGATAGATCCTTAAATTATGGATAAATCTATTTTACATATAAGTGTCTTATTATTTCATAAAATGTCCCTAAATTGGGATTTGGTCTCTCAATGGTTCAAGAACTTCTCCCAACTGACTCTAAATTGATTTGGAGTTTTACCTTTGTGTGTTAAAGAATGATTCTTGTAGTAAGGTTTGGTTCTTCATAGTTATTAATTAATTTTCGTAAATCTACTACACCATTCTTTTTATTTTCATAGAAGTATGCATGATATGGGTATAAATAATGTATTTTATTCCAAATATGTTTATATATGTTGTTTTTTATGATAGGTGAAGATATATAATGTGGGGTTGGGGTGTTTCAACCCAGTTTTGTGATGTCTTTCATTTTGATTATCATTTATACAAAAAATATCAAGGTAGGTGGCTCCACTTTTCATTCCAATTACAAGAAAAGATTAGAGTAGTTTCAAATGTATTTAATTTCAGGAAGTTTATTGTTATATTCTTTTTCAAAGCATGATATAAATCATATTTAGTGACTCCTTGTTTATTTTGGAGAAATTGGGTAATTGTGGTGATTTTTTGTGAAAAATGTTTGAGTTTCAAGAAAAATAAATTTTTAATTTAAAATATGGATTGACTGTACTTTTGAAATGGATTTATTGTAAATGGATTTCTATTAAATTGTAGTTTTATTGAATTGGTTTTGTCATTTTGTAATTTTCATTTGTTTTGGAAATATTTATAGTTTGTGTACATATTTCATTGATGATTCATTGTTGAAATATAACCAAATGATCCATGAAAAAGGTGTAGTGTCATAGGGGTTATAATTAACATATGATGACATGGTATATCCACAAGATAATTATCATGAGTATGGAACATTCATAATGATGTATGCATGGATGGGGGTTTAGGTATTTTGATGAAATGGATATACCAAATGGAACTTGTGGAATGGTTATAAAGGCATTGTTTGTATACCTTATTCAAAAAATGGATTTATTTGGGAAAATGGATTGATAGAGAACATATTTATATTTAGTTATAAACTATTTTAGATAATATTTTATAGAAATTATTTTATATAAATTTATATAAATTTTCTATCATAATGGCGTGGGTAGGGAAGTCATCGTGAAGACCTATGTAGTTTTAGTACCCACCCATCAATTCACACTGTGGAGATTTTGAAGATCTCATATACTGAGACATGGGATGAGGTAATGTATCACTAGTATTTAGAACTAATTCATGATACATTGACTGTTGGGGGTTTTGGAGCATTGAGTATGTGGATCATTGGATTCTTGTAATTTCCTTGGAGTTTTGATGGTTGTCTTTCACTCTTTACATTAATATTGTAGTCTTTCGATGTGGTATATGGTTTCATCAGGATTTGGATAAATTAACAGTTTATTTTAATTTTTTATCATTATTCATATAGTGGTTTTTTTTCAATTTTAGGTTTATTTTTTTATTAATAATGGGTAAATTGTCCCCCAAATGTATTAGAACCCATCAGCATTTGTTTTCCACAATAAGTGTCTTGGGGAAGTTTACAAAGGACTAGTAACATCTCACTTCCCACGTAGAACAATTATTAGATTGGGGAAATTACATGGGTCAAATATAAAATATATAAAATATTAATCAATCATTGCATCCAATCTTGAAATGTTGTAAAAGAAGAACACAAAATATTTGTTCTTGAGATGGTAGTCTTCCGTAGATGTGAACCATGATTGTGGGTGCGATTTGATGGATGTGTGTGAGATTGTAGGTCGTACCATTGAAAAAAACAACATCTTAATATATTTAAGATACCAAGGTTATTATATGTGAAATATATAAAATGAATTTACCGTTCGGGGTAAAAACAAATTTTCTTAATGATGAATGTTACATATTTTAGGTAACTCTATTTTACTTATACTACAATACTTTCTAGTTTGGATTTCATCCAAAACTATGGTATCTATGAGGAGGGAAGGTATTTTGGGATATTATTTGGATGGGTTTTCGGTGATCCAATGGGCGTTTGAGATCTGAATAAGGGGTTGGGTTGAGTGGTGTTTATAGTAGCGGATGAGTGGCATTCCAATAATGTTTTGACAGATGCAATTCCACCCACTTATTTTTCTTGTAAATAGGATACAATAAATATTCAAAATGGAAACCTTGTGGTTATGGTATAAATATATCCGCCTAATGGATTTTTGGAATAGTTTTTAGGTCATTTTTTCTGACAATTTTATGGTTTAGTAACTTGTTAAGCTAATTATACTCTTAGTTGTTGTAATTAATTTTAATTCAAATGACTAATATTTTTGGTTAAAAAATAAATTTTAATTATTATATATTATAATTTTGATTTATTAAAAATACATAACCTGCTTTCCAAATTCAAATTTCATAAGATTCTATAATTAATTTAAAATTAACCTCATAGATGGGATTACAAATAGGGGTTTTAAAGTGATAATGTTCAAAAGTTTGGAAATTTTATATCCAATATCAATGTGAAATTGATTAAAATTACTTAAATAAGATTAATTGAGGGACAATTAAATGAATAATTATTTAAAAAATAAATAAAAATATAAATAAAAATATAAAAAAAATTAACAAAAAATATGTTTTCAATTAAAATTAATTTTTTTTACAATTCATCATCAAATGAAACATCTCATAAAAAAATTCAATATAAGATTAATTTTACATAACATAATCAAAATTAATGTTTATATTTACAAATAAAAATTATAAAATTGAAAAAACTAATTTTGAAATAGGTAAACCATTAAAAGGTGGATAAATTGCCAATAAAAAATTTCGGATTCTATGTGTAAACATGGGTTTTTTCATATCTTATGTCTATAAAATATATTGGAGGACTATAAAAAATAATTCCATGAATATATAATTTATAAATTTAGTTACTAAAATTCACTAATATTAATTATTTTAATCTATTTAGATAAAACACTTTTGTGATCATAAGAATGAAAATATTTCCTGAATTTTCAATTGGATTATATTATTTCTCTAAATAATTACCAAACAATTAATTCATATTATATTTTTGAAGACAATATATTCTAATAAAACATTTAACTATAAACCTACCCACTAATTCAAGGGATATATTATATTATAGTATATTAAATATTATTATTTAAATAATATATTGATGTTTAGTAAAACTCATTCATGCCTGTAATGCAGGCTATCGAAGAAGTTTGTTTTTGAATATTATGTAAGCTAACACAATATTGTTTGTATTGTAATCTATAATAGCCCTAATGTCATGAAGGCCTTCAATTTTTTGTTGATTTTTTATAACCCCCCTTTCATGGGATGAGGGAGAAACCATACAAGGCCCGTAGGCTCAGAGATTACGTGGCCCATAGGATTAAGAGATTACCTGAACCGAAGGACTTAGGGAATTCAACCCGACATATATACAAGGAATGAACCGTCCCCAGCATTTGTATCATGATAGTAGATCTCCACCATCACATGGTCGTCTGTCTAGGCTTCCCATGAAAACACATGCTGGTCCCGATGGCATAACCATACCCTCTCATTATGACAAATCCATTTGGCTCTACTCGAGTGACTGCACCTTCTCTAAGTCCTCTTCTCGAGTTACTCCTTTTTTGTAGAGTCTGTCTAGGGAAACTGCATACGTCCAAAAGGCCTTGACGTGGCCCGAATGCCTTAAAGATGCCCCGAAAGTCCTACTGACCCGAAGGCATGGGTGGCCCGAAAGCCTTAAAGACTCCTAGCCCAAACCGGAGGCCCAAGGTGAATAGTTACAGCTGCTATAGTACCAAACTATGCCTGCTATATTAACTACTATAGTGACTACTACATTACCTGCACTATGTATAGTTCTTCACAGTAGCGCACAGTGTAGAGTCCGCTAAAATAACCTTCTACAGTACCTACTATAGTATGCTATGGTACCTGAAATCTGCCTCTGCCTAGTTTTTAAACTTGGTTCATGTGGATACACTTAAGGATACGAAATATTAAATATACCCTATTTTCTCAAGAGGATATATGCTGTCAAATAAATGCTACTCTTTTTGATTTTTTATGTTATATTATCCCCACCTTAAATAAACTTCTTCATCATAATTTAAATTCATTCTCTATAGTATCTTAATTTATTTTTCAAATTTACATTATTTAAATAAAAAAAATGATAGTTTTTGTTAAAAAATCCTCTTGAATTGAGAGAATGGGAAGTAACAATTTCATATGGAACAACACATAATACAGTTTCAATGTAGATTAACATTAGTGGAATGTTATAATATGCACTTAGAGGAAAATAATAGATAATTATTGTTGTTTCTTGAGGTCTTTGATAAAAAAAGTGAATGATCAATGTAATTCTTAGTTTCTAAATTTAATAAATATTTGGTAACTTAAAAGACCATCAGTTCATTAGAAATTAATTAATTTGGAAAAAATATAATTTTTAGATTATTTTCCTAATGTTGGGTAATTATTTTTCATCATATTAATATAAATAAATATGCATTAAGGACATATTGATATTTTATTAACACAATTTTCATTATTATTTTGGGATTTTTCAATTTCTAATTCACCCATGACTTCATGAAATGGATTTCCAAAAATTAAGTTTGATGCCAAAAGCACTATAATACAATTTACCCGATCGTTAGGCCCATAAATGTGTTTTAGGTCCTCAAAATTTTCTCTCACAACTCTCCAATGAAAATATGTTCACTACATAAAAATATAATCCTAAAAAGTAAATATAATGCTTCATCATTAATATTTATTTATCAAAATGTTTAGCTAAAAATAGTGAGACATTAACAAGTAAATCCTATAGACTAGTGGTAGGTATGAAACCCATATCATACTAAATGGAAGTAAGTAAATGGATTATAAGTACACGCACACACACAGATATATATATTTTTTCATTATCCTTATTATGTCACATATTTAATAGTAATCCATACTATATATTTTTATAATCATTCCTGCATGGTGAATGTGGAAGATGAGTCTCATCGTGTTGTAGAGACGGTAAGTCGTACGTACTCCCGAGCGACGATATCATTTATATAATGTTTAAATTGTATATAATTGAATGGAATTAGAAATGTAAATAAATAATATAATGTTATAATTAATATTTATGTCATTTATATTCAACATTGTACCCATATAAAAATTTTATAGAAGAAAAATAGTTTACACCACGTCGTGGATACGATTATCTATATTTATGAACGCATCTTGATATTGTTATTAATAGGATGGGTAAAAGGAGTAAACTGCTTTTCCCGTAATCATAAAATCATATCATAATATATTATATTCTAGATTTATTATTTTAGTATGGTTTCATATTAGGAAGAGGAAGTAGAATCAGAAAATAACTTTGAATGAAGGTATAAAATGATTACATATTCTTTATGTATTGTATTTTAAAGTTTCACAAAATGACTACTTATGATGGATATTATGCCCAACTTTTTTCCTCTAGGATGAAATTAGGGATGTTGGTGGAGTTTTGGGAAGGTTTTCTCCACTACAACGTGCTTTGGATGTGTGAATAAAAGAGAAGGAGAAGTTCTATTTTATACGAGCGGTTAGGGACACATTATAAATTTTATGAAATATTATTTATTTGTAAATTTATATTCAGGTTTTAATGATTAAAATCTGATTTATTTATATGATAATATGATTATGTGTTGTTATCCTCTCATCCAATATGTTGTAGGCATGTTTATTTCATTAACATAACCTTAGATTTTGGCTTTAACCCTTAGTGAAATACTTAACTCTTACCATGTCTTCTAGTATTTTAATACTATATGGTAAATGTAGTCACTATAAAATAAAAATAGAGCCTCAATTAGATATTAATAAAATTTGAAACACTAAATAAGTTATTTTTGTAAATCAAATATTTTTATGACTATTATTTCATTTAACAGAATAGTGTATTTTTAAAATTCATATTTTTAAATTTGGACACAATTTAGTAAGTTTTTTTCTATGTCTTAAAAACATGATTTTATAGAAAAAAGGATATAAGTCATCCATAAATTGACCATTTTTTAAAAAAAATAGTTTATGGAATCAAAATTAAAAAATTATATTTATTTTAATAATTATAATATAATTTATTTTAATCATTCATTAATAGCGTAATCACATCATCATCATTTTGTAATAAGTAAATTTATTTTTATAATTTTTAAAAATTATAAATAAAATACTATGATATTGGTAAAAAATTTATATTTTCAATTATTATTTACTTTCAAATATTTCATTTATATAATCCAAATTGAAATTGATTTAGTTAGGAGATGCATGTTTATGTTATATTTCCCTTTTCCTTAAAATAAACATTATAAAAGGTTGTTATAAAACCCAAGTGGACCCCTGGGGTCCTAAAATCGACCTATAGATTATCATGGTATGAAATATATCATCCAATATGATATGTACATGTGTTATAGTAGTTTTATATTATTATAATTTTATTTTTTACCCTTATATACGTTATTTTCCCTTTAACATTGGTGAATAAAAATAATTACTGAAGTTACTTTTCAAAATTTCCAAAATAAGAGGAACATATTTAAATCAAATTTTCCTTATGTTTAAAATATGTAATCCATTTTTCCAAATTCAAAACACATAATTTGATGAAATAAAATTAAAATTAATTCCTATTCTCAAAACTAGAAAGCAGAGTTTTAAGAAGTAAAAACTATAAAATGACTAACATGTCTTTATATCCAATTTCATTGTTAAATTACTTTTAATGATAAAAATTGAATTAAATGATTATAAATAATACAATTAATAATTAAAACCAATAAAAAAACAATATTAGTATATGGATAAATTATATGAAAAGACAGTTTTTAATTAAAATGTATCATTTCCCACAAATCATTAGAATTTAGATTTTATTAGATAAAGACCATGAAACTATCCAAACTAAATTTTTATTTCCTAAATCTTAATAAGATTTTAATTTTTTCAATCTGAATACATAAAAGTGTAAAATATTTGTCTTTAAAGTGTTATCCATTAAAAGGAAGAAAAGCTGTAATTTTTAAGAAATACTTCTTTTATCTAAAAAATTTAATTTTTTGTTACATTATGTCTATGAAACATATATGTTAAATTTTAAAACATATAGGATATATGTTAAATACAAAATTTGTTTGATACTATTCATAATATCTTTTTAAATTGCCCGTTTGATAGGTTTTGTGGCACTCGAACTCAGGGTTTCCTATTGTACAAACTATGATTGTGTTTTTGTAGAGAAAGATTATAATAGTGTAGCATAAAACTAAAGATATTCAATTTATATAAAAAACACAATAGCATGGAATAAATGGTTGTTACATTATCCCTCCCTTAAATAAAATCCATCCTAGAAATGTTCAAATTTGAGTTTGTTAACTAAGGTCTGATTATTCAAAATCACATCATTCCAATCCCACATCATAAAAAAATTTCGATAAAACATCCACATTAAATTATCGAAATGAAATTAAGAGGGATACCCATGATAAAGTATACTGTAATTCCAGGTTACAAAATAAAAAAATCTAAGAAAAAACCAATGATCATGTTTTGATGGAGGGGGATAGAGAACATGATTATGAAAAGGATAACAACCATAAGGGTATAAATATGTAATGATACAAGGGGAAATTTGATTCTTCAAAATATAAAGTTCATGGAGAACATTTTTAGTTTTTAAAATACAGGTCCTAATGTTGAAGAACATGAGAAGAAATTATTACTTTATTTTTTGTACAATATCATCATTTTTCATGACTTGAACAATTTCCACATTGTATCATCTATAATGAAATGAAGTTGAACTTTTCAATCTAGATGTGTTTGAATATCATGTTGTCCATAAATAGAATTATAGGTCATTCCATCTATCTCATCAAAAAAAAGTTTTCATAGTTTATCACATATGCATATGTCCATCTATAGTGAGATAATATATTAATTTAACAAACATCAATTGTGGTATAACCTATACTCTCCATAAATGGATAACCTTACAATGATTCCAACAACTGAATATCTACAAATTTATAATGTGGTGAACCAAATTGTGTTAGAATTTATCTCCCATATCTCATAGGGTAGTTCTTGGTTGTCACATTCCAAACATGTGAATACCTTCATCCTGTGTTCTCTTAAGTAATGGTAAAAACTAGAATTATAAAATATCTCTATTGAAAACATGCATTTTCCTAGTTCTAAATAATAGTGGATTATTCCTTATGTCCCAAAAATTTCTATACTTCATCCATGATAGGACAACCGCATTTTGAAATGTCTATATTTAGTTCTCATGAAAGTATAATAAACCAATTTACATACTAAAATACAACATATCATTATCCAAACAACATTATCATCACATAAGTAACATATTAAGGGTTAACAATACCTTAATAATATGTTTTATAACTATAATATTAACATTAAATCAATTTTCATGTTTATTATAAATATTCACCATGCTCTTGTAAGTCCTTAGTGAAAGACATGAACTAAATACTCCTAACATAATTAACTATTCATAATTATTGGATCCAAAACTATAAGTACATCAATCCTTCATATTTAATGGTTGGCATGGAATAGGTACTTTATTTGATTATAAGTATATTCTCATGTCTAGGAATTGAGCTGGTTAATTCCCAGGATATCATCATATGAGACATTTTAATCCTTTTGAATTGGTCAATCTATGCCCATTTTTCATGTGGTGATAACATATTACCCTCTATTTGTGGTATTCCTAAAGGTTCTTCTCCCCTTCCTCTTGACATGTAGGAATATGAATCATCTTTCTTCTATGTTCATTAAAGATTAAAAATTTATAAAATTTCATCGACCTCTTATGCAATCTGTTTGGAATGCCATCAAATATCAAATTGTTAATCATATATCATGATAACACATTACCCATAATCACACTATCTTTCTCTCCAATCATTATGCAATTTTGTTTCTCAAATAATCAGATTTCCATCAAAATAATTGTTAATTTTATTCCTTCCGGTTTCCTTCTCTAATAGAGACCATAAATAATAGGGTGAGAAACACATGTCATTAATAAAAACCATATAATCAACTGATGTTACATTCAATCTATACCATATTAGGATTAATCCTAGGTTATCAGTGATCTGTACTAAATTTCTAGGGGTTATTCTATACTTATCCTCATAGTTTTTCTTAGGATTATGATTTTTAATATAAGTTTTATAAATCTAATTACAATGATATTTCTAATATTCCTCTAATACCAACTATAGTACCCTAACCATAGTTTCCCATATCCACTGCATTATTCTAATACATTGACATGATAACAAGGAATCATGTCCCGATGGCCCAATCAGTTTATCAGTCTTGGAAAATATACAATATATATGACCTTTCCATTACAATTTCTAACATATATTGCATAAAACAATCCTTGTACAGTTCCATCATTACCTTATATTAACACTTCATATCAATCATAAAACACTTTTGGGAATCTTGTGAAATAAATCATATGAAATAGGTGAGATCAGATGCTCAGTAAAGATAAAAAAATATATTAGATGCTATAAAAAATAAGTATAAACTTTTATCAAAAGGTACAAAACTAAAATAAAAGAAATTTAAAAAAATTTCATCAACATAATATGGAAAGAGTAAATCTATCAATTCCAATTAAACATTCACATGGATATTATACTAGTAAAATAATCACATGTAAAATCAATAACTAATATCATAATAAGAGAATGCATAAATCCAGACATCAAACCCACTATGTCAAAGGCTTATGGAAAAACCATACCCAAATATTCTGTCATGGCCTTGTTCAAAGACACTAGTTTTCCTCATGAGACCTATCAATGTATCGAGAGGCTGTAGTAGGCCTGACTCATCACATACTAAGTCCAAAATATTCCTCATATGAAAAGGGTAAAACATAACATAAACATTTATATTAAAACTAGCATATGAAATATTAATACATTAACAATAAATCATGAATGATATTAAAATAACACATCAAAAAAATATCATAAAACCATCAATACATTATTTAATATTTTATCATTATAAATACATCTAAATTATTCATAAAATACAAAAAATTATGTTGAAATAGATTAAAATAAATGAATATAATAATTAAAACTCTCTTAGAGAAATATCACATTATTACTTTGAATACATTGAATGTCACAGAATTTATAGATGAAGATACGTAAAATAGATTTTTGAATCAATGTGTCCAAAACAACATTGAATCATATGAAACAAAATATGTTTTTAAAAGATTTTTTACATATAAATAAATCATTAAAATCAGTTTTAAAACAAGGACATTAATGAAAATGGTTTAGAAGTATAAATCATTAAATCATTTATAACGATGTTTTAGTACTATTTTCTCAAACATAAAACATTAAAAATATTAATTTTAATTTTTTTAAATAAATATTTCCTTAAATGATAAACATTTCCCATTAAACACTTATGTATAAACAATATTAAATAATAATTATATTTTGAAATTAACTATTACCTAAGGCTTGATATTATTGCTACTTATCTGAAACTACTGTATAATGTTTTAATCATGTTATTAGCTAATATCAGAATCAAAATAAAATTTATAAAATCAGATATTATTGTTCTATGAATTTATATTATTCTTTTATTAATAATTAAAAGTAAATGAAATATTTTGGTAAATAATATCTTTGTTTCTCGTATGTGTTTTGACATGTTATTTTTTTATCATATTACTTAGATCATGGTTTACTTAATATTAGAAGTTATAATATGATTTATATATCATATGTATTCACAATATAAATGTATTTAATAGATAGATATATGAAATAGAATACATTTTTCATGGAGATAGTAAGTCATAAGAACCCATGAACGTTGTTTCTGCTTTCTTGTTGAATTGAATGGAAGAAAGGGATTGAAATATATGTACATAAATAAATAAATAAATATATATATATATATATTATTATAGTGGCCTTATTGTGTTATATATGTCATAATTATTTATAATATATATATTTTTTATAATCATTCTTGGATGGTCAATGTGGAAAATGAGTCTCATCATGTTGTGGATGCGGAAATTCTTACGTACGCACGAGCGGTGATATCATTTCAATAATGGTTAAACATTATGGAATTGGATGGAATATTAATTGTAAAGAAATAATATCATGTTATATTTATTATTTAAGTCATTTATATTAGTTATTATACTCGTTTAAATAAATTATAAATGAAAAACATTTTAAACCATCACATGCAGATGGTAGGTCATGTGTACACTAATATGGTAATTTTTTTGTTCATAAAAGGTAAAAAGGATGAATTTTTTTTTCCCAAAATAATAACATCATCTCAAAGTATATTATATTCTTTATTTATTATTTTATTATGGTTACAAAATATGAAGAGAATGTAGAGGTAGAAAAGGACATTAAAAGAAGGGATAAAATGATTACATCTTCTGAGGGTATATCCTTTTTATAAAAAAATGTACTCTATAATATGGTTTTATGCCTAACGTTTTGCATCTAGGATAAATTGATGGATGTATTAAGGAGTTTTTTGTAGGGTTTGGAATATCCGAAGGGATTTGGATGTATGAATAAAATTGAAGGATTAGTTCGCTTTTATAGGAGAGTTGACGGACGCTTTAGGAATGTATTGAAACATTAATTTATTATAAATTTATATCCGTTTTTGAATGTCTAAAAAGTATCTTATTAATATGATATTAAGAATATGGGTCTAATTAATCCCAAAAAGTAGTTTTAAATAATTTTTAGGTCATTAATTTAATCAAATACTTTGGCTTTAACCCTAAGTTAAATAGTTAACTCTTTCCATGTATTCTTTCATTTTAATACTGTATGGTTGATGTAGTTACTATAAAATTTCAATTGAACCTCAAGTGGATCATTAATGACATTTTTTTCAATATATATGTAATTTTTCCAAATATTATATTTTTATAAATATTATATCATTTAATAAAATAGTGTTTTAAAAAATCCATTTATGTTAAATTTTACACTATTAAAGACTTGTTTCTTAAGTCAATAAAACATGATTATATTAAAAAGCATTAAATATTCAAAAATAATAAAATGTTATCAAAAAAATTATTTTATGGCATCAAAAATCTCCAATTACATTTATTATAAAAATTATAATAAAATTTATTTCATTAATTTATTAATAAGATAATCACTGCATGATCATTGAGTCATAAATACATTTTTATATTTAATGACTAAAAATAAAAAATACAATTCCATGATGTAGGAATTATTTTTATCTTAAAAATGAATTTTTAATAGTCTATGTAATCATTAATATAAATTAATTTAATATTTTTTTGTTAAGAGCTATATGTTTGTGTTACAGTTCCTTTTTCATTAAATTAAACATTATAAAAGGTCATTATAATCCCCAATTGACCTCATGAGTTCCTAAAATCGACCAAAGTATGATAATTGTCGAACAAAAATCATAAAATGGGATTTGGACATGTGTTATAGTATTTTTATATAATAATAATACTATTTTTAACCATACATTATCTGATTTACATTTTAATCATGGTAAATAAAAATAATTATTGAAGTTACTATTCATAATGTCCCAAAATAAAAGAAACCTATTTAAAAAATTCTGAACTTAAGATTAAAATTTTGAAATCCATTTTTATAAATCTAGAACAATGGAAATGGAGAAAAATAATTTAAAATTTATTTTCATTGTCAAAATCAGAATGTGGGTTTTTAAGATGTAAAAACTATTAAATTATAAATATGTGTTTATATCCAATTTCATTGTAAAATTACATCCAATTACCAATATTAGATTAAATTATATAAACATAATATGATTAAACTTTAAAACAAAATATAAATACAATTTATATATATATATAAATTAAAAGAAAATGTTATTTTGAATTAAAACAAAGTATTACCCACAATTCATTAAAATATAGATTTTACTAGAAAAATAGAAAAAATTTATCCAAAATAAATTTTTATTTCCATAATATAAATAATAACTTCATTTTTTCTAGTTTAATACATTACAGGGTTAAATATTGGAAAAAAATGGTTCTCCATTAAATGGCTGAAAAAATTCATTTTTTAGAAAACACTTCTTTTATATAAAAATTTTAATTTGTACTTATATTATGTATAGAAAAAAATAATATGTATTTTATAATTATATTATTTGTATATAAAATTAAAAATATGGTTAATAATAACAATATATTCCTTTTAAATGACCAGTTTGATAGGTTATGGTTGGCTCGAAGTCATTGTTGCGTATAGTTTAAGCTAAAATTATTTGTGTATAGAGAAATCTTATCATAGTGTAGCATACAAAGAAATATATTGAATTAATTTGAAAAGAAATATATCATGGAATCTTGGAGTCTAACATCATCCCAACCTTCATTAAATTAAATCCTTGCAATTTTCATTTTTGTGATTAGTGACTAAGAATATATTATTCAAAATAAATCTATTTCAATCCCACATGGGAAACATTGGTCAATAAAATATCCCCTCTAAAATTGAGAAAAAAGGAAAGATGGTTTTGTGAGGTAAAATATACTATTATTCCATGTAAGTGAATATGGATATGGAATAAAAATCTAACGATCATGTTGTGATGGAGAGCAATAGTGAACATGAATACGAAAAGGATAACAACCATAACGGTATAAATTTTTGATTATTCAAAGGGAAATTTGATTCATCAAAAAAAATAATATTATAGGGAAATGTTTTTGGTTTTCAATATCATTTCATTAAAGATAATGATCATGAGAAGAAGTAATTACTGGATTTTAGAACAATCTAATCGTTGGTTATTCCTTGAACAATTTCCACTTTATCTTTTCATCAAATAAATGAAGTTTATTTTTTCATTAATAAAGTGTAGGAAGATCAGGGGATACATAAATATAATTATAGTTAATTCCATCTATCTAAAAAAAAGTTATCCAAGGTTATCACTTATGCATAAGTCCACCTAGAGTGAGATAATAAAATAATCTAATAAAACTCATCAAGATTATAACATATACTATCTATAATTCTATAACATTAAAAATCCCTCGAAAAACTAAAAATATACATATTTTGAATGATGTGAACCAAACAGCCATAAATTTATCCCCCATATCTCATAGGGAAGATCATGGTTGAAAAATTCCAAATATGTGAACACCTTCATCATGTATTCTCTTGATTCATAGTAACAACCTTAATTATCGGATATCCTTATTGAAAACATTCATGGTCCCTTGTCCCAAAATATAGTGGATTATTCCTTAAGTCCCAAAATGTTATATAATCTATCCATGATAGGATAACCCACTTTTATACAAATCCATAATTAGTTCTAAAGAAACATGAATCAATGAATTTAATTAACCAAATCCAACTTATCTTTATCCAAATAGTATAATCTTAACATAAGGAACACATTAAGGGTAATATTTACCTTAATAATATGTTCTCCAAATATAATATTAACCTTTAATAAATTATCTTTTACATTTTAACTATTCAATAAATTCTTGAAAATAATTAGTGAAAATCACAAAATAAATAATCCATGTGTAATTCACTGTTCTTATTCTTGGATCCAAATACCTAAATACATCAATCCATCAAATTTAATGGTTATAATGGAATATGTATTTCCATGGTTTTGATGTATATTCTTTTGCCTATGTATTTATTTGTGTATTTCCCATTATTTCCACATATGAGACATTGATATCTATAAAAATTGTTCACACTATGACCCTTTTTACGGAAGATATAACATCTTCTTCTCCATTGAAGTTATTTCTCAAGGTTACTATTCCCTTTTTCATGACATGTTGGAATCCAAATCTTCATTCCTATATGATTTTTAAAATTTGAACATTTATTAACATTCATATTCATCTTTCACATTGTGTTAGGAAATTAATCAATGATCACTCTATTAATCATATATCATTATAACAGATTCAGAATATTCAAAATATCATTCTCCCTAATAATTAACCAATTTTATTGCTCAAAATCACCATATTTTCCTTCAAACTTAATGTTAATCCAATTTCTTATGTTTTATCTATTAACATAGACCAGAATGTACTAGGTGAGGAACACATATCATTGAAGAAAACTAAATTATCAAGATAAGTTACATTCAATAAATAACTTATTATGATTAATATAAGTTTATCTAAGACCTGTACCAAAATTCTAGGGGGTTCTTCTATAATTTTCCGAAATTTCTATCATAGGGTTATTATCCCTAATCTATGTTTTATAATAAATTTTCTATGTTTTTTTCTACACTTCCTATGATACCAATTGTAATTCTCTTACCCCATTTACCCAAATTTGGTGATTTATTCTAATAAATTTTCACAATTACATTGAAATACTTCCAAATGTTTTGATCAGATTAGCTCTCTTGTAAAATATATTATATACATGATAATTACAATACAATATAAATAATAAACTACAGTTACAATAATTCATTGATAATTCCATTATTACCCTAGATTAATGCTATATATTAATCATAAAACACTTCTTGGCATCATGGGAAAATAATATATAATAAAGGGGTGAGATCAGATACTATGAAAGGATAAACAATCTAGGAGAAGCTATTAAAAATAAGCATAATAGTTTAAGGTTGGGTACAAAACTAAAACAAAAACCTTTAAAAAAATAATATGTAGCACAATATTTCATGAATAAATCAAATAATAAAATTTAAACACTCACATGGATATTATACTAGTCGAATAATCACATGTAAAATCAATAACTAATATCATAAGAAGGGAATGAATAATCTCGGGCATCTTAATTTCTACGTCTAGTCCTCGTGATAAGACAATACAAAAATATTCCTTCAAGACATTGTGCCAATTCACTAGTTGGTCTCATGTGTCCTACTAATGTATCCAGGGGCCATAACGGGCCCCACCCATAACTTTAATATTATGATACATTCTTCATATCAAAATTGATGAAACAAAACCTAAACACGCATATTAAAATTAGCATATGAAATGTTAATACATTCACCATAATCAATGAATGGTAATGAAATATAACATTTATATACAATCAAATCATAAACCCTTCAGTACAATATGGATGATTGTATCGAAATAAATCCATCTCAATTAAGCATAAAAATCAAACAAATATGATTCCATAGATGAAAATAATCAAATAAAATCATTACAACTCTTCTAGGGAAATTATCATTTTTACTATAAAAAATTAAAATTCACACAATTTAAAAAACAATAAATTTTAAATAATGTTTTCAATAAAAAAATTTCATATTGCTTTTATACTTTTGAATGGAATCAGAATTTCAATAATTTATGTCTATGTAAGTAAATTGGTAAAACCATTTTGAAAACATATACATTAATGATAAAGGTTTAGAATTATAAATCAATAAAGAATTTATATTGATGTATTAGTTATATATTCCCTTAAATATATCCTAAATAATATTCCTTTTGAATAATTTTGATGAAACATTGACATTAATGATATATATTTCCCAATAAACACCTAAGCATAAACAAACTTGGATAATAATGAGATTTTGAAATTAACCCTTACATTAGGTCTGATATTCTTTGTAAATGTTAGAAAATAATGTATAATGTTTTTAATCATATTATTAACTTATATCTGAACCAAAATAAAATTTATGATATCATATTCATTTATTTTATGACTTTATATTACCTATTTACTAATAATTCCATGTTAATGCAACATTTCGTGTAATAGTTGATTTGTTTCTTATACGTTTTTGGACTTGTTATTCTTGATCATATTACATTGATCCTGATTTACTTAATTACATAATTTATAATATTATATATATATATATATATTATTAATAATGTAAATATTTATAATAGATATACATATGAAATGAAATACAATGTTCTTGGATACCATAGGTTGTACGTACTGAAGAATGATGTTTCTATTTTTTTATTGTATTAAATGGATTTAAGTGAATGATATTTATATATATATATTTATTATTCAAGTTTCCTTATTTTTCATTTATTTCATTATTATTCTTAATATAATTTTTTAATCATACTTAGATGGTGAACATGGAAGATGTATCTCTTCGCATCGTGGAGACAGTAAGTCATACATACACACGAGCGAGGGTATTATTTATATAAATATTAAATGGTATGAAATTATATGTGATATAAATTTTACATAAATAATATCATGTCATATTTATTATTTAATTCATTTATATTCATCATTATACCCATCAAAATAATGTATAGATGAAGAATATTTTACACCACGATGTGGAGAGAGTATGGAGTATGCACCCTCGCATCGTGATATTGTTCTTCATTGGATGTGTAAAATGAGGAATAATATTTTACCATAAACATAAAAATATATCATAATATAGTAAATTCTATATTTATTATTTTATTATGGTAACAACATTGGATGAGGATGTCGAAGAAGAAGATAACCTTTAAAGAGGGGATAAAACGATTACCTCTTCTTCGGGTATCCCCTTTTAATTTTCACAAAAGGACTACTTAAGTTGGTTTTCAGCCCAATTTATTTTCTATAAGATGAGTTTAGGAAATTTGGGATGAGACGTGGGCAAGGATTTTTTATGCCAAATAAATTTTTATATGTGAATAAAAGAGAAGGAGAAGTTCTCTTTTATAAGAGATGTGAGGGACACTTTAGGAAAGTCTTGAAATATTAATTTATGATAAATTTAATTTATTTAAATAATGGCTCTAATGTGATTTATTTCAAGAGTATGGGTATAAATAATCCCAAACAATATGTTTTAGACAAGTTTATGTCAGTAATTTATTCTTATATTTTGGCTTTAACCCTTTGTTAAATAGTTAACTCTTACCATGTGTTCATGTATTTTTATACTATGTGGTTAATATATTTGAAAAAAAATACCAAGATAACCTAAACTAGATATATAATGACATGTGTAATGATATATAATTTATTAGGCCTAATATTATATTTTAATGACACATATATAATTTAATAAAATATAGTTTGTTTTAAAAATTCATTTATGTCAATTTTGAAAATATTTAGTAATTGTTTTTATTAAATTCATAACTAATAGATTAAATCATAATTAAAAGAATCCCTAAAATGTCTATGAAATCCAAAAACTACATGGATTTCATTAAAAATATAAAGTTATATTTATTTTAAAAATTATAATATCACTTATTTCAATCATTCTATAAAAGTTAATCATTGCATCGTCATTGTGTAATAAATAAATATATTCATTTAATGTCTAAAAATAATAACTAAAATAACATTATCTTTGAAATATTTTTATTTTTATAATTACTATTTATAGTATAAGATAACATTTTTATAAACAAAAATTAAAAAAAATATTTAAGAGATATATGTTTATGTTATATTTTTGTTTTCCTTAAATTAGATAATATAGAAGGTCATTATAAAACACATGTGGATCCATGGTGTCCTAAAATATACCAAAGTATGATCATGGTCTTTAATATATCATCCAATAGGATTTATACATGTCTTAGGTTAGTTTTATATTATTATAATATTTTATTATTATCTTCATTTACATGATTTACCAGGTATTCATGGTATGTAAAATAATTACTGATGTTCAATTCAAAATGTAAAAAAATAAAAGGAACCCATTTAAAAAATTTGGCCATTATGATTCAAAATTTCGAATCCATTTTACAAAATTTAAAACACAAAATTATCAAAAGTTAATTTAAAATTAATTAATGTTGTCCAAATCATAAAGACATTTTTTATGATGTAAAAACTATCAAATGATTGACATGTGTTTATGTGAAATTTCAATATGAAATTCAATCAAATGTGTAAAATTGAATTAAATGATAAAAACATAGTCCAATTATACAATAATACTAATAAATAAGACAATCTAACTATATAGATAAATTAGAGGAAAAGGAGGGGTTGAATTGAAATACAGTATTTCCCATCATTCATTAAAATATGGATTTTATATGAAAAAATATAAAAACATTAACCAAACTAAATTTTTATTTAACTATTATAAATAATAAGTTAATTTTTTAAAATTTAATATATAAAAGTTCCAAATATCAGATTTATAAAGGGTTCTCAATTAAAAGGAAGAAAACTGCATTTTAAAAAAAATTGTTATCTAAAAAATTGAAATTGTTCTTATATTATGTCTAAGAAATAAATAATATGAAGATTTAAATTATATGGTATATATATCAAATTAAAAATGGGGTATATACTATTCATTACCTCTTTTTAAATGCCTAGGATGTTTGTTCATGGTGCACTCGAACATAGTGTTTCATGTAGTGCAAGCTAAGATGATTTTGTGTGTAGAACAAACATTTCATGGTATTTTGCACAAAAAATGATATTGAATATATATCAAAAGATACATAACATTAAATCATGTGGTGTTACATTATACCCTCCTTCAATAAATTTTTACCTCTCAATTTTTAAATTTGGGTTTGGAAACTATGGGTTGATTATTCAAAATCCCTTTATTGTAATCCCACATCGAAGAACTGGTTTATAAAAAACCCACTTTAAAATAGAGAAATGAATGTAATAAGGTTACCATAGGTAGCATATGCTAGTATTGCATGTAAAAAATATGGATATGGAAGAAAAAAATAATGATCTCATCCTGATGGAGAGATATTGAGAACATGATTTGGAAAAGGATAACAACCATAAAGATATAGATATGTGTTTATCCAAGGCTCCATTTCATTCCACATAAAATAATTTACTAAGAAACCATTATTGGTTTTAAATATAACTTTCCTAAATTTTATGAACATGAGAAGAAATTATTAATATATTTCAGTATAATCTTATCATTGGTCATGCCTTGAAAAATTCCAACTTCATGTATTCTTAAAAAAATGACATTGAATTTGTCATTACTGAATTGTTGGAAGATCATGTGATCCAAAAATAGAGTGATAAATCATTCCATCTATACTGAAAAAATAAAGTTAATTGATTTTATCACATATTCATATGTTCACGTGTAGTGAGGTAATTAATTTATCAAATAAACATCAAATGAGTATAACTTATACTATCCGTAAATGTATATCATTACAATCCATCCAAAAATCTAAAATCTACAATATTAGAAATAAGTGAACCAAATTAGATTAGCATTTATCTCCGATATCTCATTGGTATGTTCTTGGTTTTTACATTCCAAACATGTGAACAACTTCATCGTGTATTCTCTTATGTCTGGGAAAGTACACCAATTATAAGATATGCATATTGAAAACATTCATGTTTCCTTCTTCCAAAACACAATTGATTATTCCATAAGTCCCAAAAAAGTTTATAATTCATCGTTGATAGAAAAACCTTCTTATTGAAAAATGCAAAATTATTTCTCAAGAAACTTTCATCATCCAATTTACTGATTGAAATCTAACATATCATAATCCAAAAATCATTATCTTAAAATAAGGAACATATTAAGGGTTATCTATACCTTAATCATATGTTCGCCAAATAAAATCCTACCCTTAAATCAATATAGATTTCCATTATAAATATTCAAAATATTATTGATAATCCTTTGTAAAAGTAATAAACTAAATACTCCTTATATATTTCACTATTCATAATTCTGGGATCCTAATTCATAAATACATCAATCCCTATAATGTAATGGTTGGCATGAAATACATCCTTCATTGGTTTATAAGTATATTATTATATATGTGCATTGAGTTGGGTAATTCCAATATTTTAAATATACGATACATTAAACTTCATTACAATTGGTCACAATATGACATTTTTTCTGACAGAGAGAACATATTCCCATCCATTTTAGTTATTCCTCAATGTTCCTCTTCCTTTCCTCCAAACATGTAGGAAGCCAGATCTTCTTTCCTCTATACTTTTAAAATTTATACATTTATAAATTTTCATCTTCCTCTTATGAAATGTGTTATGAATGTCACAAAATATCACATTGATAATCATATATCTTGATAATGGATTCTACAAAATCAAAATATCATTATATCTAGTTATTATCCATGTTTGGTTCTCAAAATCACAAGATTATTCGTAAAACGAAATATTAATCCAATTACTTCTGGTTTCCTCCAATAATTAAGACTATAAAGAATGAGTTGAGAAACACATATCATTGAATAAAACCATATATACAAGGGATGGTACTTTCAATCAATAACTTGTTAGGTATAATCCTAGATTCTCCCTGATCGTTACCAACATTCTAGGGGATTCGTCAATAATAAACTCAAAGTATATCTTAGGGTTATGATCCCTATTCTATGTTTTCTAAATCAATTTTCAAGGTTGTTTTTAAACTTCCTATGATTCCTAATGTAATTCCCATACCCCAGTAACCTAGAATTAGTAAATTATTCTAATAAATTTGCATGATTACCAAGAATCAAGTCCTAATGGATTGATCAATTTAATATTCTTGTTGAATAGAATAAAAACATGAACAATACATTACAATTTCTAACATAAATTATAGAAATTATAATCCTTTTATAACTCCATTATTACCCTAGATTAATTATTCATATAAATCATAAAACACTTCTTGGAATATAATGAAGATAAAACATAAGAAAGTGGTGAGTTTAGATGCTTAGTTGGTATAAACAATATACCAGATGCTATCAAAAATAAACATAATCATTCAAGGAAAGAAACAAAACTAATACGAAAACATTTTAAAACATTATCATTAATATAATATGGTATGAATAAATCATATATTCCAATTTTAACATTCACATGGATATTCTAATAGTTTAATAATAACATGTAAAATCAATAACTAATCTCATAAAATGGGAATGCATAATGTCGAACATCATAACCACTAACTCACAGACTCATTCCAACACCAAAGACAAATATTCTGTCAAGGGATCATGGAAAGACACTATTTTGTCTAATGCTACTTACTGATGCAATGAGGGGATATAGTGTTACCCTCCCATCAATTATTAACTCCAATACATTCATCATAATAAAAGGGTGAAACATAACATAAAGACTCGTATTAAAACTAACATAAAAATGATAATAATTTTACAAAAAAATAATGGTATTAAAATAGCGCATCTATAGTCAAACATATCATAAAAACATCAATAAAATATTGAATACTGTATCAAAATAAATCATTATAAATTAAGTGTTAAATCCAACAATGAATTTTGAAATATATGAAAATAATCTAACAAAATCGTTAAAACTCTTTTAGAAAAATATCTTTTTTTAAATTTGAAAACATTAAAAGGAACACAATTTATTAAAAAAGACGTGTAAAATAAATATTTTAATCAATTTTTCCAATAAAATATTGGATCTTTTATATGAAATGACATTTTAAAACATTTATGTCCATATAAATAAATTGCTATAACCAATTGTAAAAACATTGAAATTAATGAGAATGGTTTTGAAGTATAAATCATTAAAAAATTTCTAACGATGTTTTAGTTAAGGAGTAACTTATATAAATACTTGAAAATATTCCTTTTGAAAACATTTTAAAAAAATTCACATGAATGTTCAATATGTCCCAATAAACACTTTTCCATTAACAATCTAAGATAATAATGAGATTTCTAAATAAAAACTCATCTTTGGTCTGATATTATATGTATATTTCCAAAACTCATGTATAATGTTTTTTAAGAGATTATTAAATTATATCAGAATATAAATAATATTTATTATATCATATATGATTCTATTATGACATTACATTATCCATTTATTAACAATTCCATGTTAATGAAATATTTCATGTAATAATCGCTTTGTTTCTCCTACATGTTTTGAATTATTATCTGTGATCATATAACATAGATCTTGATTTACATACTTATAGAATGTATAATATGATTTATATATCATTTAAATCCATAATATATATATACAATATATAGATATATGAAATGGAATACACCGTTCATGGTGACAGTAGGTCGTACATACGCATGAGTGTTGTTTCCCTTTTCTTATCAAATTGAAATCAAAGAAGTGAATGAAATATATGTAAATATATATTCTTTTAGTAGACTTATTATATAATATATATAATAATTATTAATAGTATATATATATTTTATAATCATTATTTTATGGTGAACATGGAATATGAGTCTCATCACGTCGTGGAGACTGTAATTAGTACATATGCATGATCGATGGTATAATTTACATAATGGATAAATGGTATTGAATTTGATGTAATATTAATTTTACTGAAATAATATAATTTTATATTTACTTTTTGGTTCAATTATATTTATCATCATACCCATCGAAATAAATTATTGTTGAAAGATAGTTTACACCACAACGTGGAGATGGTAAGTTGTGCGTACAGTCGCACGTTGATATTGTTCTTCATTGGAATGTAAAATGAGGAATATGGTTTTACCATAATTCAAAAAACATATCATAATATATTATGTTCTCTTTTTATTATTTTATTTTCGTTACAATATAGGAAGTGTAATTAGAAGATGAAAATATCTTTGGAAGAAGAGATAAAATTATTACCTCTTCTCAGTGTATCTTCTTTGGATTTGCAAAAACTGGCTACAAAAGTTGTATTCATTCCCCAAATTTTTCCTATATTATTATATTATAATATTTGGGAGGATGTTTGGGTATGGTATGGCAAATATAAATAGATTTAGAGGTCTGAATAAAATATAAGGAATAGTCCCTTTTATAGTTGAGTTGAGGGACACTTTATGAATATCTTGAAAAATTAATTTATTTTAAATATATTTTCAGTTTATACTGGTATAAAAGTTATTTATTTCTATTATAATAATAGTATGGGTCTAAATCCTCTCAAAAAATATGTTTTATAATGTTAATTTCATGAATTTAACCTTATCTTTTGAATTCAACCCTTATTTAAATAGTAAACTCTTACTATGTCCTGATATATTTTTATATTATATGGTTTATATATTTACTATAAAATTCCAATAGAACATAAAGTGGATAATTATTAATAATTTTAACATTATCTAATTAATTTGGACAAATATTATATTTTTATGACTGTTATAGCATTTAACAAAATAGTGTTTTTTTTTACATTCATTTGTGTCAATTTTGACACTATTTAATAATTGATTTTTTAGATACATAACTACTTGAATACATTGAATAAAAAAAGGTTTAAATCATCCCTAATATGTAAATTTTATAAAAAAATGGGATGAAAATAAAATCCAATGAATTTTTTTAAATAATTATAATATCATTTATTTCAAATTTTAATTAACAAGGTAATCACTTCATCATTATTGTATCATAAATAATTTTATTTATTTAATTTGTAAAATTTATAAATAAAATAACATGATGTAGTAATTTTTTTAATTTTTCGAATGAATAGTTATTGTCGTAGAGTTCATTTATATAATCCAAATTAAAATTGTTTTAGTTAGGAGATACATGTTTATGTTATATTTCTCTTTTTATTAAATCTAACATTATAACATGTCATTATCACACCCATGTGGTTCCATGGGGTCCCAAAATCATTCTAAGTATTCTCATGGTCGGGAATATATCATTAAATAGGATTTATAGATGTTTTAGAGTAGTTTTATATTCTTATAATATTACTGTTTACCCTTATTTAACATATTTACCCTTTAACCATGGTAAATAAAAACAATTGCTGAATTTACAATACATAATATCCAAAAATAAAATGAAACTATTAACAAAATTTGGACCCTATGATTAAAAATATGGGATCCATTATTCCAAATTTAAAACACAAAAATAGAAGAAATTAACATTAATTTAATTTCCATTTTCAAAACCAGAAAGAGGGGTTTTACGAAGTAAAAACTATATATGGATTGACATGTGTTTATGTATAATTTCAATGTAAATTTATTTCAAATGAAAAAAATTGGATTAAATAATAAAAAAATAATTTTATTACACATTAATACAAATTTAAAAGTTAATCTGACTATATAGATAAATTAGATGAAAAGGAAGTTTTGAATTAAAAGGCAGCATTTCCCACTATTAATTAAAATATGGATTTTATCATAAAAATACCAAAAAATTATCCAAACATAATATTATATCTCGATTCAAAATAAAATATATTTTTTTCAAATTATATATATGCATGTGTGTGTTTCAAATATTTTATTTAAAAGTGTTCACCATGAAAAGGTGGAAAAATGCATTTTTTTTAAAATATTTCTTTTATTTGAAAAACTTAAATTGTCCTTATATTATGCCTATGAAACACATAAGATGAATGTAAAATATAAATGGCATATATATATATATAATATAAAATTTGTTTAATAATATTCATAATATCTTTTTTAAATGGCTAGTTTGATTGGTTATGGTGCGCTCGAACTCGGTGTTGCATGTAGTGCAAGCTAAGATGGTGTTATGTGCAGCAGAAACATATATTGTTTTAGAATATAACCAAAGATGTTGAATTTATTTAAAAATAATAATACCATGGAACATTTTTCCATCATAAATTATGATTTTTAATGGTGTTTTTATAAAAAATTATTTTTAGAGAAAATAGATCTCTAACCAGAGAGAGAAAAGTTATCTGGTTTCGTTAAAAACATTTTCTATATTATTTTGAAAACCAAAGATTGTAAAAAATTGTATTACGAATTTAAAAATATAATAAATAAATATTGTATGTTATATTAAAATGGATTATTAAATAATTATTATATAATTTCCTTTAATGTAAATTAAAAAATAATCAATCTCGATTAGAATGACATAGTGAAATAAACCCTTAAAATGAGCATAATTTTGAATTGAGAATTCGTCAAATAACTGATTATTTGTTTCAAATGAAAATAGACAAAAAAAATTGAAAATAAATCATTACATAGTAAAATAAATTAGACCCATAGTCATCGAATATTAACGACAATGTGGAAATAATATAACCTAATGAACCAAAATTAAGTTATTAAATTTCATTACCATGTGTTAACATTATGTCAAAATAACATGAGATTAAATAATTAAAATTTAAAATAAAATTCTTGGAATAATAAATCATTCATTATATTAAATATTATAGGTTTTGTATATACACAATATTAAATAAACTAGGTACATAACATTATAGTATGCCTCAATGAAATGAAATTTAGACGGAATCCCATACTCTGCATTCCCTTTTTGGGTGATTGTGTTATAACCAAATTTATAGTGGTTTGGAAATAGTTATTAACTTATAAAAACCCATATTAATATATATTGTGTCATATATTATCCCTTTATAACAATTGTTTACCCATTTAATTATAATCTTTCCTTAGTTTCATCATTTTTGTGATAATTGTCTTGTTTGATCGTTTATGTATTGAATTATTGTTTTCTGATCGTCTTACTTCAATCAAGATTTAATAATTTCCATAATTTGAATCATTATTTAGATATAATATATATTAATTATTAATATAATTATAATAATCCATTAGTTTTGATATAGGAAATGGAATGCACCTACTAGGGAAATGATAGGTCATACATACGCGTGAATGCTGGTTCAATTTTATGGTCATATTTAAAAATTAATTAATATATTAATATAATTTATCATCATTAAAGAATATATTTAATTATATATATATATATATCACATTTTTATTAAATCCATCATTAATACATTCCATGTAATGTGGAAACAAAGCATATTGCTTTGAGGATGTGGTAGTCCACACATCCGCAAATGATGTATCATATTCCCATGAAATAGAAATCAAGATGTAATGTATAATGAAATAATTAAATAATAGTAAATATATTATTAATATCATATATATAATATATAAACTATATGATCATCATTATTTCTATCCTTCAATGGAGGTAATGTAAGAAGGAAGTACATCGGTTTCTGAGGTGGCAGTTCTCCAAACACAAGAACAATGATTGCATATCCCATTTGATAGATGTCTGAGAGAGAATAAGTTTTAAAAATTATATAAAAAATATTATTATATTTGATGTACTAAGGTTATTATATGATAAATATATAATAATAATTTCAGGATATTTAATGAAACAAAACAAAATTTCCTATTAAATAACATTACTTTTATTTAGGTAACTCCTTTTGGTTTATACCAGAAGACTTCAATGGTTTTATTAATTTTTAATGTGAGGATTCATTGAGTTGTTTATGGTTTTTGGGAGATTAGTTTTTCTATGTTTTATGTATCAAATTATTTTATTAGGTGTGGATAAGTGGGAGGGGTGAGTTCCTTTTTATAGTTCAAATGGAGTGGAATTCTTGTAATGTTTTGAAAGAGATAATTCCACACATGTTTTCCCTATTTCTTTTAGAACCAAAATTGAAAATAATATGAGAAAAGGGAGGATATATTAAAAATATTACCATAAAACGTATTTTGGAAATGTATTTAGGTCATTTTTACACTTAATTTTATGGTATACACAATTATAAATCTAATTTTCCTCTTAATCACTTTAATTGATTTTAATTATTTTCTCTAAAATTTTAGGTCAAAAACTATTTTAACAATATTATTAGTTATTAATTATTATTATTCAAAATATTTAATACATGTTTCTAAATTATAATCACAATAGTGGTATATATAAATTTAAAACTATACCCATAGACTGGATGACTAAGTGGTTTTTAAAGTAAAAATGTTCAAATGTTTGAATATTTTTATATAAAATTTAATTTTTAAATTTATTACAATGACATAAAATTTGGATTTTTATATTATTATCCCTGTAAAATATATTGGTTGAATTTATAATATAATTTATATAATTTATAATATATTAATTTAATTAATATCATTCATTAATAGAAATTAATTTAATTTATTAGGGTAAAACCCATTTGTGAGCATAAAAATAAAACAAAATCATTATATTGAAATATTTAAAATATACATTTCTAATTAAGTGATGAAAAATGAATGAATATTGTATATGTTTAAACCATTTATTTTCATAAGTTATATGTCATTATTCATAACCAACAATTTAATAGCCAGGTTATATCTTAGTATATTAAATAATAATATTTTAATAATAAGTTATTGTTTGGTAAAACACAATCATTTGTGAAATGCGAGCTATTGATGAAACTCATTGTCTCATGTGAAATAAGTTGAGTCTATATTTCCATAATTGAAAGATATATAATATATTAAATTTATTTAAAATATTAAATTTACATTAATTTCTAGAGAGGTTACACCCACTCAAATACATGTTTCTCTTTTAAATCATCATGGTGTTACATCTAGTATCCAATGACACTAAACCATTAGTATTATGGGGTATGTATTATTAATATATATTTTTAATGATCATTTAAAATCATGTAATATTTTTGTAGGTAATATTTATTTCTCATCAAATAAATGGGAATTTTTTTCCGTAATAACCACTTAATTGTATTTGTAATGTACTACCATTATAAAATCAAAGATTCATTAAGATTGTGGGGTTAATCATAAATAATAATTTGAAATAATATTGTAAAATTATATGTATAAATATTTTATGGTAGCTAAATTAATGATCAAATAAAAATTTAAACAAATAATTGGATGATTTTTTGAAACTTTTGGATATAACCAATGAAAAACTAGGATATGGAAATTTACTTATATATCTTAATCCATGAAAATTGTATATATTACATAGAATATAAAATTTCACGAAATAATATTTTTTTGTTACATGATAAAATTAATTAGATCATGATCAATGTAGATAAAAACCAAAAAATATTATTTATAATTTTTAAATTACTTAATATGATTAATAAGATTTGTGTAATATGTGAAAAATAATTTTGGGAATAAAAAATAAATATTCATTCATTGAGAAGAAAATTTCCCTAACTATATTAATTTTATATTAAAATTAATCCATATAATATATACAATAAAAATATTTCACATATTTTTCATCATCATATTCAATATTCATAGAATATTAAAATAATTCACCACCATAAAATTATGAAAAAATCATACAAAATATGAAATTATTTTTGTAAACAAAATATATCTAAGATTAATTTTTTTTAAAATTAATACTATGTAAAAAGACTAGGTTGTGGGATATATGAAAGTATATAAAATTTTATATAAAAAATTATCATAGTTATAATTTTTTATAGAATGTCATTCAGTTTTTTTAGAAACATAATTCTTATATAGATTTGAATAAACCATTAATGTGAGGTGGGAAATTGTTAAATCGTATTAAAACTATTTTCTAAGCATCTTAATGATAGTAATATATAAATAATTATTCATCCCATTTGTGAGTTTCTATAATAACTTGGTTTCTTTGATTTTATCTTGGAATCCATCTCTGGAAAACCTATAGTTTGTTACCTCCGTCCCATGATTTATTATGTACACTGTAAGTATAATTTTATACAACATATGTTTCATGGGAAAATATTTTTTTATAAAAAAATTTTAAATTTTTTAATCCTTATTAATAGACACCATTATATAAAATAAATTTTATGGAAATATTTTGTTCATTGTGATATAAAAGGATATGTGTACTATATTTTTCACGGATACCAAAATTAGTATTATTATACAAAAAATCTATTATAAACAATGAAATAAACTGAAATGTTTCAATATATCCTTAAAATCTTATGTTGGGAAGTAAAATAAAGAAATCACACATTAATGCACATTTAAACACACATATATGAAAATATAAATTATCAGATTGAATCTACCATAGTAGTCTAGTATTTTTAATTTCAAAAACAAATAATCTTCTAAAAATTGATATTTTATAAAATTCCCTTCCAAATATAATAATTCATATATATGGTCAAATTTATATAATTACGGTTACTCACACATTCCTCATACAATCCATTTTATTATATGGAATTAACTAATGATAAATGTTAGTTAAAAATAATAAATTACATCTTCCTATGTCCATAAAAATGAATGATCTAGACTTTGAAATTTTAGATATGAATTTTTTTTGGTTGACCATAGGTTTTAAAATTAGAACAATGATTTTTTTGACGATGAATGGGGTAGTCCCATTACCTCCAGATTTTTATTTAAATGAAATTAAAAGATTGTGACCAAAAAGTGTGTGGGAAACAATATCCCAGGGCAGGAAACAATCTACATATTTTTTCATTAATCTAGAAGTTAACTTTCTCTCTTCTTCTTGAATTTCATGCCATTCATCCCTTCCTCAACAACACCACTGACCTCTTGATCTTCCTCAATTCGAAGAAATAGACTGAAGCCTTTCCATATGTGTCTCAACATCATTGTTATCCGAATCAGAGCTTTCTTCATGCTCCTTAAATTTCTTAATAGAAGAAACTCTCTCAATTATTTTATCCCCAACAAGGATCTCTTAAGTCTCATCAGGAGATACCATAGTGGTATCATTCATTTTAGAGGTATCATTAATATGTTGACCAACAGAAGGATTACCTGTAATCAGAACAACTGTAGATTTTTACTTCTTGTATGAAACATGAAGAAATCCATAATAGTCTTCAATGGGTTTTGAATAAGTCTAACAAGGTTTAGAAATGACTTGGGGGTTAGTTTCAAAAACATTATCACCCATTCAGATATATGAAGAAACCATTTTTATTACCAGATTTTCCATTATCATCATGACCTGACATTTGGGGAGATGAAGAAATTTTATTTTTTTGAAAACTAGAACCATTTCCTAGATAATTAGTATAAACTTTTTTCAAATTAGCCTCTTTAGAAAAGATGGAATCCTGAGACATTAACATATTAAAAGAATTCGATGCGTTTATATTGGGTGTGATACATGCCCGATCACATTCTATTCAACTGCTAGATTTACAAAATCATCAGGAACCACTCATTTGACATTATGGTTATCATAAGGACTGGTAGGAACAACCTCACCCATACAATTTGGCATTTGAACATGTCTAATTTTATTCTTTTTAGGACAATTTCTCATCTCATGTCCATGTGAAGAATAAAAGTTGAAAACTGTTGAGCACTTAAAAGTAGAAGAGTCATGACCTATAATGATACAATATTTTCAAAACTTTTCCATTTTTTCATAAATGATATTAAATTCAATAATTTCATCATCACTTCCATGCATAACCTTATCAACCATGGTTGAACCCAATTAAAACTCAATTATGAACTGGGTATAGTGACCAAAATGATCCACTATTGATTCCTTGTAAATTTTTATGGGAATCCCAATTAAAACAGTAATATCACACAAAAGTTTAGGATTCCAAAAAATCCAATTCAATCCATACACTCTAACACAAATTTATGGGTATTTAAATTTTTTTATTAAATACCATTTATCAGAATCTATTCCCATTTTTGGGGAATCAATGTTAACATTTATATTTCTTATGTTACATTCCATTGGAAAATTGTTACACCGCAAGATTTCATTGCATGTTATCTCTTCAATGTAATTCAATAACATCCGCAACACGCCACACCGGGTTTGAGGGCACCACAACATACCAAACTAGTTATTCAAAAAGAAGTTTGGGATAATGTTAACTTAATTTTGATTTTTATATCCACTATAAAAATTTGTAATCCAAATTATGTGTTTATTATACGTAATATAAGAAAAAATTTATTTTTTCAGATATGAGAAGTATTTTTTTTAAATGAAATCTTACTGCCTTTTAATGGAGAACCCTTTTTAAATACAATATTTTACAATTTTATATATTAAATTTGACAAAATAAACATTTTCATGATAATTGAGACATAAAAATTTAGTTTCAATAAATATTTTGTGTTTTTTTGATAACTTTCATATTTGGGTGAATAAGGAAAATTACTAAATTTTAACTGATAACAACTTCTTTAACCAAAATAATTTATAATGTTAAAGTATATATTTTAATGGTTTATTAGCATAATTATATTATATTTTTATCTTCTAATACAATTTTAGTCATTATACATAATTTCACATTTGAATTAGACATAACAACATGTCAATTTTTTGATAGTTTTAACTATTTTAAAAACATGCTTTTGTTTTTTGACAATAAGAATGAATTCTAAATTAATAAATGAAACATCTTTGTTTTGAATTTTTTAAAACATATTTTATTTTTGAATTCAGAATATCATAATTATCATAGTGTGAATTTTTTGTATTTTTCTAAAAACATCCAATTTTTGATGAATAGTGAAAAACATAACGTTATTGTTTAAAATTGAATTTTTATTCAAGTAATTAGTTATTTAATTTAAATTTATTTTTTATCAAAATAGATACATAATACCTATATATGATCAATGTAATTCAATTGAGTCATTTTATAATAAGTGTAGATATATAAAATTTTATTGAACTTTTTACCATCTTTTTCCCACATTCTAGAGGCATTTAGAAATTTGAATAAAACATATTTTTACTCTTTCTATGAGTTGAATTTAAAAAATCTAATAGACAAGATTAACATTAGTAAGTAAAATTTGGTACAATAAGATGAAAATATTTTTTGGTGAATAGTAACATTTTTCTTTTATTTACTACAGTTAAAAGTAAATAGGGTAATTAATGGTAAAAATGATATTATTATTACCATAACACATGTCCAAATTCTATTGGATAAGTTTATTTCGACCTAAAACAACCTTAGGAATAAAATATGATCCTTTAGGTCCACTTGGATTAGATTAGGAAATTTATTATTATTTAATTTAAAGAAGAGTTGAAAGTGTTAAATTCAATGTTTAATAACTAAAAAAATTTTAATATAGGTTTATATATAATTTGAATACGACTATAAATATTAATTAAAAAGACAAATATATTTCCTAACTAATAGTTTTTAATTTATAATTTTTATACATTAAATAATATAATTTATTTATGACACAATAATGATGAAGTAGTTACCTAATTAATGAAATATTAAAACAATTGATATTATAAATACCCAAATAAATTTAATTTGATAATTATGATGAATTCCACTAATCATATAGATTAATATGATATTTTAGGGTTGATAAAATGAAATTTTTTAGAAGTAATATTGTTTTTATGACATTAACAAAAATAAAATACCAAATAGTGTCGAAATTGACATAAAAGTGTTTTTAAAACAAATATTGTATTATTAATTGATATAATATTCCTAAAAATATATGGTATAGACAAAGGTCTTATATAATATTATATATGATATTAATGAACAACTTTATGTTCTATTAGAATTTTATAAAGAGTTTATTAATCATTCAATATAAAAATATCAGGAGACATGGTAAATGTCATATTATTTTACTAAGAGTTAAATCTAAATGATGAGGTAAACATTGAGACCTAAACATGTCTAATAACAATAGGATGAGAGGATTTAGATACATACGCCCCTTATCCTCGAAATAAATCATTTTGGAGTGATTATAATCACAATATGAATTTATTATAAAATAATATTTCAATCTTTTCTTAATGTGGCCCTCACTCCTCTGATAAAAGGGAACTCCCACTTCTCTCAAATTCACACCTCCAAAGCAATTTTTCTGGGCCAAAACCTGCAAAAATATCCTCCAAAAAATCCTCACTTTATCCTAGAGTCCATCCTTTGGTAATAAAGCCATCCTAAAGGGCCCTTTTCATAATTCAAAAGGAAGAACCCGAAGAGGAGGTAAATATTTCATCACCTCTTTCAAGTTCTTTTCTTTTTCCACTTCTTCTATACATGTTGTTTCCATTATAAAATAATAATTCCAGTATATTATATATACTATGATGTTATTATAAATATGGTACAACCATATTTATTATTCTATCCATCCTATGAATGACATGTCACCATACATGCATACGTACGACTTACAATCTCAACGTCGAGGTGTAGTTGTTATTCAATACATTATTATTTGGATGAGTATTATAATGATATATAATTATTGTAAATAAAAAATATAACATGTTTATGATTCTTTATATATGATATACCATATATTTATTTACAAATTTAAATCAAAATAATTATATTGTCACTTATGCATACGTACTGATTACCGTCTCCATGAACGCGATGAGATTCATTTCCCCATCGTGACCATTCAAGAATAATTTTTATTTGATGATTAAAAATTATATCTAAAGAACATAATATAATTATAGATATGAATCAAATACACCCTATAAATAATAAACATGACTTATGAAAAAAACAAAGAAATGAAAACAAATCAGTTAACACATGAAATGACGATAATACAAAAATATTATTATCAATGTAATATTAAATGATCATATATTATATAATATTTATGTATATGGTTATTGAATAATTTAATAACAATTATTTAACTCTTATAAAGGAGGTTAGTGTACAATTTACCAAGGAAAAGTACAATATAAGGGTTATTTTCTCAATGTCATTATTATCAAAGATTGTTTATGTGTAAGTATTTTATGGGAAATATTATCATAGATACCCATATTTCATAAAAATGTTTTAAAAAAGAATTTTTTAAGGTTATATGGGAGGGTCTTTTTAACTAGATCATCATTTTAAATTATTTAAAAAAATATCATTCTAAACCCTTTTAATTAATGTTTATCTTTTCAAAATGATTTTACGGATTTAATTATATGGACTTGAATGTTTTGAAATGATAATTCGTTTCAAAATTTACAAATTTGTATGAGACACTTTGATTCAAAAATCTCTTATAAATTAATTCCTTTATAAATTGTGAGACTTTTTAATGGTTTCATGAAAACGGGTATATCTCTCAAAGATTTTTACTGTACATTATCATCAATGTCAACATCCATTAATGGATTTTGAACTTGTTTGAAGTTGATTTAATATGATAACAATCTTCCATAGTGTATTGAAGGTTTTGTGATATGTTTGACTATGGATGTGTTATTTTTATACCATTCATGTTTTATGGATAAAGTATTGACATTTTGTTTGATATTTTTAATACGAATTTTTATGTTATGTTTAAACCATTTCTTATGAGGAATGCATAGGACTTAGTATGTGATTGGTGGATCCCGTTATAGCTCCTCGATGCATTGGTAGGTATCATGAGACAATTAGACGTTCAATTGGATGAGACCTTTCCAATTTTATATATGGTTTTTGCTGATGCCTAAATCATTATTAGAATACTTGGCTGAGGCCTTAACAAGATGTTTTAAAATTCATGACATTATATATTCCTTCAATATGAAATTAGTTATTAAATGTTATTATCTAACTAGTATAATATACATGTCCATGTTAATATGGTACTAATTTTTTTATTTATTCCATATTATGTTCAATTTTATGATTAAAAGGATTTTGTTTTCAACACACATCTTTCATTACAAGTTTATATCTACTACTAATTTATTTACCCTTACAAAGAAACTAATCTCAACCCTTTCTTATCTATTATATTCCCAGGATCCCAGGAAGTTTTTAATGATGGAGATACAGGGTTAAGCTAAGGGAACTATGGAATTATCAAAGGATTATTTATGTTGTGTTGTATGATTGAAAGTGTAATGTAACATTCTTGTCTATAATCTATATTCCAAGACTGCTAAATGGATCGGTCCTTTGGGACTTTATTACATGTAATCAAATAAATGTATTAAAATAATGCACCAACTCTGGGTAATTATGGTAGGGGCATTACAGTTATGATTAGAGGAAGTTTAGTAAAAACCTTTGAAACTAGATTTAGAGAAACATTGATTAGAGGACCCTACCTTAAGATATACATTGAATACTTGTATATAAGAACTTCCTTGAATTTTGGTACCGTAGATATTTTTTGTGTTTTCCAAGAAATACATCCATGTTTGGATACGAGAAGGTAGAGGCAAGTCTATCGAAGATGTACTTAGCGGTAAAACCCGAAGACAACTCCTTGAGCAGGACTCAAAACTGGTGCATGAAAACAGTCCATGTTGAACTGTTGGTTATGGAACTCCAGTGGTATATGCTTCAGATAATTAACATTTTCATTACAAGCCATTATGAAGGAATTTGGAGTAAATACATTATCAAAGAAAACATTTTTATGAATATGGATTATATCTATAAACTGGTCAATTTAGGTTAGGAATTTTAAAATTTTGGAATTATGAATTGTGATTCATAAACTGACCTATAATATGACATTGTTTAAAAATGGCTCCTAGTATAAATAATGATAACTCCAATATTACTTAAGATGCAAAGAGTAAGAAGGATCATATATTTCCTAGTATTAAGCCAAAATTTAGAAGGGAAATAGTCTCCCATGTATTCTCAACATATGAAGAAATATTATCATGTGTTAATATAAAAGTAAAGAATTATCTTAGTCATATGTTTTTGAAAGGAATCAAGAGAAGAAAAGGATGGTATAGAGAATTATAGATAAATGGAAGATGGGGAAGAAGGATTTTCCCACGAGTGAAAATTGTGGAAAAAAACACCTTGGTAAATTCATGAAGGGAATGTGAGTTTGTTATAATGGTGGAGAAAAGGGACATCATGTACATGATTTCAAGGGTAAGAAAAATGTTACAAATGTAAAAATTTTCATATCCAATGAGATGGGACACTATGCGGATCAATCCCCCAGTCATCATAGTATACCTCAAAAGATGCTATAGGATAATAATAATGTTATGATACTACCACAGATAAAGTGGAATGACTAGTGTTATTATGTTTTAATTAAATAATTATGTAACATCATTGTTGAATCTATGACATAGTAGTTATATGAATTATGGAAATAAATAATGATTTTATTGTAGTACTGTTTCATTGAGGATTTGAGATTATATGGTTCTATTAAAAGTGACTCAACAAAAAGTTAAACTTTTTGGAAAATGCATGGTTGGAGGAAAGATAATCCTTAATTTGGTCCTGATACTAAGGTAGTTATTTTTGAATAAGAGATGGTGGATTTGGATTAATTATATTGGATGTTCTCGGCTAACATGGAAATGATTAATGGGTTGTTTATTTCATCATTGTGGGAGTATTTAAAATTTTTGGATATAAAGAATATATCTAGTATTCAATAAGGAATAATGGAGAATGAATGTAATCAATAATTTTTTATGTTAATTCAGGGTGTTACCATGTTTTAAAACAATACGTGTTGAAGGTATTCACATGTTATTACGTGAAAAAAATATCTTCATTGTGTTTACCTTCCTTATAAATTTTGGACTGTATGGTTGGATAAAAGTATTTTGGATAAATCTAATGGTTGGAATGGATTTTGATTGAAATTGGATACTATTTTTAAGGTTAAATAATTTATTAATATTATTTTTGGATTGTTATAAAATAGAAAACCCAGAGGTCGGGTGATAGCTCGTCGCATCAAATAAATCTGTGAGACTTGAACCCGCAACTGAAGGGCGACAGAGGTGCATCACATACCACTAGCCTAAGTGATGTCATGGTTTAGGAAATGTAGATTTATCTTAAATAGTCTAACAAATGAATTGGAAATTAATTATTTTTGGAACCCTATAAAATTACAATAAATAGAATATTTTTGAATTCTATTATCTTTTCAAGTGAAAGATGAGTGTGTGTTAGGAATTAGTTGAAGGATGATACTCTACATGTGGACTATATTTTTCCTCTTATTTTATGAAAAAATTATTTCAAAAACATTATGGAATGGATCTTAAAACCAAAAATGTGTTTTCCTAATACCTTATGTTTTTTTGAACCTAATATATTTTAAATCATCACAGATCGATAGCTTTGAGGCCCTCAATTTTACACTTGTTTGTGATTGATGACTTCAATCAATCCTTAAAAATATTTAATTTTTTCCTCTAATTATGTGCCATTAATTTCCACCAACTTTCTCATAATTGATATCATAATTTTGTGTGGACTTTTCATTTCCCTTTCCCACTTATTAAGACTAAATTTTATTTACCCAATTTCCGATGTGGGAATTCCACAATGGTATTTTCTATTTTTGACCTTATATTTTTGAAGAAAATTTTCAAATTGTGAGGGTGAAATTTGTTGAAAGAGTGAATAATTTAACACCATATGATTTCATAGTACGTTATCTCTTCAATGTAATTCTATAACTTGCGCAACATGCAACACAGTGTTTAGCGCACCAAAACTTACCAAACAGGCTGTTCAAAAAGCAGTTATGAATAATTTTAATTTAATTTTGAATTTTTATACACTATTAAATTTTAGAATCCAAATTATGTGTTTCTTATACATAATATAAGAACAAATACATTTTTTAGATAAAATAAGTATTTTATTCAAAAAATGCAATTTTACCGCCTTTTAATGGAGAAGCTTTTTTAAAATCCAATATTAGACACTTTTATATATTAAATTTGACAAAATAAACTTCTTATTTAGAATAGGGGCATTAAAATTTAATTTTACTTAATTTTTTATGTTTTCCTGATTACATTCATATTTTGGTTAATAGTGAAAATTACTACATTTTAACTGAAAAAAACTTCTTTTATCAAAATAATTTATAGTGATCAATTGTACATTTCAATGGTTTGTATGTACAATTGGATTATATTTTTATCAATTAATATATTATTTTTCATTATATGTAATTTCACATTTAAATTTGTTATAATCACATGTCAATATTTTAATAGTTTTAACTTTTTTTAAAACACACATTTTGGTTTTAACAACAAGAATTAATTTTATATCAATAAATGAAACTTATAAGTATTTAATTTGGTAAAATATACTTCATTTTGGAATTTAGAATATCAAAATAATATTTGGGTGAATTTTTGGTATTTTTCTGAAAACATTCAATTTTTAATGAATATTGAAAAACACTACGTTGTTGTTTAAAACTGAATTTTTATTTAAGTAAATAGTTATTTTAATTTATTTTAATTTTTCTCAAAATAGAAACATAATACCTATATATGTTCAATGTAATCCATTAATGTAATTTTATAATAAGTTAAAAAATATAAAATTTAATTGAACTTTTTACTGCCTTTTACACACTTTCTAGAGGCATTTGAAAATTTTCATAAAACATAATTTTACCGTTTCTGTGAGTTGAATTTCAAAAATCCCAAAGAAAAAATTAACCTCAGTATGTAAAATTTGGTTCAATAAGATGAAAATAACATTTGGTGAATAGTAACTTCTGACTTTTATTTACCACGAATAAAAATAAATATGGTAATTAAAGGTAAAAATGATATTATTATTAACTTAACACATGTCCTAATTCTATCAGATGAGTGTATTTCGACCAAAAACAACCTATGACGAAAATATGATCCTTTATATCTACTTGGATTAGATTAGGATATTTATTATTATTTAATTGAGAGAAGAGTTAAAATTGTTAAATTCAATGATTAATAACTAATTTTTTTTAATATAGGGATATAAATAAGATAAATTCCACTATAAATATTCATTTGAAATATAATAGATTTCATGCATTACTGTATTTTGTTTATAATATTTGTACATAATATAATTTAATATATTTATGACACAATGATGATGCAGTAATTACCTTATTAATGAAATATTAAAACAATCGATATTCTAAATACCCAAATTAAAGTAATTTGAGACTTTGGATGAATTACACTAATTTTAAAGATTAATATGAAATATTAGGGTTTCATTAAATGTTTTTTTAAAAGTAAACATGCTGTTATGACTTCAAAAAAAACAAAATACCAAATACTGTCAAAATTGACATAATAGAGTTTTTGAAACAAATATTATATTATTAATTGATATAATATTCATAAAAATATAAGGATAGTCTAAAGGGAATAAATAATACTATATATGACATTAATGAACCACTTGATGATCGATTGATAGTTTATAATAAATTTTTTAACCATATAATATAAAATTACATAGAGACATGGTAAATGACAAACAGTTTAACTAAGAGTTAAAACTAAATGAAAAGGTTTAAATTGTGGCCTAAACTTGTCTAAATCTTATTTTTTGAGTTTCTATAGAACCATACCCACCATATCCTAGAAATAAATTATTTTGGATCCATTATAAATAGAATATTTATTTATTATAAAAAAATATTTCAATATTTTCTTAAGGTTTCCCTCATTCCTCTTATAAAAGGGCACTAACCCTTCTATAAAATTCACACCTCCAATGACATTTGGCTCGGCCAAACCCTACCCAAATATCCTCCCAACTATCCTACTTTCATACTAGAGTCCTTACTTTGGTCAGAAATCCATCCTAAATAGGACTTTTTATTAAATCAAAAGGAAGAACCCCAAGAAGAGGTAAATATTCCATCACCTCTTTCAAGTTCTTTTCTTCTTCCACTTATTTTATACTTGTTGTTTCCATTCAAAAAAATTCTTCTAGTAACTTATATATACTGTGATGTTATTATAAATATGGTAAAACCATATTTTTTATTCTATCCATCCTATGAATGAAATGTCACCATACGTGCGTACATATGGCTTACCATCTCCAAGCCATGGTGTAGTTGTTATTCAATACATTATTATTTGGATGGGTGTAATAATGATGTATAAATTATGTAAATAATAAATATAAAATGTTAATTATTATTTATATATGATATATTATCTATTTATATACGATTTTAAATAAAAAAATGATATTGTGGGTCGTGCGTATGTACAGATTACCGTCTCCGGAAACACGATAAGATTCATTTACACATCGTGACCATTCAAAACTATTTTTCATTTGATGATTAATAATTATGATTAATGAACATAATATCATTCTGGATATTAATCAAATACATCATATCCATAACAAACTTGACTTACATGAAAAATCAAATAAATGAAAAGTAATCAGTTAACACCCGAAACAATGAAAATATTAAAATATAATTAACAATGCAATATTAAAAAATCATATATTATATCATATTTATGTTTATGGTTCTTTTATAATTTAATAATACTGATTTAACTATTATACATGAGTTTAACATACCATCGATCAAGGAAAAGTACAAGGTAAAGGTTATTTCCTCAATCTCATTTTTATCCGAGATTGTTTATGTGTAAGTATTTAATGGGAAATAATTTTCATCGATACACATATATCATAAAAATGTTATCAAAAAAATCTTTTAAAGACGTATGAGATGATCTATTTAACTATATCATCATTTTAAATGTTTTTTAGATTTATCTTTCTAATCCTTTTCAATTAATTTCCATGTTTTCAAAATGATTTTAAGGAATTTTTTATTTGGACATGAATGTTTTGAAATGATAATTCATTTTCATAGTTTCAAAGTGGTATCAGAAACATTGATTACAAAATATCATTTAAATGAATACATTTATAAATTTTGATACTTTTAAACGATTTCATGAAAAGAGGGTATCTCTCTCAAAGAATTTTATTGATCATCTATATCTATGTCATCATCCATTGATGGATTTGAATATTTTTTTTAAGTTTATTTATTATGATACAAATATTCGATATTGTATTAAAGGATTTGTGATGTGTTTGACTGTGGATGTGTTATTTTTATACCATTCATGGTTTATGGATAAATAATTGAGATTTTTTATGCTAGGTATAATACGATTTATTTGGTTATGTTTAAACATTATCAAATGAGGTATGCATTGGACTTAGTAAGTGACCGGTGGTGCTCGCTTTATCTCCTCGATCCATCGGTAGGTCTCATGAGAATATTAGACATGGAATTGGCTGAGGCCTTCCCCAATTTGATATATGGTTTTGGTTGAGGTCAAAATAAGTTTTAGAAGTCTTGTCAGAGGCCTTGACACGATGTTTTAGAATGGCCAACATTATGCATTCCCTCATTATGAAATTACTTATTATATGTGATTATTTGACTAGTATAATTTACATGTGCATGTTAATTTTCTAATGTCTGATTTATTTATTCCACATTATGTTCAAGTTTATTCTTAAAAGCCTTTTTTATTTATTACACATATTGCCTTAAATTTTTATTGCTTCCGCTAAATTATTTACCCTTACTGAGCTTCTAAACTCACCCATTTCTTATGTTTTATTTTCCCAGGATCCCAACAGGTGATTTATGATTGAGATACGGGGTAAAGCTAATGGAACTATAGCATTCTCAAAGAATTATTCATGTAGTGTTTTATGTTATAATTTGTAATGTAACATTCATGTTTTTAATATACTTTCCAAGACTACTAAAATGATCGGTCCATCAGGAAATGTTTCATTATAATCATTCCAATATATTAAAATAATTCACTGATAATGGGTAACAGAGGTCAGGGTGTTAAAAAATTTATTCATGATATCACATAACAAGTTCAATATTTTACATAGTTTACCCTCAAATATTGATAGTCTAATATGTGTTGTACATATAACATTTAACTATTATACAAGAATAATAACGCAAAATTTACATTGGTTAAAATTTCAGTATAATTCCACTAAAATCATATGTTCATGATCTATTTCAAAATATGAGCTTATATCATTTTAAAAATAAATTAACATTATGTCATTTATAACATAAAAATTAAATATAAAACTCTTCAATAAATACTATACATGGTAAATGTGTTATGTTTTCTTGATGTGGATAATTAATTATTCTAATAAAAATAACTATCATCTGTATTCAATAAAAATAGAAGTTGAATTATATATTTCCTAAAATTATCTCGCAATGAAAAATTTAAAACTTTCATGATATTTAACTACATGCCTAGTTATTCTCATGAGATCTTCTCTATGTCATATCTTTTCTGTATTTTTTTCCTCAATCACATGTCTAATAATTGAAAAAAAAATGTCATTTTTTATTTTCCATGTCTTCAAATAATTATAATGGATGTATCTAAATGAAAAATTAATATAAAATTTATATAAATATTAATTCAAATATTTCGTAATCAATCATATCCATTTAATTTTATTGATAACACAAAATTGTCTCACATATTTTATAAATGGCGGTAGCTATAAAAAACAATTTTCATTATTTAAGATCAAACCATCATGGGTAACAATTAACAATGTGTATTTTACTCTTCTAACCATATCATATAGAATTATGAATTTAAATTAAGAACTTATAAAAAATAATATAAATTTATTTTCATCATAACATAATTTTTATTGTAGTCCATCATTATATCAATGGATCATTAATGTTTTGATAGAGTCTCATTGAGGATGCAATGACAACCCTTAAATCAGTTATAATAGTAGTTCCACTCTTATCATTTTTTTTATAATTTATTAACTATTTTGATTTAATTATCCTCCCCACTAGTATAGAATCATCCCTCAAGTCTCATATTTATTTTATTATTCAATTTCATCCCATGATATAGTTATTTTAAAAATATTTTAATCATATTTATTCTAATGTTTATTTGTTTTATGATTCAAAACTAATGTAATCCCTCGTATTATTCCAAATTAGTTGGGGGATTATTAGTTATTATATTGAAACACTACTTTAATAATAAATACTTTTTAAGGAATTATATTTCACTATAAACATAGATTCAATGAATTTTTGGAAATAAGAAATTTGATATTAAAACATTGTTATGTGACATAGATTCCCTATTATTTTATCCTTATAAACATCAATGCATATTATATTTTAGGTCAAAACTATGTTCTAAAGACTCAATGGGTAAATTCAATGAATCTAAAAATTGGAATGTTGAGTGATAAATATATCATTATAATTTATGTGATATTATATATATGGTGTAATAATAATTTTACAAGATAGTTTTTAGGTACTAAATAACATTTCCTAGAATTATATATGGTCTATAAATTTTGTGAACAATTTAGAAAAAAATTTATTTGTGTATATCGCCTGAAGGGATATACATGAAGTGGATAATAAACATGATATACTATAACAATTAAATTTATTCTCAATATTATATATATATTTATAAAATATAAATATATAATTCTTTAGTGGATTTTAAATAATATAATAAATGTTATAATGTTATATGTAAATGGATAGTTCAATAAGTATAATCACTTCTATATTATATGTGTAATAATGTATAGATAAATGAAAAAATCCTAACCATTTAATTAATTATTAGATAATTCATGGGATCCAATATATATGAGATCAAATAAAAAAATAAATGATGTGTCAGTGATTAATAGAATGCCTATTATTCAAGGATCGGGTCTCTATTTCTCTTAATAACATTATATGCCAACTGATATGATTATTATACTGTTAAAAGAGAATCCCGCAATGTGATTGTATATGTAAATATGTAGTATATAAATTTAAATGAAATAATATTCATTATATTTCATAGAGATCATATTAAAATAAATTTATTAATTGAATCGACCAATCAATGGGGAGGTATAATCATTATTTTTTAAAAAAAATTAATAAACTCATGATAATATATTTTTTATGAATTATATATATTGTATACAAAAAATATTGAGAAAATTCATTAGTATTTTTACAAAGAAAATTAATTTTTATAAAAGTTAAGGGAACATTCAAGAATTATGGTATGATAAATTCCACCATACTTCTTGTGTGATCAACTATTGAGGAAAAGTGGATTATAGGCCATGTAGTTAGGGAAATGAACTAATTTTATGGGTTTATATAGATTTCATGCTTTCTATGTTGATATTTTTTATCATATTGAACCAATATATCAATGTAATTAAATCAATATCAAAGGGTTTTCAAATAATTCATGAATTTAAATAAAAATTACATGTTTTGAATAATTTAACATATAATAGAATTTAATATCATGATATATATATCTTAAATATAACATTTCCTAATAAATGTTTCATATAATTTAAATATAGAAAATATATATTTAATTTTAACTCCTTCCTTAGAATAATTATTTTTGGTAGGCTTTGACTTGTGTGAAAATTTATGTTTCATTGAATTTAGTAGTACAAAATTTAATTAAATGAGTTTATTTATTTTCAATAGTTAATAATATAGAAATTTTTAATTGGGAATCATAATTTATATTTTATAAAACCAAATAAAATCTAGTTCACCCTATTGGATATCTATATTGGAAAATTGAATCTAACATTCACTCAACAACTTATTGATTCCATTGGAATAATATTTTGGTTACATTCAATAATTTTTTTAAAAAAGTTAGGTATCGATATTAAAATAATTAAAATATATAATATTTATGAAAAATTATTTTTATCCAATGAACTCCTTACATATTATTTTTTAATATCGAGTGAGAGGAAGATTAGTTTAGATTGATAATCAGTTAATAATGATGGCACCAATGACCATGGAGACCTCATGATAGAATATGAAACGAAAAAAAATTGTATTTTTAACTTATTTTCACATCACATGATAATTTATTGGACACTAATAATAATTTCATTCCCAATTAATTAATGATTAAATCATGGAATGATAGTTAAATATGATATAATAAGAAATAGGAAAAATATAATAGAACAATATTGGATAAAAATTTCAAAAATATGTTTTTAATAAACAATATATCAATTTAAAATACATAAAATTCAGTAGAAAATTTTTATAGATTTCAACATTTATTTATAATGAATGTTACATACATGTCAATCTATGTTTTAGTAACATAATAACAAAATAAGAATCTTAGAAATCTAATATCTGAAATATGGGATATCATAGATATAATTTAGACTCACCAATATTTCTCTATTCAACAGATAATGATTAAATTATGTGGTATTATTTTAGAAAAATTATTTAAATAAAAAAAAATTCAACATAATTTTAAATTTATTAAACTAATTAACATATTTTTATTAATCATAAATATAATTTTTTCTACATTTTTACTAATATTATGAAAACTTATTTATTCAAATGAAAAAAGATCAAACTATATATTCAGTCGATGATAATAAAGTTGTGAAGTTGTTTTAATTGTAGTCACATGTTTTGGATTTATCATTTAGGATAAAATATATATGCCTAATTTGGATATGTTCACCTTTTAGGTTTAATATTCCATTCCAAATAAAGTAATTTTGTAAAATTATATATTCAATACCAATAGTATAGAATGTTGATTTAGAAATGACTTCAAACCAAAAAAATATGGCAAATTGATGGTTATTTTTTAGACAGAGAAATTATTGCTGGTAGCTTGGAAAGGCATTGAATGTGGAATAAAAATTGTATGGTCATTAATTTGATCCCCACAGAAACCCAAGATTTTAATACATATATATTATGATATTTTATAAGAATATTCAATAAAGTACAAAAACACAGGCATGAGTACTGTAATATTTTGCCTTCTATGGATACTTGGTGCACAATCATCTAATTTGGTGAATGATTTTCATCATCTTTAATAAATATCTTCCCCATCATTAAACTTCTCAAACATACCCTTCTTAGATCATGTATTCATAACTTGGAAAAATAAAACATAATAATGCAAGTTATTAGATGCTCTATAAGTGTAAAAAGGGACATACTTAAGCATAATATAAATATAATGGTTTTATAACATGATCATAACATTTGAGAACCATACGATAAATAACAATTTCATTAATATTGATTCACGAAATCATGATTTGATGTCAATAATACATGAATCATAATAGAATCATGGAATGTGATTAACGATATGTGAAAATTTTTATAATAAATATATTTATGGTATATAAATCAGATTATAAAATTGTGAACATGTATAAATAGAGATAGGCCCGCTCATTAAGAAAAAGACATGAATTGGACCCTTACATAATCTGATGGACATAAAACTATGTCCACACAAAACATAATGTAAATTAATGATTGGTCTATGCATGATAATATGAATATGTAATGAGGTACACTTATAAAAGGGTGAACATGTAATCAGTTTCATTCATAACTTTGTGAATATGTAAGCATGTTCACACATAATATTTTTAACCTATAATTAGACTCATGCATTAAATATTTACTCATGTGCATTATGTCTGTACCCAATATATTTGAGGGAGATATATGTCCCACCCATAACATAATGAAAATAATATGTGTGTGTGTGTTTTTTGGTGTTTTTGTGTTCCATATGATCAAAAAACATTCATCATATTAGAACCCATGAATTATAATGGGTTTCATTAAAATTTCATCACATCATCTACTATGGAAAATTGGCATGTTTCATAATCATTTAATATTTTCATCATAACATAACCCATTTAAAAAAGAATATTTCATACTAATGTTATGATGGTATAATCCATGGAAGATAAATGGGTTTCAAAAACATATTTTAATGATAAAAAATTTATAAAAATAATAGGAATAATATCATTGGTTCATATACGTATTTTATTATATTTTTCATAAAAAGATATCATCATAGATGGACAATGATTATGAATGGTCATTTGGAAAATTTATTGATTAAAATAAAATTTAAAACAACATTATAACAGTAATTTAAATTAATTTTTTTTAAAAAACCATGAAAATGTATAAACAATTGAAAAATGAAAATAATTTTCCTCATGGTGTTAAATAATGTTCATGATGTATACATTAAATAAAATATTCCTATCACATATACAAAAAAATATTAGGGATTTTTTATATGTGAAAAAGATCTGAATATTATATTAAAAAAATTAATAAGTAAAACACATGTAAAATTTTATTTAATAAATCATTTATATAATGTTAACAAAATTAATTCTTTTAAAAAAATATCATTAGTAGAAAGATGTGTGTTCAAATGAAGATATAAACAAATATGATTTAAAAAAATAAATTTTTAACTATTTAGAACATAAAGAGATGAAAATTAAGAGAAAATGTATTCTCATGAAATTAAAAAAAGAGTATAAAATTCCATATTTTTTGTGAAATAGATCATATTACTTCATCATTGGATGCATAACAAAAAAAATTCGAATTAATAGTTAAATAGTATCATATACAACATACGACATTGGTAACATTAAATTAATGTTGACATGAAAGAATAAAATTAAATAAAACCTATGAAATCTTTATATTTGATAAATTCATGGCATTAAATGTTAAAGTGGCTCTATATATACCAATTAAAATAATATAGATTCATAAAATGACATATGCCTTAAATAATGAATATTGAGAAAAAAAATCCCTTACTCCATTACTAATCTTTTTAATTACAATACCCAATAAAATATAACAAGAAATTAAATTTTATATTTAATGAAAATAATTGGATTCATGAAATTACAATTCATAGGGGTAGTATATATAATAAACAAAATAAATGTGCAGTGAATTTTCATATGAACCCCAAAAATAAAAGGAATAAAAATCCATTACCTTAGTCTCGACATCCTTTGTATATGTACCAACCTACTATTTAATAAATATAATATTCATAAAAATATAATAGTGAACAATATTTATACATATTATACCATATATTATTTTCTTATGACTATTCATAACCTGTTTATTCACATTTCATTATTAAAGTCAGGTTTCAGGTAATAACCGCTTTATTTTTCATATATTTTTTGATTTTTTTACTCATACATTCTTAATGTTTCTACATTATACAGAATAATATTATTTAAATAATTATCATCATTATATATCAATAATACTTTTGATATCATTCATGGAATATGTTTTTGAGAAATAATGTATTATACAATTACAGAGACGATATGTCTTATGTACGCATGAGTTACATTCCCATTTTTAAAAACTTATAATGTAAAATAGGTAAGTAAAATTTTTTATTTGAATAATGATAAAAATATTCTATGAAAAATATTATTATGTTATATATATTTTTTAAAATCATCCATGTGGTGTGTTGATGAAAAGAGTGAGTCAGATCGATTCATGAAGGAGACAATCCACAGATACATGAACGATGTTATCATCATTTTGTGAGAGAAAAGGTAATAAATAAAGTTATATATTATATTCTAAAATTTATTATTATTTCCTGACTGTCATTATTATTTAATGTATATAACATATATTCATTAATATTATCCTTATTATCTTCAATTTAAAGCATTTGTAAAAATTAAATCATATCACCTTGTGACATTGTAGTCCGTTGTACACACGAGTGATGTTGTCGTAACCCATACAGAATGTAAAGTGAAAAGTTATATATGATATAATTACTATAGATTTATAATTTTTTAATAAATATCATATATATATATATACATTATATTCACCATTATACCGAACCATGGGTGGTGTTAATGAAAAATGAATGATATCGGTTCACGATGCATTAGTCTGTTATACACAGTAATGATGATTTCACAACTAATATTATGTAAGGTGGGATAGTTTTTGTTCCTTAAATTAACATAAAAATATCTCAGTATATTATATATACAAATATTGTTATATCAAAATGGTATGAATTTTATTATAGAGGTTTCGGAAGAAATAAAATAAAAATGCTCATTGAATAAAGTTTCCTCTTCTTCAGGTATCCTCATTAGGTATCCACAAAAGTCATTTCTATGTTGGATTTATAAACAAACTAGGTATTATAAGATGAGAGAATGGATGTTTGAAATTTTATTTCATATATTTTCTAAACTAAAAGGTTTTGAATTTTTGTCGAGTAGAGGAGGGAGGATGGCCTTTGAAAAGTGATGCAAGTTGCATATTTGAAATTTTTTAACATAAAAAAGGTGTGTGAACATTTTTCACATTCAAAAAATGGTCCAAAATAAATTTTTATTAACCATTTTAAATTATATGGATTTTATATATCCATAAAATATACTTTATATTTGTTTCTAATTTATTTAATCCATAACTTCAAAGTTTATCACCCAGGTAAACACATTTTTTCTTCAGCCATGGTAAATATATTTTATTGTTTCCACTAATAATTATTGTCAAAATTTATGTTTACTATAGTAGATAACATATATTATGATGATTCAAAATATGGAATCCAATTTTCCAAATTTCATTCACCTATGTAGTAAATGTTAATTTATAATTATTCACAGTGATGTGGTGAGAACTTAAGGTTTTATAGAGAAAAACATAAAAATTTTACATGTTTTTATTATAAACTTTTTAATATGAAAACTATTTAAAATACATAAATTCAATTATTATTTATATAATTAAAATAATTTTAATTTTAATGCAATATAAAATATAATTTAACCTTCTAAATAATTTAACCAAAACTACAGTTTTCAATTAAATTTCATTATTTATCAGTATTCATAAAATATTATTCCTTTCAGAAAAAATATCAAAAATTGACCATAATATAATTTTGATATTTTTATTTTAAGAAAATGAAAAGTTTATAATATATTTTGTTATAAAACATTTCAAAATTTATTTTACTACTTTTCAAAAAAATACAATTTTCTAAAAAAATTGGATATTCAAAATATATAATGAATTTATCGTAGAATTGAGTAATGTTTTGTTAATAATATTTATTCATAAAAATACATTATTGAAAATATTTAAATATAATTTTTTATTATTTATTTCATTATTTTTAACAACTAATTCATAATGGTAACATTTTTATAATATTAATAATGTATCACAATTTCGTTAGAACACACTATCATGTGTAACACATCTAAACACAATATTTCATGTAATTAAATAAAAAATTGGTGTTATATATAATTGAGGAAAAACCCAGTGTTTCTTATAATGTAAAATATATAATGTATTATATTTATTTTAAAAATATATATTTCACAAAATCATAGGTTTTAACATTATTTCCCATTTAAAAAACATTTCCCTCAAAATTCATTATGTTGGTACTAACAACCAAGGATACATCTACTGCATTACATCCTTTGGTTTTATCATAAATTTTTCAATAATTCGGGTTTTCCAAAAAAAATTACAAGGTATGTGGTCTAGTTTCTTGGATCCTTCACCAATCAATCCAAAATCTCTAATATCTATTCTATATAATTAATATCATGATCAAATGGATCATCCTATGGGATCCATAAATGTGATGGAGTCGGCATATACTTTCTAAATAGAGATATATTGAATAAATCTTGGTCATCCGACTGGTTATGTAGAAGGGAAAAATGATAACATACTATACATTTATTCTCATGTATTTCAAAGGGGATAATATACCAATTGGTTAGTTTTCCCTTATTTCATCCATATGGATTATCATAAAAATACCTTCTCACCAAATTCAAATTATAGATCTCAATATATATTATCTATATAATGTTTTTCTATAACTCTTGTATGTGTTTATGAATGTATCTAACCTTCTCTACAAAATCAACATCATTACAATGGCCCAATAGTTTTCTAGAATTAACATTATTTTCGTACATTAGAGTTTTACATTTATATACATTAAAACATTAATTATGATTAATCTAAATACTCGAGTGGAATATATTTTTTATAGAAAACCTATCATGGGGATGTTGTTGATCCCAACGACATTATAAATGTGTAGAATAATATTTTTTATATCCTCTATGATTTGAATTGTTCTCATAAAGTAAATACTATTTGATAATAAAACACAATTATGGGACTCAACTCTGCATAAAGATATTTCTGTAGTCTTATCCATAATATCAGCGTAAACTTTGTATCACAATATGATATAATAAAATGTTTTACGCCATGAAAATACTTGCACGTCATTATTGTGTATCATGTAAATATTTTCTGAAGAGAAATGTTATCTAATATAGATAATTTGAGTTGACATTATAAGGATATAAACTATATACCATGTAGTAATATTCCTATTATATGTTTTTGGGGATTCTAGTGAAAAACACACATTGATGCCTTCCAATGTATTGTTTGGTGTGGATAATGGTCATAACATCTACTTGGAACTTTTTCTATCAGCCTTGACATTCTATCATTATAACAATATTGATATATACGTGAAAATATCACTCTTTTTATTGTTCCAACCAAAAATAATCGTTCACATTTTCCAACAGTAAGGGATATATAGCTATCACCCTTCACTTTTGTGTCCAAGCACCACAACATTTCTCGATACAATAGGTTTTTGGTCAACTTGTGTGTTATCATTTATCTAAACCAATATTAATAAAAATATTTTTCAAATATAAATAACCTATAATTACATAAACTTAAATGATAAAAAACTATAATATAAAAAAAACCTTTACACATATGTCCATTAAAATAATTCCAAAATAAAAAAATGTGAGTTGTATTGACATAAATGTCTCTCAAAATGTCCTTAATCTGTAAAAAGATTTAATAATAAAATAAAAAATGGGATTCTATTTAATTGATGTTATGATCATCCTTAATCACATAAACCCATTATGGAATCCATAACACTGAATTTATTATTACATGGATATATATTATTATAAAAATAACAAAATCCTTATATGTTTCATTATTTTTATAACCAAAATATGATATGTAAAGTTCATCAACAACAAAATTATTGAATCTAAATACAAAATTACATATTTTGTTCAACTTCAATGATTGTAAAGTAATATTTCATTCCTTGGTCTGTAATTAGTTTTTTTCCTAGGAATTTATTGGGATATTTACCATGTTCCCATCATATAAAACATTGATCTCCTTGTCATTTTTTCGCTCAATGACCTTTTTATACACATAGATAACATTTTCCCCTCAATTTGATATATTTAGCAATGATCATCTTCCCAGAATCATGACATTTATGAAGGTAAATCATCTTCTCATAATGTTTGTTACTATAGAGACCCAAGTTTGACGTACATGGAAATTATATTAATTTTTCAGAATACATAATACATGACACATTCAATTTCGAAAAGACAGTTTTCGTTTAGTGTCTTTTGAAACTCAGACCATAATATTTTAATCTTGGTAAAGGATCTTCAACATATCCCATAATGATCTTCCCATTTTGTTTCCCTAACTAAAAAATTTCATTACTTCCTGGGGAAAATAAATCTTAGAATAGATGATAACAAATTCATAGTAAGGGTAAACATGGAGAACATAAATCAAAAAATAAGTATTTGAATATAAAAACCCGAATATACAGATTAATTATAATAATATTAAGCAATGACATATATATTTGTAGTACATAAGATATGGATTATAAATTTTTGTTTTACCATTATAGAATAACATTATAATAAAACATGGACTTTTGGAGAAAAATTTAAGCACATAAAATTATTTCTATTGTATCCATGGAATTAATACCTTGACAATCATAGTAGAAAATGTCCATTATTGAACCCGGATTACTTGTCATTCCAGCCATGTATTACTGTACATGATTCACATTTCGTTACAACCATGTTTATCTCATGGGAAATAAATGATTACCTAATGCATTGGAGGGATATATAGGTCCCACCCATCTTATAATAAACTCATTCATACATGTTCACACAAAACATAAATCATTCATCAAAGCATAACCCAAGAAATAAAATGGGTTTATTACATATCATTCCATCATATTATAATCCATAAAATGATCATTAAATCATTAATGGAATCATATAATTGTTATAATAGGTATATAAACATAACTATATTTATTATTATCATATTTTATGTAAAATAATTTTGGTAAAACACTTGAACTGAGTTCTTGAGAAAAATATCAATTCTTCCTAAAAATGATTTATTTTTTCAAAATAACACACAATTTCAAAAAAGAAATAATTTTTTGAACATAAACATGAAATAGTCTAGAGTAATCTTAGAGGAACTAAAGATTTGTGAAAAAGTAAAAACCCCTTTATAACTAATATGTTAGAAAAAAAATTCTCCTCATACTTTTTCCAGAAAAGTCAAAAAATAACCTCGTGTGGTAAAAAAAGAAATATTCCATCCATACCAAGTAGTAAAAGATAAAAAGGGATAAAAATGACATTACAAATATATATAATAATACTAAACATTTTATAAATTTAATTTTAGAAAACATAGACATGGATGATAAATATAACACCAATACTTACATATAAACAATCTCGGAAAAAAATGTGACTGCAAAATTATCCCTTACCTTAGGTCTGATTTCTTCCATTTGTGCTTGAAACTCCTGTATAGTGTGTTTAAACATTTTATTAACTTTTATTAGAACCATAATAACATTTATTATATAATATATGATTCACATATGTATTTATATTACCCATTAATTTATCAATTCCATGTTAAAGAAACATTTTGGGTCATAATTGTTTTATTTATTGTACTTGTTTGGACTATTTATTATTGATATTATTACATATATCAGGATTTAATTACTTCCAGAATGTGAAAAATTATTTATATATCATAATTATTCAATATATAAATATATATAAAAGATATATGAATGGAATGGAACAAACCATTCCTGGAGATGGTAGGTCGTACGTATGCATGAACGTTGTTTTCGTTTTCTTATCAAATTGAACAGAAGTAAGTAAATTAAATAAATATATATATACATAAATGATGTAGCATTATTATGTCATATATTTCATGATTATTTATTATATGTACATTATAATCATCGATTAATGGTTAACATGGAGAACAATTCTTATTGCGTCGTTGATACGGTAAGTCGTATGTACACACGAGCAAAGGAATCGTTCCCAATGTCTTTCAAAGGTATTGAAGTGGATGGCATATAATATATCAGAATTAGTATCATGTTATAATAATCATATATATTTATTATTTCTACCATTATAGCCATCCGAGTAATGTGGTGGTGAAAACCGATTACACCACTGTGTAGACACTGTAATATGTACGTACGCATATGTAGTGATATCATTTTTCATAGGATGGATAGAAAATGAAATTTTGTTGTCTCATATTTATAATAACATATCAAAATATGAGTGATAATTATGTTATTAATTTATAATTAAAAAACTAATGTAGAGGAAGTATAAAAACAAATAAATTAAAATGAATCAGTACAAGAGATTACCTCTTCCTCAACGTGACTCTTTTAAATTTCCTTTTAGGGAACAATGGTATGAAATTTGTTAAGGTAAAAAAATAAAATATGTATCTATGGAATTATAGATTATAAATGGGATAGGTTTGACTGATCTTTAAGGCTCAAAATGGAGTGAAGAGATGAGGGAGGAGGTTCTCTTTTATAAGAGAGGAGAGAGGAATTTTAGGAACGTTCCAAAATATTAATTTATTATAAATTCAATATCAATTTAAATTGAATGAATATTATTTAATTCTAATATAAGAAGATTTTAATTCTATTAACCATTCAACAATAATTTTTTGACAAGTTTTGAATAGTTTTTTATCCGTATATTTTTTGTTTTACCCTTATTTTAAACCTTTTAATCTTACCGTGATATAATGTTATTTACACATTATGGGTTAATGTAATTATCATATGTTGTTAAACGAGAGAGAAAAAGTATTTATGAAAAAAATGGACTTATAGAAATTATTTTTCCATATATTAGATATTTAGGAATTTAATATCACTTAATAAAATATTTTATTTTTTAACAAGTGAGTTTTGTCAAATTTGGATAATATGCATACTTCACTATTTGAAAATTTTATAACAACATGATTCATTCTAAAATAAGGAATTAAATAAAACATAATATGTCAATATAATCCAAAAAATTTGTAGATGACATCAAAATAACCAAATTATATTTCTTTTAGGATTTATAAATTCATTTATTGAATCTTTCATTAAGGAGGTATTCTCTACCTCAAAATTGTGTCCAAATTAAATATATTTATATAATTTATAAAAATTATAAATAAAATACAATGAAGTAAGAAATAGTTTTTTCTTTATTAATGACTATTTATAGACTTATATATCAGTTATATGACCCTATATTAAAATTTATTTAGTAAAATATATATGTTTTGGTTATAATTATCTTTACATTAAATTAATTCCTATAAAAAGTCATTTTGACTTCCAATATAATCTATGGGGTCCAAAAATAGACCCAAAAATTACCATGGTATAAAATAACTCATCCAATCAAGTTATTACATGTGTTAGGGTAGTTTAATATTATTATAATATATTTTCTTACCCTTATATACCAGATTTACACATTAACCATTGTAAATAAAATAATTAATGTTATTTTAACATAATGTTTAAAAATAAAAGGTAAATATTTAGACAATTTGGACCTCCAAATTCCAAATATGGAATCCATTTATCAATGTTCAAAACATAAAGGTTTCAGTAATAATTTTAATGTTAATCCTGTTGTTGAAAAAAACATGTTTTTTTAAAACTTTGCAAAAGATTGAAATAATTCTATATATGAATTAAATGTAAAATTAGTAAAAATGAATTATATTTTCATAAAATATAAAATTATAATCAATTTATAATTTAATCCATTAAAAAATTTATTTTACCGATAGAAATTATTTCGATAAAAACATTATTTTCAATAAAAAATTTGTGTATTTTCCCTATTCATAGAAATATGAAAACTATCAGAAAAATATCTAACATTAATTCAATGTAATATTTTATATCCTAATTCTAAAGAAGAATTTTATTTTTTAAATTTGATCTAGTAAATTTTTCAAAAACTAGATTTAAAATGGGTGCACCATCACAAGGCGGGAAAGCTGCATTTTTTAAAAATAATTATTTTATCTGGAAAATGGGTTCTTCTCATATTTTGTTTCTGAAAATGTGTAGGATGAATTCTAATGTTATGTAAAATTAAAAATTTGGTTAATACTATTCATAATGGCTATTTATATTATATTTTAATTATATATCATTGTTTTGTGATACTCGGTATGCGTACAACACAAGCTATCAAGGAAGGTCACTCTTTCGTGTTACACAAGACAAGTAAATATTGCATGTAGGTCAAGCATACTTTGGGGTTGCATATAACACAATAAAAACATTATTAAATTATGTATTGAAAAAAATCTATACTCAGTAATCTATGGAAGGAATTATATCAAAAAAATTAAAATTGTGAGCATCACAAGCCATGAATAGTGTTGTGTATACTACAAGCTAATGCAATGTTGCATATAGTGCATGATAATATTGGTGTTTCCTACAACAAAATAAATCAACGAAATTAAAAAAAGCTTATCTCATAAAATCGTGGGGTGTTAAACTCTATCCCCCAAAAAATGAATTTTTCCCTCAAAAATAATTATTGCTATAAATTTTATTCTTCTTGTATATTTTTTCAGGGATAGCGACATCATCAAAAGGTATAGTAAAATAGAATTTTAAAAAGAAATGATAAAAAGATGGTGGTTACTGAAAATAACTCATCCCTTGGTTTTCTTATAAGTTTATATAGGTGTTCCGTGTAAACATGGATATGGAAGTGAAATCTAACCCCAAGTTATGATGGATACTGTTAGAGAATAAGGATTAAATAATGTTAACTAACAGAAAGCCATAAATCAATGATGATTTAATGGACTATCTAATTCATCGGATAATAAGGTACTAGGATAAAATTTGGGGTTTTCAATATCCATTCCCTAATGTTGAATAATTTTTCCAGAGAATAAATACTTACTTGATTTTAGTACAATCTCACTGGTGTTCATGCATTGAATTTTTTTCACTTCATCTCATATTTATTGAAATGAGGTTGAATTTTTTATTCTTCATGTGTTAGGAGATCATGCGATATAATGATAGGTCATCCGTAATTCCTTATCAAAAAAAAATGTTTTCACATGTTATTAAATATACATAAGTCCAAATGTGGTGAGATTAGCCGTATATGGTCCCAAAAAATGGAGTTATATTTCATCGGTAATACCTCATAATCAAAAAAACTAATTTCTACTAACTAGTGACTTCCTATAGTCTAGTGGTAGGTGATAAAATCCTATCACCCCGGTTGTTGGTTCGATTCCCACAGCCTTGTCTGATGTGATGGGTTGTCACTTGTCCTATAGGTTTTCCTATTTCTAAAAATATACTATTATAACATTAAATAAATAAAATAAAAAAAGTTATATCCTTAAAAATATTATCAGATGTCCAATGTAATCTATTCCAACCTTTAGTCTTAGCCAAAATACTTTTGTCCAATCTCACAGTGTAAAGAAAAAAATTACTATAAATGTCATTTAACAAACCTGTGAATACCATCATTTATCCCATATGTATCATAAGATATATCTTGTTTTTCACATTCCATACATTTTTAATACCTTAATCGTGTATTCTATTGATACATGAATTATCATAGAATGATAGTGAAAATATTAATGCAATCGAACGTTAACTCCTTCCACATACCAAAATCTTAAAAATTCTTTATAATCAAACCATTATATTAGTTTTTCCTTATCTCATTTATGAGGTCATTAATACTATCAAAAATGTAATTATCTTCTTGTCCCTTTATTATACTAATATCATGTTCCATATAAAAATATATTAACAATCTTTCTTTGTTATCGGTACCATTAAACAAATACATTCAAATACATAAGGAAATAATAGTTTAACATATCTCGACCCATCCTCGGGGCCCGGGTCGTGACTACCCCAATCCCGTCTTCCACAGTCTAGGGGTTGGCGACTAGCACCAAGGCATAAATCCTAAGAAAAAGGGAAGGAATTACCTTTAAAAATAAACAAACACCACAGAGTAAGCCAACAGAAGTAAACACTAAGTAAATTGAGTACAAGTAAGTGCGGAAAGTAAATGGGCCAGAATACAAACCCAAACTAAAATTAAAGTACAACTGAAAGGAATGTACAACAACTGAAAGTAAAGCAGAAACGTCGAGCCATCCTCTGGTACTGCCACCTGAAGGGTGGGTACAGATAACCACCTCAGCTCCTCGGGTCCAGTCGTCCGCTCCTTGTACGTCCCACCCAGTGGTCCTCCTCCAGGTACCGACCTGCTCCACATGCCTCATCCACGATCAGCGTTGTCCGTCGTCTGCAAACAACACAACGTAGTGCAGACATAGCCCATGCAGGGGTGAGTATAAGCTACTCCGTAGGGACCCCGAGACCCCCGAAGGTCTCCCAGATTCCACAAAGGATAATCCAAAAAGGAAAGATACAATCATGAAGTAACATCTGACACTACTTAGGTATATGCCCATACATATACCTAAGTTATCAATTCCTATTCGACTCCAACATCTGAGCCCAAGTTCGATCACATCCACACAGGATAGCACAACACAATCCACATAGGAAAGAAAAATAAGGTTCAGCTCACACATGTATACTTCTTCGTATGAAGATAGAGTTGATCATATGTAGCCACTAATTCATCTAATCCATCAGACCCACACATGATCGAAAGGTACTAACCCCCGCAATGACCAACAAAGGATCAATAGGTAATAACCCCCGTAATGACCCACAATGGATCGATAAGTACTAACCCCCACAATGACCCAACACAGGATTGGACTCACATAGGATCTGTTGGTGCTGGCCCACACAGGACCGCTGGGCACTGACCCACACAAGATCTGACCCACACAAGATCGGTATCACTGATCCACGTAGGATCGCTGAGTGTCGTAGTCATCGTCATTGAATCCACGGAGGATTTCTATATAGTCATCATCGTATTCGGAGTCGCAGCCAGCTCTAGGGTTCCTGCACACAAAAGGCTCGTTCGAGAGGGTCTGCTCCACGAGTCGAGGGGCTGATACATCAACTGACATGTAGTCTGAAGTTGATGTATCCAAATGTTCTGTATCAAAAACAGGAACTCAACGTCACAGACGGCGCGTCAATCAGACGCCCGGTCTGAGAGTTATTGGTTTTTTCGTCCCAGGGGCCCGGTTGGTTATTAAGTCAAAACCATCCCGACTGTACTACAACTGCGTCCAAACCTCGATCGGAGTAAGCCAAAAGGTCCATCTCACTAAGAGGAATCTATCAAATTCAACGGCACATCAATTGGATGTTCGGAGCTCATGTTATAAGCGTTTCTGCTCCGAGGACCCGGTTGGTTTCGTGTACGAACCAACCCGGCTGAACCCAAAGTCCTCCGAAACCTTGAGTGTAATATACCAAAACGACTATCTTGATCAAAGGATCACATCGTAGCTGGAGGTGTGCCGATCGGAGTTATATATCCCTTTTTAGGGAAAGATGATCGAAAGTGGTCCGGATGTGGGGGTTTCGGGCCAAGACAGATCCGGCCCGAGACCCCCTGGGTCGGCCCGAACCGGGCGACCCGACCCGGGTCCAGTTCCGGCCCGCTTGGGCGCGGCCCAGCCCGGTCTGGCGGTCTGGCATGGCGGCTCAGTCCGGCGCGCTGGCACGCTGGCGCTGGCCAGGTGGCTCGGCCGAAACGGCCGAGCGTTTGGGGGCGGGGGCACACTGCCGCCCTGTCTGAAACCGAAGCCCACATGATGGGGGCCGCTACTACTTGCCAGCCGGGGGTTATGACCCCCGGCATTTCCCTCTAATCGGCCGTCCTGCACAGGCCGGCGGGCTGTCGTCGCCATGGGACCGAGGCGGTCCCATCCTCCTACTCCGACACCGGCGGCCCAGAACCGGCCACCAGTCCCAGCTTCGCTGCATCCTTGGTCCGTTTGGCATGGTGCGATGGCGTCGTGCCCCTTCGCCACGGACCTGATCCAGCCGCGGTGTCTTTGAGGTTCTCTGGCGCGGTGCAATGACGCTGCGCGTTTGTTTGACTTCAACGGCCCGGTGCGACGGCGCCACACTTCTTCGCCCAAAACGCATAGATTCCCTGTGGTGCAACGGCACCGCGCCGCCTCACATGTGCCGCAAAAAAATCAAACAAACAAGGGGTAGGAGGTTCAGTCGTGTTCGGGCGGTCCGACCTCCATACTTTATTTCGATATCAGGCATCTCAAATTAATAAGAAGAAAACGACGGAATTAATCAGGAACAAACAATTAAAATAAACCCCTACCTCGAGTGTAGTCGTCGAATGAGGTTGTCACAGAAAGGGACGTCACGGAAAGAAGTCGGATCGTCGCATTGAGGTGGAACGGTGTCTCCCTTCCTTTAATTCGGAATGAAGAAACGAGGTGATGTGTGTCGGGTCGTCGACCTCCAAGGAAGGCATCTCTCACCGTCGTCCGTCGTCAGAGGTCGGCATTCTTTGTGTTCTTCGTCGAGGAGGAAGAACTTCAAGATCTTGTGAAAAATCTCCCAAGACCCACACATCCCAACAACTCTAATAAAATAAGAGTTTGTCTTATTTCATATCTCAAGCCATGCGTTTTGAAATTCAAAAATGAAACAATCAATTAAATGAATTAATTGCAATGTTTAAACCGCCCAAATTAATAGAGGCATTTCATAAACAGAAAAATGCAAGGGTTGACTTCCACTTAATAGGGGTGCAGGTGGATTACCTTATTAAAGGAGGGGGTTTAGGAAGAAAAGAAATGGTGGGGCTCATGTGGGTCCCACCTCACTCACTTCGCTTAGGTTAAACAAAAATAAAATAAAATTGGTTGCACCACTTTTATTTTATTCCTTTACTTAACCCCAAAATTTTAAAACCACACCTAAGAAATTGATACTCCAGAAAAGGTGTTTTTAAGAAATTACCAGCGCTACAATTCCATCGGTGTCCTCGGATTTCGTTTCTGAGCATCGGTTCAAATGTTATGAAAACCCGCTCGTTCGTTCACTAAACGTACCCGAGCTAATCTTTGGAAAATGATTCTGGGCAAAATGGGCCTTGGAATCAGGTGCCGTTAGAAACAAAGTTCTTGTAAAATCACAAAGAAAATTAAGAAAAATAATTTCCTTGAAAATTTACGGGTCTTTACATCACTCCCATCCCATTGCATTATGTCCCCGTAAAGATACATCATAAACTAGGGAAACAAAAGTGGGCACTGAGCACACATCTGAGCCTCCCGCTCCCAAGTGCTTTCCTGGAGGTTCTCGTGCTGCCATCCGATGAGCACTAGAGGAATCGACCATCCACATAGGACCCGCTCATGTAGATCCTCAATCTCCACCGGGACCTCTACAAAAGTCTCCCCATCATCAATGTTCATATCCCCATGGTCAATGATATGTGCAGGGTCGTGCACATATCTCCTTATCTAGGATACGTGGAAGACGTCGTGCACTCGGTGAAACTGAGGTGGTAGAGCTAGGTGATAATCCACCTCGCCAATCCTGCTGAGGACCTTGAATGGTCCGATGAAACGTGGAGACAACATTTTGCCTCATCCAAATCTCTGTAATCCACATCGAGGTGAGACCCTAAAGAAGAAGTGGTCGCTATCCTCCAACTCCAGTGGTCGCCGCCTCCTGTCAGCATAAGACTTCTATCGGATCTGAGCTGTCCTCATCCGCTCCTGGATGACCTGGACCTTTTCTGTCGTGGCCTGGACCGTCTCCGGTCCCACAATTTCTGACTCCCCAGGGTCTATCCAGCACATAGGAGATCTGTAAGGTCGGCCGTACAATGCCTCTTATGGTGCCATCCCTATGGTGGAGTGGTATCTGTTGTTGTACGTGAACTCCACCAAGGGTAAGTGGTCCTCCCAGCTGCGACCAAAGTTGAGGACACATGTGAGGAGCATGTCCTCGAGAGTCAGAATGGTCCTCTCCATCTGACCATCTGTCTGAGGGTGAAAGGCGGTACTCAGACGTAGATGTGTCCTGAATGCCTCCTGCAACCCCTTCCAAAGCCGGGAAGTATAATGATCATCTCTATCGGAGACGATAGATGATGGCACACCATGAAGCCATACAATATCCTGAACGTAGAGATGTCCCAATCTCTCCACTGAGCGCTCCTCTCTGATGGGTAAGAAGTGAGCCGACTTGGTGAGTCGGTCGACAATCACCCAAATGGAGTCGTGACCTCTGGAAGTGCATGGATGTCCAGTCACGAAGTCCATAGATATGTCATCCCACTTACACTCTGTGACCTCCAAGGGTTGTACCAAGCCTGCTGGTACCTGTTGCTCTACCTTCCCCTACTGTCAGGTGAGGCATCGAGAAACGAACTCTGCCATAGCCTTCTTCAGGCCCGGCCACTAGTGTTGTCGTCTGAGATCCTGGTACACCTTCACCACTCCAGGATGTATTGCCAAAGGGGAATTGTGAAACTATCTCAGCACCTCCTCCTGTAAAGCAACTGGTACCAAGGTACTTCCACTGAAAAGGACCTCATGCTCTCCCACTAAAGAGAAACCATCAGGTTCCTATCCTAAGGATAATTGCGCACGTCGCGTCTCACAGTCGGCATCCCCACGCTATGCCTCTCTAACCCACTGCCGTAGTGGAGGAGTGACTGTGAGTGACTGAAAAAAGTTTTCTCCATCTCTATCCACGAAGGATATCTACAAAGCAGCTAGCTGCTCTGTCGCCTCCCCAAGTAGCTGAATGCACGTCCTCCTGCTGAGAACATCGGCTACCACATTCCCCATTCCTAGAGTATAGACTATCCCAAAGTCATAGTCCTGGAGGAACGCGAGGCATCGCCGCTGTCTTAGGTTCATGTCCTTCTGCGAGAAGATGTACCTGAGACTCTGATGGTCAAAATAGACTGTAAAGCACTATCCCATCAGATTGTGTCTCCATATCTTCAATGTGAAGACCACTGCTACTAACTCCAGGTCATGGGTAGTGTAGTTCTGTTCATGATTCTTCAACTGACATGATCCATAGTCGATCACGGCCCACTCTTGCATCAGGACACATCTGAGTCTGGTCCCTGATGCATCGTAGTAAACTACGTACCCAAGTCCCTCCTCCGGTAGCCTTAAGATAGGCGCGCTGGTCAATATCTGTCTCATCTTCTGGAGGCTCTGCTGACATCCTTCTGACCACACAAAGGGTTTCCCCTTCTTCTTCGAATATGAGAGTGGTTCCACAACTCTGGAGAAATCTGGCACAAATCATTATTAGTATCCAGCTAGTCCCAAGAAACTCTGCACCTCTGTCACGCTCCGGGGTGGCTCCCAAGCTAGAACTGCCTCGATCATCATAGGATCCACCACAACTCCCACCTTATATAAGACGTGTCCCCTGAAGTGGACCTTCCATATCCACAACTGACACTTTGAGTGCTTGCCATAAAGCTGGTGCTCTCAGTGTGTGTCTAGTACAACCCGTAAGTGGTTGGCGTGCTCCTTCTCAGTCGTCGAGTATATCAAAATTTTGTCGATGAAGACCACGACAAATCGATCAAGGTATGGATGAATGATCCTGTTCATGAGGCCCATGAACACTGATGGAGCATTGGTTACACCGAATGGAATAACCAAGAACTCATAGTGGCCATACCGACATCTGAAGGTCGCCTTCTGCACGTCCTCATCCCAAACTCTGAGCTGATGATAGCCTGATATAAGGTCTATCTTTGAGAACCACCATGCTCCCTTGAGCTGATAGAAAAGGTCATCAATCCTCAGTAGCGGATACTTGTTCCTCACTATCCCCTGGTTCAGGCGACGATAGTCGACACAAAGTCGCATGCTCCTGTCCACCTTCTTGGCGAACAATATCGGGGAAGCCAAGGGTGAAACACTATGTCAGATGAATCACTTTCCCTACAAGTCCTCCAACTGTACTCGTAGCTCTCGTAGCTCTGCAGGGGCCATCTGATATGCTTGGGTGGATATCGTGGCTGTCTCGGGGTACATATGAATATAAAAGTCTCCATCTCTGCGAGGAGGTAGTCCTCGAACGTCATCGGGAAAAACGTCCGCATACTAATCCACCACTACAGGAAAACCAGGACTCCACACGTCAACCTCTCCTAGGATGAGGCTAGCCAACTGATTTATGATGGGTTGTCCTCTCCTCTACGAGAGTCCATCCTGTGCTGCGAATTCTCCCTTCTCGCTGGTGAAGGTGAACCTACTCCTGTCGGTTCATGCACACCGCACCATGCGCCTAATACAGACAATATGAGCATGGATTGTAGATAACCAATCCATGCCCAAGATGATATCTTAAGGCTTCGACGCCTCTACAAGAAGATCCCAGCCGAATCTCTCTCGCCTCCTAGAGTAAGTTCACACTGTCGGCACTAGTGTGTAATCATCGAGTCTTCTCCTGTAGGAGTCTCTAGCCATATGGATCGATCCAACTGCTCTCTCGGAATCTCTGAGCTCCGAACAAGGGCAGCCGCTATGAAATAATGACTCGCTCCTGTGTCTATAAGAACTGCAGTAAGGGTGGAATAGACACAGATAGTACCTAGAATCTTCTCGGGCGTGTCGTGGTCGTCGGCCTCCACTGCCTGATGCTGTGCCTATCTCTGCCCTCTATATCCCTGTGGTCGGGGTGGACCTCTTAGGGGAGGTGGTGGTAGAGCCTCAAAGCGTTGCCAACCACCTGCTACTCGGCCATCTCCTCTGCCTCGTCCGCCTGCTCCCGGCGGACCTCCACAGTCGACCCCATGCCCTTGCCTAGGTGGTCCCTCAACCGTCTGCTAATCCTCAGTACGGCGGGTCAGGAAGTCACGAGCCATGTGGCCCTACCCGCCGTATGTGTAGCACTGTCTGCCTCTCGAAAGACTGGATCTGCACTGTGTTCCCAACACCACTAAGCCAGTGTCATGTGGTCGTCTGCCTAAGGGTCTGGTCTTCCTGGACCCATGTGTCATCCATTGACTGCATGCTGCAAAAGACTCTGCTACGTGCCTCCCTGCGGTAGGGCTCGCTGCTGATGTAGCCTCAGCAACGAAGCTCTCGATGAGAAGGGCTCCCTCCAGTACCCCTTCCTATGTCGGAATGATGAGGGAGATCCGCGATGCCCTGATCTCATGCCTCAATCCCTGCTCGAAGGTTCGGGACCAGAAGAATGGGTCTCGGACCATGTCCATCGAATAGCGCGAGAGATCGGTAAATCTCACCGAGTACTGGGCAACTGTCAAGCTGCACTGCCGCAGCTATAGAAGCTCCTAGATGTGCACTGCACGGAGGGTGGCTGGGATGAACTCCGAGTGGAAGAGGCTATCAAAGTCCGTCTAGAGGAGAGATTCCACATCGTGCACCTTTAGCATCAATCTCCACCATCTTCCTATTTCCGCGTGCAGGAGGCTCACTGTGAGGATCACCATGAGGTCTGCTTGTGTCCCCACTAACCTGAAAACTCATACAACTTCCTCCATCCAATCCTCGGCTACCTGAGGGTCCGTCTCCCCGTGGAACCTGGTTGGTCGCTGACGCTGAAACTCGTGTAGTTCACTAAGGCGGCGTGCACTGTCAGCGGGTGGGGCTGGTAGCATCGGTGGCTCGGCGGGTAGAGGTACCGTCGGTGCCTCTGCTGTCAAAGGGCCCTGTACCGAGGCCTCGTCGCTCGGTGGGATGTCGTCACGCACAACACTCGGAACCCTAGCTGGCTTCCATCGTGGGGCCATACTGAAAAGGAACAGGTGCGCCACGGTCAAACAGTATACCTGGTGAGCTGACACAAAGTAGCCACAAAGAAAACTTGAAACACCCATGCAATCAATGATTTCGTGCATTGAGTCGGAAATCAGAAGTTAGGGTCCTGGTGTACGGATACGTCGGTCGCTGCACCAAAATTGGACTCCCTGGATTGATAACCACACTCAATACTCTTAACACTATTTCCTCACATAGAAAAAGATCAGAGTCCTGAGTTCTACGATATAACCGAAATCCTCTGATACCAATTTTTCACGACCCGTCCTCGGGGCTCGAGCCGTGACTAACCCAAGACCGCCTTCCATAGGCCAGGGGTTGGCGACTAGCACCAAGGCGTAAATATGAACAAAAAGGGAAGGCATTGATTTTAAAAGTAAACAAACACCACAGAGTAAGCCAATAGAAGTAAACACTAAGTAAACTGAGTACAAGTAAGTGTGGAAAGTAAATGGGCCAGAATACAAACCCAAACAGAAAGTAAATTACAACTGAAAGGAAAGTACATCAAATAAAAGTAAAGAAGCAACGTCATGTCGTCCTCGGGTACTCCCACCTGATGGGTGGGTATAGATAACCACCTCAGCTCCTCGGGTCCAGCCGTCCGCTCCATGTATGTCCTGCCCAGTGGTCCACCTCCAAGTACCGACCTGCTCCGCATGCCATAACCACGATTAGTGTTATCCATCATCTGCAACAAACACAACGTAGTGTGGGCATAGCCCATGTAGGGGTGAGTATAAGCTACTCAGTAGGGACCCCGAGACCCCCGAAGGTCTCCCAGATTCCATAAAGGATAATCCACAATGGAAAGATGCAATCATAAAGTAACATCCGACACTACTTAGGTATATTCCCATACATATACCTAAGTTATTAATTCTAATTTGGCTCCAACATCCAAAACCAAGTTCGATCAAATCCACACAGGATAGCACAACACAATCCACATAGGAAATAAAAACAAGGTTCAGCTCACACAGGTATACTTCTTCGTATGATGATAGAGATGATCAGATATAGCCACTGATTCATCTAAGTTGTCGGACCCACAGAGGATCGAAAGGTACTAACCCCCGCAATGACCCATAGAGGATTGATAGGTACTAACATCCACAATGACCCATAGAGGATCGATAGGTAGTAACCCTCGCAATGACCCACACAGGATCAGACCCACACAGGATCTGTAGGCGCTGGCCGACACAGGACCGCTGAGCGCATACCCACATAGGATCTGACCCACAAAGGAATGGTAGCACTGATCCACGTAGGATCACTGTGTGTTGTAGTCGTCATCGTCGAATCCATGAAGTATTTCTCTACAGTCGTCATCTTCGTCGCAGTCGTAGCCAGCTCTAGGGTTCCCGCACACAACATGATCGTTCGGGAGGGTCCGCTCCATGAGCCGAGGGGCTGATACATCAACTGACACGTAGTCTGAAAATCATTTATCCAAAAGTTCCATATCGACAACAGGAACTCCACGTCACAGACGGCGTATCAATCGGACGCCCGGTCTGAGAGTTATTGCATGTTTCATCCTAGGGGCCCGGTTGGTTTTTTAGTCAAAACCAACCCGACCGTACTCCAACTGCATCCAAAACTTGAGAGGAGTAATCCAAAAGGTCCATATCACTATGAGGAATACATCAAAGTCAACGGCATGCCAATCTGACGTCCGGAGCTGAAGTTATACTTGTTTCTGCTCCGAGGGCCCGGTTAGTTTCGTGTATGAAACAACCTGGCCGAACACAAATTCTTCTGAAACCTTGAGTGTAATATACCGAAACGACCATATCGATCAAAGGATCGCATCACATCTGATGGTGTGTAGACAGAGGTCCGTAGCCCATATTATGGGTAGAAGACCGAAATAGGTCCGGAAGTGGGGGTTTCGGGCATGGACCGATCCGGCCCGAGACCCCATGGTTCGGCCCGAACCAAGTCGACCTGACCTGGGGTCCGGGTCCGGCACGGTTGGGCGCGGCCCGGCCCCGATGGCCTGGCCCGGGTGCAGCTCGGCCTGGCTGTCCTGCGTGGCGGCTCGGCCTGGCACGCTGGCGCTGGCCAGGTGGCTCGGCCGAAACAGCTGAGCGTTTGAGGGCGGGGCGTGCGCAGCCCCCCCCCTGTGTGAAACCGCGGCCCCCATGAGGGGGGCCACACCTACTGGCCAGCCGGGGTTACAACCCTTTTCATTTCCCTCTGACCTTCCGGCCCTCACTAGCCGGTCGGCTGTTGCCGCCACGGGACCGGGGCGGTCCCTTCCCCCTGCTCCGACGCCGGCGGCCTTGGTCAGTCCGCCGCGGCGCGACGGTGCCGTGCCCCTCCACCGCGACCCCGCTCTGGACGCGGTGTCTGCGAGGATCCATTGAGGTTCTCTAGAGTGGCGCGACGGCACGACACCTTTGTTTGACTTCAATGGCGCGGCGCGACGGCAACGCGCTTTTTCGCCCAAAACTCATAGCTTCTGCGTGGTGCAACGACACCGCACCGCCTCACACGTGTCGCAACAAAATCAAACAAAAAAGGGGGAGGAGGGTCACCCGTGTTCGTGCGGTCTGACCTCCTTCCATTATTGAGATATCAGGCGGCTCAAATTAAAAACAAGAAAAAGAAGAAAGTAATCACGAACAAACAATTAAAATAAACTCCTACCTCGAGCGTAGTCGTCGAATGAGGTTGTCGCGGAAAGGGACGTCGCGGAAAGAAGGAGGATCTGCGTGTCGCGGAGGAACAGTGTCTCCATTCCATTGACACAGAAAGAAGTAATGAAGTGATGCGCACTGGGTAGTCGATCTCCAAGGAAGGCGTCTCTCACCGTCTTCCGTCGTCGGAGGTCGGCGTTCTTCATGTTCATCGTCGAGGAGGATGAACTTCAAGATCTTGAGCAAATTCTCCCAAGCCCCACACAACCCAACTACTCAAAAAAATAATATTTTTTCTTATTTTATTTCTCAATGTGTTTTGAAATTCAAAAACAAAACAATCAATTAAATGAATTAATTACAACGTTTAAACCGCCCAAATTAATAGAGGAGTTTCATTTACAGAAAAACGCAAGGGTTGACGTCCACATAATAGGGGTGCGGGTGCGTTACCTTATTAAAGGAGGGGGTTTAGGAAGAAAAGAAATGTTGGGGCTCATGTGGGTCCCACCTCACCCACTTATATTAGATTAAACAAAAATAAAATAAAATTGGTTTCACCACTTTTATTTTATTCCTTTACATAACACCAAAATTTTAAAACCACATCCGAGCAAACGCAACTCCAAAAAAGGTGTTTCTAAGCAATTATTAGTGCTGCGATTCCATCGGTGTCCTCAGATTTCGATTCCGAGCACCATTTCAAAAGTTAGGAAAACCCGCTCGTTTGTTCACTGAACATACCCGAGCTAAACTTTGCAAAATGAATCCGGGCGCACCGAGCCTCAGAATCAGGAGCCGTCAGAAATTGCATTCATGTAAAATCACAACGAAAATTAAGAAAAAATATTTCCTTGAATTTTATGGGTCTTTACATAACAATCCTTAGTTGTTTCATTATTCAATAGTACCATTAAATTAGTTATACAAAATAACTCTTCATAAGTATGCAATTATTCCACTACCTTCTTAAACAATTGACCAAGATTCATTGATTTATTCCTTTGAACTTCTCTCATCACATATATCATTTGTAGTATCTTCATCATGATTGATATAAGTACTACCAATACCACCATGCTGATTCTCTTCATGAGATTTTCCATTTGGGAATTGATTTTCATAATTCTCGTACATTCCACATTTAAAAAATTTAACCATTGATGATGTCTTAGTAATTCCATTTTCCGTGTCTATTGTGTTAACAGATACATTTTATTTAAAACTATTTGCTTTTTGTTATTCTTTTTCAAACCCAAAACATCTTCTAATTCCTTTGATACATTCTCCTCGATGCCTCTTCCCACATGATTTACATGAGGAAATTTGAGCATTCATTCCTCTATGATCACCATGAAACTCCATCATTCTCTTACTATCTTTTTCAAGAAACTCAGCATAGTTGATATTTTGTATCATATTATGAGATTGCTGATTTGGTATAATAATGATGTTTATCCATACAGAACCCAATTCAATTGGATTCTCATGAAGAATATGATTATATTTTCCATCATATTCTCCATTAATATTAATCCTCCTATATCCATAAATTATCTAAAACCAAAAAATAATAGTGTGAGTAGAGAAAATCATACTAGGAAAACAACATAATCAAGGGGAGTATATTCAATATCTAACCTCTTAGGTATAATCCCAGGTAATTAATGATAGTTTTAATAAATTAAGGACAATATCCTATACTTATACTTAACCATAGGGACATCCCTAGACATACCTTATAAATATCTCAAGGGATATCACTATGGTTCTCGCATACTAGTTTCCAAAGGTTAACTTAACCATCTCTTTGATATCATCTGTAGAGACCCATGCTGGACGTACATAGACAATACTTTACTTTTTTTAATAATTCATACATGGAACAAACAAATTCCCAAAGAATGTATTGGTTTTGTGTCTTTGGAAAATCGTAAAAAAATATTCTAATCATGGTGAAATGTCATCAAAATCTCCCAGAAAGATATACCCCTTTTGTTTTCCCACCTAAAACATTTCTTTATATCATTTGATAAATATAAGATAGAATGGGTGAGCTCAAATGCTCATTAAGGGTAAACATGGGGAATATAAATGAAACCATATACATCTTAAGGTAAAAACATGAACATAATGTTTAAACATCAAAATCATGGGGAATGACATAATTCATGGTAGTTATTTAATGCATGAATCATAAATAAACATTAAAAATGATAGAATAGAATTGGAATAAAACATGTAATTGTGTTAAACAATTAAGAACAAAAAATTATTTCTATAGTAGCCATGAAATTGCATCCATGACCATCATATTGGAAAAATTTCATTACTGAACTATGATTACTTGTCATTCCATTCTTGTATTACAGAACCATATTCACTTTTAGTTCCAGCCATTTCTATCTCATGAGTTATAAATCATTACACAATTCATTGGAGGGAGATATAGGTCCCACCCATCTCATAATGAAATCAATCTAACATGTGACACAAAACATAAATCATTTATCATATCATAACCCAAAAAATAAAATAGATTTCTAACATATCATTCAATAATAACATAATCTATAAGAACATTATTCCTTCATTACCGAAATAAATTCATTGAAATAATAGATATATAAACATAAACCTATTTAAGAATTTCACCTTATATGGAAAATAATTTTGGAAAAACACTTGAACATAGTTCTTTATAAAAATAACCTTTCTTCTCCAAAAACGTTTTATTTTATAAAAATGCCCCACAATTTTATTATAAAAAAATTCAAATGAAAATAGACTTGAAATAGTGTATAGGATATTTTTTGGAAATAAGATGTTGTAAAATTGTAAAAATTCATTCATGCCTTATATGTTAAAGAAAAACATTCTCCTCATACTATTTCCGAAAATGTCAAAAAGTACCTCATATGGTAAACAAAAGAAAGATTCCATCCATACCATTTAGTAAAAATACAAAAGGGGTAAAAATGACTTTAAACATACATATAAGAATAGTAAACATTTTATGAAAACATTTTGAGAAAAATGGACATGGATGATAAATATTACCCCAATAGATACATATATATAAAAAATCTCAAATAAAAATGAAATTGCAAAATTATCCCTTACCTTAGGTCTGATTTCATCCATATGTGTCCAAAATTTCTATATAGTTTGTTTAAAAAAATTATTAACTTGTAATAAGACCATAATAATTTTAATGATATCATATATGATTCATGTTCAAATTTATATTACCCGTTCATTTTCCAATTCCATGTTAAAGAAATTTTTTGGGTAATAATGATTTTATTTATCGTACATGTTTTGAATTGTTATTCTTTATATTATTGAATATATAATGATATAATTACTTCAAAAATGTAAAAAAAAATTATATATCTTATATATTCAGTATATAAATATATATAATTGATATATAAATGTAATGAAACACATTGTTCATTAAGACGGCAGGCCGTAACTATGCATAAGCATTGTTTTCAATTCCTTATTAGATTGAATGGAAGTAAGTAAATAATATATATATATATATATATATAAAGTAGAATTATTGAGTCATATATTCCATTATTAACTATTATATATACATTATAATTATTCATGAATGTTTAACATGAATAATGAGTCTTATCACATTGTGGAGACGGTAAGCCGTACACACGCACGAGCGATGATATTTTTCCCATACTTGTTGAACAGTATAGAGGTGGATGGTGTGTACTGTCTCAAAAGTATTATAATTTTATAATAATCATATATAGTTCATTTTTCCCTCATTAATTCCATCCATGTATGGTGGTTGTCAAAAAAAATTACACCACAGCGTTGAGATGGTAATTTGTACGTACGCATGCACGATAATTTCTTCTTTCGTAGGATGGATAGAAGGTGAAATATGGTTGTTTCATATTTACAATAACTTATAAGAATATTATTGATACTGATGTTATTAATTTTTATTTAAAAAAACAAATAAGAGTATGTTGAAGAAGAAATAAATTTGAAAGAATCAGTAGAATAGATTATATCTTCCTCAACATGCCTCACTTAAATTTCTGATTAGGTCACTAGAGTTAGTATTTTTAGAAGACCAAAACCTATAGAATGTAACTATGAAATTTTAGAAGAGAAATTTCTTGTCATTGGTAGATCATGAAAGATCAAAATGGAATAAAGGGAGAGGGAGGAGGTGACATTTTATAAGATAGGAGAGGGTCACTTTAGGAATGTTCCAAAATATTAATTTATTAAAAAATCAATTTATATTTAAATTTTTCCAAAACATATTTAATTATAATATAATATTATTTTGGTTCTAATATGGATCATCAAATAATTTTTTAACATGTTTTAATATATTTTTTATCCATATCATTTTGGTTTTACCCTTATTTTACCCTTTTTAATCTTAACATTTTATAATGTCATTTACACATTATGGGTTAATTTAATTACCTTAACATGTCAATCAAATAAAATACAAGTTATTTATGAATATTTCTAAATTATATTAACCATTTGGATGAATCTTTTATTTTTATTAATTTAATATAATTTAATAAACTATTTTATGTTTTAATTTATGAATTGTGTCAATTTTGGACACTATTCACACTTCACTTTTTAAGAAATTCACAACAACATGATTCCTTAAAAAATAAGTAATTAACAAAAATCTAATATGTCAATATCATCTCTAAAAGATTATTATTACATCAAAATTACAAAATTATAGTTGTTTTAGTAATTATAATTTTATTTATTTGAATCTATCATTAATGAGAGAATCAATACATCATAATTGTGTCAAAGATAAATATATTTATCTAATGTATAAAAAATATAAATAAAATACCATGATTTAGGAAATACTTATGGCTTTATAATTACTATTTATATAGATATATATCATATATATAACCTTATATTAAAATATATTTAGTAAAAGTTATATGTTTAGGTTATAATTATCATTACATTAAATTAATTCTTATAAAATGTTATTTCCACAACCATGTTAATCCATGGGGTCCATAAATCGACCCAGGGTTTCCTAGGGTCGAAAATATATTGTCCAGTAAGATTAAGACATGCCTTAGGGTAGTTAAATATTATTATAATATTTTTTACCCTTATTCACTAGATTTACATTATAACCATGGTAAATAAAATAATTAGTGAAGTTACTCTTCATAATGTCCAAAAATAAAATGTACCTATTCAAAAAATTTTAACATAATGATTTAAAATATGGAATCTATTTTTAAAAATTAAATACACAGAAGTTGCAACAATTAATTTAAAATTAATCCCATTGTCGAAATAGAACGGGTTTTTCGATTACAACATTGCAAAATTTTGAAATGTTTTCACATATGAATTCAATGTAAAAATGATGAAAATGAAATATATTGTATTAAAAAAATTATATTTTATTTATACTTTAATATCATTAAATAATTTATTTTTTCCCTATAAATTATTTTGTTGAATTTTTTTTTCAATTAAAATTTTTCATATTTTCATTATTCATTAAAATATGAAAGCTACCAGAAAAATATCAAAAATTTATTGAATGAAAAATTTTATATCCCTACCCAAAATAAGAATTTTATTTCATCATATTTAACTTATAAATTTGTCATAATATAGATTTAATATTGGTTTGACATCAAAAGGCAGTAAAAATACATTTTTTAAAATATAATTATTTTATCCAAAAAATAGTTTTTTTCTCGTATTGTCTCCCAGAAAATGTGTAGGATAAATTCTAATGTTATATAAAATTAAAAATTTGGTTAATATTATTCATAATGGCTAGATATATAATAATTTTATAATCTATCATTGTTTAGTGACACTCAGTATTGCATAGAACACAAGTTATCGTGGAAGGTCTCTCTTTTTTGTAATGCAAGCCATGTTAGTGTTGTGTGTATTGTACACATAGTTTGGTGTTTCATATAACATAATACAAAAATAGTTCATTTATGCATTGAAAAAAATCAATAACCATTGTTGTGTGAAAATAATTCTATCAAAAGATCATGAAATTGTCTGGAACACAAGCCCAGAATAGTGTTTCATATACTACAAGATAATACGGTGTTGCGTTTAGAACAAGGTAATCTTGGTGTAGCATAAAAAAAATGAAATCAAAGAAATAAAAAATAATCTACCTCATAATATCATGGGGTGTTACATTTTTCCCTCATTAAAATGAATTTCTCCATCAAAAGTCTTCATGGATATAAATGGTTTTCGACTTGAACATTTCATTCATGGAAACTCTCATCGTAAAAAGCTGTATTAAAACTTCATTTTAAAATGGAATGTTAGAAACATAATCATTTCTGATATTAACTAATCATTTAGTTTCCATATAGGAGAACATAGGTAGGAAGTGTAAACATAGATATGGAAATGAATTATTTCCATCACGTTCTGATGGATAGTGATAGAGAATAAGGTTTCAGAAAGTTTTTTACCAGAAATCTATAAATCTATGATGATTTAGTGGACCATATGATTCATTAGATAATAAGGTAAAAGGATAACATTTTTTGTTTTCATGATTCGTTCTCTAAAGTTGATGTTTTTTGTGTGAGAAAAAATACTTACGTGATTTTCATAAAATCTCATCATTTTTTCAATCCATGAACAATTTCCACATCATATCTTATTTAATGAATTGAAGTTTATTATTTCATTCATGATGTTTCAGCAGATCATGCAATATAATGATAGGTCATTCCATATTTCCCTATCAGAAAATGGATAGCACAAGTTATTAAATATACATAAGTCCATCTACGGTGAAATTAATCATATAAGGTTCCAAAAATGTACTAATATGTTATTTATTATACCACATAACAAAATAAAACTAATTTCTACTAACCAGGGACTTTTTATAGGCCAATGGTATGAGATAAAGTCTTGTCACACATCAGTCGTGGGTTCGATTCCCACAGCCCTGACTGATGCGACAGGTTGTCTCCCCTCCTACTGGTTTTCCTTTTTCTAAAACCATACTATTATAACATTCAAGTAATAATATAAAAAAATTTATTGCCTCATACAATACTATCTAATTTATATCTTAATCCATTCCAACCATTAGTCTTATCTAAAATATTTTTTTCCAATATCACAGTACAAATACAAAAATTACCCTAAATGTTATATAACAAGAATTTGAATACCATCATTTATCCCCAATATATCAGAAGATATATCTTTTTGGTCACATTACAGACATTTGAATACCTTAATCATGTATTCTTTTGAAACATCAATTACCATAGAACCTTAGTAAAATCATGAATCCTGCTAAAAGTTAACTCTTTCCACATACCGAAATCCCAAAAATTCTGTATACTCAAACAATGATATCACTTTTTCCTTATATTATTCATGAGCTCATTGATACTATCAGACATCTCATTATCTCTTTATTACATCATGTAAGAACACATTTTTTGCTGTGGAAGACTTCGTAATATTCTTGATGATATTCCAGAGCAGCGCCTTCAGATGGCGTGGGATTCCGAGCCCCGAAGTGGCCGGAATTAAATTTTCAGTGCGTTCACACTGGAAACGCCAAATAAATGAGATAACTCATAAACGGAGTTCTGGATCAGAGATTCGAGTGTAGGAATGGGTCCGGAATGGGGTTTTTACCCTAGGAACGACCTAAAACTTGTTGGCGTGGGATGTTTGGACCCCTCGCCCGCTCCCGGAACGTTAAACGGATAAATTAATTAATTAATTTATTCGTTTAATGGAATAACGCTAGTATCTCTTAAACAGTGGCTCGGATTGGAAAACCGAGGGCACCATTGAGTTCGGAGCATGCCGTTTACCCTATAAGGGGTATAAGTTTCGCGGGCACGGGCCGTTTGTGAAAAATGGGACTAGGGTTTTTTTTGTAATTTAGCGGCTTCTGACGTTAAATTTTACAACTTTTGAACGGGGCCTCGGATTGAAATTATGAGACTGCCGTTGTGCTCAGAGTGTGGTTCTTCGCCTAGGGGAGGCTAAATCCCGACCATGTCGGCAGTTCGGGTTTGGGGCTGTCAGGCGAGCCTTTAAGTGATTTGTACTAAACCACCCCCCCCCTTCTTCTTCTTCCTCTTCCTCAAACCCTCCCCTCCCCTTCACCTCTGGCGAGGAAGCTCCGGTGAGGCAGCTCTGGCGAGGCACGACCACCCCAGCGGGTTGATGAAGAAGCGTCGGGCTATGCCCATCAAGGTAGGGGTTATCGTTTTCATTTTTAATTTTCCCGCAATCTTTGAGCCCGGTTTATAGCATCGAACTGCTATCCGATCGTCGATCGATGCCCATGATCACGTAGTACGTTATCCGAGATTTCGAACGCTCATCTCGAATTCGAAATCCATCCTCCGAAGCCTCCGCAGCGGCTCGGCGAAGATCCGTGGGTTTTTGGGGTTTTCTGGTCGGCATGGTGGTCCGGCAGGTGTCCAGCGGTGGCGGCGCGGTGGTCCGGCAATCACCAGGCGGAGGCGGCACGCTGGTCCGGTGTATCTCCGGGCAGCGGCTTGAGGTGGCTGGGCGTGCGAGGGAAGCCGGTGAGGGGCAGCTCGGCTCGCCGGCTGAGGACGTCGGCTTCGGGAGCCGGCGAGAGGAGGTGGCCGGGGTCACAATGTGCGACCCCGCGGCTGGACAGAGACCCGCGCGACGCGGGTCTCCGCGTGGAAGGCCGACCGGCCTGGCGGCCGATCGGTGGAAGAGCCGCCCGCGCAGTGCGGGCGGTGTGACTCACTGGAGGCGGCTGGGCCATAGTCTTAGCGGTCCGACCGGAGCAGGCCGACAAGAGCAGGGCAGACCGGCCGGCCGGAGCGGGCCGGCTCGAGCGGGGCGGACCGGCCGGACCGGCCCGGTCCGGCCGAAGAGGGTCCACCTCTTCTTTTTAAATATTCGGACGCCCGTATATCGGGCTACGGACGTCCGTTTTGCGTGCCGTTAGCGGAAGCGCAGTCCTTGCGTCATGGGGAACGTTTTGAGATGTTTTCGAGAATTTTTAAATCCCGAAACGAGGAGCTTCGAAGGCACGACACGTCTTTAAGTGAATGAGTGTTTTTTCAGGAATCTTGTTTTGAGCGGCCCAGACGCATGCGACGTCGGCTTTGAGTGTCTTCAGTCGTGTTGGGACCCTGGCCCAAGGGCGAAGGTTACCCATGTGGTTTTGGGCGTTGAGATTAGATTTGACGCGTGGGCCCCACGGCCCGTCTTTGGAGCTGTGTGCGGCTTTTAGCGACTTTTTCCTCGGTCGTCCGTTCGGGGCGTGCGAGCAGTCGATGTTGGGTGTTTTTACGAGGGTATCGCGTTGACGTAGTCTGCCCGCTGTAATTCCTCACGATGGTGTGGGCCCTGCAAGGGCTGTTTTTGGAGTTGATGGTGATTTCCCACTTTATCACCGGGCGACCGTTTTGGACAAGTGAATAGTCCATTTCCTGTACTTTTTTGAGATGATCTCAACGGTGCGATCCGTTCGTTGATTTTCGGGACTGGGATGCGGGTCCCACATGGCACCGCTCGTGTGCGGTGCGTCGGGATGCATATTTTTCACCGGATATTCGTTGCACCCAAGTGAGTAGTGCTTTTGACGTGTTTTCCCGAGGGGATCACAATGGTGCGATGTGCCCAACTATTTTCAGGGTCGAGGCTTGGGATCACGGGACGCCGTTCGGGCGTGAGGCGGTGTTGGTGACTTTTTCCGTCGGATATCTGTTGGAGGTGAGTTAGTAGTCGATCTCACGTGTTTTTCCTTGAGGATTACAACGGTGTGATCTGCTTGGCTGTGTGGAGCCTCTTTCATGATCTTGGGAAATGTGGATTGTGAAAGGTGCTCTAGTGGTGGTTCGTCCTACCATGATGTAAATGGTTCATGAGATGTGGTCAGTCGTGCCTGGTCCTTGGAGTTGGAGATGTTACGTCACGCCTTCGCTTTGACGCTGGATGCCATGTGCATGATAGCCTTTGGGCTAAAACGAGGTATACACTGGGAGTATATGGGATCTCTTGGAGGTATGTGTGGTTTGTACCTGAGACGTTTGTGCGCTTGGTTGGGGTTGACTTGGGGCCACACGTCTTGTGGGCCCCATGTGCGTGTCGTGTTCTGCTTTGCATACTTGGACATCTCGCAGCGTAGAGGGTCCCTCTGTACTCGTTTGTTTGACCATCAGGGTGGAGTTTTCCCCTGGATTTGTTCTTGTTTGTTTGACCAGCAGGGTGGAGTTTCCCCTGGCCTGGTGCTCTTTTGTCTGGCCAGTAGGGTTGAGCGGTCTCCCCCTGGTCTTGTTCTCGATGGATCGTCCGGTAGCAGTGCTGGTGACACCTAGTGATGGAATATGCACTGAAACCCCTTTGGGTGAGTTGTTTGGGAGTTGGGTGGTCGCGCGATACCCACTCTGTGTTCGGTTGGCCAGTGTTGTACCCTCCAGTGGGGATCGCCAGGGCAGTTCTTAGTTTTACCCTCCAGCAGGGCTGGCCAGTGGGTTGCTCACTGATTTCTAGGGTTTACCCTCCAGCAGAGACTGGGTAGTGGGTCACCTGATGCTCTTAGGGTCTACCCTCCAGCAGAGACTGGGTAGTGGGTCACCCGACACTGTTAGGGTCTACCCTCCAGCAGTGTCTGGGCAGCGGGTCACCCAACGACCACTTAGGGTCTACCCTCCAGCAGGGTCTGGGCAGTGGGTCACCCGACGACCTCTTAGGGTCTACCCTCCAGTAGGGCTGGGCAGTGGTTCGCTCGTCGTCTAGTTCCAGGTCTACCCTCTAGCATGTCTAGGAAGTGGGTCGCCTGTCGACTTATTCCAGGTCTACCCTCCAGCAGGGCTGGGCAGTGGGTCGCCTGATGATATGTTAAGGTCTACACTCCAGCAGGGCTGGGCAGTGGGTCTCCTGATGATGTGTTATGGTTTACCCTCAAGCAGGGATGGGCAGTGGGTCACCTGATAATTGGTTATGAATTACCCTCCAGCAGGGCTGGGCAGTGGGACACCGGTTGGCATTCCAGACTTAGTCCTTCCGACTAGGATAGTCTGTGGCTTTCCTCCGTGATTACCAGAGCAGGACCCTTGGTTGTATGGGTCGATGATGGAACAGCTTGACTTTGAGGAGACCTCTCGACTACAGGGCAGTGATGAGGTGTGGTTTGACATTCCTAGAACTCCCAAGTACGTGGGGAGCATTCCCCACCGATATGCGTTCTTGCGATGCGATCTCAAACCGTGCAGGCGAGTCATTGCCGCCCAAAGCGGATAGTATCAAGGTGCGGTGACTGGGCCCCATGGCTTACGGTTCAGGGCAGACGTGTGGGATGCTGGGCATCGATGATGGGGTTACTTCTGGGACTGTTGGATACTATTTTTTTGGGCTGAGCAACGGGACGGAGATCCCCTTATGACGTTGTTCGAGCTTCTCGCTGAGCATTAGGATATGTATATACCTTCTTCTGGTACCCACTCCTTGGGTTTTTTGCTACTCTCCTTCCAAGAAAGGCGAAGACGCGTGGGGTATGCCATGTGATTTCTGTGTCTAGATTCTTGTGGTTGGACGAGTCTACTCTCCTTCTATAGGTAGCGAAGACTCGATGGGAAGTTCATCTTCTCACCGTTTCCAGCTCCTTATGTTTGGACGAGTCTACCTTCCTTCCTCTTGTTGGGTTGAGTTGGACTCTTTACTGCACTCTATGCTGTACTCTTTTACTTCTCCCTGTTCTCTCTACTGCTCACCCTTCGTTACCTCCTTGTTGCTCCCTCAAGCCTTCGGGGTATCCTACTGAGTATTTTTATACTCACCCCTGCTTGGGCTTTGCCCGCACATGATGTCCCCTTGCAGAAGAAGGACAGGTGGAGCGTGACTTTAGTTGAGCGTAGGATCTTGGGAGCTTGGGCCACGTGCCGTGGTTGTGGCCGGGTTCCAGGTGGGAGACCCGTCCGCTGTTTCTTTTGGTTTACCTGTTGCCAGGTTGTGGCACTTGTTTTAGTTGGGCACGTGTTTTGCCCCTTTTTTCAGCTTGTACCCTGTACTGTTTAGTGTTCGATGCACTCTTGTGGTTTATTTATAGCAGTTTCCCTATTTCATTACTTGTCTTTTCTTTAACTCTTCACTTTTTCATTGAGTGTGCTGCATTTGTGTGTGTACATGTGCTTAGGAAAAGGCCTCCCTGAGTTGTTTTGCCTTCGGCGCTGGTCGCCAGCCCCTGGCCTATGCAGGCGGGATTGGGGTAGTTGCGGCTCGAGCCCGGGTAAGGTCGGGTCGTGACAAAGTGGTATCAGAGGTGGTTCGTTCCTTGGGACATTGTGCGGACGTCCCTAAAAGAGGAGTTGGTTGGGATTTAGGGAAACAGTGTTAACGTGTCTCGAGAGCGGCTCTCAGGACAGGGAGTCCAGTGATGGTGCGGCGGCCGACGTATCCATTCACCAGGACCCTGATAACCCGCTTTTCGACTCGTCATGCTGATACACTTGTTTCAGGGAAAATTGGTTTGTGCATCACATAGGACCGAGTCTTTTACTGTCCTTCTCGAGTCAGCTCCACATCGTTGTTGTTGTGGTATATACACATATGATCATCTATACGCAGAACTCCTTGATAATATTCAGGATGTCTCCGCGAGGACAGCCAGCCAGGATACCAGCTTGGGTGCGTGACGACGACCCTATGAGCTACGAGGCCACAGTCCAGGACCCATCATCCGAGCCCCTTTCTCCGGGTGGGCTGGTAGCAGCACCACCACCTGTGTAGCAGCAGATAGTTTCAGCAGAGCAAGCTGAGCTTGAGCGTAGCTTGAGCGCGCTCAGTGAGTTCTAGTGGCAGAGACCGCTGAGGTTCAGTGGTGTGCCAGACCCTCAAGCAGTAGAGGTTTGGCTCGAGGAAGTGCTTCGCCTTTTCCGGCTTTTGCAGATGCTGACAGATCGGAGAGTGTCTTTGGTAGCCACCCTTTTTTTCGTGGAGCAGCTTGGCGTTGGTGGAGTCTGGTGACCCAACATCTTGACGAGTCGTCGCTTTTGTGGGACGACTTCCAGTTGTTGTTTCGTGAGGAGTTTTTTCCCTCCTGCTTGCACTCCGTTTGGATTCAGGAGCTCCTGTAGTTTCAGCAGGGAGGGATGACGGTGGCCAAGTATGCGGCTAGTTTTGCAGACCGTGCACACTTTTACCCGGACTTGGTCCATGACGAAAACTTCCGAGCGCGGAAGTTTGAGCAGGGTCTCTGCCGAGAGATTCGTGTTGTCATAGTACCCTTGGGCATTTCCACATACACCGGGGTGCTAGATCATATGCTGGTGACAGAGGGCTTCCTGTCATGTTTTTCGGTTGGTAGTGGCAGTGGTCGCGACGGAGCCGGGACATCTGTCGTAGCTAGTAGGCACAGGAGGACAGGACCTCGATGGAGGTGGCCTTCCCACTGGCGGTTTCGGAGATTTGGTCGTATACCACAGTGGCGAAAAGGCGCAGGGCCTCAGCCGAGGATGCCCTTCCATGAGTGGTTCTCGGGCCGTGGTCGTACACCACAGTGGCACCGGAGGCCACTAGGGCAGCCTAGAGAGCGCTGGTGCTATGCTTGTGATGGGCGAGGTCACTTGGCACTAGACGACCCGACCCGAGTTGCTGAGATCTTCGGGCAGGCAGCAGGCGCACCACCACGGTAGAGGCAACACCGTGATCGGCGTAGTGGACAGAAAGGTGGTACTAGCAGAGGAGCGGGAGGAGATGGAGGTTGGGGAAGACATTACGAGATCTTCCCATCAACACTAGGCGGTCCACGTCAGGCTCTGGGAGATGACGGTTGGGACCGCGGGCAGCCGCGAGCTTTGGATGTCTATGATCCTACAGAGCATGGGATGGTGAGAGGTACCCCTTGCGATTCTTCTACTTTTTGTAGTAGAATTGTTATGATCTGCGTGTGGAAGGCTTTTCTCCTTGATCCTTGTTTGCGGTGTTACCAAGGTGACGCAGGGCGTCGGGTGTAACCCTTTGTTGGTAAGAAATAAGGCATGAGACCTTTTACTTTACTCGATGGTGTTGGCTCCATCTCCTGTTGAGCGTGTATGAGAGCATTGACTGTGGAATCTTGTGTGACCAGATATCCATGAGTGTTTCACCATATAGATATTCTGAAGGAGGGAATCACCGGGCCTTTTCAGGTGTGGGCGGTGATTCCAGTCGCAGCGTGCGACATAGAGGTTTGACTGGGGAGGTGAGCTACCCTCGAGAGCCTTCGGGCCGTTTGAAACTGTGAAAAGGGATGTCGAGGTTCCCTATCGCCTTGCCCTAACCCCAAAGTCTATAGTGGATCCACGACATCGGCAAGGGCTGACCTAGCATGAACAGATCAATCCTTTGGTCTGTGTGCGGTGACGCAGAGCTCTGCATGGGTTCTTATGGGTATGGGAAAGCCAGGTGTGGGCTTAGTACCCTGTGTTGCTCCCTAGTTTTGCTTTTCAAGGACAAAAAGCTTGAAGGATGGAATGATGTAAGAACCCGGTTTTTGCTGTGAAAATTTTGGAATATTCATGATGATATTCCAGAGCAGTGCCTTCAGACGGCGTGCGATTCCGAGCCCCGGAGTGGCCGGAATTAAATTTTCAGTGTGTTCAAACCAGAAACGCCAAATAAATGAGATAACTCCTAAACGGAGTTCCGGATCAGAGATCTGAGTGTACGGATGGGTCTAGAATGGGGTGTTTACCCTAGGAACGACCTAAAACTTGTTGGCGCGGGATGTTTGGACACCTCGTCCGCTCCCAGAACGTTAAACGGATAAATAAATTAATTAATTTATACGTTTAATGGAGAAATGCTAGTATCTCTTAAATGGTGGCTCAGATTGGAAAACTGAGGGAACCGTTGAGTTCGGAGCGTTCCGTTTACCCTAGTAGGGGTATAAGTTTCGTGGGCACGGGCCGTTTGTGAAAAATGGCCCCCGTGGAATTTTCGTAATTTAGCGGCTTCGGATGTTAAATTTTACAAATTTTGAAAGGGGCCTCGGATTAAAATTCTAAGACTGCCGTTGCGCTCAGAGCGTGGTTCTTAGCCTATGGGAGGATAAATCCTTACCCTATCGGGAGTTCGGGTTCGGGGTTGTCGAGCGGGCGTTTAAGTGATTTGTACTTAAACACCCCCCCTTCTTCTTCTTCTTCCTCTTCCTCAAACCCTCCCCTCCCCTTCACCTCCGGCGAGGAAGCTCCGGCGAGGAAGCTCCGTCGAGGAAGCTCCGGCGAGGCAGCTCCGGCGAGGCCCGACCACCCCGGCGGGTTGACGACGAGGCGTCGGGCTACGCCCATCGAGGTAGGGGCTATCGTTTTCGTTTTTAATTTTCCCGCAATATTTGAGACTAGTTTATAGCATCAAACTTCTATCTGATCATCGATCGATGCCCATGATCGCGTATTACGTAATCCGAGCTTTCCAACGCTTGTCTCAGAATCAAAATCCGACCTCTGAAGCCTCCGCAGCGGCTCGACGAAGATCCGCGAGTTTTTGGGGTTTTCTGGCCGGCACGGTGGTCCGGAGGGTATCCAGCGGTGGCGGCGCGGTGGTCCGGCGATCACCAGGCGGAGGCGGCACGGTGGTCCGGCGGATATCCGGGCAGCGGCTTGAGGCGGCTGGCCGTGCGAGGGGAGCCGTTGCGGGGGGGCTCGGCTCACCGACTGAGGGCGCCGGCTGCGGGAGCGGGCGGGAGGAGGTGGCCAGGGTCGCGATGTGCGACCCCGCGGCTGGACAGAGACCCGCGCGACGCAGGTCCCCGCGTGGAAGGCCGACCGGCCCGTCGGCCGGTCGGTGGAAGAGCCACCCGCACGGTGCGGGCAGTGTGACTCACGGGAGGCGGCTGGGCTGCAGTCCCAGCGGGCCGGCCGGAGCGGGCCGGCTCGAGTAGGGCGAACCGGCCGGACCGGGCCGGTCCAGCCGAAGAGGGTCCCCCTCTTCCTTTTAAATCATCTGACGCCCGTATTTTGGGAAACGGGCGTCCGTTTTGCGTGCTGTTTGTGGCAGCGCAGACCTTGTGTCGTGGGGAACGTTTTGAGATGATTTCGGGAATTTTTAATTCCCGAAACAAGGGGCCTCGGAGGCGCGACGCGTCTTTAAATGAACGAGTGTTTTTCCGGGAATCTTGTTTTGAGCGGCGCGGACGCATGAGACGTCCACTTTGAGTGATGTCAGTTGCTTTGGGACCCTGGCGCAAGGGAGAATGTTACCAGGGTGGTTCCAGGCATTGAGACTGGATTTGAGGCGTGGGCCCCATGACCTGTCTTTTGAGATGCGTGCAGCTTTTAGCGACTTTTTCCTCGGTCGTCTGTTTGGGGCATGCAAGCAGATGATGTTGGGTATTTTTCCAAGGGCATCACGTTGACACAGTCTTCCCGCTATAATTCCGCATGATGGTGCGGGCCCCGCGAGGGCCGTTTCGGGAAATGACGGTGATTTCCAACATTATCATCGGGCGACTGTTTTGGACAAGTGAAGAGTCCATTTCGTGTACTTTTTTGAGAGGATCGCAACGGTGCGATCCGTTCATTGAGTTTTGGGACCGGAATGCAGGTCCCACGTGGCAACACTCGTGTGCGGTGCTTCGGGATGCATCTTTTTCTCCGGATATCCGTTGCACGAAAGTGAGTAGTGCTTGTGACGTGTTTTCCCAAGGGTATCACAATGGTGCGATGCGGCCGACTTTTTTCAGGGCCGAGGCTCGGGATCACGGGACACCGTTCGGGCGTGAGGCGGTGTTGGTGAATTTTTCCGTCGGATATCCGTTGGAGGCGAGTAAGTAGTCGATCTCGCGTGTTTTTTCGTGAGGATTACAACGGTGTTATCCGTTTGGCTGTGCGGAGCCTCTTGCACGATCTTGGGAAATGTGGAATGTGAATGGTGCTCTAGTGGCGGTTCGTCCTTCCATGATTGTAGCGGACCCTTGGCATATGATCGCGCACTCTTGGGAGAGTGATTGAAATGGTTCACGAGATTAGGTCAGTCGTGCATGGGCCTTTGAGTTGGAGATGTTACGTCACCCCTTCGCGTTGATGCTAGGTGCCGTGTGCATGATAGCCTTTGGGCTAGAACGAGGTATACCCTGGGAGTATATGGGAGCACTTGGAGGTACGTGTGGTTTGTACCTGAGATGTTCGTGCGCTTGGTTGGGGTTGACTTGGGGAAACACGTCGTGTGGGACCCACATGTGTGCCGTGTTCTACTTTGCGTACTTGGACATCTCCAGGGGTAGAGGGTCCCTCTGTGCTCGTTTGTTTGACCAGCAGGGTGGAGTTTTCCCCTGACTTTTTGCTTGTTTGTTTGACCAGCAGGGTGGAGTTTCCCCTGGCCTGGTGCTCTTTTGTCTGACCAGTACGGTTGAGCGGTCTCCCCTGTTCTTGTTCTCGATGTATCAGCCGGTAGCGATGCTGGTGACACCCAGTGATGGAACAGGCACTAAAACCCCTTTGGTTGAGTTGTGCTGGAGTTGGGTGGTCGCGTGATACCCACTCCGTGTTCGGTTGGCTAGTGTTGTACCCTCTAGTGGGAATGGCCAGGGAAGATATTAGTTTTACCGTCCAGCAGGGCTGGGCAGTGGGTTTCTCACTGATTTCTAGGGTTTACCCTCCAGCTGAGACTGGGGAGTGGGTCACCTGATGCTCTTAGGGTCTACCCACTAGCAGAGACTGGGCAGTGGGTCACCCGACGCTATTAGGGTCTACCCTCCAGCAGGGTATGGGCAGTGGGTCCTCCGACGACCTCTTAGTGTCTACCCTCCAGCAAGGTCTGGGCAGTGGTTCACCCGATGACCTCTTAGGGTCTACCCTCCAGCCGGGCTGGGCAGTGGGTCTCCCGTCGTCTAGTTCCAGGTCTACCCTGTAGCACGGCTGGGTAGTGGGCTGCATGTCGACTTATTCTAGGTCTACCCTCCAGTAGGGCTGGAAAGTGGGTCCCCTGATGATATGTTAAGGTCTACCCTCTAATAGGGTTGGGCAGTGGGTCTCCTGATGATGTGTTATGGTTTACCCTCCAGCAGGGCTGGGCAGTGGGTTACCCGATATTTGGTTATGAATTACCCTCCAGTGGGGCTGGGCAGTGGGACATCGGTTGGCATTCCAGACTCAGTCCTTCTGATTAGGCTAGTCTGTGGCTTTCCTCCGTGATTACCGGAGTAGGACCCTTGGTTTTACGGGTCGGTGATGGAACATCTTGACTTTGAGGAGACCTCTCGACAGCAGGGGAGTGATGAGGTGTGGTTTGACTTTCCTAGAAATCTCAAGTACGAGGGTAACTTTCCCCACCGACACACGTTCTTGAGACGCGATCTAAAACCATGCAGGCGAGTCAGTACCGCCCAAAGCGGATAGTATCATGGTACGGTGACTGGGCCCCTTGGCTTGCGGTTCAGGGCAGACGTGCGGGTTACTGGGCATCGATGATGGGGTTACTTATGGGACTGTTGGCTACTCTTTTCTTGGGCTGAGCTACGGGATGGAGATCCACTTACGACGTTGTTCGGGTTTCTCGCTGAGCATAAGGATATGTATATACCTTGTTCTGGTACCCACTCCTTGGGTTTTGGCTACTCTCCTTCCAGGAAAGGCGAAGACGCGCGGGGTATGCCACGTTCTTTTATGTCTAGCTTCTCATGGTTGGAAGAGTCTACTCTCCTGCTATAGGTAGCGAAGACTCGACGGGAAGTTCGTCTTCTCACCATTTCTAGCTCCTTGTGTCTGTACGAGTGTACCTTCCTTCCTCTTGTTGGGTTGAGCTGGACTCTTTACTGCACTCTCTGTTGTACTCTTTTACTTCTCCCAATTCACTCTACTCATCACCCTTCGGTACCTCCTTGTTTCTCGCTCGAGTCTTCGGGGTATCCTACTGAATATTTTTATACTCACCCCTGCTTGGGCTTTTCCCGCACTTGGTGTGCCCATGCAGACGAAGGACAGGTGGAGCGTGACTTCAGTGGAGTGTAGGAGCTTGGATGCTTGGACCACGTGCGGTGGTCATGGCCGGGTTCCAGGTGGGAGACCTGTCAGCTGTTTCTTTTGGTTTACCTATTGTCAGGTTGTGGCACTTGTTTTGGTTGGGAACATGTTTTTCCCCTTTTCTTTTCAGCTTGTACCCTATACTATTTAGTGGTCAATGTACTCTTGTGGTTTATTTATACGAGTTTCCCTTTTTCTTTACTTGTCTTTTCTTTTACTCTGCACTTTTGCATTGAGTGTGCTGAGTGTGTGTGTGTACATGTGCTTAGGCAAAGGCCTCCCTGAGTTGTTGTGCCTTTGGCGCTGGTCGCCAGCCCCTGGCCTATGGAGGCGGGCTTGGGGTAGTTGCGGCTCGAGCCAGAGTAGGGTCGGGTCATGACACATCATTAGGCGCATATCATGTGCTTTACAAAAAAATTTGAATAACCATTCATGGGTACCAATACCATTCAACATATACGTTAATATAGTTAGGGAAAACAATAGTGTAGAAATCCATATATGTTTCTTTATTCAATAGTACCACTAAATTACTTATACATCATTATTCTTGATAAACATGGAATCATTCCACTAGCTTATTAAACCATTGACCGATCATCATTGATTTATTCCTCAATGCATCATTAATATCATATATCATTTTTAGACACTTCATCATCATCAACATAAATACTAGCCATATGAATATGATGATTCTCATCATGATATTTTCCCTTAGGGAATAGATTTACATAATGCTCGTATATTCGACATTTAAAACATTTAACAATTGTTTATGGATGAGTAAAATGATTATCCTTGTCTGTTGTGTTAACAATACCTTTTCCATTAAAATTACTATCATTGTGTACTTCTTTTCCACAACCAAAACATCTTACACTTCCTTTGAAACAATCTCCTAGATGCCTATTACAAGATGAATAATGTAAGTGAATTTGAACATTCATTCTTCTATGATCACCATGAAACTCTAAAATTATCTTATTAGATGATTCCGTAAACTCAACAAAGTTGATATTATTGATCATATTATGAGATTGTTGATTAGTTATAATATTGATGTTTATCCTTCCAACCCTCATTTCATTTGGTTTTTCATTAATAATATCATTCCATTGTCCATCATATTATACATTAACATGAATCCTATTGTTTTTATCAAATTTCTAAAACCTGAAAGTAATAGCGTAAGATGTAAAAATAATACTTGGAAAACAACATAATCAAGGTGGATTATATTCAATCACTAAAATATTACGTTTAATCCTAGTTTATTCATGATCTTAATTATAATTCATGGACTATAACCTTTACATATACTTAACCGTAGTGATATCCATAGACATAACATAGATATATATCTATGGATATCACTAAATATTTCACAACTAGTTTCCAAAGGATAACTAAACCTTTTCTCTGATACAAACTATGTGACCCAAGATTGACTTACATGCAGATTACAATACATTTTTAGAATAATTAATACATGACACAAACAAATTGTTAAAGATGGTAATAGTTTACTGTCATTGAAAACGTCGAACGAAATCTTCTAATCATGGTGAAAGTTGATTAAAATCTCCCACAAAGATCATTCACTTTTGTTTTCCTACCTAAAACCTTTGATTATATCATGGGGAAAGGAAAACGTATAAAGGGTGAGCTCAAATGCTCATTGAGGGAAATTAGGGAGAACATAAAACAAACCATAATCTTATGGACATATAAATAATAAAAAAATGTATAAATATAAAAATATTGGGCAATGACATAAACCATGGAAGTACGTAAGAAATGGATGATAAAGAAACATTAATAATTATAGAATATAATTTTAATAAAATATGTAATTATGGAAAAAATTAATCACATAAAATGATTTCTAAAGTATATATGACATTGCTTACATAACCATCCTAGTGGACGAAGAACGCTACTAAACTGGGTATACGTGTCATTCCAGCCATGTATTACTGACCAGATTCAGTTTCCATTCTAGACATGTCTATATCATTACATATAAATCCTTACCCAATGAATTGGAGGGAGATATAGGTCCCATCGATCTCAAAATGAATTCATTCTCACATATTTCATAAAACATAAACCATTCATCATAGAATAACCCAAGAAATAAAATAGATATATTACATATACTTTGATCATAACATAATCCAAAAAATATCATTCCATCATTAACATGATCAAATCTTACTAATAATAGGTATAGAAACATAAACCTATTTTAGAGTGTCATCTTATATGGAAATTAATTTTGGTAAAACACATGTACATAGTTCTTGAGTAAAATATCATTTATTCTTCAAAAATGTATTCTTTTATCCAAATGCTTTTAAATTTTAAAAGAAATGAATTTAGTTGAAAATAAACAAAAATTATTTTATAATATGCTTCCTAGAAATAAGGCACTTTGAAACTGTAAAAATTCATTCATGCCATATAAGTTTAAAAACATTGTCCTTGTATTTTTTCTGGAAAAGTAAAAAATATTCCATATATGGTAAACAAAAGAATGATTCCTTCCATACCATGTAGTAAATGTAAAAAGGGGTAAAAATGACTTTAAACATACATAGAAGAGTAATAAACATTTAATGAAAATATTTTTACAAAACAAGTACATGGATGATAAATATAACATCTGTAGATGCTTGCGTATAAAAAATCATAGATAAAAATGAGATTGCAAAATTATCCATTACCTTAGGTCTGATATCTTACATGTGTCTAAAACTCCTATACTGTTGGGTTAAACATATTATTAACTTCTAACAGAATCATCATAATATTTATGATAGCATATATGATTCACCTAAGAATTTATATTACCTCTTCATTTATCAATTCCATGTTAAAAAAATTGTTGGGTAATATTAATTTTATATTCGGTACGTGTTTGGACATTTTATTCTCGATATTGTTATATAAATCATTTTTTACATATATCCAAACTTTAAAAATTATTTATATATCATATAGATATATATAATATAAAAATATATTTAAGTGCTAGATAAATGGTATAGAATTCACCATTCATGGAGACGGTATGGCGTACGTATGCATGAACGTTATTTTCGATTCCTTATTAATTTGAATAGACATAAGTAAATGATAGATATATATAGAAAAAGAGTATCATTATTATGTCACATATTTCATTGTTATTTATTATATATACATTATAAACATTCTAGAATGGATTACATGGATAATGAATCTCATCACGTTGTTGAGATGATAATCCAAACGTACGCATGAATGATGATATTGTTCCCATAGTTGTTGAAAATTCATAACAACTTGTTTCATTCGAAACTATGGATATAAATAAAATATTTTATGTTAGTATTATCATGAAACTTCGTTGATGACATAAAAATAACCAAATTATATTTCTTTTATTATTTATAAATTCATTTATTTGAATATTTCATTATTGAGGTAATCGCTACCACAAGATTGTGTCATAAATAAATATATGTTTCTATTTTATAAAAATTATAAATAAAATACCATGATGTATTAAATCATTTTATATTTCAAATTACTATTAATAGAAAAAGATATCAGTTATAAAACCCTATATTAAAATTGATTTAGTAAAAGATATATTTTTTGGTTATAATTATCTTTGCATTAAATTAATTCCTATAAAATTTCATTTTCACATCAATGTTAATCCATGGAGTCCAAAAATAGACCCAAAATTCCCATGGTCATAAATATCTCATCTAATAGGATTATTACATGCGATAGGGTAGTTTAATATTGTTATTATTTATATTTTTACCCTTATTTAGCAGATTTACCCTTTAGTTATAATAAATAAAATAATTAATGAAGTTACATTTCATAATGGTTAATAATAAAATGTACATATTTAGAATATTTGGAAATCATAATACTAAATATGGAATCAATTTTTCAAAATTAAAAACATATAAGTTTCGGTAATTAATTTTATATTAATCTTATTGTTGAAAAAAATTGGTATTCGTTTACAACATTGCAAAAGATTGAAATAATTATACATATGAATTCAACGTAAAATTTAAAAAAAATTATTAAATTGTCTTAATATATAATATTATATTCTATTTATACTTTAAAACGATTCAATAATATATTTTATCCATATAAATTATTTTTATGAAAAAAGATGTTTTCAATTAAAATTTAGTGTATTATCACTATTCATCAAAATAAGAAAGTTATCAGAAAAATATCAAACATTAATCCAAAGTAAAATTTTATATTACAATTCAAAATATGAATTTTGTTTTTTTAAATTGAACTAATAATATTTTTCAAAAAATAAATTTAAAATGGTTGTTCCATCAATAGGCGCTAAAACTTCATTTTTGTTAAAATTAATTATTTTTCCAAAGAAATGATTTTTTCCCAAATTTTGATCTGGAAAATGTGATGGATGAATTATAATGTTTTATAAAATTCAAAATGATGTTAATAATATTATTAATAGCTGGTTATATAATATTTTAATAATATATTGTTGTTTAGTGAAACTATGTATTGCATACAATGCAAGAAATCAAGGAATGTAACTATTGCGTGTAATTCAATACATGATAGTGTTTCATGTACTAAAAGCGTAATTTGGTGTTTTTTATAACATAATACAAACTTAATTCATTTATTAATTGTAAAAAATATATACTCAATGTTGTGTAAAATGAATTCTATCAAAAGAACTTGAAATTGTGTGCAATACCAACCAAGAATAAAGTTCCAAATAATGAAAGATAATATGGTATTATGAATTGTGCAAGATAATATTGGTGTGGAATACAACACAAGAAATCAATGACATTAAAAGTTATCTATCTCATAAAATCATGGGGTGTAACAATTTCCACACAAACATCCGTACAATTTCATCTTCCTCTTATTTGTAGTGTTAGAAATATCTCCAAAGTTCAAATTTTATATCATATATGTTAATAAATACTAATGAATATTAATGATGACATTATCATTAGTCATCATCCATGTTGGTTGGTCATAGTCACAAAATTTTTAATCATATTCAATGTTAACATTATTCCTTCTGGTTCCAACAATTGAATAAAACCAAAAACCATATTGTTAAAAAAACTACTCATCGTGGAAAAATATATAATCACAAACAATAGAATAATGTATGTATAAATAATGGTTCATTTTTTTAATCTATTACACCATTAATCTATCATATTTTATTCAGATTCATCATATATTTTAATACTTCATATTTGATCAAAAATAGTTTTTTATTTTAAAATTCACATCCCAAGGGGGAATCATAACTTCTCTGAAGGGTGGCCTATTTTAATTCTCTAGTTGACTATTAGGTATAGATTAATACACAATTTTCAGAGTTATTTCACTAATGTATAAATTTTCAACATCCACATCCACTTTCATTTTCCAGATAGTGATGTAATTTCTTAGAAAAAAAATTTTATACAATTTTCCAAACATCTAGGAAATTTTCCTTTATATTTCCTCATTAATAAACATATCCTTAGTGGAATCACTATAAATATAATTAGAAATATAACTTGGTTTCACAAAAAAAAATTCTCATCCTAGTTTCCCATGTTTAACTAATCCTTTCTCTTAACAATAAAATCAGAGGAATTTACTTTCTATAAATTTATATTACAAATTTTTATATGATTATTAAATAAATTACATAATAAAATGTCTAGGGATTTTAATATTTTATATCCTTTTGAGACTAGATTCACAATATTATAATTCGGTGAAATATCATAAATATCTCTCTTAAAAAACTTCCTCTTTTTCACTCTTCATAAAAATCCACAATTAAAACCATTATTCATAACACATTAAAGGTAAACATTATAATTGTTTCATGTTGAAAAAAAATAACTCAAGTTGTCCTATCAGTATGTTTTGTGTATGTTTGTGTTTGTTGACAACGCCAGAGGACTGAAAATGCGTATGGTTAGTGTTTTCAATAGACATGTTTTTATGGTGGCACAATTTCCTAGTATTTTCCTAATTTTTAGGCCTAAAAATTGGAAGATTAATATTGAAAAAGGATGGATTTCATTAAAGTTGAAAATGGTATGAAGAACATTGATGAAAATTGGAAATGGATGGGAATAATGTACCAAAATTCGTGGACTGCATACCATGTTCTAGGAAAGGTACACGTAGCGACAAGAACAGTGAGCGGATTGACGGGAAGGGTATGCCCGAGCGGATCAAAAAGTAAAAATCAATTCATGGAGGAAGGTGGTGTGGTATGTGGATGGACTGATTCCGGTTGAAGATATTGACCACATAGGATCAATGGTAGTATGTGGAACACTTATGGAAAATGGTTCACAGGAGGGCTTACAATTCATAGTGGTAGGATGATCAGTATGCATTGATGGCTGGTTTGATGATTAGTTAAATCAAAGATTAGAAAATTTTGCAAATATCTTTTCCAATATAAGAATATCTAATCCCATTGATTACTTTAGATACTGAATATATTTACAAAACATATTTGGGGTCTGGGATTTCATAAAATAATGAAGGAGTTTCACTCAAAATATTTCTGTGAATGCTGATGTGGTTCACACGAAAGAAAATTTCTTTGATGGTTGTTTCAGGGTTAATTAACTCTCAAATAAAGACTCTATACATGAGAGAGAAAATTCTGTAAGCAGTAAATTGAGGGGGAGATCCCATAAACTGATGAAAATACATCCCATGAATAGAGAACAGTTCATGGACAGAGGGATGTTTATAGATGCTTAAGGAAGGTAGAGGTACGCTGAGGAGATAATAGTTTGTGGAGGGCAGAAGCAGTATATAGAGAGGTGTTCCACATACCAAACCCACAACATGTTACACATAGGCACAAGGTGTTTTGTGGTTTGATCAAGGATGCTTGAGAAAGCTTCAAATCGGTTTGAAAATGTATTTCATAGTACCTATAAGTACTCGACAAGGTGGAATTAATCTATATGTTAAAATTGAACTTCAACGGAGCATCTACCTATATTTGAGGATGTATGAATTCATGAAATTGAAAGGACCTACATGTCCATAAACTGTGATTGACCAACAAGTCTATAAACGGTGTGTGGATTCCATTACAAGAGCAGTGAGCGAAGGAAGCTGAATAGAGTGACCCTTTCCACTGGTAGTGACCAAATAAAGAGGCATAGGGAGTGAACTTTGAGAATACAGGGAGAGGACCCTAAACATTGTAACGATAGTGATCATGGGCATAAAAGATCTTGCCCGAACATTGTACTCATTATTGGCAGTGAGGGTTAGTGATTGTAGTTCATCGGCACATTGTCATTATATGCTACTTGGGAATATCCTAGTGAGGGTTATCCAAGTAAAAATTGATGATTCATGTTCATAATTTCGTATATGTTTGTATATTGCTAAGGGAGAAAGAGAGAATTGAGTTTGGTCTAAAAATGAAACAAGATCCAATCAGGATAATGTTTTAATCGTTCATACCCTGATTCACCCCCCCCCCCTATCAGGGGACTCGACCTAGGGGACGCGACAATTGGTATCAAAGGGAAATTTTGAAAGTATGTGTTCCTCTCTCTAGAAGAAGAACTGGATGTGGTCACCCATAATGAAATTACGATCATTGTTGGAAAAAAATTCAATTATGGAATAATTGGACGTATCACTACTTCCGATCATTATGTGTAGATGTATTCACAAAAAATATCAATGGAATATTAGCAGACCTAAAAATTGGTGGCTTATCTAAATCCAAAAGTATAGAATTTGATGCTGATGTTAAAGGGATAAATTCTTTATGGGTATCCCTATAAAATTCAATTTATAAAAAGGTGATTTATTTTAAAACATCACATGAAATGAGGGAAAAATTGTTGAACATTTATGAGGGAGACTCAAAAGTCCGAGATGAAAAGTTGCAGGTCCTATGGAACAAGTATGAGGATCTCAAAATAAATCCTAATGAGAATATTAATGAATTATTCAACATGATCAATATCATTGTGGAAGACATGCAAGGATTCAAGAAGTCATTCAAGATATATAGATTGTGAAACAAATCTTGATAAAACATACACTGTGGTTCAATCTAATAGTTTCAGTATTGAAAGAAAAAACCCAAAATAGTTAACACTAGTTATCCTCCAGAATACCCCTGTAGCATATGAAATGAGAAATAATGAAAATGATGCATTGGAAAAAGGGTTGTTTATGGAAGTGGAATTAAAGGCCAAGAAGAATATATATGTTGACGATAGACCATGAGAAGGGAAATATAGATGATGCCACTTCATTTCTCTCCTGTAATCTACAAAGGGGAAAATATATGTTCAAAGGTGTACTTCCAATTACATTCGTTCTTTGTGAAAATAATGGGAATTTTGAAGCAAAGTTTCCTAAGAAGTATGATGATGAAAATGAAGAAAATTATGAAATTCCCCAAAAGATGTATTCATCAAAGTAGAAAGGGAGGACAATTACTAGGATAACATTGTTCAAAAAGAATAATTTTCATTCAAAATATGATGAATGTTTGGAAGAATTTGAGGGATAAGTGATGAAGGCCTTCATGTATCATGAAATAGATGATTTGGTGGTAGTTTTCAGATATTCATTAATAAGACAAGAAATTAGCATTGAAGAAAGAGAAATTGAAGAAAGGGTTGATCTTCAGGCTGAATAATATGATGCCGTTGAAGATGTAGATATTTTGAGAGCCAAAAAAATGAATGCTAACAATGTTTTTGGTGATGCCAAACCCATTATGCAGAAGCATGAAGAAGTGAATTTTGTGTTGAATGTAAAAATAAAAAAGTTTACTTCTTCAATGATAAAATGATTCAAAAACGTGTTTGAGTAAAAATCCAAAATTGAGGAATAGAATATAGAAATTGATATTTTGACTAAAAATGGAGAATTTAAAATCAAAGACATCGAACAACTAGAAGAGGAAGTCATCAGTCAAATACAAATAATTGAAGATCGGGATAAAGTTCAAGGAAAAAAAATAATACATGCAACATATAATATGAGATTTCAGCACAATGTTCCATTAGAATAGAAGTAACAACCTATATTGAATGATAATTCTGGTATGTGGCTCGATCTAAAACAGAAAGTAGTCATGGTTCAAGTCATACAAAAAGCACTGATAATGTCCCCTTTTATCAGCGTGTTCGTTTTAGCGATGATAAAGGACCCGTTTATCAGCGATTTTAAAAAAGCACTGATAAACGTTAAAAAAATTAAAAAATTAAAAAAAAAATTAAAAAAAACTAAAAAAAATTACAAAAAATTAAAAAAATCATGCCAATCGTGGGGAGATTTTATAGTGCTTGATCCCCCATTTTCGTAGTGCTTTTTAGCCCCTCCAGTGCCCACGCGCACCCTCTCCACCCTTTATCTGTGCTAGCCCCCAACATCCACCACCATGCGCGCGCCTCTACCTCCAGTAGGTTTTGAACTTGAGACCTCCCCCCTGTGCGCCTAAGCCCTTACCACTACTCTATTTTGATTTGTTTTCTATTTCATGATTTATTTATATATATATATATAGTTATATTTATTCGTATAGTAATATATATTTATATTAATATATAGTTATTTAGTTATATTAATATATATATAGTTATATTAATATATAGATAGTTATATTAATATATATATAGTCATATTAATATATATATAGTTATATTAATATATATATATAGTTATATTAATATATATCTCTATTTATATATATATAGTTATATTTATTCGTATAGTAATATATATTTATATTAATATATCTATATATAGTTATATTAATATATATCTCTATTTATATATATATATATTTAGTTATATTTCTTCGTATAGTAATATATATTTATATTAATATACATATATATATAGTTATATGAATATATATATTTATAGTGATATTAATATATATATTTATATTGATATTAATATATATATATATAGTAATATTAATATATATGTAGTTATATTTATATATATATATAGCTAGATTAATATATATATATATATAGTTATATTAATATATAGTAGTAATATAAGTATTCATATATTGGTATTTTAAATAAAATGAATATTAGTTATTATTTAGATAGAGCTAATATATTTTATATGTTAATATGTTTAATTATTTTTTTAAAAAATTTAATTTTTAGCTGTGAATATATATAAAATATGTACATATAGTTATATATTTGATTATAAATTGCAGTGCATTATAAAAAACGACAAAATATCAAAGATATAATATCAATATGAATATAATACCTTGGAATAAATTCAGTCCCCACTAAAAAAGCCAATAATACCCCCTCAAAAGAGGCTGAAAACCCACAAAATGTTAATCAAATCTGGGTACCCCGCCTAAAAACTCAGTTTTGGTGGCCTTCTGGGCCTCTTTTGGCATTGAAAAACGCTTGACATATAATATTTTTATAATATATCAATGTTTAGTGACACTTAGTATTTAATAGAACACAAGATATCGTGGAAGGTCTCTCTTTTGTGTAATTCAAGCCATGTTAGTGTTGTGTGTATTGTACACCTAATTTGGTGTTTCATATAACATAATACAAAACTAGTTCATTTATGCATTGAAAAAAATCAATACTCAGTGTTGCGTGAAATGAATTCTATAAAAAGAACATGAAATTTTCTGCAACGCAAGCCATGAATAGTGTTTCATATAATACAAGATAATACGATGTTGCGTTTTGCAGAAGGTAATCTTGGTGTAGCATAAAAAACATGAAATCAAAGAAATAAAAAAAAAATCTATCTCATAAAATCATGGGGTGTTACATTTTTTCCTCATTAAAATGAATTTAACCATCAAAAGTCATCATGGATATAAATGGTTTTCGACATGAAAATTTCATTCATGGAAATTCTCATCGTAAAAAGATGTATTAAAAATTAATTTTAAAATGTAATGTTAGAATCATAATCATTACTGATATTAACTCATCATTGAGTTTCCATATAGGAGAACATAGGTAGGAAGTGTAAACATGGATATGGAAATGAAATATTTCCATCACGTTCTGATGGATAGTGATAGAGAATAAGGTTTTCAGAATGTTAATTACCAGAAATCCATAAATATGCGATGATTTAGTGTACCATTTGATACATTAGATAATAAGGTAAATGGATAACATTTTTTGTTTTCACGATTCATTCTCTAAAGGTGATGTTTTTTGTATGAGAAAAAAATACTTACTTGATTTTCATAAAATCTCATCATTTTTTCAATCCATGAACAATTTCCACATCATATCTTATATAATGAATTACGTTTATTTATTCATTCATGATGTTTTAGCAGATCATGCAATATAATGATAGGTTATTCTATATTTCCCTATCTGAAAATGGATAGCACAAGTTATCAAATATACATAAGTCCATCTATGGTGAAATTAATCATATATGGTTCCAAAAATGTACTAATATGCTATTTATAATACCAATTAACAAAATAAAACTAATTTATACAAACTAGGGACTTTTTATAGGCCATTGGTAGGTGATAAAGTCTTCTCACACTTCAGTTGTGGGTTCGATTCCCACATCCTTGTCTGATGCGACAGGTTGTCTCCTCTCGTACTGGTTTTCCTTTTTCTATAACCATACTATTATAACATTCAAGTAATAATATAAAAAAAGTTATAGCCTCATACAATACTATCTAATTTATATCTGAATCCATTCCAACCATTAGTCTTATCTAAAATAATATTGTCCAATATCACAGTACAAATAAAAAAATTACCCTAAAGGTTATATAACAAGAATTTGAATAACATCATTTATCCCCAATATATCACAAGATATATCTTTTTGGTCACATTAAAAATATTTTAATACCTTAATCATTTTTTCTTTTGAAACATATATTACCATAGAACCGTAGTAAAAACATGAATCCTGTCAAAAGTTAACTCTTTCGACATACCAAAATCCCAAAAATTCTATATACTCAAACCATGACATCACTTTGTCCTTATATTATTCATGAGCTCATTGATACTATCAAACATCTCATTATTTATTTATTCCATCATTAGGCGCATACCAAGTGCTTTACAAAAAAATTTGAATAACCATTCATGGGTACCAGTACCATTCAACATATACTTTAAAATACTTATGGGAAAACAATAGTATAGAGATCCATATATGTTTCTTTATTCCATAGTACCATTAAATTACTTATACACCATTATTCTTGATAAACATGCAATCATTTCACTAGCTTATTAAACCATTTACTGATCATCATTGATTTATTCCTCAATGCATCATTAATATCATATATCATTTTTAGACACTTCATCATCATCAACATAAATACTACCCATATGACTATAATGATTCTCATCATGATATTTTCCCTTTGGGAATAGATTTACATAATTCTCGTACATTCCACATTTAAAACATTTAACAATTGTTTGTGCCTTATTAAAATGATTATACTTGTCTGTTGTGTTAATAATACCTTTCCCATTACAATTACTAGCTTTCTGTACTTCTTTTCCACAACCAAAACATCTTACACCTCATCTGAAACATTATCCTTGATGCTTCTTAAAACATGATTAATATGAGGGAAATTGAACATTCATTCTTATATGATAACCATGAAACTCTATAATTCTCTTATTAGATGCTTCAGAAAACTCACCAAAGTTGATATTATTGATCATCTTATGAGATTGTTGATTGGTTATAATAATGATGGTTCTCCATCCAACCCTCATTTCATTTGTTTTTGCATTAATAATATCATTCCATTGTCCATCATATTCTACATTAACATGATTCCTCTTGTTTTTATCAAATTTCTAAAACCTAAAAGTAATAGTGTAAGATGTAAAAATGATACTTGCAAAACAACATAATCAAGGTGGAGTATATTCAATCTCTAACATCTTAGGTTTAATCCTAGTTTATTCATGATCTTTATCATAATTCAAGGACTATAACCTTTACATATACTTAACCGTAGGAATATCCATAGACACAACATTGATATATATCTATGGATATCAATAAAGATTTCGCATCTAATTTCCAAAGGATAACTAAACCATTTCTCTGAAACCAACTACAGTGACCAAAGATTTACTTACATGGAAATTACAATTCATTTGTAGAATAATTAATACATGACACAAACAAATTGTTAAAGATGGTATTAGTTTAGTTTCATTGAAAACGTAGAACGTAATCTTCTAATCATGGTGATTGTTCATTAAAATCTCCAACAAAGATCATTCACTGTTGTTTTCCTACCTAAAACCATTGATTATATCAGGGGGAATGGAAAAAATAAAAAGGGTGAGCTCAAATGCTCAGTGAGGGAGATTAGGGAGAACATAAAACAAACCATAAGCTTATGAACATAGAAATAATAAAAAAAATGTATAAATATAAAAATATTCAGCAATGACATAAACCATGGAAGTACTTAAGGAATGGATCATAAAGAAACATTAATAATTATAGAATATAATTTTAATAAAACATGTAATTGTGGAAAAAATTATTCACATAAAATGATTTCTACAGTATCTATGACATTGCTTACATAACAATCATAGTGGACAAAGAACACTACTAAACTGGGTATACATGTCATTCCAGCCAGGTATTACTGAACCAGATTCAGTTTACATTCCAGCCATGTCTATATCATTACATATAAATCTTTGCCCAATGAATTGTAGAGAGATATAGGTCCCATACATCTCAAAATTAAATCATTCTTACATGTTCCATAAAACATAAATCATTCATCATAGCATAACCCATGAAATAAAATATATTTATTACATATACTTCGATCATAACATAATCCAGTGAATATAATTCAATCAGTAAAACAATCAAATCTTAATAATAATATGTATAGAAACATAACCCTATTTTAGAGTGTCATCTTAGATGGAAAATAATTTTGGTAAAACACATGTACATAGTTCTTGAGTAAAATATCCTTTATTCTTCAAAAATGATTTCTTTTATCCAAATTACATTAAATTTTAAAAGAAAAGAATTTAGTTGAAAATAAAGAAAACATATTTTATACTTAGCTTCTTAGAAATAAGGCACTTTGAAACTGTAAAAACTCATTCGTGCCATATATGTTTAAAAACATTCTCCTTGTACTTTTGCTGGAAAATTGAAAAATATTCCATATATGGTAAACAAAAGGAATATTCCTTCCATACCATGTAGTAAATGTCAAAATGGGGTAAAATGACATTAAACATACAGAGAATAGTAATAAACATTTTATGAAAACATTTTTAAAAAACAAGGACATGGATGGTAAATATATCATCTGTAGATGCTTGTGTATAAAAAATCTCCGATAAAAATGAGATTGCAAAATTATCCATTACCATAGGTCTGATATCTTACATATTTGTCTAACACTCTTATACTGTTGGTTTAAACATATTATTAACTTGTAATAGAACCATAATAATATTGATGATATCATATATCATTCACCTACAAATTTATATTACATGTTCATTTATCAATTCCATGTTAAAAAAATTGTTGGGTAATAATCATTTTATATATTGTACGTGTTTGGAGATTTTATTCTTGATATTATTATATACATCATTTTTTACATACATCAAAACTATAAAAAATGATTTATATATCATATAGATATATATAATATAAAAATATATTTATGTGATAGATAAATGGTAGAGAATTCACCATATATGGAGACGGTATGTCGTACGTATGCATGAACGTTGTTTTCGATTCCTTATTAATTTGAATGGATGTAAGTAAATGACAGATATATACAGAAATATAGTATCCTTATTATGTCACATATTTCATTATTGTTTATTATATATACATTATAAACATTCTAGAATGGTTTACATGGATAATGAATCTTATAGCGTCGTAGAAATGACATTCCAAATGTACGCATGAATGATGATATTGTTCCCATAGTTGTTGAAAATTCATAACAACATGTTTCATTCGAAAATAAGGAAATAAATAAAATATTTTATATTAGTAGCATCATGAAAATTCGTTGATGACATCAAAATAACCAAATTATATTTCTTTTATTATTTATAAATTCATTTATTTGAATCTTTCATTATTGAGGTAATCGCTACATCATAATTGTGTCATAAATAAATATATTTTTCTATTTTATAAAAATTATAAATAAAATTCCATGATGTATTAAATCATTTTATAGTTCAAATTAATATTAATAGACAAAGATATCAATTATAAAACCATATATTAAAATTGATTTAGTAAAAGATATATGTTTAGGTTATAATTATCTTTGCATTAAATTAATTCCTATAAAATTTCATTTTCACATCAACGTTAATCCATGGGGTCCAAAAATAGACCCAAAATGCCCATGGTCATAAATAGATCATCTAATAGGATTATTACATGCGTTAGGGTAGTTTAATATTGTTTTTATATATATTTTTACCCTTATTTAGCAGATTTACCCTTTAGATATAATAAATAAAATAATTAATGAAATTACTTTTCATAATGGTTAATAATAAAAGGTACATATTTTGACAATTTGGAAATCTTAATACTAAATATGGAATAAATTTTCCAAAATTCAAAACATAGATGTTTCCGTAATTAATTTTAAATTAATCTCATTGTTGAAAAAACGGGTATTCGTTTACAACATTGGAAAAGATTGAAATAATTATATATATGAATTCAACGTAAAATTAAAAAAAAATTATTAAATTGTATTAAAATATAATATTCTATTCTATTTATAATTTAAAACGATTCAATAATATATTTTATCCATATAAGTTATTTTGATGAAAACAGATGTTTTCAATTAAAATTTAGTGTATTATCACTATTCATCAAAATAGGAAAGTTATCATAAAAATATCAAACATTAATCCAAAATTAAATTTTATATTCCAATTCAAAATATGAATTTTGTTTTTTCAATTTGAACTAATAACATTTTCAAAAAATAATTTTAAAATGGTTGTTCCATCAATAGGCGATAAAACTTCATTTTTGTTAAAAATACTCATTTTTCCAAAAAAAATGAATTTTCCCCAATTTTCCTCTCGAAAATGCATAGGATGAATTATAATGTTTTATAAAATTCAAAATGATGTTAATACTATTATTAATATCTGGTTATATAATATTTTAATAATATATCGTTGTTTAGTGAAACTATGTATTGCATACAACACAATAAATCGAGGAAAGTAACTGTTGCGTGTAATTCAATCCATGTTAGTGTTTCATGTACTAAAAGAATACTTTGGTGTTTCTTATAACATAATACAAACATAATTCATTTATTAATTGGAAAACATATATACTCAATGTTGTGTAAAATGAATTCTATCAAAAGAACATGAAATTGTGTGCAATACCAGCCAAGAATAAAGTTTCAAATAATGAATGATAATACAGTATTATGAATTGATCATGCTAATATTGGTGTATCATACAACACCAGAAATCAATGACATTAAAAGTTGTCTATCTCATAAAATCTTGGGGTGTAACAATTTCCACACGAACATCCATAAAATTCCATCTTCCTCTTATTTGGAGTGATAGAAATATCTCTAAAGTTCACTTTTTATATCATATATGTTAATAAATACTAATGAATAATAATGATTACTTTACCATTAGTCATCATCCATGTTGGTTGGTAATAGTCACAAAATTTTCATTCATATTCAATGTTAACATGATTTATTCTGGTTCTAACAATTGAATAAAACCAAAAACATATTGTACAAAAAACTAGTCATATTGGAAAACTATATAATCACAAACAATAAAATAATGTATGTATAAATAATGGCTCGTTTTTTAATATATTACACCATTAGTTTATCATATTTTATTTAGAGTCATCATATATTTTAATACTTTATATTTGTTCACAAATAGTTTTTTATATTAAAAATCACATCCCAAGTGGGAATCATAACTTCTTTGAAGGGTGGCCCATTATCTTGCTCTAGTTTACTATTAGGTATAGATTAATACAACATTTTCAGAGTTATTTCACAAATGTATTAATTTTCAACATCCATATCCACTTTCATTTTACAGATAGTGATGTAATTTCTTAGAAAAAATTTTTATAAAATTTTCCATACATCTAGGAAATTTTCCTTTATGTTGACTCATTCATAAAAATATCCTTAGTGAAATCACTATAAATATAATTAAAAATATACCTTGGTTTCACAACAATGTTTTCTCATCCTAGTTTCCCATGTTTAACTAATCCTTTCTCTTAATACGAACAACAGATGCATTTTCTTTCTATACATTATTATTACAAATTTTTATATGATTATTCAATAAATTACATAAAAAAATCTCTAGGGATTTTAATATTTTTAATCCTTTTGATACTAGATTCACAATCTTATAATTTGGTGAAATATCTTAAATATCTCTCTTAAAAAACATCATCTTTATCACTATTCATAAAAATCCCCAATTAAAACCATTCTTCATAACACATGAATGGTAAACATTATAATTATTTCATGTTGGGAAAATATAACTCAAGGTGTCCTATCAGTATGTTTTGTGTATGGTTGTCTTAGTTGACAAAGCCAGAGGACTGAAAATGCATATGGTTGGTGTTTTCTATAGACATGTTTTTATAGTGGCACAGTTTCCTAGTATTTTCTTAATTTTTATGCCTCAAAATTGGGAGATTAATGTTGAAAAGGGATGGATTTAATTAAAGTAGATAATGGTATGAAGAACGTTGATGAAAATAGGAAATGGATGGGAATAATGTACCAAAATTCATGGACTGCATACCATGTTCCAGGAAATGTACATGCAGCGACAAGAACGGTGCGCGGATTGACGGGAAGGGTATGCTAGAGTGGTTAAAAAAGTAAAAAATGATTCATGGAGGAAGGTGGTGTGGTATGTGGATGGATTGATTCCGGTGGAAGATATTGACCACATAGGATCAATGGTATTATGCGGAAAATGTATGAAAAATGGTTTACAGGAGGGCTTACAATTCATAGTGGTAGGATGATCAGTATGCATTGAAGGCTGGTTTGAAGATTAGGTAAATCAAATATTAGAAAAATTTCCAAATATCTTTTCCTATATAAGAATATCTAATACCATTGATTACTATACATACTGAATATATTTGCAAAACATATTTGGGGTCTGGGATTTCAGAAAATAATGAAGGAGTTTCACTCGAAATAATTCTGTGAATGCTGATGTGGTTCGCACGAATGAAAATTTCGTTGATGGTGTTTTTGGGGTTAATAAACGCTCAAATAAAAACTCTATACATGTGAGAGAAAATTCCATATACGGTAAATTGAGTGGGAGATCTCGTACACGGATGCAATGACATCCAATTAATAGAGAATAGTTTATGGACAGAGGGATGATTATTGATGCCGAAGGAAGATAGAGGTATACTGAGGAGATAATGGTTTGTGGAAGGCAGAAGTAGTATACATAGAGGTGTTCGACATACCAAACCCATAACGTGTTACGCATAGGCACAAGGTGTTTTGTGATTTGATCAAGGATGCTTGAGAAAGCTTCAAATCAGTTTGCAAATGTATTTCCTAGTACCTAGAAGTACTCGACAAGGTGGAATTCATCTACATGTGAAAATTGAACATCAATAGAGCATCTACCTATATTTGAGGATTTAGGAATTCATGAAATTGAAAGGACCTACATGTCCATAAACTGTGATGGACCAACAAGTCTATAAACGCTGTGTGGATTCCATTACAAGACTAGTGAGAAATGGAAGCCGAATACAGTGACCCTTTCCACTGGTAGTGAACAGATAAAGAGGCATTGGGAGTGAACCTTGAGAATACACGGAGAGGACCCTAATCATTTTAATGGTCTTGAGCATGGCCATAAATGATCTTGCCCGAACATTGTACTCATTTTTTGGCAGTGAGCGTTAGTGATTGTGGTACATCTGTGCATTGTCATTATATGTTACATGGGAATATCTTAGTGAGGGTTAGCCAAGTAAAAATAGATGATTCATGTGCATAATTTCGTATATGTTTGTATATTTCTAAGGGAGAAAGAGAGAATTGAGTTTGGTCTAAAAATGAAACAATATCCAGTCAGGATAATGTTTTAATCTTTCATACCCTGATTCACCCCCCTATCAGGGGACTCGACCTAGGGGACCTGACAATTGGTATCAAAGGAAAATGTTGAATGTATGTGTTCCTCTCTCAAGAAGAAGAAATGGATGTGGTCAGCCATAATGAAATTCCGATCTTTGTTGGAAAAAAATTTCAACTATGGAATAATTGGGCGTATCACTACTTCCGATCATTACGTATAGATTTATTCACAAAAAAATCAATGGAATATTAGAAGACATAAAAATTGGTGGCGTATCTAAATCAAAAAGTATAGAATTTGATTCTGATGTTAAAGGGATAAATTTTTTAGGGGGATACTTCTAAAATTCAATTTATAAAAAGGTGATGTATTGTAAAAAATCACATGAAATGAGGGAAAACATGTTGAACATTTATGTGGGAGACTGAAAAGTCCGAGATGAAAAGTTGCGGGTCCTATAGAACAAGTATGAGGATCTCAGACTAAATCCTAATCAGAATATTGATGCATTCCTCAACATGATCAATATCATCATGGAATACATGCAAGGACTCAAGAAGTCATTATTGATATATAGATTGTGAAACAAATATTGATTAAACATACACTGTGGTTCAATCTAATAGTTTCACTATTGGATGAAAAAGACCAAAAATAGCTAACACTTGTTATCCTCTAGAATACCCTTGTAGCATATGAAATGAGAAATGATGAAAACGATGCATTGGAAAAAGTGATGTTTAAGGAAGTGGAATTAAAGGCCATGAAGAATATATATGTTAAAGATAGTCCATGTGAAGGGAAATATAGATGATTCCACTTCATTTCTCTCATGTATTCTACGAAGGGGAAAGTAAATGTTCAAAGGTGTACTTCCAATTGCATTCTTTCTTTGTGAAAATATTGGGAATTTCGAAGCAAAGTTTACGAAGAATTATGATGATGAAAATGAAGAAAATTATGAAATTCCCCAAAATAAGTATTCATAAAATGAGAAAGGGAGGACAAGTAATAGGATAAATTTCTTCAAAAATATTAATTTTCATTCAAAATAGGATGAAAGTTCGGAAGAATCTGAGGGGAAGTGATGAAGACCCTGAAGTATCATGAAATAGATGATTTGGTGGTAGTTGTCAGATATTCATTAATAATACAAGAAAGTGGCATTGAAGAAAGAGAAATTTAAGAAAGGGTTGATCTTCAGGCTGAATAATATGATGCCGTTGAAGATTTAGATATTTGGAGTGCCAAAACAATGAATACTAATAGTGTTTTTCGTGATACCAAACCCATTATGCAGAAGCATGAAGAATAGAATTTTGTGTTGAATGTAAAAATCAAAAAGTTTAATTCTTCAATGACAAAATGATTCAAAAAGGTTTTTTAGTAAAAATCCAAAATTGAGGAATAGAATATAGAAATTGATATTTTGACTAAAAATAGAGAAGTTAAAATGAAACACATCGAACAACTATAAGAGGAAGCCATCATTCAAATACAAATAATTGAATATCGGGATAAATTTTTTGGAAACAAAATCATACAAGCAACATATAATATGAGATTTCATCACACTGGTCCATCATATCAGAAGCAACAACCTATATTGAATGATAATTCTGGTATGTGGCTTGATCTAAAACAGAAAGTAGTCATGGTTCAGGTCTGAAAGCAAGCACCCACTAGAAGATTAATGATCTATTTTGGAATGAAGCATAATCAAAATATTTCAATAATTTAAGGCACTACTAGTGGTTCTTCATTTCAACACAATAATATACCAAAAATAAAATGTTATTATTTTGGTAATATGGGACACTATAAAAATGTATGTTCTATAGAAAAGAGGTACCAAAGGGAACAAGAACAACAATGGTGAATGTATAAATATCAAAATTATAGGTCATCATCTAATGGTATTTATTTCATGTGTAAAGTATTCTGACATTCGGAAGGATATTTTAAATAAAAAATGAAGTGGAATGTGATGAGGAAGGCCAATTTTTTTCATAAGAAGCTGTCGAATGTATCATCACGACAACAGGAAATTCAAAATCTATTTTCAGTCCTAAAACATGAAGCTGGTCTATCATATGATGAGGAAGATCAAGATAGTCATTCCATTATGGGTATGATGTCAATGATATTGGTTGAAAATGTAAATGCCAAGAAATCGGTGGTTTTAGACATTGTACTCAAGCACTACTACAAATACGTCCTTTATCAACACTAAAAAGGGCCTTTAACAGCGCTAGGAAATGATCTGTTAATGCCGGTGAAGATAAAGGGGGGTCCCCTTTATTAGCACTCAAAAAAAGCGCTGATAAAGACCTCGTTTATTATGGATAAAAAAAGCGCTGATAAAAGGGGTCCTATATCAGCACTTCCTTTATCAGTGCTTTCATTTTAGAGCTGATAAAGGACCAGTTTATCTGCGCTTTTAGAAAATGACTGATAAAAGTTAAAAAAAATTTAAAAAAAAATTTAAAAAATGAAAAAAATTACAAATAAATTACAAAAAATTAAAAAAATAATGCCAATAATGGGGGGATTTTATAGCGCTTGATCCCCCATTTTATCAACGCTTTGTAGCCCCTCCAGCGCCCCCACACACCCCCTCCACCTTTTATCAGCGCTAGCCCCCAACATCCACCCCCATGCGTGCGCCTCTGCCTCCAGCAGGTTTTGAACTCGAGACCTCCCCCCTACGCGCCTAAGCCCTTACCACTACTCTATTTTGATTTGTCTGCTATTTCATGATATCTATATATAAATATAGTTATATTTATTCGTATAGTAATATAAATTTATATTAATATATAGTTATATAGTTATATTAATATTTATATATAGTTATATTAATATATATATATATAGTTATATTAATATATATTTAGTTATATTAATATATATATAGTTATATTAATATATATATATAGTTATATTAATATATATATATCTCTCTCTCTATATATATAGTTATATTTATTCATATAGTAAAATATATTTATATTCATATATCTATATATAGTTATATTAATATATATATCTATTTATATATATATATTTAGTTATATTTATTCGTATAGTAATATATATTTATATTAATATACATATATATATATTTATATGAATATATATATATTTATAGTGATATTAATATATATATTTATAGTGATATTAATATATATATTTATATATATATAGTAATATTAATATATATGTAGTAATATTAATATATATATAGATAGATTAATATATATATATAGTTATATTAATTTTCATATATTGGTATTTTAAATAAAATGGATATTAGTTATTATTTAGATAGAGATAATATATTTAATATGTAAATATGTTTAATTATTTATTTCAAAATATTAATTTTTTGGTGTGAGTATGTAACAAATATGTACATATAGTTATATATTTTATTATAAATAGTAGTGCATTATAAAAAACTATAAAATTTCAAAGACCTAATATCAATATGAATTTAATACCTTGGAATAAATTCAGTCCCCACCAAAGATGTCAATAATACCCCCTCAAACGAGGCTGAAAAAACAAAACATGTTAAAAAACTTGGGTAGCCCGACTAAAAACTCAGTTTTAGAGGTCTTCTGGGCCTCTTTTGGCCTCAAAAAACGCTTTATCGGGGTCCCCCCATCCCAGCGACGTAGATACCGTCACATGCTTCGCTTTGATATGTGGTAGAGCTCAAAAGGACACCCGTATCAAAAGATATGTCCGTATGATGTTTGAGTTGCGTTTTCAACTTATTTTGGATCTTTTTTTTAATTTTTTTAATTTTTTTAGTCTTCAAATTGTTATTAAATTACTACTACTCAATAATAATAAGCAAATTATTAATTAAAAATATTTTTTAAATTTTTTAAGATGCCATTTTCACTAAATATCTTATATATTAAGTATATTAAGTGTTAATGTACATTTATACTTATCTAAAATATATTTAAAAATTATATATTATATCTATATCAATATAAATATATTTATATTTTAATATATTAATATATATTTTTAATTTGTATTGAATTCGACCCGTTATCAGCGCTTTTAAAAAAAGCGCTGATAAAGGCCCCCACTTTATCAGCGCTCCTAAACAGGCGCTAATAAAGGGGGGCTTTATCAGCGCTAAAAAAGCGATGATAAAGGGGTAAGTTTATCAGTTAATTTTTTAGCACTCATAAAGGCCCCCCCCTTTATCAGCGCTTTTTCGTTAGTGCTGATAAAGGGGGGCACTGGGAAAAACTGTATTTGTCGTAGTGAATAAATCATATCGCACTAGGATATGGATCATTGATAGTGGATGCACTTCCCATATGACGAGAAATATGGATCAGGTAACAAGAATCTGGTATGATAAAGAATTTATCATAAGATTTGGTATTGATTAAGGCTTGAAAATTATTGGTTCATGAAAATCCATTTAAGGAAGAAAACATATGAGGCAAGCAGATGTCTTGGTTGTTGAGGGGATTTGTCAGATTATGTATAGGGTCAGTCAATTGTGTAACTCAGGGAATTCCATTATTTTTTCCAACAAAATATATATCATCATGGAAATGTATGGTGTTGTGGTGTTTCAAGGAATGCATTTTAATGGGAATATCTACCTCATGAGTGGAGAAGAATACATTTTCTTTCTATCCTAGGATAATGAATACAAGTTATGACATATGCCTCTTGGACACATATTTCAAGGTTCCATGGAGGATCTGGTGAAATATGATGCATCTATAAATCTCACTATATTATCACATGGATTTTAAGACAACATTTATAAATGGATTTCTAGAATTAGTAGTTTGTATTGAGAAACCAAATTGTTTTACCATCCATGAAAATGTGAAAAGAGTTTTTTGGATGAAAAAGGATTTATATTTTTTGAAGTAGTCAGCAAGATCATGGTATTTTAGGATTGATCAGTTTCTAAAGATGCTTGGATTTTAGAATGGTGGAGTTGTTTAGAATTTGTATTTTAATAATGAAAAAATTCAAAGGATGATGGTGCTAGTTTATGTCAATGACCAAATATTTGGTGGATCAGATGAAGCAGAATGAATATAGTTTTCTGAATTCATGAAAAGAGAGTTATAAATTAAGATGATTGGTGTGCTAACATTTTCCCTAGTCTTACAAGTGATTCATGGAGAAAATTTCACTATTATTTCTAAATATAATTATTCCAAAGAGTATTTGAGAAGGTTTGTAATGGATAATTACATCTAAATATTGACTCCAGTTTCTACCCGATTGAAGCTGCAATAAGAAGATAAAGACAAAGGCAGTTTATATCCCATGATACATGCAAATCATTGGAAGTCTATTGTACCTAACAGCCACAAGGCCTGATATTGTATTTTCCACATGACAAGAAGAATGGTATCAAATAAATCCAATGGGGATCCACATTATTGAAGTAAAAAAATAATATGTCAGTATATAAAGGGAATAATGGACTAAGGTTTAATGTATAATGGAAAAACTTATCCATAGTTGTTGGGATATACATATGTGGATTGGTTTTAATCAGAAGATCAGAGGAAATCAACATCAGGAGGAGCCTCTTATATTGTAGGATTTTGTATTTCATGGTTGATAAGGAATCATGATTTTTTTCATTGAGAACCGGAGAAGATGAATATATTGCGGCTACTCAAGCCTGCAAGGAAACATTGTGGATGAATTAACAGCTTGAAGAAATGGGGATTGAAGTGAAATCTCAGATTGGAATCTGTTGTGATAATTCAAGTGTTATAAATCTTTTAAAAAATACACTCCAACAGTAAATGACTAATCACATTGATATAAAATATATTTTTTTCAAAGAGAAGGTGGAACATGGTCTTGTGAAGTAAGAGTATATTCCTACATAACCACAAAATGCAGATATTCTTACGATGGAATTACCCCAATGAAGTGTATGAAAGGAATCGACTAGATCAGGGAGTCTAGTTGAATCCCTAAACTAGAAAATGTGTGGGTGTGGGACCCCCTTTCCCCAAGGTATGATGTGTCTTTCCCTAATGTGTTCATATGTTTTTATAACCCTTTCACATACCACCTTGAAGTGCCCTTCTGGTTTATTGAGAAAGGGGGAGAAAGTGTAACTATTCCTTGGGGAGAAAAGACACGGTGAGAAGCTGTTAAGTGGAGCAGCGAGATAGGGGAGTATAAGTTGAGCTAATTCTTTTTAGAGGAGGAAAAATATAGGGGGATCATTAACTATGATTATGCTAGAAGTTTTTGATCAATGATTAGATATTAAGACGGATGTGGTTCATGATGAAAGTAGTTCAATTGTATCACTATATCAGTATGGTATCAACAATTGGTGATTAGAAATGAATTGATTCATTGATGAACATTTCATTATACTTTTTCTTCTCACACAGAACATAGCTCATGTGCGCATCAAGTATGTGTTGAGAATATCCTTGATCAGTATCTTAATTTCTTTAATGGAAGTATTATTAAATATGGAAGGGGCTTTAACGAGATATCAAAATGCTAATAATTGTTATGATAAATGTTGTTAACAGACCCAATGGGGAGGATTTTTTGGGGAAAAATCCCCCAAGATGTCCTCTTGATTTGTTTTGGGTATGGTTGTGTTTGTTCATAAAGCCATATGACCGCAATTGAGTGTGGAAGGTGTTTTTTGAAGACAGTTTTTTAAGGTGGAATAGTTTCCCAGAGTTTTGGACATCAAAATCAAGAGTTCGATTTCGGAAAATGTTAGATTTATTCATATGAGTGAACTGTATGAAGAATGTTTAAGAAAATTTGAAATTTAGGAGAACCGTGTACCATAATTCATAGACATCATACCATGTTCCGAGAACGGTACACAAAGAGTTTAGAACGGTATGCAGAGCAATAGGAAGGATATGCTAGAGCAGTTCAAAAAATTGAAAATGGTTCGCGGAAGAATAATGTAGAGACCCAAATCTTGACGTACATGGACATTACATTACTTTAGCAGAATACTTAATACATAACAAAAACATACACACAAGGAACGTAATAGTTTAGTGCCTTTGGAAACTTGGAACGTAATCTTCTAATCATGGTGAAAGATCTTCAACATCTCCCATAAAGGTCATTCCATTTTTTCTTACCTAAAACCTTTATTTATATCATGGGGAAAAGAAAACATAAAAAGAGTGAGCTCAATTTCTCAGTAAGGGTAAGCTTGGATAAAATAAAACATACCATATACATTTGAACGTAAAAACATGAACATAATGTTTAAACATCAAAATCTTGAGAAATAACATAAAACATGGAAGTACGTAAGGCATAGATCATAAAGACCCATTAAGAATGACAAAATAGAATGGGAATAAAACATGTAATTGTGGAATCCATTAAGCACATGTAATGATTTCCATAGTAGCCAAGGCATTACTGCCAAGACTATCTTAGTGGAAAAAGTCCCATTCTGAATCGAGTTCACTCCTCATTTCAGTCCTGTAACACTGACCCTGATTAACATACCATTCAAGCCATGTCTATCTCATGAGATATAAAATATTTACCCAATGCATTTGGGGGAGATATAGGTCCCACCCATCTAATAATGAAATCATTCTTACTTGTGCCACAAAATAAACATACATCATTCATAATAACCCAATGAATAAAATAGGTTTCATAAACATCATCTCATCATCACGTAATCCATATAAAAGAAATGGATATCATTTCATAATAAGAAAAGTGAAACCATGTAAATCATAGAGACATTACACTTTAAACATACACATATGAAATAATTTCATCATAGATGGAAAATGGTTTTGATAAAACACTTGAAATGAATTCTTGAGGAAAATATCCTTTCTTCTTCAAAATCAATTTATTTTCACAAAACATCATGCAATTTTAAAAGAAAGAGATTTTTTATAAAATATTCATGAAATCTTTTTGAGGAAGCTTCATGTAAATAAGGCTTTATAAAACCGTAAAAATCCTTTCATGCCGTATACGTTAAAAAAACATTCTCCACGTACTTTTGTTGGAAAAGTCAAAAAGTACCACGTAACGTAAAAAACAGAAGGATTCCTTACATACCATGTAGTAAAAGTCAAAAATGGGTAAAAGGGATTTTAAACATACATGAATACAATTTTATAAAACATGAACATGGATGATAGCAATAACCCCAGTAAATACCTACGAATAAGCAATCTCAGATAAAAATGAGATTTGCAATATTATCCCTTACCTTATGTCCGATATGCTTCATACATATCCGAACCTCCTGTATAATGATTTAAATAATGTCATTGACTTATTACAGAATCATATTCATTTTTATGATATCATATATGGTTCACTTATGACTTTATATTACCCGTTCTTTTGTAAATTCTATGTTAAAGAGCGTTTTGGGTAAAATCGTTTCATTTGTCGTCCGTGTTTTGACATGTAATTATTCATATGATTACGTAGATCACAATTTCATAATTCCAGAATATAAAACATGATTTATATATAATATATATTCAGAATATACATATATATAATAGATCGATAAATGGAATGAAATACACCTTCATGGAGATGGTAGGCCGTACGTACGCATGAACATTGTTTTCGTTTCCTTATTGAGTTGAATGGAATTAAGTAGATGAAATACATATATAAATAAATCCAGTATCTTTATAATGTCATATATTTCATTATTATTTCTTATATATACTTTATAATCATTCTTAAATGGTTAACATGGAGAATGAATCTCATCGCATCGTGGAGACAGTAGTCCGTACGTACGCACGAGCGATGATATCATTTCCATAATTATTGAATTGAATTGGAGTGGATGATACCATATATCAGAATCAATTTGATTTTATATTAACTATGTATAGTTATTCTTTACACCATTATACCCATCCATGTAAGGTGTTGGTGGAAAAACAGATTACACCACGGCGTTGAGACGATATTCCGTACGTACGCACGCGCGGTGATTTTGTTTTCCGTAGGATGGATAGAAGGTGAAATGGGGTTGTTTCATATTTATAATAACAAATAATTATATCAGTGATACTGATGTTATTAATTTATAATGAAACAACTAAATAAGAAGATGTTGAAGAAGAAATAAGCTTGAAAGAATCGGGAGAGGAAATTACCTCTTCTTCGATACGCCTCTTTGAAACATCCTCTTAGGGAACTGAGATTGGTATTTAAAGTAGACCAGTACCTCTAGTATGTTTCTAGGGAAGTGGAGAAGATAATTTTTCAGGGGTTGGCCGAGCTTGAAGGCTCAAATTGGTGTAAGGAGGAGAGGGAGGAGGTTCCCTTTTATAAGGGAGGAGAGGGGCACCTTTGGAATTCTTAAAAATATTAATTTATAATAAATCTATCCCCACATAAAAACCACAAAAAATGACTCATATTAGAAGATTAGATGAGATAGGGATGTAATCGTATCAACCAATCAAATTTATACATGTTTGGATCTTATTTTAAACCATATCATTTTGATTTATCCTTATTTAATCTATTTAAGTTTATTTGTGGTAATAAAATTCTAAATTGTAAATTATAACAAATAATTACTTATTTGTTGTGAATTTTCTATAATTGTTTACTTTATAACATTATAGACCATATAAATTTTAGTTTATAATTTTTAAATATTTTTGTGATTTTTAAACAATTTTATAATATGTTATTTTTATAAAATAACAATAGTGTCAATTTTGACACTATTCATTTATTTGAATTTAAATAAAATATATACAGAAGTTATGTTCGAACTAAAAGCTTTAAAAGATTCATAAAAGATCATATGTATCTATAAAATTAGTGGATAACATTAAATAGTTCATATAATATTTATTTTGTTATTTTTAAAACCATTTATTTGGATTATCTCTTAATAAAATAATTACTACAACATTTTTGTATAATTATTTAATATACATATTTGTTGCATAAATATTTAAAATAAAATCCTATGATGAAGTTATATCTACTAACATTCACAATAATAATTTTACTCGAATTTATCATCTCAAAATAATAATATTTAAATTGTTATATTTATTAAATTATGAAGGTGACAACTTTGGCATCATTTAAAATAAAATAATATAAGTGTCATAATTTCTTGTATAAGACTCCAAATGGTCAAATATTCAACAATTGGATGATTATAGTTTATATTTACATGACCAATAAGTTTTTTTTCAGGGATTTGTGCATTTTATGGTCACTATTAGTATAATAAAAACTATATTCTTGATTTTTCACTAGATAAATAATTTCTGCATCACTATTGTGTCCCAAATAATGATAATTATTTAATCACAAAAAATTCTAAATAAATTCTCATGATGTAGATACTTTTGTTAGGTTTCTGTAGACTATTAATTTTCGATGTTTCATGAAGTTTATCACTATCTTAAAATTATTATACTTAGAGTATTTGAGAGAGTGACATGTTATCACTTTCATTGGTTTTAATAATAATTAAATTATTTTCATGGAACAAATTCCATTAAATGAATATAATCCGACCCTTAGGTGATATGGGTCGTCTTTTAGTCATCCAATTGGATTTTTCCAAGTGTTAGGATATGTTTATAATCTTATATTTACCCTTAATTACCCGATTTAACATTAGCTATAGTAAATAAAATTTACCGTAGTTACAATTCACAATGCCCAAAAATAAAAAGTAGCTTATTAACATAATTTGGACCCCCTAATTCAAAATATGGAATCCATTTTTCCATATTCAATACACAAAAGTTTCAGAAATTAAATTAAAATTAATCACGCTGTCGAAAGAAAACAGGTTTTTCTTTAAAACGTTGAAAAAGATTGAATTGATTTAACCTATGAATTCAAGGTAAAATAAATGAAAATGACATATATTATATTAGAAGTGGGTGCGCCAATCAAAAGGCGACAAAACTGCATTTTTTGAAAAATACTTATTTTACCTGAAAATTTTTATTTCTTGATTTCAAAAAATAATTTTATTTTGTCAAATGGAACTTATAAACATGTCAAAAACTAGATTTAAAGTGGGTGCGCCATCAAAAGGCGACAAAACTGCATTTTTTTAAAATACTTATTTTACCAGAAAAATTTATTTTGTTCTTATACCATGTTCTAGAAAATGTGTAAGATGAATTATAATGTTATAAAATTCAAAATTTATTTAAGACTATTCATAACGTCTAGTTCATAATAATATAATAATAATAATATATCGTTGTTTAGTAAAAACTCGTTATTGCGTACAACACATGTTATCGAGGAAGGTCATGATTGCGTGTAATGCATGCCAAGTTAGGGTTGCGTGTTGTGAAATAATCCTTCATTGTTTCGTATAACATAATCCAACAATATTTCATTTATACATTGAATATATATATATATACTCAATGTTGCGTAGAATAAATATTATCAAAATTGTGTGTAACACGATCCAAGAATAGTGTTGCGTATACTGCAAGCTAATACGGTGTTTCGTATAGCGCAAGGTAATCTTGGTGTAGCATACAACACAAGACATTAATGAAATTAAAAGAATATTTTTCATAAAATCTCAGGGTGTTACAAAGAAGGTGCAGCACGTGGATGACATGACATCGGTGGAGTAGATTGATCATTTAGGAGAAAATGCAGTATCTAAAATGCATATGAAAAAAGGTTCATAGGAGGGATTGCGATTCAAGGTGGTGGGAGTATCGGTTTGCATTGACAACTATATTGAAGATTTGGTAAATCTCAGATTAACATATTTTGCAGATATCATTGCCTGTATAAGAATTGATAATCCCACCAATTACTATAGACACCGAATGTCATTAAAGAACATATTTTTGTTCAGGGAATTCATCAATGTCCAAAAGAGGTGTATGAGAACGAATTATATGAAAGAAGAAGTGGTTCTCATGAAGGAAACTTTCACCGAAGGAGTTTACGGGGATTCATAACCTGAAAAGGAAGACTCGGAATGGGGAGAAGGAATCTTTGGAACACAAGACATATAATTCCCCAGGACTTACATAGAGGGGGAGCTATGGTAAGTGGAACATAATACAGCCTATACACATTGAACAGTTCACAGATAGAGGGTAGTTTGTAGAGGCAGATCGAAGGTAGTGATACGCCTAGGCGATTGTGGTTTGTGGAAGGCATAAGCAGTATGCAGATATGAATTCTGTATACGAAACCCTCTACAATGTACATATAGGTACAAGATGTTTTGTGGTGTGATCAAGGATGCTTAATAAATCTTCAATTCAGTTTGTGAAAGTATTTCCTTATACCTAACAGTACTTGAGAAGGTGGACATCATCTACAGGTCAAAAATGAACTTCAATATAGAATCTAACTATAATTAAGGATGCAATAATTCATGAAAATGAATGTATCTAAATGTATATAAAATTTTATTTACCTACATGTCTATAAACTATGTGTGGATTCCTTTCCATGAGCAGTTAGAAAAGTAAGTGGAAGACGGTGACCTTTTCCACTGGTAGTGAGCTAGAGAAAGAGGAAAAGAGAGTAAAACATGTAAATGTAGTGAGTAGACCCTAAAAATTTTAATGTTAGTGAGCCTCGACATAGAATATCAAGCCTAGACATTGTACTCATTATTGGAAGCGATTATTAGTGAATTTCGTAAATCGACACATTGTCATGGTATTCTACTTGGACGTATCCCATTGAGTTTGAACCAAGTAGAAAACATTATGTCATGTGAATGATTTCATAACAGTTAATTTATTTCTATGATATAAACAATTAATTGAGTATATTCTAACATGAATACAATATCTATATGAGAGAATGATTTAATCTATCATACCCTGATCCCCCCCCCTCAGGGTATTCGAACTAGTAAAACTGAATGTTTTCTCAGATTCTCAGAAAGTGTAAATAAGGTAGATATGTAATCATAACATGAACATAAGGGCAGGAGTACATGACTAAAATATTTTAGAACCTTAACATGAAAATCAGATATCATTACATTCAGTAATTTGATAAATATTAGAAGTTCATAATTCAAGATTAACAAAGAAATCTAAGAACATGACCGAAGATAGAATATCATTACATTATGGCATAATTTTTTTTGCATAAACATAATGTTATAAAATTGTGAATAGTTAAAAAAATATAGGATCACTATTTATGTTAACGACATGAAATAATTCCCTCATGATATCTTATGATCATTTAACTAGGTTTACCGATAAATATATGGTCATGGGGGACATATCCTGGAATAAATCATTGAACACATAATCATGTTCGCTAGTAAAATTATTATAATTTAATTAGTTTCATTCATACCATTCTGAAAATTTAATTATGTTCACACATAACATTGTGAAACTGTAATCAATTACATGTATTCTATATTTAGTGATGAATTTTCCATCATTACATAATGCATTAGAGGGAGATACATGTCTCACCCATCATATATTGAAAATCATACAAATATGTTCCATGGGATCCTAAAACATACATCATTTCTTAACTCATGAAATTTAATGGGGTTTATATACATTTCATCATATAGTATCTTTTGAAAAGGTGAATAGTCTTACAATCATTTCATAATTTCATCATAGAATAACCTATGAAAAAATATTATTTAAACATGATTTTATCACAGTATAAATCATGGAATCGAAATGGGGTACATAAATAATTTGATGACAATTTTTTTGGAAAGGTAAAAAAAATGTTCAACTTGATTCATATCCCAAGCTAATATTATGTTACATCAATGCATATCATCTTAGTTGGTGAATTATTTTAGATGATCTCTTGGAGCATTTACAGATGAAAATAAATTATTAAAACTTACAATTTTATAAAACCTATTAAAACCCCAATTTCATGAAATCATACATGAAAAATTATAATTTATTATTCCAATAAAATAAAGGTCCTGACAATGTGGAATTATTTTCATAACTTATACATTAACAAACATATTCTTTTCATTTTTCTTTCAAGTCCTGAGGAGAAATTGTTAGTGAAACCAGCAAGAATATTAATTTCATTTAAAAAACATGGTTAAAATTAAAATGATAAGTATTTTAGATATTTTTTAGTATATATATATATTTTATTAATCATTTTAGAAAACATGATTTTTGATGAAAAATAGAGATTCGAGCGAAGATACAAATAAATATGATTTTCCTTAAAAAACTTTTTTGAACACTAGGTTATATAAAGTGAGAAAAATTAATGGAAAACCTGTATTATATTAAAAAAATATATATTAGGAAAAACATTAAGTGATTTTGAGATATATTGCATTATATTTCATCACTGGAAGTGTAATAACAAACAATTTTGATAAACGATGAGAGTATATTATGAATTCATTACCACTTCAGTATCTATGAATCATAAGCCCCATGAAAGTATAAAAATAAATTAAATTTAAAATATAACTTCAAAAAAATCATGATATTATATGTCAATAGGGATGTATGTATTCCTCATAAAATAAGATATATGTATAACATGACATACGTATCAAAGTAGAAAAATTGAGAGAGAAAACCACTTATTACTTTAGTAATATTTTAAATCATAATCCACAATAGACAATAACATAAAATGAATTTTTTTATATCAATAATGTAATTTTATTCAATATATAACATGTAAAAGAGAGGTTATATAAAACACACAGAAGAAAATACAAGTGAATTTGAATATGTCCCTGAGAAATAACAGAGAGACTGTAAATCCTAGACATTATGTCCAGACCTCCTTCTTACTCATCTTAAAATCTTATGTATTAAAAATAAGATTATAATAAATTTATTAATTAATATATATATATATATATATATTATACCGTATATTATTTACATAGTACCATTTGTTACTCATTTATCAACAATTCCTTGTTAATTTCATGTTTTGACTAATAACCACTTTTTTATATGGGTTTTGATTTGTCATTTTCATTAATATTAAATTAATCATGGTTCAAACATATATATTAACAATAATGAAATAATTATCTTATTTTGAAATTAGTTATATTTTTTACGACCAATACAAAAATGTTTTCTTAGAAATGAAGTATGTTACGATCATGGAGACAATATGCTCTTTGTTTGCATGAGTAATGTCTCCATATTTCAATGAACATTATGAAAAGTTATGTATTATTTTATATCTCTATAATGATAATAATATCATAAATAAAATATTATAATATTAAATATACTTCTATATATAATCAATGATGTGTGGTGATGAAAAGAGAGAGTCACATCACTTCCTGAAGATTGTAGTCCACACGTATATAGACGATTTTATCATATTTTAGTTAGTGTAATGGTAAGAAAGAAAATTATATAATATATTTTTGGATTAAAAAATGATTAATTAATATCATAAATATTTCTTGAATATAAAATATATATTTTAATACTATTAATATTATGTTTCACAAAATGCATTAGTGAAAAACTAGTCGCATTGCTTCATGTGGGGGCAGTCCGCTAAACACACGAGTGGTCGAATCATATCCCCTACAGAATGGAAAATAAAAACTTATATATATATATATATTATAATTAATAAAAATTTATAATTATTTTATAAATATCATATGGATATTGTATATTTTTCATCATAACCAATAGTGAGAGATTGTAATGAATAAAATGAATAACGTCATTTCGCAAGTTGGTAGTCCGCTATAAATATAAATAAATATTTCATAACCCATTTTATGGAAGAAATAATAGATATATGTAATGAAATTAACATAAAAATATCATTATATTTATGGTACTGAGTTTATTATATCATAATGGTTAAATAATAATTGAATTAGGTGGAGGAAGAAATAAAATATTTCATGGGCAACATTACCTCTTATATGGGTATCCACATTAGGATTTATCCAAAAAACATTACGGTGGGGATTTATGATAACCCAATGTATTCTAGAAAGAGTTATAGGAGGGTATATATTGATTTGTTAAAGTATTATCTGACCAAAATGGTTTTATCGTTCCAATAGGATATTATATGGGATATCCTTTTATATGGGAGGCAAGTGAAACACTAGTAATTTTTGAAAATAAATTGGCGTACCTATCGTTTTCATAGGAAAAAGGGTTCCTAATGTAGTATTATTGATACTTACCCAATATAGGCTCAAAATATATCCAACTAATAGATTTTTTATATGTTTTAAGGTTATTTTAAGGATTATATTTTTTGTTCAACCCTCGGTAAACAATGTTTTTACTTAACCATGACAAATAATTTTTATAACATTTACAATTAATTATGGTAAATGATTATGTTAAACTTATTAGATAATATAAATTATAATGAAATATAATATAGAATATATATTTTTTAATTTAATTTACATAATTATAATAGAATAATTTAAAAGTATTCCTCTAGATGTGACGAAAAATTAGGTTTTCAAAGAAAAAATGTTTGAACGTATTCAATGTTTTATATCGAAAGTCAACATGAAAATTATTAAAATGAATTAAATTGTATTAATTGGTATATTATATTTTTAATTCTAATTTTGAAAAAATTAAAATACATTTTAACATTATTAATATTCAAAATAAAAGGATGCTTAGAATTAGATTTCAATATTTTTCATTATTACTAAAAAACATAATCTTTATAGAAAATAATAATATATTCAACCGATTTTTTTTCATTTGATGTCTTAAAAATTTAATTTATTTTTATCATATATATTGTATATACATTTTAAAAATTAGTTTTATTATTTTTTTAAAAAATTGATTTTTTGAGAGATTAGAATTTTTGAACCATATAAATATTTAATTGGAAGAGTAAGTACTTAAATAATTATATATTATTTATATAAAAACATTATACATAATATTTAACATTTAGTAATTATTCCTCATGCTAGTAGGTATAATTATTAGGTTTTTCTGATCATATTTGATTAATATAAACAATATATCAATGTTTAATTAAAAAACAATTTCTTGTATAACACATGATGATCATAGTGTTTCTGGTAACATATTATTTTCTTCATGTTGGATATAAAACATTATATACTCAGGGATGCATGTAATTAAATATGTACAAAATTTAAAATTTATTTGATATATATATATATAAATCTCATGGTGTTATATTCAACAGATATTAAAATGAATATCTCCATTAAAATAAATCAATTTGGTACAAACAACTAAGGATAGTTCTACCTCATTGAGTCATTAAGATCCCATGTATCTTCTTCATGATAGTGGTTTCCCCACAATAAATTTACTTGAAAAGTGGTCTTTTTTATTAGAACAGTATATATTTAATCCAAAATCTCTACTAGTTATTACCCATAAAGAAATATCATGGTTTAATAGTACTAACTGTCAGTTTTGTACATATGATGGATCTAGAATATCCGTCTTCTAGAGAGATTCATGGGATATATCATAAACCTATGAGTGTTTAGGTGGAAGAACTAAACGATAATCTATTTTCCCAGTATTATCAAGTATTTCCAAGTCAAAAAATTTCTTAGGGATCAGTTTCCCTTCAATATTATATGATGAAGATCATGAAATGTCTTTCTCGTGAACATTAAATTACAGATCATGTTGACGGTTACATTTATATTATTTTCTTCTTTTCTTATATGTGTTACTAAATGGAAATAACCTACACTGAATTATCAATATCTTTCTCAGGTCAGAAAAAAATTATTTCTATAACATCATTCTAATACATTGCACTTATACACTTATTTACATATTTTTATTCATAAGGTGTCATCTAAATTCTCAATTTAAAGCTATGTTTTTAAGAAAACACAATATAATCAATATACAGATCCCAAAAACCATTTAAATAATTTAAGAAATATCATAACATAACATCTTTTATTTGAATTTTTTTCTCAAACATACCATATCATTGGGGATAATACACAATGTTTAAAATAATCTACATTAAGAGCTCACTAAAGAATTAATTGACACTTCTAATTAATCCCTAAATCCTGACCATATACGATAAAATATTTTACTACATGAAATATATTACTTTTGTTATTGTGTATCTTGTAAATATTATCCAAATAGAAACCATATATCTTAGAGATAAAATGTACTGAATTCACTTGGAAATCAACTATAACAAATTTATCATTATGAACATTGGATGTTTTGGTTCAAAGTAAAAATCCAATACTAATGTCTTCCCATTAATTTTAAAGTGTAGATAATGGTCATAGTATCCTTTTGGAACATGAATCTCAGCCTATACTTTTTTACATACTAATAATTGTGATACATACTCTCTATCTCTGTAGGTATTAACACAGGAAATAATATGCCACATAGGGAAGTTGTGGGCCTTGTATCGTTTTCTCAGTTTGTTTGTGGGTTCAAACCCCACATCCATTTTGGAAATAACCTGTTGTCTCTCGGCATGTTGTTTCTTCATTTTCTAGTACTATTAATCAAAATGTTTCAACATTTAAAAAACACATAATTAAATTAATATTAATTATATGATACACAATAAATGTTTTTAACATTACAAATAAAATGCCTGTAAAAAGTAATTCCTCCCCAAAACCAAAGGGCTATATTATGATAAATTTATCTGAAAATATCCATAATCTCTATAAACTCCCATCATGAAAGATATCTAACAGGGTTTCTAATACATTTAATTTACGATCATCATTAAACTCATAAATCCTTGACTAAACCATAAATTTTATATTAATCTTATATGGGGAATATATTCTTTAAAAAATTATGAAATTCTTAAGTGTTTCATGATTATTGTAACCAAAATATTATTGGTAAAATAATTCTAGCACATTATTAATGAATATATATAAATAAATAATTTAATCCTTCCACTTCAATGATTTCCGTTGAATAGTTCCTTCCTTTTTTCTAAAAGATAATTCTTGGGATGTAGAATTGAGTTGGATAATGTCCATCACCCCCAGACATAAAACATTGAACTTCTTGAAAATGTTTTCCTTTATGAAATTATTTTTCACATGGATAAAATATTACAATGCATTAGATATATTCCTTCATGTTATATTTTCCACAATCGTGATATGTATGAAGATTAGTATTATTTAATAAATGTACATTACAATATAAACATTGATAACTATCCACCATTCAATTATTTGATTTTTTAAGAATCCCAGAGAAGTTATTGTTATAAATAAATATCCTGGGTGATGATTACTAATAATCATAATAGATTTATATCCATTCGTGTAATGACCTGCCAATTCTCATTGGCTTGAGAGTGTAACAAGTCATTACTTGGCCTTAAGCGACATCCCCAAGACGCCAAAGGATAGAGATAAATTCCGAATGGTTTCAATGCAAGTTGGGGATGATTTACCCTTTGATAAATAAACCAACCAAAAACATCACTAACACCCATTATATGACGCATGTAAATGAAACAACCAACTCATGCATTACCAAAAGAGAACTACACTATTTCACAATCCAAAACATCCAAAACAATATCAGAGTGCCAAGCAGAAGACTAACAAAAGACCATAACAGACCAATACACTCTCCATGGCTCCACACCGAGCTTTATGATCCAAGCATCACCACATCTCCCAAGCATCACCACGAACCATTAGTGATGATATTCCTTACCTCTACCTTTGTCTCAGAATATGACATCTAAAAAAGAACCAAAGTTCCAAACCAGGGGTGAGTATAAAACTCAGTAGGTTTTCCCCAATGACTTCTCTACTCATACAACTAGGTTAGAGGAGTTAGCCACATTTAAATAAAAACAACTTATATAAAACAATTTCAACAAAGCAGTTTATAACTAAAAATAAACTAGTTTTCTAAAACCATCCATGCTCAAAAGCATCAAAGTGCAATTTAAACCGGCTTTTCCAACACATTATCTTTCCATAAAAATAACCAAACAAATTTACAAGCCATTTCACAAACATCTCTTTTTGGAATTCCCAACCATTTTGCGAACCCATGAAATCAACTATGCATGCATCGTTATGACAGTTCCATACTCATGAGCGGTCTCTCGTAGATCTACCAAGTCGTCACAAGGTAACTTTTTCCAATGGGCCATTACACCTTTGGCACCGAGCACAAGGTCATATTTCAACCAAGCCTCACACATATAGTTACCACTATGCCATTACACCTTTGGCACTGAGCACAAGGTCATATTTCAACCAAGCCTCATATATGAAACATGAACACACACAACATATTCACAACAATCATGCTAGAACCATCCTTTCAAAAAAACACCTTTTATTGAAAACCATTGTCATCAAAACCAAGTGTGTTCAAACAATTCAAACAATTTCAATAATGCTGCCTTTTTATTGAAAACCAATCCATAAAAACCACTTCAATAAAACACCCTTTGTATTGAAAACCCATTTCTCCTCAAACCATTTACAATTTCATAAATTAAATAATTTAAAATCAACATTTTAAATTCAAATTGCCAAGTCACTTTGCACACAATTCACCAAGATTTCACAATTTCATCAAAACCATAAATCATCACTAAAGAAGATTTATTCCATGATTTTCATGATCAATTCCATTCAAATATCCAATTTGAAACTGAGAAAACAAATTCCAATAAGAGGAGTCAAGAGTGAATCCACCTACCTCAACAAAATGGGTGAATCCAAGCCATGGATGAAGAATGCTCAAGAAAATCAGGTCAAAACTCTAAAAACTATCCTTAGATCTCTTATCCTAAAAAAACCAAGACAAAAACTTGTCATATTTGGAATACACACCATTAGATCCACCCATAACGGGCAAATATCAAATAAAACGAGAGAAGAGGATAAGTAGATCTAAGTAGATCTGAGAAACTGATCAAGAACGATCACATACCTTAAGAATCCGGCTTCGAATCGCCAATAGAAGCTTTCAGATCACCTCCGGAACACATAGGAGAAGTATTCAAACCTTCAAGGGAGAGTAATCCCATGTTAGGGTCTCTTAGGTGGTTTATAAATAGAAATTAAAGGCAAAACGAGTTAGATCCACAATTTTAGGATCTAACTTTAAGTGACCGCACGGTAAGTTTGCACGGTTTGACAAACCCCGCGCTAATAGTGTGTTGACTACGGCCTTGGCCACCCTTCTCGCACGGTTTGGCCACACTATTAGACAAACCATGTTCCGACCATGTGGAACCCGCTGCCTCCAAGACCCACTATGTACGGTTTTTCCACACAGTTAGACAAACCATGTGCCGACCGTGCGACTTCCCCTTTGCCTCAAAACATCGTTACAAGTTCTCCCGACTCTCCCATTCAACACCATTAACTTTAAAAGCATGAAAATAATCAAGAAAGGGTTACATAACAGAAACTGGGGGTAAAAAATTCTCTAAACCATTTTCTTTTCCATCTTCGAATTGTAGAAAACCATTGCTTGATTGAAAGAGTTATAGGCACTGCCATTTCATTTATTTCTCGTGTTCCCAAGTCTCTTCCTGAATCTGACCATGTTGCCACAAAACCCGCACTAGACTGATAATTTTTCCATGCAAGACTTTATCCTACCTATCCATAATCGAGACTGGGATATGTACCAACGATGCATCCAAATATAGTTCAACGTGATCCCATATGATCACATAGGCAGGACCGGGTTGATACTTTTTCAACTGAGATATATGGAAAAGATTGTGAAAAAAACTAAACCGAGGTGGTAAATCTAACTGATATTCCACCTCTCCAACTCATTCTAGTATCTCAAAAGGGCCTATATATCGAGGAGATAATTTTCCCTACTTCCCAAAACAACGATGTCCAATTCATGGAGAAATTTTCCAAAATACATGATCACCCACTTCGAACGACAAAGGTCTTCAATGGTGATCTGTATAATATTTCTGATGACTATGAGCTATCTCCACAGTATTTCTAATCAACTGAATATTCTATGTATTTTCTTGGACAAGTCTTGGACAAACTATTGAAGTTTCACCAGTTTCCACCCAGCATAATGGATAACGACAAGGACGCCCATAAAATGCTTCAAACAGAGCCATATGCATCTAGGCCTGATAACATTTATTGTATGAGAACTCCAATAAGGGTATAAGCTTCGCCCATGAGCCACCAAAATACATTACACAATCCCGCAACATTTCTTCCAACGTCTGTATCATCCTTTCAGATTGTCCATCCATCTGGGGATGATAAGCTATAATCATGGTCAACTGAGTCCCTAGGGCTTGTTGTAAGGATTTCTAGAAACGAGATGTGAACCTAAGATCTCTATCTGATACTATAGAAACTGGTAACCCACGTCTCTTTACCACTTCCCAGATATATATTTTTGAATGATCTTCAATCATATGGGTTTCACTAATAGGGATGAAATGGGCCGACTTGGTTAGACGATCCACTGTCACCCAAATGACATCATGTTTCCGGACCGTTATTAGAAGAATGTAACAAAATCCATTGCTATCTACTCCCATTTCTAAACTAGTATTGGTAAAGGCTCTAACATACCATCTGGTCTCTAATGTTCTTCTTTAACCTTCTGTCAAGTTAAGCATCATGAGATGAACTCGACCACCTTCCTTTTCATGTCGGTCCCCCAAAACTACATATTTAGCAGCTTATACATATTTTTTTACCCGGATGTACATCCCATGTTGATTGGTGGTAATAATTAATGAGTTGTTCCTGAAAAACGATAGGTACATCCATCTGATCTCTGAAACACAAAACTGAACCTGCTTCCAGTTTCCAGCCATCAATGGTCTCCCCACCATTGAGTATTGAACTCATTCTAGAAATTACGCATCATATGTTTGTGCCTCTATGACAACTTCTACCAGATCAGGAACAAGAGTAGCAGAAAAGAAAACTGCCACATCACCTCAATTTTCACATTCCACATGAATGTCGGCTAAGACCAACATCAACTACCATTCACCTGATGCTTGATTTTCCAACTTAGCATACAACTTCCTGCTTAATGCATTGGCCACCGAATTTCCCTTACCCGGTGTACACATTAAGTCAAAGTCGATCATCTGAAGATACTCCATCCATCTCCTCTTCCTCAAATTCAAATGTTGCTTTGAGAAAATGTGATTCAAGATTTTGTGATCTGTAAACACAGTAAATTTCTCACCAATGAGATAGTGTCTCCATGTTTCCAAAGCATGGACGACTACCACTAACTCCAAATCACGTGTTGGGTAATTTTTCGCAATCACTCTCAACTGCCTTGTGCTATAAGAAACCACATGGTTTCCTTGGATGAGAACACAACTAAAACATGTTCCTGAAGCATCACAATACACCATATAACCCTATCCTGATTCCGGAAAAATGAATATGGGTTCTGATATAAGGCGAACTTTGAACTCATGAAAAGATTTCTGAAATTCCTCAGTCCATTGAAATGCAATTTTCTTCTTTGTCAATGCTGTCATAGGCAAAGCTAGTCATGAGAATTCACGAACAAAGAGTCATTAATAACCAGCTGGACCAAGAAAACATCATATTTCTACGATAGTCTATGATGATTTCCAAGAAAGAATAGCTTCTATATTTTTTGGATCCACTGAAACACCTTTCACAGAAACAACATGTCCCAGAAAACATACCTCTTGTATCCAAAAATCGCACTTTGATAATTTGGCATACAACTGATGGTCTCTCAAAATTTTCAATAATATCGCCAAGTGTTGCTCATGCTCAGTCCTTGTTCTTGAATACCCAAATATGTCTTCCATAAACACCACAATAAAAGAATCCAGATATGGCTGAAATATCCGATTCATCAAAGCCATGAAGACCGCTGGTGCATTCATAAGACCAAAATGCCTGACTACATATTCATAGTGGCCATATCTACTTCTGAAGGCTGTCATCGGAATATCCTCCTTCCGAACTTGCAACTAGGGATATCCGGACCGTAATTCAATTTTGGAGAACCACTGAGCTTCCCTCAATTGATCAAAGGAGTCATCAATGTGTGGATGTGGAAATCTATTTTTTATGGTAACATGGTTATGTTTACGATAATCCACACATAGCCTCAAATTTCCATCTGATTTCTTTACAAAAAAAACTAGTGCTGCCAACGGGGACACACATGGCCGAATGAAACCCTTTCTTTCTAGCTCCTCTAACTTCACGTTCAATTCATTTAACTTCGTTGGATCCATCCTATAAGATGAAACTGGGATATGACTAGTCCCCGAAAGGAGATCAATGGTAAAATCTACTTCCCCTAGAGTTGGTAACCCTGAGAAGTTCTTAGGGTAGAAATATAGAAATTGATCCACAACAGCTGTAAAACTATTTTCCTCAATCTCATCAATTGATTCCAAAACCTATAACGTATAAGAGATTGTGCCAAAAGTTGGTTCCAACCCATTTTTTGCCCCATCATTGTAGTCTTCTCCCCTCTAAATAAATGTCTAACACCATCCTTCCTCACAAAACCCACCATTCACACATAACAATCGATGTGGGCCTTAAACGTTTCCATCCAATTCATTCCCAGGATTATGTCATAATCATCCATATCAAGAACTGAGAAATCCCACATCAATTCAATGTCATCCACAAATAAACAACACACTCGACATAGGAAGGCTGGACACTTTGTTTGACCTAGAGGAGTTAGTAGGTTCAAAATAGTGGACATCATTTCTATATGTAAATCCAACAGATCAATGATACGAGAAGTAAGAAAATAAAGGGGATAACCCATATAAAACAAATCTTGAGTCAATGTGAAATTAAAATAACCGTACCTCACACTTTGGAGGGTCATGAATGATCATCCACTACAACTTGCACAACTCCAAGAAGATGCATGCTTTCCATTCTCTGCTCTTTATTTTCAGGCTGACACTTCCCTTTCCGAAGAGGGTCATGAACACCCGACCTCAGGGCATTGTGGAAATACCACGGAAGGTGTCCCATCTTGATACACTTATGACATTCTCGAGGTTGTGCCTTACAATCCCGCTTGATGTGGCTCGTAGAGCCACACTGAAAACATCTCGGCTTACTCTTGGGTCTCGGAGGATTTTTTTTCAATATTGTGGTCTGATTCTAATGTGTTCTTCCTCCTTGCGAAAAGTTGTTTGATTCCATCTTGCTATTAGTGTTAGAGTTCTCAAATCCTATAGTGAAGATAATCATACTTCCTCCACTTGTATTTTCTGTAGTGACAGATATCGTAAACAAGGTATCCGGTTGCATTCCCAACTCAACGATTTTAAAAGCCTGAGAGATACATTGGACCATCTGTTGGTTCACATGTGGTTTAGGTGCAACCACATTCTCACTGGCCTCTTTCGACTGGTTTCTATGATGCCTAATGGGTTCCATTTCCTAAAACAACAACAAACTCTGTCAACCTCACTCTCTAGAAATTGTTGGCATCTTATTTCAAATTCTATCACCTCACTATCACAACATTTTTTACAAACATCATGCTTTTTCCCATTTACCCGTTTCTAAAAAATCTTTTCTTCCTTTTGAAAATATATCTATTTTCAAAATACATCAACCATTGTCTTTTCAAAATCTTTCATTTGAAAACGTGCATAAAATTTTCAGAAATCCCACTTTTTCATCAAACCATAATCCATTTATCAAGATTATTTATGCAATCCTAGTGGAAAGTCATTCCTCTATAATGCATGTCGTGATCTTCTCATTGGAAAAACCCATGACATTGAGATTTCCAACACTGTAGAAGTGTATCTTAAACACTTATGTACCCATCAACCTGGTAACTTGAAGTTATGTATAAATGGGTTAGCTACGTCCTTTTATACAATATGTTTCATGTTCTGACAATCCTACTCTTGTCTAAGATGACCACCCAAAGAATAAAAAAGAAGAAATTTCAACTCCAAGACCAAGAACATCGATGACCACTTGTTCGTCAAGGACCAAACAAGATGATACCATTTGTAATGACCCGCCAATTATCATTGGCTTGAGAGTGTAATAAGTAATTAATTGGCCTTAAGAGACATCTCCACGACGCCAAAGGCTGGAAATAAATGCCATAGGGTTTCAATGAAAGTGGGGGACGATTTACCCTTTGATAAATAAACCAACCAAAAACATCACTAACACCCATTATATTATGCATGTAAATGAAACAAACAACTCATGAATTACAAAAAGAGAACTACACTGTTTCACAAACAAAAACAACCAACACAATATCAGAGTACCAAGCGGAAGACTAACAAAAGACAAGAACAGACCAAGACACGCTCCCTGGATCCACACCGAGCTTCATGATCCAAGCATCACTACATCTACCAAGACTCACCATGAACCACTGGTAATGAGATGCCATTCCGTTACATGTGTCTCTGAATATGACATCTTCAAAAGCACCAATGTGACAAAGCAGGGGTGAGTATAAAACTCAGTAGGTTTTCCCCCAATGACTTCAATAGTCACACCACTAGGTTAGAAGAGTTAGCCACATTTATAAAAAAACAGTTAATATAAAAAAAATTAACCAAAGAAGTTTATAACTAAAAATAAACAAGTTTTACAAAACCATCCATGCTCAAAAGAATCAATGTGAAATTTAATCCGGCTTTTCCAGCACGTTATTTTTTCAAAAAAATAAGAAAACAAATTTCCAAACCATTTCTCAAACATATCATTTTGGCATTCCCAACCATTTCACAAACCAGTGAAATCGACCATGCATGCATCGTTTTGATAGTTCCATACTCATGAGAGGTATCTCGTCGATCTACCAAGTCGTCACAAGGTAATTGATTCCCATGTTCCATTACACCTTTGGCACCGAGCACAAGGGCATATTTCAACCAAGCCTCGTACATATAGTTACCATTGTGCCATTACACCATTACCACCGAGCACTAGGTCATATTTCAACCATGACATATATATGCAACATGAACACACACCACACATTCGCAACAATCATGCCAGAAACATCCTTCTATTAAAACACCTTTTATTGAAAACCATTTTCATCAAAACCAAGTGTGTTTAAACAATTCAAACCATTTCAATAAAGCTGCCTTTTTATTGAAAACCAATCCATCAAAACCATTTCAATAAAACACCCTTTTTATTGAAAACCCATTTCTTATCAAACCATTTACAATTTCAGCAATTTCATAATTTAAAATCAACATTTTAAATTCAAATAGCCAAGTCATGTTGCAGATAATTCACCAAGATTTCACAATTTCATTAAAAACAAAAATCATCACTAATGAAAAAATATTCCATGATTTTCGAAATAAATTCCATTAAAATAGCCAATTTGAAACTATGAAAACCAATTCCAACAAGTGGAGTCGAGAGTGAAGCCACCTACCTCAACAAATATGGAAAAACCAAGCCACAGACAAAGAACGCTCAAGAACACCGGGTCAAAAGTCCAAAAACTCTCCATAGATCTCTTCTCCTAACACAACCAAGACCAAAACATATCATATTTGGCATCCATACCCTTATATATACCCATAATGGGCATAGATCTAAGAAAACGAGAAAAGAGGAGAATTATATCTTAGTATATCTAAGAAACTGATAAAAAATGATCACATAAACTAAGAATCCGGCTTCGATTCGCCAAGAGTAGCCTTCATATCAACACTAGAACGCTTGGGAGAAGTATTCCATCCTTCAAGGGAGTGTAATCCTGATATAGGGTCTCCTAGGGGGTTTAAACATGGAAATTAAATGCAAAAAAAGTTAGATCCACAATTTTAGGATCTATCATTAAGTGACCGCACGGTTAGTCTGCACGGTTTGAAAAATTGTGCGCTAATCGTGCATTGGAAACTACATTGGCCACCCTTCTTGCTTGGTTTGGCCACACGATTAGACAATCTGTGAGCCGGCCGTGCGGAAGCCATAGCCTCCAATTCCCACTGCACACAGTTTGGCCCCACATTTAGACACACTGTGCACTGACCGTGCGACTTCCCCTTTTCCTCCAAATATCATTCCAAGTTATCCTGACTCTCCCATTCAACACACATAACTTTAAAACCTTGAAAATCATCAATAAAGGGTTACATACCAAAAATCGGGGGTACTACAAGTTGTCATCAAATTTGGATTCACATAGTGACCAAATTTTCTACCTTGTTCAATGTTTACATGATTGCGTTTGGTTGCATCAATTGAATAAAACCAGAAAGCATAATGTGAGAAAAACTAATCCTCGTGTATTACCATAAAATCATGAGAAATAAATTATATTATCTCTAAATAATGATTATATTTTTAAATATACGACACCATAGGTTTATCTTGGTTCATTCATAGCCATAATATATTAAAATACATCATAACCATTCATAAATAGTTTGTGAATTTCTCAATAATATCACCCCAGAGTTTCAACCATGGTGTGAAGAAATTCCCCTTTTCATGAACCAAGTGATGATTAATTCGAGTACATGGTGTTGTTTTAAATTTTTTACCACAAGGTACATTTGCGCCATACCCACATTAAAATGTAATATCTAGACATGTATGTAATTCCATGAAAACCACTTTCTCTATCCATACCCCAAATTCTATTCTATTTACCAATAATGAGAATTATCATTAGACTTATCCATAGAGAAATTCCACAAAATATACTTATAAATATCCCTTGGGATTGCACTAATGTTTTCTCATCGTAGTATCTAAAAAATAACTAAATCTTTCTTCATATTATAATTTTATTGACCCAGGATTCCCAATAAAATATATAAATTTTTTTTATTTTAATATTCAATACAATACACAAACACATGGCTGATGACAATAATAAATTATTGTATTTAGATACTAGGTACTCAATCATATAATTTGGAGGAAGGTGTTCAACATAGACGATAAATATAATCCCGTTTGGTTCGCATCACAAACATACCCTATATAAAACCTATGTTTATTTATTGGGGTGTCAAGATACAATAAAGGGTGATCTCATATGCACATTGGGGGTAATAATGGGATATACATAATATTAATATGAACATTAAGGTTTTTCAGATGAGAATCTTATTGGTAAACCATCCCCTTCATTTAAAATATCATATTGTTGTTTCAAGGTATAATGATTAGAATTTCATAAGACATAAATAATATAAGAATCAAATAATATGATCTGTTACTATATAACATCGGAATAATAATGAAAGTTGTGGTATAAATATGAGCTAATAATATGGTGAAGTTTAATAAATAGATAATGGTTCACTAATTTAGTTAAGGCAATGAAATCAAACCCTCAAATAATCATATGTACATGAAACCGGGTCCACACATAACATTTTGGGAATGAAAGATGGGTCCACACCTAACCCTTCGAATGTAATAACCGAGATCTTCATTTCAGGTCTGTTTTCCATTTTCTAGTGTTTTTATGAAAAAGATGAGTTTCTGGATATTTTTGAAGTACACATTGTGTACTCAGTTACCACAGGTAGTCGTGTTCATGAAATGAAGCGGTAATACACAAGGTCGTGTGCGGTGACCAGGAGTCCGCCTAAAGTGGGGCTCGGTAAGGGAAAGTACATGTCGTGTAGTTTAAAAGGACACATCTTGTACTTTCATTTTTTCATTTAATGTGATGGGTTCACGTCTGATGGACAGAAATGTCTCCTTTTAGGTTTGGTTCATCTGAGGGAGATCGTATGGTAGAAATATTTCCTTGATCCCCGGATTGAGCATATATTCTCCGAATCGACTGATGTCTATTGCGTTGGAATCAAAGTTGAAAGCTCTTTACTTCCTAGAGCTTCATTTCTTGTTTCCTCCTCTATCAAGAGTTTTCCTCAGTTGACCATTTTTAGTGTTTTTTAGATCTATGATGTTCTTGGGGTATTCAGGGCTCGATGTTCATGTATAACGATCCTACAATATAGAGGTAGGTGGTTTGTGCCTTTCCATTGAAATAATTTGAGATATATGTTAAAAAGTGCCCAATACCCTTGAATGGGGTATTGTGTGTTCACTGGTTTAGCCATTTTAACTTCTTATTATGCCTATATGCTTGATTAGAGGTTAATTAAATGTTAATTGGCTTTTTTCTATGTTTTGGAAGTGTTTTCCCGCGCATGTTTAGTTTATGACTATTTGGTCATGCTTAGCCTATTAAGTTGCCATTCCTGTTTCTCATGCCTAGTGTTATAGGATTGAGTGATTGTATTTCATGACATGTTGTTATGCTGTAGAATATTAAACATGTGGTTCTTGCAGTTTACTTTGGATGATATTCTTTGATATACTTTTTGACTCACACAAGTCCATATGAACCTGGTGTAGTAGACCAAAGGGAGAATGGACGTAAGATCTTTTCCAGAGTGTGTGTTTTTACTATTACAATGCGAGACCATAGGGAGAATTGATGTAAGGGATTCCTCAGAGTGTCTGTAGTTCCTTTACAAGGTCCACAAGGATAATGTGACTTCTGTGATTCCCTAGAGTGCATTTTAGATATTGATACAAGACTATATGGGGATTTGACAGCGAGTGCTTCCTCAGAAAGTCTATGCCTAAGCTGAACTAGAGGGGTTAGACTCTTCAATATTCCAAGAGGGTTTCCTGTATTGTTTTGGTTGAACTAGAGGGGTTATGATGAGATTACTTCCTTGAGGGTTAACAACATGAATATTTTCTTACGTGATGTATGAAATTAAATTCTATGAAACTGTGGATTTTAACAGCTGATCACTTCCTTGTTACTACTTACTTTTACTCATTACCTGCTATATACTCACTAAATATAAGGCACATATCTTATGGTGGTTTCCTACAGGGATTTAGTCTCACATCTTATTTGGGTCATGCTTTTGGTCCCAAACCGATTTTATTATTGTAGGTATAGATTAGAAAAAGCGCCCATCTACTTAGGTACTTGATTGATGTGGATCTAGAGAGCATGGGCCCAAGCTATGGATTACGATGTTGAGGAGTTGTTTACATTATTTTTTTTGTACTTTTTATTTGTAATGTATTCATCATTGTGAGTTGTTTTTCAGTTTTCCTAGACATATATATCATGCAACATTTTATATATGTTCTCCAGCTGTAATAACTTCTAGTCTTCCACTTTTTATTGTTGTATGTTATCATTACTACCTCCTCTATTGTATATCTAATTTATATCTACTATGATACTCTTCCAATGAGGGAATATTTTCCCCACTATCACACTCATAGACTTCGCTGCTAGTCGGCAGCCTCTGGCATTCAGGGAAATGGGATTGAGGCCATGTGACCAACTAGGTACGGGGTGCCTCTGGGCGACTTCCGGAACCGGAACGTTACAAAGTAGTAATATAGGGAATTCTTTTCTTCTTGACATACTATATGGAGTCTATATCCATGGATAGAAAATAATAGGTACATGTTAATAAGTTTTCCCTAGGAGTAGCTAACTAGTGTATAGGGAAAATCTAATTTACCTTATTATTTTAATTTTTCTAGTTTTTCAATATTACAGTTGATTTTATTTCATTTTCGGATGATTCACACATATTTTGTTATTACTATTGATGTTATTGAATTTCTATTTCTCTATCAACCCAATGAGATTATGGGATTCCATCTCATGGATCATATATGCACTTGCTAGAAATCACATGTCATGAATTCATTCCATGCCATTTATGGTGCATTAGCAAGTGCATGATGTTGTGATAGATTTTGTGCTAGATACGAACATTGTTGTGATAGACGCATTGATAGAATACCTTCCTTTTGATAAGGTATTGTATTGTATAATGTTCTATTTTAATGAATTTAAAACATTGGTTCTTGAGGTGTTATGAGCCCTCATGGACTAGAATTTGGTGGATCAATACCCTATTCTTCTCGTTTATGACCTGTATATGTTGACAAGATTTGATTAAATGAATGTATAGGCCCTCACGGATTGGAAGTTGGCACTTTAAATGTTTGATTCTCTGTATTCTGGTCTTCAGAAGTAGTTTCTGAGGCTTACAATCTGGAAATTCACAGAATAAACGATTGGAAATGGTTGACACACGCCATGTGTTCTTCTGTTCGGGAAGAAACTTTTTTTCTTATGTAAACACCATGTATTGTATTTACACCACATGTAGCCTTTAACCATGTCACTTGATGTGTGGGAAGAGACACAAGGATGTGAAATCGTGGGTGATAACGCCATTTACTGGATGTACACGCCGTGGTGTGTAGACCACGTGTCTGCCCATGTGACTAACGACAAAGATGGTTATATCTTAGCTCATAAACGTTGTGTCATATTTGAACACTCCATTTATTGTAACATGTGTATCTGACCATGTAGAAAACAACACGGTTCGGTGAAATCCTTCTTGTACACACCGTGTCTAGGATAAACATGTTGTCTATAGTCTATAATGTGTTCACCTGTGTGACTAACAAAAAATGAAGTTGAAATCCTTCCAATACACAAAGTTTCTATCTGGAACATGTCATGTAGAGTCAGCCAATTAACCGTCCATTCCACTAACAACACGGGTTAGTGAAGCTCGTCTAGTACATGTCGTTTCTAACAGTAACACACCATGTAGTCTCGTTCTGAGAGAACCATGTCTCTTAGTTGTGTAAGGTAACTAGGGAAGGGGAAAATAATTCAAGTACACATTGTGTGTTATGACAACACCTCATGAGTTTGGGGTGTTACACGACCATTTTTGTAGAAGTACATGCACATGTAAAGGCTTAAAGGAACACACCGTGTAGAATATTACACACCATGTAACCATGTTTTGAAAAAAATGAATGATTTATTTCTCTTTCTCCCTCCATATGATTCTAGTTATTAGTACTTGAGGATATTGATATGATGTGTAAACATGACCTTGAAGAGTCATTCCACTGATATGTCCTTCGGTTGTCCTCTAGTTACGGGGAAGTTATCATACCTCGGACATGGCTGATCAAGGATTACCTATAGATCCTCCAGTTTTGCCAGTCTTGGCCCCAGCTGTCATCCCGAACATAGGTGCTAACGCACAGTTCTAAGAGGTTTTTATGAGGCTCATGCAGACCTTCTGCAGAGTACCACAACTGTCCCCGTCTATGGAAGAGATGACACATGATTCCAAGTATAAACATCCACAGACCATCATAGGGGAAGGGGACATCATATTGTAGAGTCATCGTTAAAATCCATGATTTCTATCTTCAACCATCTGGATAAGCCTCCAGATAGGTGGGTGAATCTTACTACGTACATGCTTAGGGATGTCACTGAGAGATGGATGGATGTGATCTCATAGGTTGGATTCCAGCAGGTTATGGCGTGGAATGAGTTCCATCATTCCATCTATTATTACTTCTATCCGGAGACATTGAGGGATGATTGAGACTGGGATTTTATGATTCTGGAGTTGGGTGCACATTCTGTAATGGAGTATTCATCTCTCTTTATTGAGATGCAGTGCTTCACACCTATCCCAGGAGGTTATGAGTTATTACTGGAAAGGAAGTTCGGGGACGGTCTGAGGAACGACATCCCATCTCAGGTGAGAATCTTCAGGTTGACTTCCATCACATTGATTTTCTACCAGGCGTAGATCACAGACTGCAATCTGAGGGATTCTGGAGTTGTGAGCCAGGGTAGCTCGACATATGGATTTATTATCTCTCCAACTTACTTTAGGAAGTGTCAAATGGGGTCTTTTCATGGTGATCCAAGGAGGTGAGAAAATTATTCTGGTAGATTGGTGGTGTTCTACCTATATGGAATGGTCGGGCATACGAGGCCACTTTTCATGAGAGACCCGGTAGAGTGCTGATCGTGTGGCATGATGGGTTATCTTCAGCGCTTCTGTCAGATCTTCTCATGAGAAGCTTGTGACACGTGATCTTCTATGACTCATTTTTTTGGAGAAGCAAAACCAGTTTCTCTTCAGTTCGGGAACTGGAGTTCTTTCTTCCGTTCAGGACGAGGTGAATGTCATGGCCCAGGTAGCCAATCACGATGCTTTCAACGAAAGCATGGTGGATCATCTAAACATGGTTAGGCAGGGTCACAGGGCTGTGGTGTAGGGAAGACATTTCTAGTGGAGCATACTCAGCTAGAGCAGGATCCCAGACCCTCTACAGTTCAAGGTACGGTCCTTTTTTTCATAGATTTATCTTTTTTCTCTTTTTGATACAGGGGCTTCCCATAGAGTTATATCTATTGTTCCTGTGGAGAGTCTTGGTCTCTATATCTTTTCTTCTGGAGATATGTTGACACTATACACTCCACTGGTGACTAGAACGACAAATTTACGTTAGTGAAAGGAGTACCCTATTGAGGATTGTGGGTGTCACTTCTTATGGTACCTATTTGTCTTAGTGATTTTATGTTATAATGTAATTCTTGGAGTGGAATAGTTAGTTCCCTTCATGTTATTTGATGATTTCTATCACCGTATGGTGAGTCTCACATCACTAGTGAGAGGTTCATTTCTTCATAAGGGAGAATGGGATGTCTAGGTGAGCAGAGAAGGACCTGAGCATCACGGTTTAGGAGGAGTTACAACCTAGATTGATAGTCTATATCTGGATGACCAGGGGACTTCATAGATGTACATTCCTCCAGTGGTGGATTATTTTAGGGATGAATTTATAGAGTAATTTTCTGGTTTTCCTCCGGAGTTAGAGGTGGAATTTTCTGTTGAGCCTGTGCCAGGAGTGGAACCAGTGTCCATTACTCCATATGTGATGTTTATAGTAGAGTTACAGGAGCTCAAGAAGCATTGGGAGGAGTCGCTGACAAAGGGTTTCAACTGACCTAGTAATTCTCCATGGGTTTCATCCTTCCTGTTTTATAAGAAGGTGGACGGTACCCTCATACATTACATTTATTATTGTATGTTGAATCTGTTGACAATCATGAACCGATATCCCTTACCGAGGATTGATGATCTCTTTGATCAGCTTCAAGGAGCCCTGGTGTTCTTGAAGATTGACATGACATCCGGTTACCTCCAGTTCCACGTTAGACCTTCTGAATACATCTTATAGCCTTTTCGAGCATGTATGGTCTATAGGAGTATGTGTTTATGTTGTTCAGTCTAAAAAACGTGCCAGCTGTATTCATGGCACTGATGAACATAGTTTTCCATACATACTTGTATTATTTTATGTTAGTCTTCGTGGACGATATCTTGTTGTACTATCACACTCTGCACGACTATGCCACACATCTTGAGATCGTTATGAGTAAACTGAGAGAAAATCCATTATATGTTATGCCCTCAAAATGAAACTTTTGGATGAACCAAATCCACTTCAATGGTCATGTTGTCTCAGATATAGGAGAATATATAGAGCTAGATAAAGTCATAGTATTAGTTTCCTGGGAGATGTTGAAGAATGTATTAGAGGTATGAAGACTTCTTGGGTTGGATGGATACTAAAAACATTTCATACCAGATTTATCATGATTAGTAGCACCACTGATGGGCCTGACTACAAATGGTGCAAAATTCTTGTGGTCAAATTATCATGAGTCATCCTTTAATGAGTTGAAAGGGAAGTTGAATTTAGCACCAATACTAGTTGTTTCAGAGATAGGAAAAAGATATACTATTTACTATGATGCATCAGGTATCTAGCTAGGAGCTGTGCTTATGTATGAGGAAGGATTTGTTGCTTATGGGTCTCGGCATTTGCGGCCACATGAGAGAAATTACTTGACGTGCGATCTCGAGTTGGCTGTGGTTGTTCATGATTTAAGTAGTTGAAGACATTATCTTCTGGGAGATCATTTTGTGGTTTCCACTAACCAAAAAAATATAAAGTACATCATCACTCAGCATGACCTAAATTTGAGACAATGAAGGCGGGTAGAGTAAATTCAGTCTTTTGACTTTGATCTTGCCTACATGCCTGGGAAAGGAAATGTAGTGGCTAATGCAATGAGTAGGAGGACTCAGATACAGGCAGTTCAGGAGTCCCATAGTGAGTGGAGTCTTATGGCTCTGTTCTATGAGATGCATTTACAGGTGCATGACTGATAGGGACATATGTTTCTTTCTTATTTAGCTATTACCTATACTCATCTTGATTGAGTGTGAATAAGGAAGTTATAAGATTTTGAAGGCCTAGGCTTATAGGAAAGCATGTTAGGAGAGAACCCTATTCCTAGAGGGACCATAAGAGAGGATTGGATCTGGCACTTACATGGGCGCGTGTGGGTGTCAGCAGACATAAATGAGGAGATGATGTGGGACTTTCATTCCTCAATATGGGTAGTTCATCCTGATGTAACTAGGATGCGTCAGGATATACACCGTCATTATTTGGGTACCGGTATGAAGAGAGATGTTTCAAGTTTCTTCATGAGGTGTTCCACCAGTCAACAGGTGAAGGCAGATCAACAGTGACCAGAAGGTATTTTGAATCAGTTACCCATTCCCGAGTGGATGTGTAATGATGTTTCTATGGATTTAGTGACTGGTTTTCCGAGATCACCTTGAGGGAATGATGCAATTTGGGTTGTCATTGACAGTCTCATTAAGGTTTCTAAATTTATACTAATTAATGAGACCTTCAGTGTTGATGACCTTATAAGTATGTACGTCCAAGAGATTGAATTTTTATATCATGTTCCACACTCCATTGACTCAGACACAGATAAAAATTTTACTTCACTGGTCTAGTTGCGACTTCAGATGGCTTTGGGTACACTGGTACTTTTGAGTACATCTTACCTCCCCCAGACAGATGGCCATTCTGAGCATATGATTTAGGTGCTTAAGAACATTATTTGAGAATGCATCCAAGATTTTAGAGGTTCTTGGGAGAATCTCATACCCTTTGTGGAGTTTGAATACAATAACTTTTTTCAAAAAACTATTAAGATGGTTCCTTATGAGGAATTGTATGGTAGGCCATGGTGATCACCCATATGTTGGATGGAGACAGGATAGGCAGCTATTATGGGACCTTTTCTTGTCTAGAAGACCACAGAGTGGATAGAGATGATTCAGAAGAGGATGGCTAATGGACAGTCTCGAAAGAATTCGTTTGCAGATTGATGAAGATGACCTCTGGAGATCGTGGTCGGAGATCATGTTTTACTACATGACACACCGAGTTTGGGTCACAAGAGGATTAGGAGACTGGGTAAACTTTTTCCAAGGAATGTCGGGCCATTTGAGGTGTTGGAGAGAGTTATGTCGGTTGCCTATCAGTTGTAGTTACCTTAGAAGTATCGGGATATGTGAAATGTTTTCCATGTTTCTCAGCTTCACCATTAATTTTTAGAACTGACTCGTGTATTTCAACACAAGTAGGTTGAGATAGAGGTGGATTATTTGTTTGAGGATAATCCTATATGGATTGTTGACTAAAGTAAGAAGGTTCTCCATTGATAATCGGTTCCTCTGGTACGAGTGCTTTGATAGCACGAAAGAGTACATGATGATACTTGGGAGAGGGAGTTCGATGTACGATCGGAGAGGCCTGAGATTTTTGTGGTTTCTTATTCAACGTCGCCCTGCTACAAAAATTCTAGGATGAATTTCTCTAAGGGGGTATGTTTGTAAAAACATAGATGTTATTTTACAGAATGTTTTAATTTTTTTAATGTTTTAAAAAATAGTTTTTATAAATTTTGGACGTACATGCCATGTACATTATAAGTACACTTATTGTACTCGGTTACCATGAGTAGTCGTGTTCAGGCCGTATAGTGTCCATGCGCACAACCGTGTGCGGTTACCTAGAGGCCGCCTAAAGCTGGGCTTGGAAAGGACAAGTATGTGTCGTGTACTTGAAATGTACATGTCGTGTACTTTGTTTTTATTCATTAAATGTACAAGGGTCACTTCATATGCACAGAATCGTCTCATTCTAGGTCTGGTTCATCCGAGAGAGGCCATATGACCGTGATTATTCCATGACCCCTGATCGAGTCTTTGTTATCCGAATCTACCACTATCAATTGTGTTGGAATCGCAATAGTATGCTCTTCCTTCTACAGGAGAATCATTTCCTGTTTCCTCCTCTAACATGTTTTATCCTCAGTTTATCATTTTTAGTGTTTTCATAGATCCATAGTTCTGTTGGTCATTTCAAGTCTCAATATTCATTTATAACGATCCTACAACACCGAGGTAGGTTGTTTGTGCCATTCCATTGAATGTATTTGTGTTATATGTGAAAAAGTGTCCAATACCCTTGAAAAGGGTATTGCATGTTTATTTTTTTAGCCCCATTAATTGACATATATTCTTGTATACTTGAGTTGAGGTTAATTGATGGTGAATATGTTTTCTCAATGCATTGGAATTGTTTTCTCTTGCATGTTTTTTATGACTGTTTGGTCCTACTTACCTTGTTAGGCTGCCTTTCCAGGCTCCCATCCCTACTGTTATAGGATGTAGAGATTGTATTTTCTGACATGCTGTTATGTTGTATACTATTAGCCAAGTGGTTATTTTTATTTACATTGGCCGATATTCTTTACTGTACTTTTTGACTTACACAGGGTTGTGAGAAACTGGCGTAGTAGACAATAGGGAGAATGGATGTAAGGGATTCTCCAGAGTGTCTGATTTTACTGTTACAAAGAATGAACATAGAGGTAATTGATGTATGTGCTTCATCAAAGTGTTTATAGTTCCTCGATGTGGGACACAAGGTGAATGTGATGTATGTGATTCCCCAGAGTACCTTTTAGTTATCGATACGAGACAATAGAGGAATTGACTGCGAGGGCTTCCTCAAAGAGCCTATGCTTAAGATAAACTAGATTTGTTAGACTGGGCGTACTTCCCAGAGGGTTTCTTGTGCTATTATGGCTGAACCTTAGGAGTTAGTCTAAGAGTGCTTCCCAGAGGGTTACCTTCTTGATTATCTGCTTACTTGATGTCTGAGATTTAATTCATTGAAACTGTGGATTGTTACTGCTGAGTACATCCTCATTACTAATTCCATTTATTTATTTCCTAATATATACTCACTGACTGTTAGGAAAAAATCTTTTGATGGTTTACTACAGGTACATAGTCTCACACCCTGTTTGGGTCATGCTTTTGGGGACAAGCAGATTATATTGCTGCAGGTATATATAAGGGCAGGAACCCATGTACTTAAGTTACTTTATTGATATGGAGATGGAGAGCATGGGACCATGAAATGGCTTGCGATGATGAGGATTTGTTTACATTATTTTCATTGCACTTTTGATTAGTTCTTTATTCAGTCTTGTGACTAGTTTTGCTGTCTTCCTAGACATATGTACCGTGCACCATTTTGTATATGTGCTCTAGTTGTTATTACTTCTGGTCTTCCTCTATTTATTGTTGTATGTTATCATTAAAGCTTCTGTTATAGTGTATCTGATTTACTTCAACTGTGTTACGCTGCCAATGATGGCATAGTTTTCCCGCTATCAGACCCACGAACCTCACTACTATTCGGAAACCTCAGGAATTCAGGGAAATGCTCTTGAGGCCATGTGCCCAACTGGGTACAGGGCACCTCTAGGAGGCTTCTAGAACCAAGATGTTACATTGAACATGTATTCATGTTCATGGATAACATTGTTGATATTTAAAATGGTTCATATATAATATTTTAAATAAGTAATTATGTTCATGGATAAAATTTGGAGAGTGTTACTAGGTCCATCCCTAAATTATTTACTCTTGGGTTATCCATATTTACCGAATACATCAGAGGGAGTTACAGGTCCCTCCCATCTCAGAAGAATAATATTTCAAATTTATTCAACAATATCTTAAAAAATTAATTATATAATAAACTATTAACTAAAATGGGTTTCAAAAACATTTCATCATAACATATCTTATATATGAGAATTTTGTTTCATAATCATTATATCATTTCATTATTGCATTACATTTTGAAAAAGGATCTTACTTCATAATAATTTTATAATGTTATATCCCATGATAGAGAATTCAGTTTCATAAATATATTTTCATGAATAAATATTTAGATATTGAAAAATAAAGGCGTCCTTGGTTCATATCAACAATGAAGTATCATTTACATCAATTGGTATCATCGTATAAGCAGAATGATTTTGAAAAATCACAAGGAACATTTATTTTGAATTTTTTTTGAAAACTATAAATTACTAGAAAATTTAATATTATTTTTTAAAAAATAAACAAGAAAAATATTAAGGAATATTAAATCCAATAATATTTTTTATGTATGTAAATTATTTTCATGATGTATATGTTAAAAAACATTTTCCTTTAACATTTTCATCAAATCCAGAACTGCATTGTATGGGAAAATTAAGTGAAGATTCATCTAAAAAATTCAGTAACAATAAAAACATGAATAAAATTTTATTTAATAAATCATTAAATTAATTTTAAAAAAATATATTTTTGAACATATTTTATAAAACATGATTTTTTATGAAAAATGGTTTTTTGAACGAAGAGAGAAATAATGACGAGTATTCTAAAAATAATAATTTTGAACACTTGACTATATAAAGAGAAAACAATTAACGAGGAACATTTATTATTAGGAAAAAACAGGATAAGAAAAAATGTAATTATTGATTGAGATACATATCATAATATATCATAATTGGAAGCATATTGATATTAAATTATGAAAAATGACTACATTCTATCATAAAACCCTTACGACATTGGTAAATTTGAATATTAATCCACAAAAAAGAATAAAAATTAATGAAAAATATAATACAATGAGAATATATAAATTCATTATATTAAATGAAAATGATATGTATATACACCTCATATATGAAAATAGGGACATAACATGACATTACTCTCAAATACAGAAAATTTAGAGAAATGATATATTACCACTTTGTTAATCATTTGAATAGAAATCCACAATAATGAATAAAATAATTTTAAATTTTAAATATTACTAAATAATATTATTCATTAAATAACAATTAAAAGGGGTATTATATACACCCCATAAAATAAAAATGAGGATTATTTGCATATATCTCCATGAAATAAAAAAAGACTATAAATACCTTACCTTTTGTCTCAACATCAATCATATACATTTGAACCACCAATATAATATATATATATATATGTATATTATAAAACTAATATTTAGAAATATATATTTATTTTGTTTCCATATATTATTTTTCACTGGCCATCTATTATGTCTTTATTAAGAATTCCTTGTAAAATTCTGACTGACAGTCTGAAAATACATTTTATTTTAATTTTTGAAAACACTTTTTGGTTATGTGAGAACCCATAAGTATAAATCAATTTGAGGAAAATTGAGAACCAAAAAGTCATCAAAATGATTCATAGAACAAAAATAAATTGTGTTTAAGGGGATCCACTGTGGAAAACATGAGCCAAAACAAACCAAACAAACATCAACAGAACAAAGGACACATCAATCTAGAAACAAATATACATTGGAGTCTTCAAAGGAGGATGACTGATGGTGAATGATTCATTACCATAGCTCCAAAATTTGAAAAAAAGCGACCTCCAAGCCTCCAAGGACAAGGAAACCAACAATCATCCAAAAACTTCAACATTCACATAGGTCACCAGCCTAATCCAAAACCTCATGGGATCGATCTATCGCAACAAAATTGGGGTAGAGTGGGAAGGAGCATGATGAAATTGTAGAGGAAGCCTAGAAACTGTGAAATAATCGAGACAAGGAAACCATGGAACCATCCGTCATCCTCACAAACCGATCAAAGGTCAAGATTCCATCCACTGTGTATGCGCCTGCAAGTGATCTGCATTGCGACTGCCAAAGGGGTCACCCTAAATCCCCTCGCCACCTCGAACCACACTTCCAGAGGAAACCAAAACACAGAACATGAAGTAGAACCACACCACAATAAAACAAACTAGATCCTGATGGGGAACATCGCTTCCAATCGGCCACCACCACATCTGAACCTATGTCTCTGAAAACCCAATGAGGCATTGCGACCCCAAAAGAGAAGGAGATGTTGTTGGAAATGAGTTTTCTTGAAGATGCCACCAATGACCTCATACGGACCCAGGAGAAGATGAAGACCATGCAGAACCCAATCCAGCAGAAAGCAAGGGGGTGGCGCCATTGGAGAAAAGGTGAGGCTACCGCGGGTGCGGGAGCAAAGACCTGCATATCAAATCGTCGGAGGATGTGGAATGATTATCTACTTTTGGGTAATAACCAAAATATATTTCATTTATATTCAGAATTTTAATTTTCATTCAACTTACTTTGATCATGGATACATAATATATAGATTAATAAACTTGAAATAATGATAATATTTATAAATAAATTATAGTTTTGATACCGATCACGAAATGTGGGTTTGAGAAATTATGTATATTATGATCACAAATATGTTAGGTCTTATGTACGCATGAGTAATGTTTCCAATTTTTAGTGATCATTATGAAATGAAGGTAAGTAATATTTTATCATTAACTATGTGTCATGATATCATAAATAAAATATTATTACTTTATATATAATTATACATCATATCCATGTGGTGTGGTGATGAAAATAGTGAGTCAAATCACTTCTAGTTGGAGGAAATCCACATGTAGATGAATAATGGTATTATAATTCACTGAGTGAAAAGGTAAGAAATACAATTAAATATTTTATTATTATGACTATAAACATTTTAATAATTTCATTTTTATGTTATAAATATCATATATATACTTTATATATGTCATGATAAACAACTTTGATAGGTGGAAATGGAAATGAGAATGGCATCAGTTTGTGATGTGGTAGTCCTCCATACACATGAATGATGATTTTCTAACTAATTTGATGGAATTTTATATGGAAATAGGTCTTTAACATATCATAAAAACATTAATATATTAAATATAGTTAAATTATTATAACTTAATGGTTTAATTATAATTGAAGGATGTGTATAAATAAATAATAGAAAAATTCATGTTGAATATTGATAAATATTTTTTTGGTAACGTCCATAGGATTGCTCCAAAAGAATTCGTAGGATGTGTTTATAATATAATATGGAATGTGGAATTAAAATAGGGATTTTTAGGTTTTATTTGGATAGGTATGTTGAGTCAATAATGTTCCCTTATGAATTGTCTATTCCTTATGGTTTTATGATTGGAAAATCAAAAACACTATTTTCATAAGTTCTGAATGTGTCATTCTGTTTTAATTATCGTTTTTTCATTATGTTCTACTTACAGAATTCTCATTATTTTAACCTAAAAAACTTTCATTTCGTTAAACTTATTGAAATTTCATTCCGTTATACTTACATAATTTTCATTCTGTTATACTTACAAATCATTCATTATATTTACTTACATATTTTTCATTACAATACATTTTTCATTATGTTTTACTTACATATTTAATAGTATGGTGTACTTAAGATTCCAACATATTATTTTACATAAGAAGAAGTGATACTGAATTTCATGATACCAATACCGGTCCAAATTTCATACCATATATTATAATACCAGTACACAAAATAGTGTTGCCGACATGATACTATTTTTCAGGATACCGACAGAAGTATATATGTGATACTGTTTTTTATGATACCAATTCCATTAAATATTCCATACCATTTTTATGATTTCTGTACCAAAAAATGTGATAGTGTTTTTTGTCAATCTGATTTTAATTTTCTTAATATTTTTTTCCCTAATAATGTTATAGTTTTTTAATGTAACATTAAAATATTATGGGATTATATGTTTTCATATACTTAAAATTAATCATAAGCTTAACATAATTTCTTATTCATGAAATGATGTCATACAATTTGTTATAATCATACTGCTGTTTAATTAACAAGTGTCTTGATCCCTCCTAAATTTAGGGAAAATATGACGGTTGGAGTGGAACTAACCATTGAGATGTTATGCCTTTATATACGAGTTCATTTGAATGATCCATATATGATGAAAGAGTGAACGTCAAAGATGATTTTGATGTATGTGAAAAAACTATGAAGGGATTTCTAGAGAGAGGGGCCCTTGAAATGCTCGGTTCTTTGTGCAGATGTCGTGAACAACTTGTTCAGACTTGCTTTGTGCAGACTCTGATCATGCTGATCGTGGGCTTTCGATTTTCGAATAAAGAGGTTCTGATTTCCTTCTAAATTTAGGGCTTGTCGGGATAACATGACAGATATCGATCTTCAGAGTTAGGGCATACCTGGGTTTGGGTTAGATTGACTTTTGTGAAAGTATAAATCAAGGAACCTTTATCCAAGGTTGTTGGATAAAATTCTGATTGGGTTAAAATAATCTTATTGATACATGTTTTCTATTTCATTTTTTTTATTCCCCTGCTATTTTAACTTTGTTAATTTTTTAAAGAATAACATTCTTATACATTGTAACTCATTTACTTTGATTATATTAAAGTTTTTATATTCTCTTAGCAAGAATATTTCTTTTATGAAAATATTTCTTAAGTTTTTATATTTAGATTGTAAAGTTTAAGAATATTTTTTTCGAATTTGTGAATTTTTGTTTTACTTTGTAAACTATGTTTTCATAATCTTAAAAGAAATGCTTATGAAACCGATTTCCTTAAGGTTAAGAAACATTATTAATTAATTTTCTATAACAATTTTAAAGGATCCAATAGAATTTTTAAAGTTTTAAATTCACACCTCCCCTCTTGTATATTGAGCATCTCATCATATATATTCGATCCTACAAGGTGTTAGGTGAACCAAAATAGTTTGACTGTCTTAATAAAATTGGATTGAAGGTTTCCTTTAATAAATGAGTTGAGTACCACACCTGTAATTCTTGAAATGGAAGGGGAACCCAATTTTTTCAAATGAAAAAGGATCCAAAAAGGATTATTCTAAAGTTATATAAATTAATGGGCATAAATATTTGTACAAAAATATTTTATAAATTGATTAGGTTCTTTTATCCCAATTGTTTCTTATTCACCCCCAGGTAAACCCATTTTAACCTAAACCACTTTAAGTAATTTTTTCTTTTTTTAGCATTAAATATTGGGAAAATATAATTTAATATTATTTTATAATGAAAATAATTATTATTTAAAATATGTAATCCAAATATATAAATTATATTTAAAGTAGTAGACTAATAAATTATAAAATTTATCCCGGTGATGCGATGAGAAAGTGATTTTTTGAAGAGAGAATGTTCAAAAGTTTACCAGGTTTTTTTGTCAACATTCAATATGAAAATGAATCCAATGATCAAGATTTTATTAAAATATATATATATAACTAATAATATATTTTTTTTATAAATAATTGAAAATAGAAATAATTTCAAAAAAATCATGTTTTCAATTAATATTTAATATTTTTTCACTATTCATCATGAAATCATAGTTTTTAAATAATTTCAAATAATAACCCTCATATAGTTTTTATATATTTATTTAAAAAAAATTTATGTTTATCAAATATATTTTCTTAAATTTTCATTACTAAATTTTGTTACTGATCATTTTTTTTGAGAAAATAGTAATTTCAAAACCAATAAAAACATTATTTGAAAATTCAGAAATTTTTATTAATATTATTTAATTTTAAAATAAAATTATACTTCATATGTAATACATAGTTAAATTTATTCATATCACAAATTTTATTAGAATGGTTTTAATAGTTTTCTTTGAATAATATTATTAACATATAGAGCATTTGTTAAAACTCGGTGTCATGTGTAACACATGATAAACATACTGTTAAATGTAATTAATGATTGACGTATTATTTCATGTAAAAAAAGTAAAATTAGTATATTGTGTAATTCAAAATTTATAAAGGATTAAATTTATTTAAAAAATATTTTTCCCAAATTTCAATGGTGTAACTGTGGCTACAAGTTCATCATGTTGACCAAGACATGATACTTTTTCATTTAACTTCATAGTGTGAGGTGGGATTTTACTAACCATCAAATACATGGAGTGGATATATTTTATATTTACATTTTTTCATATAGGGGGAAGACTTGGGGAAACCCATGGTTGGAAAATAAATTAGATTTAATGAGAAAAATTATACCCATGACACCATGTCAGACCATTGATTAATAAAATATTAGATTAGGTGTTTTGAAGGATTATATGAACAAAAGGGGACCATAAATGTGGAATAATGTGGATGGTCAAAGTTAACATGTTTGAGCACATTGGTTTGGTTTTTCATGAGGTGCATCAAATAGAGAGATAATGTGTTTCATTTGGGGTCATGTTCGGTGTTTAAAACTAATGTATATTTTTTTAGATAGCTCCTAAAATTCCAATCTGAATTATACATACATTTAGTTGTTTTTAAGAATTATTATTGATTAATGAATCTATTTTGGTTAAATAATAAGGGAATTGTTTATATGAGAATATTAAAAAAAATCTTTTTTTATTTATGCACTGTGGTAAAAGAAAATCAACCAAAAAAATCAATTAACGTAGGGTTTAAAATGATATCAACATGATTTGAATTGTTTTAAATGTATAATGAGAATTTTATAAGATATTTTTTTGTTTGAATATAATATGATATAGTGAGTAGTAATAGAATTATAAGTGTAGAGATTGTAATAATTATGATAAATATTATTTTATTCAATAAATAATGTGAATTAAAACATGATAATGATTTAATGATAAGAATAATATGATTAGTTATTATTTATTATAAATGAATTAAAATAATTAAATTAATAATGAATTATATTAGTGACATATTAATAGCTGTGATGGGATTCAAAAAATTTATTATGAATAAATTTGTTTGTGGAGATAGATTTACAAAATGGTAAATTAGAAAAATTATTATTTACCAAAAATTGATTAATATTTTATATTAAGAATAAGAAAAATTATTAACCTAGTATATATGAAGATGATAAATTAAAAGACTAATGTTTTAAAATAAAATAAGTGAAAAATAATTGTCAAAGAAGAATTATATTACTATTTTACTGTTTTTTTAATATTGAAATCCTTTATAGACAAAAATATAGTAACTTATTGAAACAAAAAAAATTGAACTAAGAAGATAATTTGTGAATGGTCATAAATATTTCAAATATTGATATCTATTAATGGGGATTATATTATTTCCAAGTAATTATAAATATATATCCTCCTAATGATAATGTCACTTATTGAATAATTGATGTGTATGAAATAGTTTCCATGATAATTATATAAAATTAATAATGAATTATAACATAAAAAATTTCACATATATATTGTTGAATACTCTGATAATGTCTTGCTTATATATGAAGAGATAGGGATATACAGTGATAATTTTTTGTGTCACATTACTTTACGTATATGGAACCCATAATGTGGGTATTGATATTGACTACTAAATGAGGTAGATAATAATATAATTAAATAATTAAAATATAAATATTACCAAATAAATGATAACAGAAATTCATGAGCTAAAAATTGGGGTCATATATGATTAATTTGACAAAAAAGAATTATTTAATGTAAATTCGCATGTGTCTTATAGGTAAATACCTAATTTCTATGAGGTAAATAATTTATTTACACATTTACTTGGAGTGTGGTGTTACAAAGTGGTTGATGGTTTTTGATGGAAGTGATGTTCCATTACGGTCTCCTTTAAGCTCAACCTTCAACTCATGTTTCGGGGGCATGAAAACCATTACACTTCTCATCCACTACACTAGGTAGGGATTGTTAAGGACTGATATGTGTGTTAATTACCCCTCATATGTAGTGTTTTTGGGTGATTACAGATAATACATTATATTTTAATAGATGATGAAACACATTAATATCTACACAATTTCGATCCCATTGGTCATTGATATCTCCAAATGAAAACATTTAATCCTTTTCACCTAGCATTAAGATTTGAGAAAGAATTGATATTTAAGAGGGGATCAGTGTAGATTGTGATTCCTTTATAATCCATAGATAAATATTTGTGTATACGTATATTCTTATATAATTTCAGGTTTGATAATAAATTGAGAATAGGTGGGAAGGAAAAAAATTGATATGATGTGAGAAAATATAATTATTACCTGATATTAAATATTTATTTAATGGATATTTTCAACATATTATGTGTATGAGATCCATAAATTTAATACACAGTGGAAAATTATTTCCAATGTTGTATCATGGGTATCAAATCCAATGCGATGTATCTAAATTGAGTTATGATAACAAAATAAAACTAATATAGGACATATTCCACGGGGAATATTTATTATTCATATAAAATAATGAATACAATATACAAATGTAACAAATTATTTTTCAACCATGGTGATTGTGATATTGATCTATGGTTAGATTAATTAGAACTAATTATAATATTATTACGTTCAATGATGATGTTTTTTGACATTGATTTTGTATAAAAATATTTTACGATGCATGTAATAACAAGTTGTCTATGGTTCCTTCATTGAATCACCCTTGAAGGGAATCTACGAGAGCCTGAAAAAAGTTAGAGTGTCACTACAAAATCCTTCCATTAAGAGACCATGATTTGGTGAATAAAACCACAGGTATTACATTACCCATATATGATCTATAGTCCCTTTTTTTAATTAATATATCACATTACCTTGAATAATAAAATTCACTCTCAACCACCACAAATGAAAAATTTATATCAATCCATTCCATTTTTTATAATGAAAAAACATAATTCAATAAAAAAATAAGGTAAACAAATCTATACAAAAATAAAGGTATATTCAAAAAATCAACCAACAAAATTTTCCAATATCCAGGCTTATGTTACCTCAAAACAATCCTCTAAATCTTCCAGGATAAAAAAAATGTAACATATATAATGAAATATGCTTAGAAAAATAAACATAGTAGGCCCATCCAATGTGGTATCATATATCAATGAAAATAAATCATAATAATGTACTATTGTATTAAATAAATAAAATATCATGAAAAATTCAAAAATAAAATTTCTATATGCTTAGGACACAATCTATATATACAAATCAATTTTAATACCTCATAAAATTATGAAACATATTGTATAATACAAAAATCAATGAACAATAACCCCTTCTATTGTACATCTTTAACCATGTAGTAGTCTACATGTAGGAATCTCAGTATAATATTTTAATATATAATAATATAAGTAGAGAACTCAATAATGAAATTTAATAACCAAAATAAATTCTTGGAAGATCATATGTATGTATGAGAATTCAAAATTCCAAAGTTTATTGAGCTCTTCAAAATGTTATATGGATGTCCATATGAGACATGTATCATAATGAAATTCCTTATGATTTAGGTTCTAAAGAGAGGTATTTTGGGAATGGAATAGTGATTGATAACTTCCAAGGACTTCAAGGATGCATTTTGGATTAGATGGGAAAGATAATGTAGATTGTAGTAGACCACCATGAAATCAAGGGGCCCAACATGCATGTATGTTCTATTTTTCAGTAACAACAACAACTTCTTGAAACTACCACCTATCTAGGGACCTACACCTACTAGATGGATTTATTTTTAATGGGTGAATTTATGAAATTTGCACCATAGGTTTTTGGGGAGGTAGAACAGCCACCAACACTATTTAGTGTGTATGAAATCGAACACCCATCTCCCTTCCTTATTACAACAATGCTTGATTTGAGTTGTGTTTTTAGTTATTTTAAGGAATTATTTGATATTTTTAGGAGAGTCTGTATTTCTATGACTTCCATTCTTGTCCTTTTCACCCAAAGGAATTTATATGTTATATATTTTGAGGTTTCTATTTGTTATTATACCATATTGGGGAGGAATCACATAATTCTCATGATGATTTCACATACCCCCCCTAGAAGAGACCCCTAGGTGATGTATGAATATATTTACAAAACATTTCAGATATTATATGATAAAACATATATTTCATAGTTTTTTTAATTTTTATTAATTACTATTGGTAATTTATAGGAATTTTTGGTCAGATATTCATTACAGAGTTTAGTCAATGGTGGACTATGAAAAATTGGAAAGCATATTTCATTTGTTCTAGTATAGATATAGTTTCATGTTGTTTTTCCATCACTTTTGAATTTTGGTATTAGGTTTTTAATTAATAATATTTGATTATAATTAATTTTTAGTGTTTTTTAATTTCATGGATTAGGTAACATGTTGGTGAAACAAGATTAAAGGTCCTTACTTACTGTTGTCTACACTTAGGAAAAAATTTGGAAGCATTAGTTGAGGTTGGTGGACCATTAAATTTTACATTGTTTAGTTTTATTTATTATGTGAATGAGATAGAGATTTCAATAGTTTTGCAGGGGTGACCATAAGAATAAAAATAATCGATTTATATTGTTTTTAATCATCTGTTAGTACATTTGACTTTAATTGTGCTATATCAGAATATATTTTCTAGAGGAACACCTTAATTATATTTTTGTCCTTGGAAATTGGTGAATATTTTATTTCATATGATCTTCTTTTATATAATTCCAATTGAAATTTAATATATAAATTGTACTTGGAACTTTTTTTAGAATATGTATATTATATTGGTAAATATAAATGAATAATTAAACTATAGTAATGAAAATAATTTTGGGATGAATAATAGAATTTTTATTTAAATTGGTAAATTGATTTTTATTGAAATAATGAACTCTAAAATGTAGTTGATTTCATATATTTGTAATTTAAAAAAGGAATATTTAAAATAAATTATAAATGATGAAAATTATTTGACATTTGAAATGGATTTTTTATTTTTTTGGTGTAAGATTAATTATTTTTATAATAGAAATGTAAAATTACCCATATTGATTTTTTTGGTTATGTTGAAATTTTGTATGTGTATTTTCTTCAATGTATGTGAAATAATTTTATCTTTAACCTGGTTTAAACATGACATAGAATGGATACATAGATTTATGGTTAGCATTGGGTGAATAAGGAACAATGGGATGCTGGTTCTTTTTGTTTAAAATTCGGTGAATACTGATCATAGGTGTAAGTACAGTTTGAGAGTTAAAACCAGGGTGAACACAATTGTGAGGTAGACACTTGGGCTCCATTGTGGTTCATTTATTGTGATAAGGGTTAAAGATACATAGAAACATGTAAAAAATAAATTTTATGGAATAATTAAGAACAAATCATGTATAATAATATATTATATTGTATTTTGGACACTTTAATAATGTGAAAAATGTGATTACATGGTTTCAATTTCAAAAATTACCAGTGTTCCACTCACATCGCTTATAAATGTAATCCACCTATCATCACCTCTTAACATATTAAAACCCTTTTCTGGGACATGATGTTAAATCTAAAATTTCAGCATTCAATATTACCAGTTTATAAAATTTAGTTGATTAATAAATCTAAAATATGATGTATTTCGGTGGAAATTTGAAGAGTCATTTTGAAGAACAGACTATTTTCTTCAATGAGCATTTTTATTTTATTACTTCATTCACCTATTTAAGTTAATATTAAAACATGATGATATAATAACTAAATTATATTAAATAAATTTATATGTTTTCATATTATGGGTTTCACTGATATCTATCACCCCTTCCGTCAAATGGTTTACAAAATCATCATTTGCGTGTAAGGTGTACTACCACCTCAAAAAACAAGGTCATTCATTTTTCCATTACCACCGATCACAGTTTTGAATGATGGTGGATATAATGTATATATTAATATATGATATTTAAAAAAATATATAACTTTTTAGTCCTTATATAAAATATAATTTTAATCTTTATTCCAAATGATACATTATTACGTCACTTGTGTGTACTGTGGACCACTACATCACGAAGCCATACGATTTTTTTTACAAATGAATAAAATGGAATGTAATAAGGATAAATATATGTGATATACATGAAATAATTATGATAATCATGTCATATATATCAATCATAAAATATAATATATCTTTTAATATCCTAAATTTTCACTCACTAAAATATGATAACGCCATTCATGCACTCATGGATTACTGCCTTCACGAAGCGACATGACTTTATCTTTTCATAATCACAACACATGGATGATATGTATAATTATATATAAATAAGTAATATGATATTTTTTATGTTATGTGAATGTAAAATATTTCCTACCTCTTTTATAAATTGATCACTCAGAAAATGGAAATGTTACTCTTACTTACATATGACCTACCTCTTCCATAATCGTAATATTCTTATTTTCTAAAAAACATCATTCATGATTAGTATTAAAATTAAAATTTATTTAATAAATACTATAATTAATTCATTATTATTATTATTTAGATTATAGAATCATTATCAAGGTAATTATACCTAATATAACAATTCAATAAATATACACAAAACAATGTTGTTTTTACCAGAATCATGATTCTAATATATATGTGTTAATAAATGGGTATTAAATTTTAATAAGTAAAAAATATATGGTATATGAAAGTATGGTTATATAATAAATATATAATAAATCTATATTTATTATATTGTAGTGTTAAATTTATAATATGGATGTTGATAACTATGGTTTTAGATGTCTAGTATGTCTTTTATATCAGGGTGATATATGAAAATTATCCATTTATTTCATTTGAGTGGTTCATATATTTTACATTTTACATGTCATATGATGAATTAATTTATCTTAATTATGATTAATTTCTCATTTGTTGTTATTATTTGTTGTTACATATGATTCAAAACATTATTAATGTGATAAGGGATTTCAATCTCACTTTTTTTTCTATGAATGGAATGAATAATTTAACATGTGTTTCCTTTATGTGGATTACATAATACATATTCATGTATTTTATTATTATTTTCATAATAATTATGAGGAATTAAATATCTATTTTAAGATATATCTTTTTTTGGTTTTACGATTCAAAAGATACCAAATTGGTAAGGGATATTTATCTCAATTTTCCTTCATTAGGGAATATGTTATGATATGAACTACTCTTATTTTATTAGTATATACACCCTCTTTGACATCTAATATTGTGAAATTATTTCTTCTCATAATATTTTAGTTTTCAATTAATTTTATTCTTTCTTTCGGCTTATTATTTAATAGTACCAACATAATAATAGTTTTATCGTACAATGTCATTGTTTATGATGATTGTATATGTTTATTATTGTGATGATGAAATATTATGATCCATAACTCATGAAATAAATGAATTGTTCTATATTATATTAATATGAGGAGAATAAATTTTTCCCATCATATTCCTCTCTTTATTTAGTCAGGAGTTATGAATTTTCATTAATGAAAATCGACTTTTCATTTGAAAACACTTTCTCTTCCAAAACCATGATTTATAAAAATGTATTAAATTTTTTTTAAAGTCATTAATTGTTTATTAAATAAATTATTAAATAGGATTTAATTTAAAAAAAAAATGTTCGATAATAAATCTACATGTTGTTTTCCAAACAAGTAGAATATCACATTTATTGAAAATTTTGATATAATATATTTTTACATACATGACCTGAATAATATTTATTGATGTGTTTAATGCTCAAATATATCATGATTACCTTAAAATATTTCTTGTACATTTTCAAAGGAATGGATTATAAAATTTTTATTATTTAAAAGAAATGATTTTTAAATAATAAATGTATTACATGGAATGTTTTCCTAATTATCATTCCAAATAAATATCTATCTAATAAGACATACTTCGATACAAGTAATGATTTATTAGTAATATGAACAAATTATAAAATTAAAATTCATTATGTGAATGGTTTATGATGAAAATATGTTTATGAAAACAAAATTTATTCCAAGGGATATACCATTATAAAATTTATATGAAACCCACATATTTTCCATGGTATATTCTATGATTAAATGATTAAAAATATCTTATTTTCAAAAAGTTATGATATGATGAAATGTTTTACAAACCCATTTCATTTCATGGGTTATGAAATGATGAATCATTTATGATGTTTTGGGATGCATAATAATGATTTTCAAAATGAAAATGCAAAGAGCTATATCAACCACCAATCTATTAGGTAATGATTAATGTTTTATGAGAAAAATTATTAACTGGGTGGTTATCAAAATAAAAAATAAGGGTACATAGTAGGTTATCCCCGGAACAAAAAATGGGTACACCAGTCGTCTACCAAAGCCTGATGAATGTAAAATTGTGGTTTTCCCAAGACTAACATGTTATGAATGTCTTTGAGGATATCCTTGACCTAATATTTTATATTATTTTGTGTATAACACGCGCATATATAATAATCCCATGTTATGTTATCTTAGATCATGTTTATTTATTACCTTATGATTCATGTCTTATTAACATCCATGACACAATATTATTATATTTGAAAGGAAAGGTATAGTTTTTATCTTTTATTCTCATGTTCTCAAACCCTTATTATCATGTTATCATTACACATATCCATTTTTTACCCTTATTAATAATGTTTGGTCACTCTATATTATGATTCCATTACTCTTGTAAAAATTAATGGTTTTCAATTGGATTAGTAAAAAAGAATATAATTATGGGATTCATTTCATGTGTTTCATATATTATTAATAATGTGTTGTAATATTATATGGGAACTAATTTATTAAAAAAACCAAGTGTATATTTTTAAAATTAAATGGTTTTTAATCTAAAAAAATGTCATATCCATTAATGAAAATCCAGGTTCACAATTGTTGGTATCATAGGAAAGGTTTGTTCTTTCTTTGGGAACTGGAAGGAGAAAACATTAGTGATATCCCTTAAGATATTTATAAGGATATGTCTATGTATATCTCTATAGATAAATATAAGGAAAATACAAGGAGTGTAAAAATGTCCATGATGTTTTATAAAAGATATGGAATGTGGTTACCAAGATATTACATCACTATCAAGACAAAACAAGTAGATCTGGTTCTATAACTTATGTACCCATGGATAATAAATCTGAAAAGGGAACATTAACATAGATTCAATAATCATATAGTGCATGAAATAGTCATTAATGAACAAATAGTTTGACACTCCCGGGGGATAAAATTTCCAAATTTTAATACTACTTATAAAACATCATGAGGGATTCGTATAGATTATTACTAGAAATAGAATTATATAAAAAATTTTGTCATGGATTAATAAAATTTGTCATCATTTAGACACCATATTATTTACTTTTCATGAATATTTGGTTCCCTCTAATGATTATTTTTTCTCATTGTATAATTTTGGTTTTAGTATATTGTTGGAACCCATATATATTTTGATAATGTTAAAAAATATGAAGAATGAAGAGATTTTCGACATGAGAAACCAAATTATATTAGATGTGTAATGAATAATATAATTTAAATTCTCAAACAACATTCTGTTGTTATGAATCATGATTGACGTACAAAACTGAAACAGATGGAACTAAATTCCATTGATTCCATCATGAGAAATAATCCACCATATTCCTATGGGTCTTTTAATCGACTAGTTCATGGGTAATTTATGGGAAACACTAAAAAGATATTTTCCACCCTACTTCATTCAAAGCAAGAGAATTTCATTTTGGATACATAATGTCTACAAGGTGATGTAGATAAGTAGCCGAATCTTATCCAGAATATAAGTAATTTGTATAAAATTGACTACATGTGTTTGGATGAGTTCAATAACTAATTTTTCAACATTCATATTCCTTATATTTCATAAACAAATATAGATAGGGACTTCCATGATCTATATCAAAAGGATGATAAATCCATTGGTAACTATCATGAATTTTTTATATGCCATGTGAGTTTTGATTCTAGTATTATTATCCAACCTAAATTCACAGTTGATAAAATTTTATTTATTTAATAACGAATTCCTTAAATAGAATTATCCATATGTGAATTTAGTAGCTATGAAGTTAATTTTTTATATGATATCAATTTAGAAATGGTGTTTAGAGTTAAGTAACAGTATCTTGATTTTTATAAGAAAAGGAAAATGTATTTAAAAGGGAAATATAACATCTATTGAGAGAATAAAAAGATATTTACTTTATGATAAATTTATGGAAATACGAATAGAAGATGTTTTCAAAATAGAACTAGTAAATATTTTATGAGTGTAAGGTAAAGTGATCAATCAAATAAAAATTTAAATTGATGTGAAGATTTTAGTTATTTATTATTACATAGAGAAATAACCCTAGAATACAATGAAATAACTCTAGTATTTTAGGTGATAGGAGTATCGTAAATAAGAATATAAATACCGCAATACAAGGGTGATTGTTAAGGATAAGCCACAACAACCACTGATGTAAAATGATAAATATAAATCTTATGATATCACAATTGAAAATGTGAATCATGATAAATTTGGCACACATAACCTCCAATCATTATTTTTTAATTTCATAACTGATTTTGTAGTAGTGATCCCTATTAATATATTATTATTTATTATTTAGTGAAATTTGATATGATTGTTTCCTTTGAAATTAATTCTCTAATAATGAAATAACATTTTATATTATATTCATAAAAGGATTAACTAAATATTCTAATGAAAGTATATTATTATAAGATAAGATCTTATTTGGGGAATAATGCTTGAATTATCTTTTGGATATATATATTTTCCATGTATGATAAAAATGAAAGTTATGGATTCCATAATGGGTTTATATGTTTATGTATGATCAACATTTTCAATATCATTGAAAAACATTTTGTGGTTTTTTATATGGGAGTTTATCATAATTATAGACATTTTAATATTATTTTTTGGAAATAAACCCCTTTATTGTTGTATTTAATGACAAAAATATTTTATGATGAATGCCTTTTCAGTTTTTAGACATATTATTAATGGTACTATCATCCTTAATGATTTATCATATCTTTTATATTGAGATAATTATTTGTTATAGTCGATAACCTTATGATTTCATCACAATTCATTGCCATCTGTGTATATTATTCTCACGATATACTTTCCAGGATATACATTAAGGAAGTGTAAGGTTTTGTCGGGTACCACATTCAATAATATAAAATCAGGATCCAATGTTTACCTAAATTTTTTAGGTAATTAATCTACAAAATATCGATATTGAGATGATTTTCATCATTGTGTATCACCATCAAATATATGGTTAGTTTGAGTGAATAATTAAAATAGTAAATAATTTGATAAGATCTTGTTCAATGGATTTAAAATGTGTTTGTGATATAACACCTTAATATATTCTAGTTTTTTTACAATAAATAATTTCATTAGAATACATAGTTGTCCCCTTATGAATCACTATATAGAAAGATGTGTACAACATTGCAGTACTGGAATGATGTTAAAAATTGATATTGATACCTTTGAAAAACAATGAAATAATAGTGAAGGTTAGATATTTTCAAAAACATATAAGGATAAAATTTGTTTGAGGAATGTTATCCATATAATAATCTATATGATCTTTAATTTTATGTTAGTGAGAAAGTTATTCTTTTAATTTATTTGTGGATGAATGGAGAGAAAACTATGCCCAATTTAAATCAGTTCCTATAAAATACAGAATCATATTGGGACAATATCATATTATTTGGGTTATACAAAAAACATATTTACAATTCATTATGTTTTCATGTATCCCTCTTCAGGTTTTATATGCATGACCCTTTATAGGGATTGATCTTAGAGGTCATACCACAAAAGTAAGATATTTCTTTTGAGGAACAAATAGTGGAGATTCTATATCACATAGAGAAATTTCAATAGAAAAGGCCACTAACTTCATAAATGTTATCTGGATAAACCTCCAATTTTAGGAAGCTATGTGGGAATATGAAGAAATTAACAGGTATAAGTATCCTTGTTTATTTGTATTGGTGTGATGAATATTGAGGGAGAAATTCATTTAATCGGTGTTGAATTTAACATAAAATATTTTTCTGTATTTTATTATTTTATTTAATAAATTAAATTTCATTAATAAATTTTGTTACATGAAACAATAATTTTAGTCTTATCTTACACAAGACACTAGGTAAGGTTGTGTTCCACAAGAAACTAATTCTTAACAAAACCAAGTAATATTATTAATGTTATAGAAAAATGTACATTATAAATAAGATATTAATATTAGCTATATTAATAGTAATAAAAAATATTCATACTAATTATAATGGATTTATATAATGATTATATATATATATAAGAACTTAATTTTTTAATAAAATATTTATATGATTCTAAAATACTGTTTTATAAAAAAAATGTAATTTTATTTATTTTTGCGAACAATAATTTTTTTAAAACATTAAGAAAATTATTTTTATAAAATAAAATTCATTTTTAAAATATAAATTTAAAATTATGATTGATGTAATTTTTGATAATTTTATCAAAAGATTAGTTTTTCCATGAATAGTGAATAATATAGAATTTTGATTAAAAACAGAATATGTGTTTGATTTATTTAGGATGTTAAAATAAATTTTATCGAAATTTTAAAATAATCCTTCTTCTATTATATATCTATTAAAACAATTTATGTAATTTTAATAAAATATATATTGAAATATTATATAAAATCTTTGTAGCTATTGGAAATCATATCTTTGGAATATTTCTTTCTCGTCGATTATATGAAAGTAATTTTTATTTATAATTATATAATTATATGAATATAACATTGAAAATTAGATTTGAAATTTTTTTATCATTAATTATATTATATATCATGTTTGAAATAATATTTAACAAAAATGAAGTATATGAACAGTAAAATTTTATTATCATAGTTATGGTAAAAATGGATTTTTTTGGGGGTTAAAATAAAATGATATGGGTCTAAAATACCAAAAACCATTTATAAAAGAAATTTTAATATTTATTTATATCCAATAATGTATTATTTCTGATAATAATCATTTCTATAACCTTATGGATAGTATAAATTGGGGTAAACATACGTATTTTCTAATAATACATGTGTTCCACTCAGCTCACTTATAAAAGGCCACCAACACTTCTCTCTTCCTTAGTCTATCAAACCCTTGTATTTTTCCAATAAATACCATAATATATACGCAAAACCATCCTATAATCCTAGAAACCATATTTTGGGCGTAAATTATACCCATTAGGGATTTTGTTACAACCTTGTGGAGGTTTCCCAAAGAAGAGGTAATGATCATCAATGAGCGTATTTATTTTATTTCTTCCTCAAAAAACTTAAATTTGTATTAAAACAATATGATATAATAACCTCATTATATTACACATAAATTTATGTTTTAAATATAATTTACTTACCTTCCACCATGTCCACCTCTATTGAATGGGTTACGAAATCATCGTTCAACAGTATGGAGGACTATAACCTTGCGAACCGATGTTATTATTTTTTACATTATCACATATGAATGATAGTTATCATAATGTTCATAAATTATATATATGTTTTCTATAAAATTATTATACCTATAGAGTAATTATATAATATATAATTATGAACATTAAATTCTATTGGGGATACAATAATGTTACTCATGTGTGTGACATACTATTGCCTCATAATGTGATCTGATTCCAAGTGATGTTAATCTAACTTTCCATCACCACAACACATTGATGATATGAAAAATTATTTTCTCATAAATAAAAAAATTTATATTACATTTATAAGGATACAATTTTACCTACCACTTTTCCATATTTATAGTTTAAAAATTGAAATTGTACTCATTCGTACGTACGACCTACCGTCTCTATGATCATAATTTACATAATTTCTCAAAACCATCATTCATGAGTGGTCCTAAAAGTATAATTGATGAATAAATTTGATAATTATATCCAGAAAATTATTCTATATAACATCGAAACCAGATCTCTGTAGTTGGACTAAAAAGAACAAATCAAAACATATGTGATAAAAAAGTGATTATTACGGGAAACCAGATTTTGACAATGAATTTTTATTAAATGGGTAATAAATGGTTATAATTAAATCATATATTGTATATAAAATAATTTCTAAATAATAGATTTATTATAAAATTTTATTTTTTATAAATAGATGGTTCGAAAATTAAATGATGGAAGTTGATTTTTAAGTAATGGATTTATAGTCTATCTTTTATTTCTGGGAGTCATATTCAAATTCACCACTCATTTATTTTCTATGACGTATATATATCCACATTGACATTTTATGTCATTATAATTCTTAATTTCATGACTCTTAACATTTCATTTTATGTTCAAATTTATTTGGGATAACTATTCAAAATACTTCTAATGTGGTAAGGGATTTCCATCTCGCAATTATTTTATGGGAGATAAGAGCCATATTCCACACTGTTTTCATTTATATGGTATATATTCTCATAATAAATGTATTTTAAAATTATTATCAAAAATAATTTGGGTATTTACATATCCATTTGATGATATCTCTTTCATGGGGGGTTCAATTCAAAAGTCCCCACTGTAGTAAGGGAAATTTGACTCTATTTTCCACTATTGAGATATCTGTTATATTATACAAATATATTATTTTATGAGTTGGATATATAGCCACATTTTCATGTAATACCATTATTTTAATTATTAGCATAAAAATTGGAGATTCCCAATATTTTATTATTTTATGGGGCTTATGATTCAGTGTTACCAATGTGTTAATGGTTTTATGATATAATATCTTCATTTATCAGGATTATTTACATCTATTCTTCAGAAGATGAAATTATGTGAATCATATATCAAAAAATGAATTTTATTATAATATAATAATGTAATGGGAATAAATTTTTTCACTTCATTTTCCTCTCTTTTTATACTCAATAATACGAAAGAATGATTTTATAAAAAATCAACTTTCATGTCAAGAACCATTTTTATTGAAATGTAATGTTTTTGAAATGTGTTTTTAATATTATTTAATTTTCTTAATAAATAATCATTTTTTCATTTTTTAAATTATATAAATATTTTTAATTGACTCTTTATGTCATTTTCCAAAAAAATCTTTTTTATTTTATAATGAATGTTAAAAGAATATTTTCTTAATATGCACACCATGAAAACTATTTGACACTGTCATCCCCACTAAAAGATTTAACAATTACAATACATATAATAAATTTTATTTTAAAATAAAATTATTTTCAAAATGTTTTATATTTATTAAAATTTTATTTTATATAAGACATGTTCCATGTGATCATTCATAATAATTCACCAACTAGGAAGACATTCATCGATGTAAAACATGGTTTAATGGGGATATGCGAAAAATATACAACTGTGATACATTTTTATCATTGTTTTATAAGGAAATATGTTTATAAAACAGATTTTTATTACAATGGTTATATCATAATAAATTTTTTATGAAATATTTTTCTTTTTTCATTTGTTATTATATAATGAAATGATGAAATGTTTATGAAAATTTTCACTTTTCCACAAGTTATTATATGATGAAATATCTATGAATCCCATTTTATTTCATGTGTTATTTTGTTATTAAATTTTTATTATCTTTTGGAACACATTTTTTTGATTTTCAATATGATATGGGTTGGGCCTATATCTCCATCAAAATAATTTGGTAATGAGTTATGTTAGATAATCTAAAAGTCCACATGGGAGGTTATTCAAATCATGAAATATGGTAAACAGTAGGTTATAACAAGTCCAAAGTAGATTGTATTGGAGGACTTCATATGTATAAAGTATGTACACAAGTTGTTTTTAAAACATTACCATGTTAGTAATGTATTGGTAGTTATCCAAGATATGTGATTTTATATGATTATATTTATTAAAAAATTATATGTCTTATTCTAAAAATATATTACCTTGGATCATTTTATTTGATTCCCTTATGGATCATGAATTATAAATTTTCATAACATGATATTATGATCTTTGGTATGAATGGTATGGTTTCCAAATTTTTTCTCCTTTTCTCAAAGCCTTATGATCATGTTTTGATTATGTATATCCCTTGGTTACCATTTTTGAGAATATACACAGAACCTTTCTCATGATTCCTTTCCCAAGGTTATAAATAAAGGTTTTATACATTTGTACTAAAGGGAATGGTATTAATGGGGTACATTTAAGATATTTCATTCATTAAGAAGATTGTGTTCTAAGATTTCAAATAAACGGAACTATTACGGTCCTCAGTTGGGGTTTTTTGTACTATAATTATTATTAATTACAATAGATGTAACATCTAAGTTTGAGAATAAAAGGTTAGTATAAATACATGAGTTATTTAATGACTTAAGATTTAATAGGTATACACAATTATTAGGGTGATCCAGACCCTTTGGTTCGATAATAATGTTATGCCATTAGTTTAAATGAATTAAATTAATGTTTTGTAGTTACTTACATTGATAAAAAAATGCATAAAATGATTTAGAGTAGCTATATTTAAGTTTATCATTTGTTGTGGCTTAATGATTGTCACACAACATGATTAAGATACTATTACACTTGGGTACTTAAGAATATGTTATTCTTTCCCCAATGTGAAATTATTTGTTAAGGACCTATGTTGATACATGTGGTTTGGAATCATTGTTTGTATTTTTTCGATGGGAATGTGTAGGATATAGAACCCTTTGGGGATATAATGTTTTATTTTGTTTTAGTTTAGTTCATTGGAACATCATCTGTATTATTATCCCATAAGGGATATAATTTATCATGTATGTTACATTATTATTTTTATTACATATTGTATTTTATTATTATATACTATCCTTCCCCAGATGTGATTATTATATTTAGATGTTATCAATTTTATTTTTTAACTCATATCCATAAATGATGATCATAAAAAAATATTGTGTCCCAAAATTTTTTTAGGCCCATAGCAGTAACATTGTAGCCTCTGGAATATAGAGAGGGATGCATGAGGTTTGATACCTTACAACAATCTGGTTTCCTTTCAGTGGCATGCAAAGACTATTAATTAAAATCTACGTAAAAAAACTCAAAGAATGCATAAGTAAAAAAAATAGTTATAAACCAATATATAAATCAATAAAAACACCATAACTATATGTTTTATTTCCACCCACATGTAAATCCCAATATAAACATGCCACTAAAGAGTAATACACCAATTCAAATCTATTAGATAATATTGTTTCTAAACATATGACTTTTATTGGTATTATGGGTGTTCACAAGGAAGGAATCTCTTCACCATAGCCAAAATTGATTAGGGAGTAGACCAACATTGATAAATATATATATATTAATGGGTTCCAACAATTATATACACTACATATTTAATATTCAACATCACCATTATATATCATATATTCACTATGTATTGAAATATTTTTGAAAATATCCTTACCACTATCCTCAATATCATAAACAAAAATCCACTACAAAATCACTATCACATATCAATAATTGATTAATAATCCCACTATAAATTTTTATCCTAAATATTAAACTATAGATATATTAAGAACTTGATATTTCAAAATATATGTATTATAAATAATTTTTCATTATCCTTTACTATTTTCACATATAATGTTGAACCAAACAAATCATGATACAATAATTATTCTATAGTAAATCAATTAGTACGTATAAATAAAGGTGAAATAATTTTTAAATATACATTGAAAAATATAGGTAATTATAATATTAATTATCAAATGAAATTAAATTTTTTATGGTGGATACCTAATATTATGAGTTTTTTTCTTATTAATGTATTTTTCATAAAAAATATTTTTTAAGAACTATATATTTTTTCATCAGGAAAGAAAATATATTATGGTATGTGAATGATAATTTATATTTATGGTATGATATATAAATTAAAATTAATTAATTTATATAATAATTGAAAATAGTATAAAATATATTAATGTATAGAGTGTAATTTTTCTACAAAAATGGGTTTTAAATGTAACATAAAATTTAATTTAAAAGATATGTTTATCATATATATAAATTTAAATTGACTAAATTGAGTCCAAATTCTGAATCATCATGTTTAAATTTGTTAGTTTTTTCATGTTTTATGTTTTCAGAAAAAATTTAGGTACCGTGGTTTATTATTAATCCATGATATCATGGATAAAATGTGTAACTTAACTGGATAAATTATTTATGGTTACCTATCACAAAGAACAAATATTAGACCATTGTTTGGATATATTTTTGTAACCACAAGTATCACTAATGATTCATCACCCAACAGACCCAACACTTATGATGTTCAATTCTAACCTCAAACCAAACATTTATTTCAAAGTCAAGGTCCCTATTTCCCACCTATAAAAGGAACTCACATCAACCATCTAGAAGACAAAAAATTAATTGTAAATTATCAAGAAACACCACCAATTTTACCTCCTTAATAATATTATTACACTTTTTGAGTCCATTTATTACATGAATAATCCCTAAATCCTCTATTTCTAAAGGATCCTTCAATATAAGACTCAAACACTAAATCTGAGTATTTCCAACTCTCAATACTTTTGATCCCAATGATTCTTATCATAAACACTTAAAACTATGATAAAATGTATATAAAATATCATTAGTATCATTATTAAATTAAAATATTATTATATAAATTGAACAGAAACAAACATTCTCCAAAAAAATATTTCAAAAAATGAAAACATGTATCAAATTATGTGAAATATTCCACCTATATGAGAAACATTTTCCAATTTTTACAACACCCTTAAATTGATTGTATAAAACATAAATTTATTGAAAAATATGATATTTAAAACACAATAAATATCCTAGATATATATATATATACACGTATCAATTTCTACCTTCTTTACATTTTATGTAGAATGAAAACATCATTCATGTTTATCTGTGAACGTCAACCACCATAGCACGATACGATTTGTTTGTCATAATAGTATTACATGGATGGATTTAAAACTTATTATTTTAATAAAAAAGATATTAAACATTAATATATTCCATAAATATAGTTTTCAAAGGATGAAAAATAAATTATCAGTCATTATAACTTAATCCATTGATATTAGAAAATTATAAAAATAAATCTTTTCACTTATTTCATTTTAATAAATAATACTAAAAATCACCATGTATTTATAATTTAGCATTATAAAAAATTATTTAACATCTAATAAATAAAAATTAATAATCATGGAATGATGAAAATTTAATAAAATAATTATAAAGTATTCCAAAATTAGAAAATGCTTGAACATATCAAAATTAATGTCATCCAATAAGTAAAAATAATTAAATAGATAATGTATTTATAATGAGATATTACAAATAAATATTAGATAATTTTTTTGATATGAATAATAATATTAATTATGTTATTAATAATTCAATTTATAGTATTTTAAAACATATTCATGCATGTTTAATGTTAAGGAAATGTGTTTATAATATAAATTTTTATTCATTGTGAAATATTTCATATCCACCCCTTTATTTATATTCTGTGGTGTACATATTGACATATGGATTAATTTTATCACTCCACCAATGAAAATAAATATAAATAATCCATATCAGGTCATTTTATTGATTGTATTCTGAATTAATTTATACCAATGTCATAAATTTATTTTAAACTCAATTTATATTCATTGTTTTCTAATAATTATTCTGGAGATTTTTCCATATTGAAGTCATAAAGTAATAATTTCAATTTTGTAATGCATCAATATATATTTGATGAATCAATTTTGTGTTGATTAATTGATTATTACTAGAGATTGATAAAAAAGGATTGGATTTCATTCTTATAATATAATCCATATAAGTCTATAAGTAGTTTAGAATAATCGATATTGATGGTGATGAGAAAAAAAGTAGTTAGAATAGTTTTTTTGGGGAAAATTTTTTTAGAAAATTATTTTGAGATTTACAAGAAATATTATGGTACTATATTAATAGAATAAATTATAATATTAAATAAATAATTTCATTTTTTCATTGTTATATTTAATATTAGCATGTTTATTTTATGGTTATTTCATATTGAAGAGTTTTTAAAAATAAATAGGTCTACCATTATATTCTTGGGAATTTTCTCACTTTCAGTAGGATCCTTTTCATCCACACCAATCTATATATGTAATTATGGTTAGAGAATAGATGGGGTATAGCTTGTGTATAAGTAGGCATGAGATCACACACATGTTCCTGAATAAAAGTGGTTTAGTGGAACAAAGGTACCTCATAAACATGAGTTGTGTGCGTGAATGTTTCAAGGAGATGATCCTAGGATCCATAAATTTCTACAGACTGAAAGAGGGATTGTGTATTATGTAAATTGTTATAGATAAGGGACAAATGATACTAAAATATAAAATTATGGATAAAATTATTTTTCTAAAAATAGAAGTATTCAAAAATACTATTATTAATAAATATAATCATCTATATATAATGATGGTAATATTTAACCTCAAGTAAAGGAATTTTCCTGAAAATACAATCTAAATGTCACACATTTTGAAACAAAGACATTCCCACAATTAAAAAAATATCAATCACATGAGATAATAAAAATATTTGTAAATCTAAACCGAGACGGTGAATATATTATTCTAGGCTTGAAGAAGGATTTGCACCATAATTATACGATCATGATAGATGAACTTACAATAGAGAAAAATTACTATATAATGAAACATGAATTACTATGTGGTGTAACTGAACACATGAATAGATTACCTACAACATGTATAAACATTTTTCTACATTAGGTCTTTATGGTAGATAGACTTATTGTTAAAAATGTTGAAAAAAGTATCTCTTCTTGGTATATGGAGATACTACATTAAAATATTTATACATACAACATAATGATTATTTTACAATGAACATCAAGATAATATAAAATTCCATATGAGTAGTGTTATGACATGTTCTAAAAAGATACCATATGAAGATCATGAATTAAATGCATTAAAGAGAAATATTCTAAAGGAAAATTTTACATACTATGTGTTATGATTGTGACCATGAGTATATTGACTTGATGTTTGGTGATGGGTGAAAGGTTGTAAAACCTACCTTATAAAGTGTGATTAATTGACAATGTGTTCATTCACTCTACATGCTCTATGTGGAGAGTGATCTCAACACTCATCTTCTCTTTTCCTCAAGTGTTTTAAAGTCCATCATTGGCTTCTCCCATATTCTTTTTGCCTCGTGCCTCTAATCTCCACCTTTCCCATCCACTCTTGGTCTCTTTTATCCTCTATCGGTTTATAATATTTCGTATTTCTTCTATGGTTTTCTTGTTTATTTTATCTATGGTATGTGATTTTGACACCCTCTATCCCATTATCTTTTCTTGGCCTCATGTTTTTTCATACCACTCTAGGCCAGGGATGTTATGGAGTTATCCTAGAGACTTCAGGATTGTGGTTCGGTGGAAATATGGTTTCCAGCCACTACTTGAGTTGGCCATTCATCCTCCACCACCCAAACCATCTCTCACCAATGGTTCCACATCCCCAATCCTTCTTGAAGTTGATGATATGATTGTAGTGGTATTTGAGCCATATGGTTTCCGTCCATTAGGGTTCCTTATAGGGTTTCATCGCCATCCTTCACTGATGTTTCATTCTAAGACATCATCTGGTATTTTAAATGTCTTTATATTTCCCTTATTAGTATCCATTATTGATATAGTTTTTTATTTTCATCCGTGGTATCCTTTTTTGGTGCTGGATGATTGTGGTGAAAAGTCGTCATTATGGATTCTGTTGATGGGATTCGATGTTTTGGGGGAAAATTTGAATAATGAAAATGGTGGTTATGGTGGATTGGAGTTGGTGACGATGTTGATATAGGTTTTGATCAATGGTGTAGTGTATGATGAAGAAAAATAAAAAATTTTGATGCGTGAGGTGGTGTGATAATAGTGAATATGACACGACATTGCTGAGCTGAGGTGTTTTCTGTGATTCTTCGTACCTCTTTTAGCTTGGTTTTCTAATCAATTTCCAGGATTCCACAGTTTTCTCCATAAAAAGTTAGTTTGGTGGTCTTGTTGGTCAATTGAGACATGTGTTTTAGTGGGGGGTTTGGGAGATCGATAGTGATTTTGGCTTGATTAGGGAATGACGGTGTTTGGATCAGGTTGTATTGTCTTTTGGTAAAGGCAGATCTTGTAAAAGAATAGTTCAGTAGTGATGAGGTGTAGAGGATGAACACCATAGTGAGGTGTTATTATGTTTACGGTGATGGTGATTGTTTGTAGATGTGATTATGGTGGTGAAAAGATTGGTCATAAATGGTTGATATATCAGTAAGTGCACTACATATGGCTTGATATTGGTTTGGTGGATTTTTGGTGAATTTTATTATCTGAGATTTAAAAATGTTCAGGGATATTATATGAAATTCAATATTGGTGGGATTTGCGAATGTATTTTGGAAAATGGATATATTTTAAATTTTTACTGTTAATGCGACCAACACACTACAAGGACCAGCTCCAGATGAGTATACAGAGAAGGAATCATTCAATAGGGCATTGTCATTCAAATTTGAATAAAAGAGAGGGTATGGCTTTCCATCGTTACCAGTACCATGGAAACATATACATGATAGATATCTGAGTAGTCATGTGATGATGGAGGCTAGTAATATCAATGCAGCCAGTAGTGAGGGACAATTTTTAGTAGTCTTGATATGGGATGACATCTTTTTTGTTTTTAATTCAATGGAAATGATAGAGTTCAAAATTTTCCAATAAATTGAAATTTGAAAATTAAAAAAAATATTGGACTGGATTGATGAATGATAATTTGAATTTGAGCTTCACACCTACCAAATGATGTGATTTTTTCATAGTATCACAATGTACCTAGGTAGGAGGTACCACACACATGATGCTTGACCTTCCGTAAGGTGGTATATCTATACAAGAAGACGTGAATTGGGTTTACAAAAAATAATAGAGAATTTCATTTTAGTAATGTAAAAATTTTATAGGTTTTATAGATAAACATAGATGATTCCGAATGAAGATATTTATGTTTGGGAAATTTATGTAGTTTTCAGAAGCAGTCATAAAAATTAGGTGGCATCATTCATACGTATGTACGACTTACCATCTAAATGAACAGACTATTCCATTTCATGCTTTTATATTATATATATATATATATATATTATAATAAAAATATAATGAAATTATATTATATTTATATCATTATGTATATTATTTAAATCATTATATAAGTTTAAGGACCAATGATATAACAAATCAAGACACACGCGATGAATAAAGATAATATTTCACAAAATGAAACCTGAACATATGATTGCTAACAAGTGGGTAATAAAATGTAATAGTAAAATAATATATAATATTACATATAAAAATATCATTATTTAAAATAGAAAAAATAAATTTAGACTTATTATAGAAGTGATTTTTATGAGAACGAATATAATCAAGACACAATGTTAGGGGATTTCATCTAACTATTTATTTCTGTGATATATATGCTTGATTCACCACCCATTCCTTCAATATCGTGTGTATACTGATTCTAGTTTAATTATATGATTATTTTAGTTGAATTTATGGTAATTTAAAAACCCATTATATGGTATATCATTCATGGGGTTAATTTTTCAAATGTTACAAAATCAGTATGACAATGTTCTCTCAATTATATTTCTTTGAGACTCTTGTTCTCTACATTCATTATTTTTAATGTGTAAATAATTAAATTTGACATGTTATGTCATGAATCTAATTATTTTAATTATATATTAGGATATATATAATTTCATTTTCTTACATGTATATTATGATCCCATGATACCACATGATAGGATTTTATCGAAATAATCACATCGCTTTTCAATATTGTTTATGTTTATGCTTCCTTTGATGAAATATCATGATCCGTATTTTAAGAAATATCATTTATTTTATTAAACAATATATATTAACTATATAATTAGGTAATATTACTAATAATCCACACTAAAGTACTGATGTACAATAATAATAAAATTTCATATAATATCTTTAAGAAAAAACAATGTGTATTTCAATCTTGAGTTAGAAGTTGGTTTTATTTAAAAACCCATTTTTTTAAAAATGTTTTCAAATGATATTTGAAGATAAATTTTGTCAAAAAATAACTCTCAAAATGATATATGTTTTTAAAATCTTCCATCTTATGTTTTCAAAACAATTTTAAAAGATTTATATATCGAAAAATATTTTTGATCTGCTTTTATATGTTTTCAATGAAAAAAAATTTCAACTTTTTTTCAATATTAATTTATTAATTTATAAGGAATATAAATTTAAAAAAATTAATATTTAATTATATGTTTTCAGTTTATGTTCAATGAATTATTTTTAGAAGAATAATGATTTCTTTTGATGATTACAAATTATATTCAATGAAATAGTTTTCATAACATATTCAGACTCTCTTTATATGTTTTCAAAGTAATTTAAATGAAACAGTTATCAAAAACATTTCAAGAACCCCATATATGTTTTCAATGAAATAGGTTTCCTATATTTTTAAAAAAAATTATTTATAGGATTTCAAGTTTTTTTTCATGAAAATGGAATTCAAATATTTTTTATAAAGAGCCCATTTTTGAAGAAGAAATGATATTTTCCTCAAATATTTTCTTCAACATAATTATTGGTGATATATTTTTTCCTAGTTGATATCTATGGATGTTAATCATAACATTATAAGATGATATATGAAGGTTCCATTCATATTATTTCTTGAATGGTTTTTGTTTTGATGGAATGATGTTTATGATAATCATTTCTCTTCAACTGGTTATATGGTTTTCGACCCCGCTTATTTTCATAGATTATACATTTTATGAAATAATTTTAAAAAATGAATATAATTTTTTAGGTTTGGGATATTATTATATATTTATGATACCCATTTAATTTCATGGGTTATGATATAATTATTGATTATTTTATGAAAAATTTATGTGTGATTTCGTTAATAGATTGGTGGGACTAATATCTCCCTCCAGTGAGTTGGGTAATGATATATAGGTCATGATATTTACATGGATATACCATGCATCGAACATGATTTTATACTATTGGGATGGAATGAGAAATGGACATAGTTCAATTTTTTAGGGCTTGAACAATGAGTGAACTTGGTTATGTAATAAAAGTCTAGAATTGGGTGTGAACCAAGTTCAGTAAAGGAATTTTTCAACTATGATAAACTGGGTAGAAATTCCTTGACTAGTATTGAAATCATTATATATTATTATTTTTCTACCAAAATTACATGTTTTATTCCTATGTTAAGCTTCTAAGGTTTACGTTCTTTATTACCTTTGGACCCATGACGTAGAAACTTCCATCCATTATGCAATGATTCAAGTTCAAAATCATTAATATGTATGGTATGATATTCTATTTTCATGATCATGTTCTCATAACCTTATTCAAATGATTAATTTTATGTATATCCCTTGTTTACCCTTATTGAGCTTCTAAGCTCATCTCTTTTTATGTTTCCTTCCCCCATGTTATGAAGATATGTATTATGTTTGATGCGTCTAAGATGGGTTCTGTCCTAGAATAACTTAATTGGAGATAATTTATGCCACTTATGTATCAATATTAAGATTTTCATGTTTCCAAATGCACAATTCCAATAAATTTTTTTGGTTTTTGTTTGTGTAATGTATTAAATATATTGAAAAAGTAATGTGTGGTTAGTGTAAAAAAATAGAGGGTCTATATAGTTTGTATTTGAGAAACGGTTTGGTTAACCTTAATAAGATATTGTTAAAATGATTTTGTCATAACCGTATAGAAATTTCTAAGGCTATGTCTAAGGATAATGAAATATATGGGAACTTTTCATGGAATATTGGTAACAGTTAAAGTGTGTGGTTTTGAGAAACACATACATGCCTCGATAATCTAAGTGAATGTGGATATAGAATATATTTAAATTGGTGTTACAAATCCAACTATATGTTCAAGGCTTGAATCAGGGTAATCTAGTATATGACCCCATGCCCTACTGCACTGCCGGTTTGACACTTCTAGTGGATATTATTTGGGATTTCAAAAACACTTCACAAACCTTATTTAATGATTTTAATATATGTTGACTATTAATATCATAGGATAAACCTAGAATATCATAGATTAAGGAAGGTTTCAGGAATTAGAAATACCTTATGTATTTCTTTTTATAACGTTTTTGTTTTCTTCTATGACATTTAATGTTCAGACAATATTTATGGATTTTTTCCATGGTGGAAAATGGAAGGAACTGTATGGAAATTCAATGTGATAGATGATTTTATGATGAGTATTCAAATGGGATGGTAACAATAGTGAATGATTTTTTTATCATGATTAATGATTTTTTATGGAACATGATTTAAAATATGTAACTTAATGAACTCTTGGACTCACCAAAGAAGATACATATTGAGTACACTGAGATTTCATGTAATAAAGACCATGGTGGAAAGAATATTTGGGATCCTATGTGACAATAATGGGAAAATAATCACCAAATTTAATGTATTATAATAACAAGAATATGTTTTTACATTTTAAAATATTGACACAATAAATGTTACTTTAAAAAAATGACGAGTTCATTTAATGAAATAGATGATAATATTGTTTTCCTTAATACATCATCGAAGGTTAATTTTTTATCTATGGAATAAATAATTATTATGCAACTCAATTCCCCATGATGAAATCTCAATAGGATAATCAATATGGTTGTGTGAGTAATTGTTACTTTACTGATGATGAATAGACTAAATATGAAATGTGAAACGAAATAGGTATTGTGTAATATTATTAGGTATCAATGTACATGGGTTAAAGACGAAGTAATCAATGGTTATTTTACTTGGATTTAATAATTATTAATGGTGAAATATATAAGTATTATCATGTTTTTTTGGCTACTGATTTACATGATTATGCTGAATGGATCTGAGGGAATATAAAATTGATTTATTGGCAATGTGATTTCCAATTAATGAACATGATTAATGGAAATATTACCCTTAATGTGTTCTTTATCTTAATAATTTTTTTGGATTAATATATGTGGGATATGAATAAGTAAATTGGATAGTAATCATTACTATGGAACTAATTAAGTAATTTTCGAAATGTAGTTCACACTATCATGGATGATATTTAAAAGTTCTTGGATTTATGAAATATATCCATTAATTTATTGGATAAGGAATCATGCATGTTCTCCAAAAGAGTAAATAGTAATTCTGGTGGTTCTTTTTTTCAAAGAGAATTTTCAATGTGGGTATTCACGTGTTTTGAATGTGACAACCAAGAGATACTATTGGACATATGGGAGATCAATGTTAGGATGAATTCATGACTTTATTTCTAATTTTTTTTCAATTTTCATCTTTTAAAGGGGTTATAGGTTTAATGATTCATGAAAATATTATGCTGAAGTTTTGAGGAATTATTTATATATTGATATTTCATTAATAACCTTAGTTAAGATGAAATATTGTGATTACCCTTATTTCAAAGATTTAAATAATATTTTTAAAATTATATTAGTGTGGTCTTATAGAAGGACAATATGTATGTCAGGTGATAACCAATCATGTCCAGAAAGACCATAAGTCTTGAACCCGTGGATGAAGGATGATAAGGGTTTCATTTCTACCACTTGCATTCACGATTTCCTAGTTAATTTATAATTATTTTTGATAAATAATTATTTATGATGAAAATTTAGTGTTACTTTTTTTATAGATTTATTTATTAATCATATTGATTTCTAATAATATTTATAGATATATAGTAATAATTTTCACTCATTAATGGTAATTAATATCTACTAAAAGATTATTGTAGTTCTTCCAGAAACAATGTTAATTTTTGGATATCCATTTATTGATGTAATGATTGAATTATAAATTGTTAAAATCATAACCAAAGAATGAATTTTTTGATAGAAATATATCAATTAATATATTTCCTTATATTCTTGGTAAATAAAAAAATTACTCAAAGATAAGATAATAAAAAAAATCCTAATACCATTATTATTATTGAACATATGGATTTATAAATCACCATAGATATATAATATTAATTCCCTAAACATTTTAAAAAATATTATTTTCTCAAATGATATAGTTTCATGTTTTTCCTTTAAATATACTGATATTAATTTTATACACATTTATTTATTTAATAATATATAAAAAACATTATTTTGGAATTTATAATGTTGAATATTTATTAGAGTTATTTTTTAGATTTTTTATGAGAAACTTCATTTTTTGATGGATAGTAAAATATATCCCTTTTTTATTCAAAAAATCCATTTCATAAAATTTATTTAGAAGGTTAAATTATATATTAATTTTGTTACAATGAATATTTAGATAATATTTTTTTCAATTAATCCAAATTTTTTCGTCCGAATCAATTTCTAATTGATGTTGTGTATAAAAACATAACAATATTTTGAGCATTTTACTTCAAAAACTCATTATCTCATCCTATTATCGAGCTTAATTTAAAATTATTTTTTCCACTTCTGTTATTTGAATTCGAAAAAATAGATTCGATTTTTGTGAGGGTGACTTTGTTTCTAATTAAAATTATTATTGAATGTGATTAGAAATATTTATAATTATTAAGTGAACTATTAGGTTAAATAATATTAATCATCAAATTTATGACCCAAAAGTCCTCGAAATATTTATAACACCAATTTACACGCCATTAATCTACAATTAACATTCCATTATTTAGTTTTTCTTGATTGGTATTTCTTTTTCTAGGTACAAACCTGGGTACACCTAAATTGTTTTCAAGATTGCCATGTGTGTCCTTTCCCGTCCTTATAAAAGGAAACCACATATCCTTCTACTTCACACATCTAAAACCAATTCAAATTCGAAAATCTATACAAAATTGGCTTCTAAAAATCCCTCCCTTACTCCTAGAATCCTCCCATTTGTAGGTAATCAATAATTGTTTACACAATACAAAATGAGTTACCACACTAAGAGGTAACCTTTTCACTCAAGTTCCTTTAATTTATTTACTTTCTCTACCCAATCAAAAAATATTATTTTCTTTTATTATTAAAACACCAAAATCCTCAACATAATAATATTTTTTATGATATTTTTTCAACCTAATCTTTCAAACACCTCCATTTAATGGCTAAAGAACATTCTTTTTTACATGTACGATGAACTAAAGCCCCACAAAATGATGACTGTTTATTTTTTTAATTTACCACCTCTCAAGGTAGAAATTATGCTATTAAATATATTAATATATATTATATATTATATTTATTGAATAATTTTTTTCTGTAATCCTTTAAAAAAAATTTATACATTCCACTGGATGTAAATATGATAATTTCATTTGAGTAAGTGTGGACTACCGCCCCCTCGATCAAATGTGATTCGTTCACACATTTCATGGACTGTATTGCAGATTACTTTAGGGAAATTATAAGATATATATGAAATAATAATTTAACAGTAATTAATATAAATACATATATATATTTGTTGCATTATTTTAATATAAATATAAAAATTGAAACATCCTTAATGCATACGTACGGCTTACCGAATCCATGAACTGTTTATTCTATTTCATATTAGAATTTTCTATATATTGTTAAAATACATATATAATGAATATACATTATATTTATATTGTTCTGTACATTATTGAAATCATGATATTAATATAAGGACTAAATTTATAGGAAATCAAGTCACATGTGAATAATTAAGATACTATTACCCAAAGTGAAACCTAAAAAAATTCTAAACAATTAGGTAATATATTGTAATAATAAAACCAAATATGTTATAAAACATAAGAATATGGTTCGATAAAATTTATTTAATAAATTAATATTTAATACATAAGTTCTTTGTAAGATTTCAAATAGATTCAAGACACAAGGTTAGGGGATTTCATACCACTTTTTATTTCTATGAGATATATGATTTATTCACCACCAATTCAATTTGTGTTCTATTGTCCATACCTAGCTTACCATCGAACCGATAGCTAGACAGGAGGTTCACATGGCTTTAAACACATCTTCCCATTTTCCATAAGATTCTGACTGAGAATGAGGGCCATGGGAGGGGAATGTTGTTAGACTATACACTCTAATAAAATATGGACAATGGTAAAACCAAATAGAAAAATCCCACAATAAAGGAAAAAAATAAGAAAATGAAATACCTTAGTCAATGATTGATAAAATAATTATAAAAGTTTACCACACCAGTTTATAAAATAGATGAGCACATGTCATGGTGATGATAGATAACTAAAAGAGGTAATCAATATAACATTATTTAGAATATATTACATGAATAATGAAAACATAGAAAATTCCCATTGTTGATCTCCATAAGAATCCTATGTTTGAGTTTTATCTTTTTATCTTAACTCACAAGTACAAGAAATAATAAAATCAACCATGTTCTGGAAAATATATTGTCTTTATAGGTAAAAATGTTACCCAAGTAGGGTGTGACAAAAATATATCAGTAGTCCGACACCCATAGTGTCAATCCCAATCCAGTTAAGTATGAATTATATAGTGTGGTGGTATAATAGAATATTTTCAAAATTGAATGAATAAATAAACGCCAATATAGGTTCTTAAAAGACACATGATTTTGATACTCCCTTTAACCTGTTGCTGGTATGTCTGATCATGTCATTATTATATATGTACATTTTAGAAGTATATATATATATATATATATTTGGTTGGGTGGATCGGGACATACCACCTTTATCGCTTTCCATGGTAGCTCTAACGTTCTTCCCCTTACCAAGGTCAAAGATCCCTCACAGACTCTTGGCCTTCACACATTAGATTTATATTATGGTGGATTAGGATATAACACCACCATCAAATTCCATGGGAGCTCTCATGGTATTCCAATATCCTAATACCACGATCCCATTAAGTCTTTGGGCATGAAAGAAAAACAGTTTATTGAATCGTTATGTGGTGTGGGGATAATAATGTCTCCCACCCTTAAAACATTTATAACTTGGGTTAGAAAATAATTCATCCCGCCCATAGACATATATAATTAGTTTGGAGAATGAATTCATCTAACCCATAAACATATAAATAATTAGAATGGGGTAAAACTGCCCCCACCCATGAACATTTATAATAAAATTTACAAGGAATATCCTTGTATACATTTCAATATCCAGGTTGATGTTCATAATTTAACACATAAGGAATAACCTGTTATATTCCAAGCTAGATATTTTACAATATAATTTCATCCATTTAACATAGATAATACCTTTTACTGTTAGTCATCCTACTCATGTTCATCTTAATCGATTTTCCTAATCATGGTAAATTGAATTACGATACATATTCCAAGAAAGGATCATGTTTATTTCCCTTAATGAATACTAATATCTTCTATAAGATTTTATATCCCTTTCCTTTTTCATATTACAAATCACAAAACTCTTTAATACATGAAAACCACATTTTGGCGTCCCTATTTCAAATAAGAGGTGTCATTGGAATAAGGGGAGGTTTCTACATCCTCTCATCCACTTATAAGGAAGTTAATTAAATTTACAAAATAGGCCAACGTCCTAAAAATTCCATTACTAACCATGGTAAAATAATAAGAAATTATTAATGTAATTTAAGAACCATGAATAAAAGTCGAACATCTACTTTTTAACATTATGGAAGCACACCATTGTTAGAGGGGTTTTATTAAAAAAACATTCCTTTGTTATCAAAAAACCATATCTCAATTTTAATGATTTCATTAAAATTATCAAAAGAATCATTCAATCACAGAAATCATACTGCATTAATTGAATATAAGAAAATTGTGACAAGAAATTAAATAATTTATTACATAATTTATATTGAATTGAAATAAGACCCTACAACAATGAGGGACAAAACCAACATTTGACAATTTAGAGATTTATCAGAGACCCATCAATACTGCTCCACACTATCAAATAAATACCTTCATATATATATATATATATATATATATATCCCTTAACACAATGAATGTATTCAAATCACAATGATAGAATACTTTCATGGTGGATATATATATATATATATATATATATATTTATATATACACATACCTTTGTATATTCTTACAAGTCATAAAATACAACCAAAACACATTACAGAAAATTTTTATAACATCATAAAAACCACAAGACCCTAAATATACTATGTGTAACCAAAAAGTGGGTATATTTCCTTACCTCATATGGAGCAATTTAAATAAATATAGATGAACCGGTTTTCCTTTAGTGGTTGTTTCAATATCATGAACAAAGCGGTGCCAAGAGACCCCTTTCACAACATTAAGTCAAATGGGAACTAAAAATCCATTATCCTAAAACCAAGGATGTGTTTGAACAAATCCAGGTATCTATGGTGAATACTAACACCAAAGATTTGATGAAAAATGGTGTAAAAGATATTATGGTGTATATTTAAAGAATAAAACTCAAGAAATCAATTTGATCTTTTGATCAGAGAAGGAGTTGGGAGGGGGTTCAAGCATGAGGCCAAAGGGGAACCCTCGGGGGGTATGCCATGATTTTGAGGGGGGTGGGAGAGCAATATGTTGTATTTTGATTTTATTTTTATAAAATATTATTTAATTCAATTTTTAATGATGGGTATTGTACATGGTTTAAAAAATGTGTGCCAACCATGCGTCCTATTCTGGGTACTTATGACACACCACACAGTTTGACCCGAATTGTTTCAAACTATGTCATTAATAGTTTTTGGGTACATTACAACACCAATAACCATGTGTTCTAGATAGAAGTGTTCTTAATCCATGTTTACCCAGTGAAATAGCCTCTATCCACTTAAAAACCTACTCAATTTCTTGTAAAATGCCGCATGGTTTTAGAGAAACCATGAAACTATTTCATACCATTTATAACCTTTGTGTTTTAGGTCCATCTCTTCTGAAACACACTGAGACCTCCTAAAAACACATTAGGACATCATCAATGTCATGAAAACATAACATTGAAACATTTGGACTCCTAGAACTCTATTCAAAGGTTTAATTTTAACTTTTTCTAACCTAGTAAATGTAAAAGTTCAAATTTTATTTGATAATCATATGGTTCAAAACAATGATCATAAAAACCTTAACACTATAGAACTTCTCATCAATAGGAATCCTTCATGAACAAAAAGATTATAACCCAACATATATGGTTCGTGAGGAATCATTAAAATTGTTGTGTTGGATTTCCAAACATCCAATGCTTCTCTGAGAATAATTTTGAAAAAGCAGTACTTAAGCCATTATGATCTATGCCAACATCCGTTTTCCAACAGAAAATCTTATATGGGTCAAACATGAGACTATTTAACCAGAGATACTATCATGTCCTAATCTCATTAAACATCCATCCAATTGTAATTCCCACCTTAGTATTTTACATCATGCATGAAATTTCGATCAACAGTTCAACCCACTATTATAATTTCATTAAAATTCAAGCCTCTATGAGTTTTAACAATTCTTCTCGCATGATTTTTGAAAAACATAAATTGGTCAATCCCCCATTGACCTCATAGACAATGTTGAGCCTTATTTTCTTGAAAAACCTCATTCAACACAAACAACTCTTGTTTCCACCTGACAACGTTACTTAGACGGGTTTTACACCAACTATAAACAAAATAAAGGGGAACAATATGTCTAGCCAATATGAATAACCATTCAAGAAGATGCATAGCTTATATGGAAGAAAATTTACATGTAGAACTATGATTCCTACTACCTAATAATCTAAAATTCTCCATGAACACACCCACCAAATTACATACTTTAATTTGAGTGATGTTCCTAACCAAACCATGAAAGAAACCACACATCCAAAATTCAATAGAGAAAATGGAACCATGAAAACAAGCCCATAATATTTCAAAAAATTAGTGTGGTATAATTCTTATGATCTCTTAATTCATAAAGGAGGATGTAAATATAGGGTAAATTCTTGTCACATATAACAATACACTAATATTATATTAATTTATTCCATAAAAATGTACTAAAATTACTGAATGGAGTATAATCAACCACAATAGGTTGGCTTCATTAAAGAAATTCGACATCACATAATGACACAACAACATTTAACTAAAACCAATAATTTACAACCCAAGGAATTCTTTTATTGTTCAACATACAAACAATTTCCATCTAATAATGAGAGTTCTTTAGAGGGGATTCATACACCACAACCAGTACAACATCATGCGTCCAAAAAAAGATGACACTTACAACGGACAACATCATGCGTCCAAAAAATGACCATTTTAAAATGTTCATTCTTGGGATTTCACTATCCACAAGAAAGGATACATTTACTAGGTTCCAAAGACACTCCCTTATTTAAGAGTGTCCAAGGAATCTAAAGAATAAATAAACTAGTCACTAACCAGAGCTCTAGTTAGAATGAAACATAAACAAATGTGTGAGACTGATCTAAGCCAGGATCACAATATAAAGCACAAAAGAAAGCTAAAACAATGTGATCAGCAAGATAAAATACACAAGTCTCCTTGATGCCCTCTCGAGCCTTGAAAAAACCTAGAGTTCTTAACTCTCGGGGCATGATACTAAGGATATGAATCAACACTAAACACAACCGTAAAAGTGATCTAACCCAAAATCTTATCACTTTACATGATTATTATTTTAGAAAACAAAGTGAAAATTCATAGTTTATGTAGAAAAATAAAAGTTCAAATGACCAATGAAGAAGACAACTAATACCAAGTCATGTATAACCTATTGAAAAATAGCATCATCAGATGCACAAGAACATTACAGGGTCAAGAAATGAATGATCACCCTACTAAAAAAGGGTTTCATTTGAAACTGATTTTTTCATATAGGACAACGTCTACCAAACACCATGAAATGTTAGAAATATCAAAACACTAGTGAGGAACAAAAGTTACAATGGTGATACCTACAATGGGATATACCCTTAATAATAACAAGTTTCAATCCTATCATTTTGTCGTACTAAAAAATGTCACTAGGAAAACCCTATCATTAATCAATTTTAAAAGATAAAACACCAACATAAAAAACTCATGCTTCTCTTCCAAGTAAACTCTATGAGATGATCAATCTATACATAAATTGGGGGTTTTAACCGAGGAAACTACTATAGTATCCATTTCTAATCCCATTACATTTTAAAACATGTTAATCGTTAATCATCAAAAGATTCAACTAACACATTATAGAAAACCTAGAATGTATCAACCCATTTTTTTTAAAAAAAACTATAATAATTTATTAGAGATTGTGTCTTTATAAGAAAATTTATATTAAAATTCATTTTTAACATAGTGGAAACCTACAAGAGTCCCATTTTACACATCCTGAACTCATCTAAATGTAGGCAAATAACATTTTTTAAATTAATATAATTTCATAAACCCATATAGGTTATCTCATAACAAACATTCCTCAACTAACCTACATGGGTCCAATTTCATTTGGAAAACTAAATAGTTCACATTATATTAAAATTTAAACAAACGTAGCATTTATACCATCTCAACATAAACAATTATTTTACATTTTACATCAGTTTCCATTTCCCAAGTCATGAATCAAACAATCACCTCACGGATTGAAAATTATATCCCATTAATCGAAACCAAAGAACTTTAAAATTTTAATCTGCTTAAATTTCATAACCTGGTCATATGGGTTTCCACCTTCCAACATATAAAGTGACAATATACTTTACAGTTTTGAATTTGGCTCACATTTAATCATAATAAAATTCAATTTAGATTTTAAATATATCAGACATTTACAATTTAACAATAGACATAAAATGTATTTATATTATAATCATGATGGATTGAATATATAGGTCACCATTTCTCAGTTGTATGGAGCACATACCCCTTAAAATAAAAAATTGGTTCACATTCATTCACAACAAATATCTCTTCAGCACATGAAAAAAATATATAAAGAAATATAAGAATTCCATCATGAGCAGTAAAAACCGAATCATGATATAATTTCAGAGGATGGATGTTTAGAAAGATAGGAAGCATTATATAGAAAAAAAGGAATGGTATAAAAATAAATAATCCTGTTGTACATGTGATCCTTCTATGAATTACCTAAACATGGTACAAAAATATACATGGAAAAATACTCATTGAACAAAGTTGAATTAGTAGGAAAACTAAAAGGAAAATACCCTATGTTGGACATGAATGGCATATTAATACCTATATGGATAACATGATGTATGTAATGAATTTTCATTAACAAGATAGGCCGATGGTAAAAATACCATAAACTCATAAATCAATAAGAAGATAAAATTACACCAATAAGACATGTTGAAGTCATAAAATCCTTTAAAAAAAACTATAATTAACAACAAGCCTGCTCTGACCACTTTTTCATTTCTTGTACGTGGGGTGATCAGTCCCAATATTGTCTGTTAAAAAACCATAGAAACATTCCTAGACTCTTGTAAACTAGCCCAATATTGCAAGACAATATAAATGAAATAACCTCTGATTCCCCCTTTTAATGTCCCGATATGGTTTACCATCATACCCGTTTCTAGACAGGTGGGTCACATTTCTTATAGCGCTTGTCCCCATATTCCAGAGGCTGCTGATTAAAAATGAGGATATTGAAAAATTATTGTGGGGATATAATACCCTCTTATTAGAGATTGATAGTTGTATGACATAATATAAATATCATAAAATAGTGAAAGAATTAAGAAATTGAAAGACAATAGTAAAAGAAATATAACATTAATTTTATAAAACTGGGCAATTCCAGTTTATAAAACAAATTAATGCATGCTAAGGTTATGATACATAAGTGAAAGAAATAGACTATAACTCATTATTTACAATATAGTAAAAAAATAAATAAAAAAACAAAAAAACCACATGGGTGATCTCCATGAGCATCCAGAGCTCTAGCTCTGTCCTTTGCTCCTATTTCTATGGTATAAGAAACAAAACAATTGACCCAAATCCTAAAAAGAAAAGGTCTAATAGGGTACTGAGGTTACCATATTAGGGTCTGAGATAAAATATCAGTTGTATGGCTCTAATTATGTCAATCCCGACCCAATTTAGTACAAATTATATAGTGTGTAATTATATCACAATAACAAAAAATTGAATGAATAAATAAACTCACATATAGTTTCCTAAGGGACACTTGACGGCGATACCTGCTTTATCTAATTTATGGTATGTCTAATCATTTAGATATTATATATTTATATAGTATTAGTAGAGATATATATATAGATCTATGTTGTGGTGGATCAATACGTAACACAACCATCCATTTCGAGGGGAGCTCTAATGATCTTTCCAAAACCCATGTCCCATATCCCTCATAGTCTCAGGGACTTAACACATTTGTTTTATGTTGGGGTTGATCGAGATACACCACCACCATCCAATTCCATTGTATCTCCCATGGTCTACCCCTAGAAAAATACAAGGATCCCATAAAGTCTCTTTATAGTCAAGAATAATTATATATCAAAAACATAAATGTCAAGGGGTATGAATTCCTACCACCAATATGCATTGATTATAGTAATGGGGTAAGAATGCCTCCAAGTAAGAATTATATGTAATTGGTGTGGGGTAAGAATGACTCCCAACAATAACCATATATATAACTGGGATTGGGTAAAAATGAATCCCACCCCTAAACATTTATAACTGGTATGGTGTAAATCTAACACCCACCCATAAACATATATAATATATTTAATAAGGAAAATCCTCTTCTATATTTTAAATTCCATTTATATGTTAGTAATTTATCACATAATGAAATGAATAACATATTCCAAGATTGAAATTTTCGAATTTAATTTAGTAGTTTTATTATAATGCATGACTTGTAGGGTGACTCAACCCACTCATGGACATCTCAATCGATTTTTTAAACATGGTAAATTGAATTTAAGTACATGTGCTAAGAAATGATCATGTTAATTTCCCATAAAGAAAAATAATATATTTCATAATCCATTCAACCCATTTCCATTTACATATCCTAGAACATTTAAATCCTTATAACTTCAAAACTAAATTTCAAGGGAACAAATGCAATGGAGAGATGCCATTGGAATAAGATAAGATTATTACATGGTAACTTCCACTAATATGATAGTTTATTATATTTAAAAAGTAGAAAAAATCCCAAAAATAACATTACTAACCAAATAAGAATCATAAGAAGGTAGAAATTCAATTAACCATGAAAGAATAAAGTTCTATCCGCAAATTGTTAGCTTAAATGTAGCGTATATCTGTTATAGGGGTTTTATTATGAAAACATTATTTTGTTATCAAAGAAATAATTTATCTAATTTATACATTTCATTAAAATTATCATTCGAATCATTTAATCTATGAAATATTACCAATTTTATTAAATTTATGAGTACTATGGTAAGTAATAATTTAATGCATTACATAAATCAATGATCATGGAAATATGACCCTACCTCAAAGAGGCACCAAAATAATAATCATCTCTGGACATATTTATCCGAAAGGCCTCGAAACTACTCCAAAATTTCACAAAAATTACAATATATATATATATATATCCATTATTATAATTAATTAATTACATTATCCATAAGGGAAAATGTAATTTGATTATATATATATAAACCTTTATATATTCTTTCATGTTTTCAAATATACCCAAAAATTAGTACAACAAAATTCTGAAACCAAAAAACCACCACAAACCCTAAAAAAGAATAGGAACCATATAATGGGAATATTTCCTTAAATAACATGGAATCACAAAACCAAATTGAGTTGAACCACTTCACCATTGGATATGGTATGTGTAACTCAAATGAAGGGGTCCTTAGAACCCATTACACAACCTTAAATCAAAAGAAACCTGAAATTTCTTTTTCCCCAAACCCTAGGTTTTTGACAGAACATCACCAGGTTCCTAAAGGGGAATAATACCCCCAATGATATATAGGATACGTGAGGTTAAGGGCCTAACATGTATATTACAATAGGAAAACCAATGAAATCGGCCAGATTTGGTGATTGGAGAGGGATCCGAGATGGGGTTCTAGCGCAAGACCAAAGGGGAACCCCTAGTTGGTATGGTACTATTTTGAGGGGAGGGGGACAATGATTTATTTTATTATAATAATATTTTAATTGAATTATATTTAAATAAATTTTTAATGAATTGTACCACACATGGATTATAAAACCATGCACCAAATCTGCACCCTTTTCTGGCCACCGGAGACACCATGCATAGTTTGACCCACACAATTTTTTAACCGCATGCATACCATGCAATGAGTAGTGACAAATACTATCCAAGACCAATAACCACGTGAGATACATGCATGGTTTTTTGAACCACGTGAATAACATTTGATAGCCTTTTTCCACCTGCAATATGGTTCATGGTTGCCGACATAGGGCTAAATAGTTTTAGAAAAATTGTGCATCCAATGCATATCCTTTACAAAAATTATGTTTCAGGTCCATCACTATTAAAAATCCCCAAGAACTCCAAGAAACTAATCAGTTATTCACCCAAGTTATAAAACCTCACATTGAGGCCTTACAACTTTTTTAACCCTATTTTGATGATCAGTTTTAACTTTCTCCAACCGAGTAAACAAAAAACGTCAAATTTTTTAATGATTTTCATCTATTTCAAAATGCATATTGTTACATTTTTGGTGTGTAAAATTACCATGGATTAATTATATTATTATTATAAATATATTTTTATTCATTTACATATTAATTATATTATTTTTCTTTAATGGGGTTAATTTTTCATAATTTACAAAATCGGTAAGACAGTTTTGGAACAATTTCCCTTTTTTGAGACACATGTTTTTCACCTACATCATTTTTGAGGTGTATATACATATATTTTACATTTTATTTCATAAATTCATTAATATTAATGATTCTTAAAGTTTCATGTAACTTTATTTTATTTCATAGAGAGTGTTATCAAAATCTTCCATGTGATAAGAGTTTATTGAAACAATATCCTCGCATTTTGAGATTATATATGTTTATAATTCATTTGATGAAATCTTATGTCCCAAATCTGATTTACTCTCATGAATTTTATTATCCCTTATTTATTCATCATATCCTTATGTATTATAACTATTTTTACACTCTTTGGTATATAATATAATTCTTAAAAAAGTTTTTATGAAAAATATGACTGTATTTATCTCTTCAGTTGGAAATCAATTTTATTTCAAAAAACATGTTATAAAATCTATTTTAAAAAAAAAATTCAAATGATCATTTATTATCATTTATCTGATTTTTTTTACTTTTTAAAGAAAATCATGTATCTTCTGTATGTTTTCTAGGAAAATAGTTTTCAAATATATTTTTATGATTTATTTATATGCTTTCAAATTATATTCAAAGATATATATTTCAGTACATTTTAAAGACTTATTTTAAATGATTCAAATTATTTTAACAAAAAATATTTTCTGAAAAAAATCTTGAATTATTTATATGATTTTTTTAAAAAAAATAAATGAAATATTATTCAAAATTTTCAAAATCCTTTTATATGTTTTCGATGAAAATGTTTTCCAAATGTTTTTCAAGTCATTAATTATAATATTTTTCATTTAATTTTCTATAAATGGTTTTCCAAACATTATATGTTTTCAAGATCAATTTTTCAAGGAATAAAGGAAATATCCCAAAAAAATGTTTTGAAAATATATTTCCAATATATTTTTCATTTGGAATGACATTTTTTATGATACTCATTCACTTCTATGAAATTATCAAATTATTTTATTCATATTATTTCATGAATGGTGTATGTTTTGATGGAATGATTCTTATGAAACATGTTTGTTTTACATGGGTTATATGATTTTAAAACCGGTTTCCTGTCGTTGGTTATTATTTTGATGAAATGATTATGATACTTGTATATTTTATCACATGTTTTAATATAATTACATTTTTATGATACAAATTTCATTTCAAGGGTTATAATAATATGATTGATTATTTTGTGTAACTAGTATAAATGATCTCATTTGGAGATGGGTGGGTCCTCTACCCCCCACCAATTCATTGGGTAGTCATTTATATATCATGATATAGAATTGATAGAAAGAGAAATAAACCCAGTTCTGCATTATAATTCTTGAACATGAAATCAACATGGTTCAATATTTCAAGGATAGAACAACTAGTGAACTCAATTCAGTAGTACATGGCTGGAATAGGGTTTGAACCTGGTTTAGTAAAGGACTTTTCCACTTATATGTCATTGGAAATGATTCCTTGACTACTATAGAAATCATTAAATATTCTTTTGTGCCTACCAATATTCTAGGATTTATTCCTTTATAATATTTCTAGGGATTATTTAATTTATTTCCATATGATTCATGTCGTATGAACTAACATGATTTATTCCATGATTCATGTTTATGATATTTGATAGGTAGTTTATGATCTTCTACTTCCATAATCATTTTATCATTCTCATATGATCATGATTATTATTTTGTATCTATCTTGTATACCAATACTGAGAAACTGATGTCACCCCATTTTATGTTTCCTTCCCCTAGTTTTGGAATATATTTATTATGGTTGATATGTCAAATAAGTTATCTAGCTAAGAATAACTTAGTGGGAGACAATATAAGACACTTTATATTCCGTTGTTTATGTATCCAGGAATCCAAAGGATGTTACTAAAATGGACTTGGGGTATTTTATTTGTAATGTATTAAGTATTCCACAATGTTAATTTATGGTAGATTTATGAAAATTGAGGCTCTATATAATGGATTATTGCATACATTGATATTATTCTAAGAAAAATTGATACTAAAAATTATCATAGATATAATGTGAGCTAATTCATGATATCCATGAAAGATATTTCAATTATTATTCAAAGATTAAAATTAAATATATCAATATAAATCTAGTGTAAAATAGTTTAATAGAAAACACACCTATTTCAATCACCTATTTGAGATCTTACTGGTGTATAAAATAAACCATGATCGTAAAAACTTGTATAGGAATATAATTTTATGAATTATATAATTTTACACATAGATCAAATTGAATATGACTATATTAATATTTTAACAATCTATTGAAGAATAATGTTTGGGGGTGTGACCATTAGATAAAGAAAATATAGTGGAAAAGGTGTGTTGGCCAACTATAGGACCAATTATAGGGGAGTATGACCAGCTTCTATTGAAGGAATTTTATTGGGGGTTATATCCAACCAAACACGTTTGGACTAAGGATACACTATAATTGATTATAATTTTTTAATGGAGAATCCATGTTAATGCATATAACAATATGGAATGTATTTGACCATTATATGGAAAATTGTTAATATTGTGTGATTTATTTTTCATAATAATTATTTCACATAAAAATATGTTTGAGAGAAACAATCATGTGGAAAGAGATCCATCACAAGTTTAATATTTTTTCTAAGGGAATTAAAATACATAGGGTATACTTGATTCACCCCACCCCTTATTCATGGTAAAATGCTAGGGGGATATAGAGTTGGTAAAAGCTACAAAGGACCCATATAAATATCCATGAATATATCATCATGGAAATGTTTATTCATGTAATCAGGAGTGTTCCAAATAATATTGTTATTGAAAAGGAATAAAGTGATCTCATTAATAGTATTTTAAGAAATTTTAACATTTAAATTAGAAATGGGAATGAAAATTATTTCTAAAAAAGTATAATTGAAAGGAAAATGAATAAATTCCAATGAAATTTTACATTATGAATCTGATGAGAAGGAAGGGTAACATTGATTAATTGTTACCAAGTTCCTAATAAAATACTCAAATCAATCACCTTTCATCTTAAGAGAATCAGATTACGAATAATTGATTAATTATTTCTAACCATGATATAAAAATTAGATATTTCATGAAAGAACCAACTATAAGGGAAGATGAATTATCTAAGTGAAAATAAATTTGAATTCTTGTTCAAAATTCAATATAAAATGATATAGAAGATTTTATCTATTTAAAAAAATACATCACCTCTATACCATATAAGAATAATGATACTTTTGAGAAAATTATATCTATTTTTTTATAGTAGTTAATGTGTTTAAGTAAACCATTATGATTTTCCATGAGTTGTGGGAGGAATTATTGCACCATTTTATGGCGTGAATATTTAAAAAATGATATTATTTTCCACCATAGTGAATAATTTTTACATTGAAATGTCATGGTTAAAATAAATATAGAAGATAAAAATTTCAAGGGTTATTATTATTTCATATCAGGAAGGGACAAAAGACATTTCTAATTGGTTTTGGTTAACTTTTAATGGAATTAATGAAATAACATTGAATAGTTTTGGGGGAAATCTATGTATAAAATATCACCGGATAAAATTTGCTTCAACAACTAAATATAATATGTCTTCTAATAATATATTTAATATATTAATGGAATTATGAAATAAAAGTGGTTAATAAGGCCACTAAACTAATTATTTGATAAAATTCATACCGACAAAATTTTTCTTATAGTGTGTATATGAATAATATTTTGTAGAAAATAAGTTGATATTCATTCAATGATAATGAGTTTGACTTGACTTGTGGTATGTACAATGAATATGGAAAATATATGATAGAATTATTTCATTTTCCAGACCAATTGGCAACTAATAAACAAATTGAAGAAGAGAAAATGTGTAATATGAATCATGAGGAGTCATCAAAAAGAGGGGCACAAAAAAATAAAATGTGGAAAACAAATTCAAATTATGAGTTAATTAATGGGACGATAATATGGAACAACATATAAATGTTTGAAATAAGAAAGAGATAATATACAATGGTGATATTAGAAAGAAATTTTTTGAAATTGTGATAGGAAGTAGCCATCATGAGTGTCTCTGTTAATGAACCAAAGGATGTCTCTTAGTATTTCCAATATTATTATGTGTTTTGAGCTAATAAACAAGGAAATGATGTATTGGTGTTGAGGATATAACATTTAAAAAAACAATGAAAATTAAATTCATTGAGTTTGTCCCCCATTTTTATATAGAGAATATGTTAATACCTCTTGTTGGAGTAAATAAGCAGACTGTAGGATGCATTTTAAACAACCAATGAGGGTGGAACATCAAGGTATCTTCAATAAAATGAGGAATAAGGTATTTTATCACGTGTACATATTGGTTTTATTAGCATAACTATGTACATATTTATGGGGAGTACCAGTTGATAAAATGATGAATCATATGAGTAATAGTTTTCCTTTCACATTAATTTTTTAATTTGTTTCATTTTATGTGTCTATAGTACATGATAACACGTTTTTGACATTATCTATTATGAACAAAATAAGTTCTCAGCATGATATAAATTTAAATTAAGTTTATGGAAAACATATAAGACATTTATATTATTTATATTATTTTGTATATCAGTCAATTCCCAATACACATATAGTGGGCTTTGTAAATGCTCTGTACTTAGAGAACATTGTTGGATCATACCACCCATGGAAAAAAGAGGGTATAGATTGTGAGTTCCATGAGACATGTCCAAAGAAAATATTAAGAGACCCTTTTATTTAACACTCAATTTATTATAAATATGGGTAATAATAAATAATCCTCCAATCACACATATTAGATTTAATAATTTTTATTATTTTAATGAAATTTAAAGTTGGGTATCGAACATGCTAATAAATAGTTCATATTATATCGATGTATCATTGTGAGTTTGGAAAAGTAATGAGGTTATTAGGAATGAAGGATTGTTATAGATTCATTATAATGTATAGTATTACATGTTTTTTGAAGCATCCATTATATTATATATGTTTTTGAGATGATGACTTGTTGATATTAAGTGGAAATTATTCGGATATGGAAAATTGAACTATTTTTCAATGAATAATGAAATGATAATGATTTTCATAATGCATTGAAATTTTCATAAAGTAGTTTGAAAACGAAATGAAAATTCATATTAAACATTAAAACAACAGAAACATATTTCAAATTGAAAACATACACAATTACAGTAATATATCCAAATAATATAGTCATGATAATTAGATATTCATATTCTTAACCTCATGATTGGTCTTTTGTACCAATAGAATAACTAAATGTGAAAATTTCTAATATTTATTCATGTTCTAAAAATAATTTAAATTAATCATGTGACATCATTAAAATAATGTGGAGGATACACCTAAACTATTATTATATTGATCTCTTCTGGAATAAGACTTGTTCCGTGACAATACTCTCATGGTAGACAGACATAATAAAAGGAACAACAAAGTGCCTAATGAACCATGATATATTTGGTTGTTAAATTTCATAATAAGTATATAACATATGACACATAGAAATTAGGCATTAATGAGGGAATTAATAAAAGAGAGACCAAACAAATTCATAATAAACCGTATGTTTATTCATCTGATAGATAGACCTTCCGCACAAACAAACACCAACCTAGAACATAAAGAGATTAAGACCAACCACTAGAAGAGAATGAAAGATGAATCATGGGTTGTACTAACACATAATCTTTATGTTGGAACACAAACATCTTCATGTTTGAAAATTTTGACCAATCTACGATAAGAATATTCAACCTACAATTTTTTTGTGCATGTAATCATGATCACAATGACGTGAACTACCGTGAGGACCATACGGTTGGATATTCTAATTTAGACAAAATGTTGCATCAAAATTATGATACACACATACCTCATTTATGGAGTTTTGAAGGGTATCTTGAACTATAGTGAGATGAGTTACTACACACCTATGTAATTACAAACCTTATCGTGGGTATTCAATTAAATAGTATGATAATATGTTTTCAATGAAATATAAAACATTCAATTGAAGTCATCCATATATGAGAGAGGTATTATTTGATAAATAGTGATGATCCAAATTGGGGATATGTAAATTTGAGGCATGAATACTATTTAATTATCATTCATGAGAATGAGGTGATAAATAAAAGGCAATGACATCCATGTTCATTCTGATCATATGTATTTTCATAAATAGGTGCATAAAACAATTTATATAAATCTCCATACTAAAATACAAAATTTAATAAAGAAGGTGCATATATTGTTGATAGTAGAGAATTTATCAGAAGATGGTGGTCTGGGGATTATATTTTTTCATAAATATAATGATAAAATTATGTGGTCCCTGAGGATCTAATACCCAATAGAGGTATAGGGATCTCACATGAAGAAATCGAAGAAAAAAAATTTAAACCGTAAAATTTCCATGTTTAAAACATAGTTTTCTTGACTAAAGCTCGCTGCTGGCGATTATTTCCTGAATGATATTATGTTAAAACACTTAATGTCATCCTCATATAACCTATGAATTTTTTCACTTACCATTCATTGAATTTTGAGTTTTATCATGGTATCTGACAAATGCTTTGACATTATAGTGATCACCAAGATCTTGTATGTTTGATGGGTGACTGTGTTTGTGGATCGATTACTCAGGGGGGTGAGGAGTCATTCCCTTTATTTAAAGGGTACCGAGAGAGATGATATCACTCTATTTTAATGAAAAACCTACAAATGAATACAACTCTCGTGATTATATAGTGGGATGTTCAAATATCCAGAAAGGGTTCCCTATACCTTGAAATAAACAACAAATAAATAAGTAATGAATAAATTTTTATGAAAAAATAACAAAATCAAAAATATTTTTTATATTTTATCACCTACAGGTATTACAATAAATATATTTCATAATAAAACTGAGTCATTAACTAAACACAAAATTCCCACTAAAATTAAATTATCTATGAATATTAAAATAGTATTTGTTCAAATAATGTTGTTCTTGTGTTAACTAAATTCCTAGGGAATTATTTTCATTAATAATTCCTCCCAAATTATTATTTACCATCGTAATAATGAATTAATTTATTTTTTAGTGGTAATTAATACATAGAAAACACTCTATCCCTATGGTGGGTCCCATAATGTATTATATATATATATATTCACAAGAATAGAGAACTTTTTTGTATACACTATACAATGTGACCCTCTAGTCCCTTATCCCGATAATAAAGAATTTTAGTTACTGAAGACGTGTCAAGTCGAGAAACCCATAAAGACCTAAAAATAGATAATGAATAGTCATAGAAACAAAAAATAACCTATGAACATGCGCTCTATAGTATAATCTATTTTCCTCGCTATATATAATAAAAAATAAGTAAAACCACTATCCTTATCCATTATTTATATATTATTTGTTGGTCTACTTGGAGAGAAATTACATTGTATATATTTTAAAAGGATATATGAAGGTATTTCCATGATGATAAACATGGCCCGATATATATCTTTCTTAATTCGGAAGTAAAAATTCTATTTTGATTATTCAACCAATACAATACCGCCAACAACACTACATATACAATCAACCATGAAATGAATTTAATGTCATTTTTTTTTTGATTAATTAAATTATGAGAAAAATTGAACATATCGTCAATGATCTCAAGGTAGTTTTCCAATACACATGCTCATAGATAAGAATATCCAATGACACAAAAACATGTAGTGTTCCTATTGTTGGGTTTTGTTTAATGATATCACCTTCATGAGATCACCATGTGAAAAATTCATTATTGATTTAACAATTATTATGATCCCTTATCACCTGATAATCAAACAGAACTTTTTCATGTCCTTATGATGTATCTGGACCTATGACATATGTTATATATTAACTTGACACTATCTCGATGTTATCATTATAGAATATGACATGATATAACATTTTTATGTGAAAAATAATCTATGGAAATAACCGTTAAATATTGGAAAAGCAAAATATATAAACTATTGTTGTATTTGTGAATCATGTATAACACACTGTGTCCATGAAATGGGAACCCAAAATTGTTCTTTAATTATGTCTATGGTACCCACTATTACAACACTCCCACTTTCTCTACATCCAAAAAAGTAAATTTTCCTTGTTACCTAATACATGATAAAGATCATGTTTCTACTAAGTCATATAATTAGTTTCTTGGCCTTCCATGTCTCGGTAGTGGGGATATTCAGCTATGTGCAACCTTATATCCTTGAGTAATACACCCCATCATATGTATTTCCCAATTTATTCCATTTCACCACAATAAATTCTTTACATCATTGATAGTAATAGAATTATAATTATAAAAATTCATATTATGATAATACACCACATACTAGGTGTGATTCCATGATTTGATACAAACTTTGATGTTTTTTAAAATTCATCATTAGGTTCCTTAGAAGCTACAACACACTAAATATATGTTGATATGGATACCACGTGGTTGAATGTGATTTTATTGATCATCACAGTATCTTGAATATGATATTAGATCACATTTATCCATGAAATGTTATTTTTGGTCCCTAGAAGAATGCTATCCTTCCCTCTCAACATACCATATTCCTATCCTTTATACTTAATCAAGTGAAATTGGATATTTATTACTACATCCCTTATAGTTCCCTTTAATATCATTTATATTTTTCTATAATAATCATTATGTAGAAAAATTCATTATTATTATATATCATGGTTTATTTTATTGATCCATCATAGAAAAATATGGAATTCATCTTACCACTATAATATTTTTTTATTCTTATTCATGTCTTCACGGAGGGATTTATTCCATATGAAATTAGTAATAATTATCTCTCAAACTTTTACAACATATATTTTAAAAACATTTTCATTTTATATACATTTAATAATTCTAAGAAACCTTTAGATCTACATCATTATACAAAATCCCATAAAACATTGGTATATACTTTATGTCAGTATTTGATTAGATAATTTGAACTGGTTTGTATCTAATTGAAAGGCCAATAAATATTTACCATCATATATCAAACATATTTTATTCAAAAAACAAGGGTTATCCCAATAACCTCTGGTAGACACAAGGAAACTATTAATTCCAAATGAATATTCTTAAATCTAGTAACTTACATTAATCAAAAATTGGATTTCAAAAACTTTTACCCTCATTATAAATTTATGAAGTCACCATCAATATCTAGTTGTGTTTAATTAACACCTTCAGTGATAGGTTATATTTACATAATATTTCCAATAAAATGATCATTGAAATTAGATAAAATAAGTAAAATTTTAATGGATTTAGTTATAATGACATGGTGTGACCAATTGAGCCATTTTGTTTTGATTATTTTACCATTCATGTTTAGTGTCTGTAAAAAAAACATTATAAATTTCAAAATAGTAATCCCCTTTTACATTGACACAAGGAGTAAATTATTTAATTTTAATTGGTCTTGATAATTTTATCCAATTTATTTAGAATTCTTAGTATTAGTAATTTTTATTCTAATGGAATAATTTATCTCTAGATATGGTGAATATAAAGCCATCACTATGGTTTTAACCATAATATGTAGAATTTGTCTCCTGAAAATTCCCCTACTACACCTCCTGTTGAACTCCATACTATTTCAACTATTTTAATAACAAAATAATTTAATAAATCTAAATAAATCTTGCTACCACTATTATAAGTAGATATTGACTCCCTTTTATAAAATGACACTTTACAACATAACTATAATTTTTTATTATGTTATATTTATGTTATATCCTATGAAACTATTAGTAAAATTAATTAAGATACACACTGTGTTTATCTTGATGCATGTAGTGACCCAAACCCAGATATCAGAGAGCTGAAGTCTGATATTATTAACATTGGAATGATTACAATGAATCTATCCCGGAAGGACTGATTGGATTTTTATTATTGGAAACTAGATATATAAATGATAATTGTACGACATATAGATAAACTAATTCAAACATTCTTTTCTATTAAAAAAAGAAACCATATTCTAAGATAATATATAGTACATATAGTAAAAAAATTTATCTTTCACAGTACACATATTGGATTACAGGGGAATGAAACATAGTAAGGGTGAGCTCAAATGACCAGTTAGGGAAAAATATATATGAGTAAATAAAGAATCAATTAGGATAGTAAATATGGAATGGTATATAACTAGAAATTAATTCTATTAAAATAAAGAGACAAGGGAAAATAAATGAGGAATGGCCTGAAACTAAATTGCAATCTTTTAATCAATGAACTGAAATGATATATATCCATAGATATGTCGATAGAAAATCCCATGGATGAGTAATATCTAAAACTACTATGAGGGTAATTATTTCTTAACGTACGTTGTCTCTAAGGCACATAAGGATCAACTAACCTCAATACAATTCATAAGCCAGTTTAAAACTAAGTGTATAATCCCATTTGTTGAATTAATCATCTAATGAGAACATTTCGATGCATTGAGGAGATATATAATTTATGGGCTCCACCAATAATTTCCAGTCCAAAAAATTTCACATATTGAATGAAAAAAATAACTAATATTCCATATCAAATAACTATATTGAATGAGAAATAAATATTTTTCAACATTTCCACAAATAATAAAATTAATGTCTATCTAGACACCATATTTAAAATTATATATGTTTTTTGAAATGAACATATATATAGAAATTTATATAGATAACTATTGGAAATTAAATTCTCATTGATCATAGGAAATTTAATATTTCATGGGGTCTAAAAGAAGTCAAGGAAGTGAATGTAAATAATATAATTCGATAAATCAAACATAAAATATCTTGAGGGTGAAAAATGATTATATCAATATAGAAAATCCCAAGTGTAGTAAAATGGAGGTTTTTTGTCATTGATGAAATAAATTAATAACATTTAGAAATAAGATTGAGTAAATTATCCTTTTCGTTTGAGAACTATATTGAAAATACATTTCATTTAAAAAAAATTTTAACATATTTTTAAAAATAGATTTTTTTATCTTCAGAAGGAGGCTTCAAATAAATGAGAGCGGAGGAATCTGTACATGTTGTATGAGGTAAAAAAATAATCCTTTTATATGAGAAATAGTTAAAAATCACTCATTCTTAAAGGGAAATGTCAATTAATTTTAAAACATTATTAAATTACAAAAGGGTACAAATTTATTTACTAAATTATTTTAGGAACATTTTGAAAACATTTTAAGAAATAATGAGTTTTATAAGAAAAGATTTTCCCCGACTATAAAGAGAAATAATATGGGGTTTTATGAAATCATTTTATAGAACATTTTGAGTACCAACAAATTTTAGATTTGTACTAATACTAGAAGAATCTCATGAAAAACCAATTAATAATTAGTGGTCTTATTTAATAATTGTTATCTAATTTCCCCAAATGAAAATACCATTGAAATATCATTAAAGTTAATGAGGATTTAAAAAATCTTTAAACATTCCCAATTGTCTCATTCCACATTGAAACGTCCTTAATTATAATCACATTTAAGGTATAAATTTTAATTATATTAAAATAATAATATAATATGAATATATATTTGTAGGCTATGTCATATGAAGGGAAGTATATACACTATATAAAAAACTAGGTTCGTAACAACAATTAAGAATGAATTGAATTTACATTGACACAAAATTCCATTATATATGAATCTAATGAAACAAAAGTGATAATCATAAAATGGGAAATCTAAATACCATGAAAATAAATTAATACATGATATAATATATGAAAATTATTAGAAGGTACACAACTTAAAATATGTAACATGTGAATATGACATTTATATCACCGATGTTAAAAGTGAGATGGAAATCCATACAATTGTGGAAACAAATTAATTAGAAAGAAAAATTTATTAATAATTTAATAAATCATTTAAATAAAATGTTGATTATAGGGTTAATGATATTATATGTCAATGTGGAATTATGTACACCATATATTTGAAATTAAGAGTATAAAAATAAATAATCGCTCACAAAAAGAAAAGTGTGACAAGAATTCTTTACCTTGTGTTCCCATTCAGGTGAACGTAATTTAAGCTAACGTATAAAAAAAATATGTAAATTTTTTAATTTTTTAATAACATTTTTCCGGTTTATAATTACATTAATTCCACTTATTACAATGTTTTATATGACAAATTAAACAGTTTTTTATGTTAGTATTTTTGAGAAAATATATTTTATGTGTCAAAAAAACAGTTGTTGGTAAATTATGGTCAAATGGGTCATTATATAAAATATCCAAAACAATAAAAATCAAATAATTATAGTTTTTATTAAAAAATTATACATTTAAAATCAATAATTAAATATGGTTATGAAAATGGGCCAACGTTGCATTCTTCGAGATTACATGTCATACGTACGCATGAGTAACATTCCCATTTTTAAATGATCATTGTGAAATTAATTTAAGTAAAAAAACTCATTCTATATTTATCATTATACAATAAATAAAATATTACATTAACATATACACTTATATATATAAATTTGTGATGTAATATAAATCAAATCATGTCGAGGAGGTGGTAGTCCACATGCCCATGAATAACGTTATCACTTTTAAAATATGTGAAACAGTAATAAAGAAGATGATATATATATATATATTATATTTCCAGAAATATAATTATGAATGAATAAATTATTTATTTTTACAATTTAACTTATTTTTAACTAAAAAAATTCATTTATACATTCCATGTATCATGGGAACAAATCATATCTTTTTGAGGGGGCGGATGCACACACTTCCTCAAACGTTGTTATCTTATTAACGTAAAATGGAATGTATTAAATTTATGTATTATAAAAGGTTTATTGAATCATAAAGACATAATAAATAACATATATAACATATATAAACTATTTTTTCATCATAATTACCACTGTGATAGGAGTTAAGGGAGAATTGAATAATCATTATTTTTTGAGGCAGTAGTTCACTATACCCAAAAATATAAGGTTTGTTACCCATTAGTTGGAGGTGTGTATGTTTAGGCTATTTTTTTATCATAAAAAATCCCAGTATATGGATTAGAAATGTTTTCATATTTAAAATTTTATTAAAAAGAGTATATGAAGTGGATAGTGGATGTGAAACTAAAAATCATGGGAGATGGTGTTACCTCTTAATCGGGTAACAGCGATGGGTTTGAACCAAAATGCATCCATGGAAGGTATTATTTTTAAAGGGATGATTCTTGATCTAGGGTATGGATGATTTGGTGAAAATTTTTTCAAATAATTTCTGAACATAAGTGGTTGGAGATGTTTGAGGAATGGGTAGAGGTGCTGAGTTTTTATAGGGATGGAAAATGACTCACTTTGTATTCATGAAAAGAAGTTTGGTGTGCATATTTTATTACATAATAAAAGTAAAATAAACCACAAAAACTAATAAATGGATGTTTAATGGAAAAAATATTCCCATATAATGAAGGTTGGACAGTTTAATAGTTCATTTGGGCCCTTAAACCTAGGGGTTTTTTCCATTGTAAGCATATTTTCACCATAATCACCATAAATAATTTTTGTCACATTCTGTGATCATTTTTATAAAAAAATAAAATTTATAATATTTGATAAAAAATAGTTATTTGATTATAATTTTCTGTGTTGTATTTTTATAATTTAATTCATAGATATCAGAAAACTTAGGATTAACCCTAATTTTAAAGACAAACTGATCAAATTGTTTCAGTAGAAAAATGATCATAATATTATTATATTTTATATGGAATATTAAGGTTAATCTGATTATAATGAAATAAATATTATTAATAAATTTATACTTTATCCCATGTGGCTTTAAAAAAATTAAAAAATTTATTTTATGTTAATAATTATTTATAGGAAAAGGCAGTTTTTAACCAAACTGCATTATTTTTCACTATTCACTAAAAATTGACGTTTCATGGAAAACCCCCAAAAATAATCATAAAATAATTATTAAAACATTTATTCCAAAATAGAAATTATTTTATCAAATTTAATTTATTAGAGTGTCAAAATCAGGATTGAAAAATTGTTCACTCTTAAAATGCTATAAAACAGCCATTATAAAAATTTTGGTTTTTATATGTGAAATGGGGTTTTTTCTTATCTTTTTCACATAAATAATAATTGGTGAATATAAAAAGTAGTTCATTTAATAAATAATATATATATTAAATTAAAATAATTAACTAATTGTATTTACATTAATATATTAGTGTAAAATATCTTCGGGAGTAAAAATTGGTTTTATTTAAAAACATTCTGTTTATATTCAATTTCTTCCTATATTCATTTGTAATTAACTTTCACCTAGGAATTAATCATTTATTAATATAAACCATATAATTTATTAATTTTGTTAATATTATTCATAACCACGAACATAACAGCTAGTGTAACACCGGAGACTTTTATGTGAAATATTTTGTTTTTATGTTATATAAATCATCAAAGGAATCTTTCACTTCACACAACACTAGCTTTTCTTGCTTTACACGCAACCACAGCCTTCCTCGATAGCTTGTGTCGTACGCAATACCGAGTTTCACTAAACAATGATATGCTATTAAAATATTATTAAAACTGGCCATTATGAATAGTAATAACCACTTTTTGAAATTTTATTTTTCAAAATGGACTTCATTTTTGGATTCGGAATATCGAAATTAACCTAGGGTGAAATTTTGGTATTTTTCTGAAAACATTCAATTTTTGATTAAGAGTGAAACCAGTAAGTGGTAGTTAAAATACTGAATTTTTTATAAAACATAATTTTACCACTTCTGTGAGTGGAATTTTGAAAATCCGACAGACACGGTTGATGTCAGTATGTAAAATGTGGTTCAATGAGAAGAAAATAATTTTTTGGTGATTAGTAACTTTTTACTTTTTTTACCACGGTTAAAAGTAAATAGAGTAATTAATGGTAAAAATGATATTATTATTACCCTATCACATGTACTAATTCTCTTGGACAAGTTTAATTCGACCAAAAAAACCTTAGGAATAAAATATGACCATTTTGTCCCACTTGGATTAAATTAGGAAATTTATTATTAATTTATTTAAAGGAGGGTTAAAATAGTAAAAATCAAAGTTAAATAAGTAAATCATTTTTAATATGTGGTTATACATAAGATAAATTCGACTATAAATATTCATTAGAAATATAAAAAGATTTCCTACATAATGGTATTTTATTTGTAATTTTTTGACATTAAATAACATAATGTATTTATCACACAATGATGATGCAATAATTATCTTATTAATGAAATATTGACATAATTGATGTTATAAATACCAAAATAAATGTAATTTGAGACTTTTTATGAATTAAACTAATTTTATAGGTTAATATGACATGTTAGTATTGATTTAAGGAACTTGGTTCTAACTAATCATTCTGTTATGAGTTTCAAAAAATTCAATTACTAAATAGTGTCAAAATTGACATAAAATAGTTTTTTAAAAACATATTATATTATTAATTGTTATTGTATTCCTAAAAATCTACGGTTCGGCAAAATGACTTATATAAGGTTATATATTTTAATAATAAACAATTTGGGGTTCTTTTTTCTTGATATAGTATGTTTATTAACCTTATAGTGTAAGAAAACAAGAAGACACGGTAAAAGTTAAATTACCTAACTTAGAGTTAAATCTAAATGATAAGGTTAAAATTGATACCTAAACTTGTCTAAATTATATTTTATGAGAGGATTTAGACCCCTACCCACTCTATCTTCTAAATATATCAATTTGGAGCTATTAAAAACCGAATTTGACTTTATAATAAAATAATATTTTTAGTTATTCCAAAGGTGCCCCTCTCCTCCCTTATAAAAGGGCACATCCTCCCTCTCTTCCTCACACCACTTTGAGCCTTCATGCTCGGCCAAAACCCACCAAATTCTCTTCTACAATTCCCTAGAAACATCCTAGAGGTTCTGGTCTTCTTCAACGACCTATTTAAGTTCCCTTAAAGGAGGTCTCAAAGAAGCACTTCAAGGAAGAGGTAATGTCCGTTACCGATTCTTTCATCTTTATTTCTTCTTCCACATCTTCTTCTTTAGTTGTTTCATTATTAAGTAACAACATCATTATCACTCATATAATTATATGTTATTATAAGTATGAAACAACCCTATTACACCATCTATCCATCCTACAGAAAAATAAATCACCGCACATGCGTACATATGGAATACCGTCTCCACGCCGTGGTGTAATTTATTTAACACCACCACCTTACTTGAATGGGTATAATGGTGTAAATAATGACTATATATGACTATTATAAAGTGATATTGATTCTGTAATAGTATACATACACTCCAATACAATTCCACGATCATAGGAATGATATCATCACTCGTGCGTACATACGGAATACCGTCTTCACGATGTGATGCGACTCGTTCTACATGATCTTCATTTCATAATAATTATATAAATTAATTTAATGAATTAATATGATATATATTACACTAATACCATTCTGGAAATGAGGTATCTATAAACTAAAGAGAAGAATAAGAATTTATTCGACAAAACACGCATAAGAACAAAAACTAATAAACACCCAAATAACAAGTAGTAATGAAATATTGCTAATAAGAAGCTAAGAATATGACAATATATGATATCATAACAATATTTATGATTCTAGAATAAGTCAATAACATTATTTAAATAATTATACATGAGGTTAGGACACTTACAAAGCAAATTAGACCTAAGGTAAGGGAAAATATCACAATCTCATTTTATCCGAGATTGTTTATACTTTGGTATTTACTGGGGTGTATTTTATCATCCACATCCATGTTTCCTCAATATGTAATATTTATATCCTTCTAAAATATTTTATATCCAATTTTACCCTTCGGTTAGTTTTTAGTAAAATATATGAAAGGAATCTTTTGTCATTTTTCGTACGAGGTACTTTTTGAATTTTCTGACAAAAGTACGAGAAGAATGTTTTTTAACATATATGGCATGAAAGGATTTTAAAAAAAATATTTCCAAGAATATTCCTTTAAAAGTTTTCACGTTTATTTTTAATCAACATCGTTTAGTTTAAAATTGTATGACATGTTAAGAAAGGAAAAAAGTTTTTCAAGTAAAAAGGATATTTTCCTCAACAATGGAGTTCAAGAGTTTTATCAAAATAATTTTCCATCTATGATAATAAAGGGTTCTGTCTATATCCCTATTATTACATAGATTTGAATAAATTGTGATGGAAATAGTTTTATCTTATATGAATTGTTTTATGATGTCCCGATGTTTAAGATTCCCATTTTTATTACATGGGTTATGCAATGATGTATGATTTATGATTTTGTGGCACACATAAGAATGGTATCATTATGAGATGGGTGTGACCTATATCTCCCTCCAATGCATTGGGTAAATATTTTATATCTAATGAGATAGACATGGCTGGAACAGTAGGTTATACCAGTTCAGTGAAACATGACAGAAACGAGGAGTGAACTCGGTTCAGAAATGGACTTTGTCCACTAAGATAGTCTTGTAAATGAGTCTTGACTAATAAGAAATGATTCTATATGATTATGTGTGTATGCCACAAATTTTCATGTTTTATGTTATGATTATTGGGATTCCATTTCACTACTATGATTTATCCCATGTTATGAAATTATGCTCTCTTTTGCAAGTTAAGAATTCCAAAAGGTATGTTCTTATGAAAATGATGTGATTGATATTTCTTTTGTTTACCCTTACTGAGCATTTGAGCTCACCCATTTGTATGTTTTCTTTCCCCAGGTCAGGAAGAAGGTTATTAAGTAAGATATGCCAAAAGGGACTATAGATATGATGAAATAAATGGGAGACAGTGTAGACGCTTTATGAACCAGTTGTTTATGTTTCCTAGTTTCTAAAGACACTATACCTATACGGTCCTTTCGTGGTTTTGTTATATGTTGTAATAAGTATGCTTCAATTTTGAAGTATTAAAAATGTATGTAAAGTATGGGTCGTTATAGCTAGGTTATACCTTATTATATAATATAATAATATTTTCGTAATACATTGTTATATGATGAAACATTGTCTTTTTTGTAACTCAAGCTATAGAAGAAGGTCACTCTTGTGTGTAAGGAAAAATTATGAGGATAGTCTATCTTTCATGTAATCATAACCAACCCGGTGTTGTATACAATGATATATATATATAATCAATTTTAAATAGTAAATATATTATAAGGCATCATCATATTATATTAATATACTCGCTTTCTGTCATGTGTCATACACGCTATCAAATATAGGGTCCATACTTATGTTTTTTGGGCTATCAAACTCTCTCCATATTATTCAAATCACATCGTAAAATGTAAACTAGATCATTGTGGTAGATTTTTTGACACTTCCTATGTTTGAAATACCACAATGTGAGAGGGTATCACAAGTCATCCTCTATAAAAGAGATAATTGATAGAAAAAATATCACATATACTACCATGTTACTAGGTTTTCTATGTAGGTGAACTTTGGAGAAATTATAGATATCAACATAGAGGAAACATGTAAATATTTATAAGCACTGAAACAAGTCATCATTCCCAAACAAGTAAATGATCAATGGAATGTTGGGGGACTCAATGAAAAAAATCATTGATGATTTAGGAGGCCATATGTTCAATAAAAAATTATGTATAATGAAAACCTATTATTTATATGGCATTTTACTAATGTTGGGTAATTCATGAATATAACGAATTATTCTTAAATTATTGGTCTCAATATCATATGAACAAACCTAACTTTTGGTTCTGTTCTGATCAAATTCTAATTCATCCATTTACAACAAAAAATATAATTACCAAATTTCTTTTAATTCCCGAATAACTAAAATAATAGTTTAATAGATTGTATAGAAATAGTGAAATGTTTCAATATTTTCCTTTAACTATCTCCCAAAATAAAAATGGTCAACAGATTAATTTTTAATCCTAGAAATTGTTACTAATGGTCCATTTTTAATATTTTTTCAATCTATCATTGAACTAAAAACAAAAATTAATATGGAAATTGTGTAGGCCAGAGGATAGTGTGAAACCTTTATCGTCTTTTAGTCATGGGTTCAAGACATGAAAACTTGCCAGATTTGATTGGTTGTCACCTAACTTATATATTTTCCTTTTCTAAAAACATATTAACATAATATCCAAATTAAATATGATGGAAATCTTGGAAATTAGGTTAATATCTAAATATTCTTTTAACTAAATTTCTCAACCTATCTATAATACATAAATATTATATCCATTTATTTCCACATAGGTCCTTCCATAGTCTATTGTTTTTCAATAGTATTATTAGGTGGATATCTAAATAATGAAATGTTATATTCCATATAAATCTACAAAGTCTTAAAATAGGTTACATATCCTATATCCATATAAATCATTCATAAATGTTTCTAAAGAAGAAGTGGATTATCCTATGCATATAACCTCAAAGATTGAAACTATGTTCATTGTAAGGCATGTTGTCTTGTACTAGGTTATTCCGAGTATGTTATGGAATAATATGTAGGAGTTATTGCTCCTAGCTACATCCATGCCAAAACCATTTCCACTTGTCACATCTGGATAGAGATGTATTTCTAGGAAGACCCACATAATCTATACTTTAAAAATATTCAAGGGTTTTCATCTATACTTATCATAATATTCTATCATAGGGTTATGTTCTCTAACATAATTTCTCAATACTCTTGTTCTCAAATTTTCTACTAATATTCATTTAATACTAACTATAGTGGGCGATCCCCAGATAGACCAAATTTAGAGTATGTCATCAATTACAATTGCATTATTGGTAAGAACCTAGTTTTCCACTCATGTATGGATCCTCAAGATTTAAGTATAAATATTTACTTTGGATCTAATATGGATTCATAATGATTTAATAAAGGTTTTGAGGGTGTTATGGGCTTGTTCGGAGCACAAACCTCATCTTTTTGATGAAAATAGAATTTGTGCACGGTTTAGAGTACACTGTGCAAGATTTCTTCATGGTTTGGAAAAGAGTTCAGATTGTGTGTTTTTCAACAGAGACACCTCACAGTGTCAGTGCATGGTTTTTCAACCTTACAGTGTGAGAAACACATTTATCCAATGTACCTGTGCATGCATTGCACACAGTTTGAAAAATTGTACTGACCAAACCATTCTGGTTGAGACATCCCACACGGTTTGCACACTGTTTGACAAACAGTGCAGACAAACTGTTCACATGCTAATTTTCAAGGTAAATTTTACAATTTTTTCTTAATGATCTATTAATACAATTTTTCATCAATAATCCATATTTATGAACGATTGACCTATTCCTCTATCAGTTTTTCAATTTTTATCCATTTGAACATAGAATCTATAGATCATCCTCATCTGACATCTGATCAAGCTTACGTTTATCATGTTGGAAGTTCATTGTTAAGTAATAAAATCCTTTTTATCAATTATTCGTCTCTTTTTCTCTCGACAATAGATATCAAAATGGGATCATTATTCACATTTTCTTAGATATACTCCAATTTGAGGAAATTCATTCTCCGATATGTGAGGATAAGGATCATAAACACCTATGGTGAGTGGCCTATAACATATCACTAATTTTATTTTAAATTTTAATGATCGTGTGGGGACCAATTGTTTTGGTTGATATCGTTCCTTAAAAATATAAGCCCAAATTATAAATAATAGAATATTATGGTTATGCTCTTTCCAAATATGTTATTAGTTGTTTGTGGTTACACCCACAACTCAATCTTCCTTATATTGTAGGTAATTCTTTATTGGGTTTTTAGTGTTTCAAAAAATTTCAGCCACCATTCTGGAGTTCCTTTTCTTGACCTTCCTAATGGAGACTCTTCCTATAATAAATGAATTGTTATTGATGAAAATTGAATAATCATAAATACCATATGTGCTCACCACATGACCATTCTAAGGTATGTTCTTCTAAAGGATTATTAAATTTGAAATGTGAAATGGTATGTATACTAAGTATATATATTGGACATATCAATTGAGTTTTAATTAATATTATATACATCTACCACCCCATTCCATTTTAATGGAAGGTATTATAGTGAACCTCTCAAATTTATATTCATTAAGGGTTAAATTAAGAATTGATTAAATGGTTGAAATGTAACTTGTCCTATCCATAGTAATGGAAGGCAAGGCATTGACCAATAAATAAATGGTTTTATATCTACATAAACTATAAAAACTAATTAATGGGAATAAATTATCCAAATTAGTTGTTGAATTATTACAATATCAAATAGTAATGGATGGACCCATACTCGCCTTAAACTCTGAGAGGAGAATACCTTATGTCTTGTGAACCCCATTCTGATTCAAGGATATGGATATCTTAGGATGAATCCCACCTAGAATCTAGTTCATATATATACATCAGATTCATGGTATACCACCTTAGGGTCCTTTTCATTATTATAGTATACCTCAGATACACTCCCTGGATCCATCATTGAATTGTGGGTTCCATAGTGAAAGCCCATTGGGGCATATCTTTTCTTATTGTGGATCACCTTAGATTCGCTAGGTTCCTTATTGTGGATTTAAAGGGATTATGATCCTTGGATTATAGTATTCCCCTTAGCTAAACTCAATTACTATTGAGTTAGATTTCCTGGATATTTATGATACCTTGGTTATTACCCCATAACTCCCTCACTAGATATCATTTTCACGTTTCCTTGTCACGTCATGTGACCTTGAGTACTTATATTATCACGAGTTTATATTTGTTGTGGATATTCCTCAAGTGACCTATCAACATTAAATTCTAATTAAATAATTATTAAATTGGTTCCAAGTCTATACACCGGCTGAGGTTTGATGCCAGTACATGTTTATTTAGTTATATTGTACTACTTGATTTACATTTTATAAGCATGCACGCAAACTGTTATATTCCATTACACGAGGTAGATGTTATAGACACCATTGGTGGTTTCCCACTATGATTTATCTCACATCCTCCTCGGGTTCCGTTTGGTGCACATAGTAGATTTCATGTTTTTAGGTATTGTAAAAAATAAAGCATACAACTTCATATACTTGATTGTGTGATGTTAGGATAGAGCATGGTAGTAGATGACCGATTTGGATCTCAGGATTCTTGGAGTAGTCTACATTTTCCTTTTCATTGTGGAACTGTTATTCTTTTTATGTTGAATATATTTTTATTTCTGGTTTTCTAGTTACATGACATTACCTCATCTCTTTTCATGTTGTTACAGTTATTGTTATGATCATTTATCTATTGAATAAGTTTTCTTCTATTATTTATTTGTATCATTTATATTGATTCCTATATTTACTATTCATTTATACTACTTTCATTGTTCTACACATTTATTATGATGGAATAGTCTTCCCACAGACACACCCTAGACCTTCACTACTATTTGGCAGCCTCTGTCATTTGTGAAGATGCTCTTTGTGGCTTGTGGCCCATCGGGCCTTGGACACCCACTAAGTGGCATATTGGTCCAGGACATCAAAATGTGGTATCAAATGTGGGGGTTTTTAATGATTAAATATTTTAATATAATATATAGTAGAATAGAAAGGCTTGGTACTTGTTCATAAGCCATTCTTGGGCGTCACGAACCCATGTTTGTGGTAAAACCCAAGTTACCTAAAATATAATTCTTGTTCTTTTTTTCCTATTACAGTTGATATTATTTCATCTTTGGGTGATGTGCATGATATGGGGTGTTTTTGACTACTACTCATTTTTAGGGTCTTATTTTATCATATCCTGATGACATTATTGCATTGAGCATTGCTACATGACTCATTATAGGCACCTAGAATTTTCATTTCATGCATATTTCCATTCCATATAGGTAAATTTCACTACATTGCATTTCCAAATATGTTAGTGATTTTTTAGTAATGTTTTGAAATTTTTTTGTACATATATTAAATTTTAATTGATTGAGTGATTTAATATCACAATTCTTGAGGTGTATGGGCCCTCATGGGTTGGGATGAGTAATTTACCAAGTCAAACCATTATTCTATAATTAAATGGTAGGATTTTATAGTGATAGGTGTATAGCCTCTGATTTATTAGAAATGGATGTCCATTATAAATTGAATCATGATATACAAAATAAATTGTTTCCACATCCTTATCCCACATTATCCTGATTATGAACGGGAAAGTAGTGATCCTGGATATTAACAGCAAAATGACATGAAACTTATACTTGAGAACTTACTGATACAAGGTCATCTAAGCATGTAGTTTGGGTAGTATACCTTCGGTATTGAAATTTCATTCATTCATATTCGATTATTTATTATAACATATTCTTCTATCATTTTTCTAAGGTGTGTTGTTGGAATTTTTAGAACAATGCAGCCACAACATTATCGTGTCACTTTCCAAGAGGTTGGTGACGACCATGCTCCAGATAGAGTGGGCCCTAAGCCGCAAGTCTGACTTATAGGAGTGAAACATGAGGAACCACCTATTGTACATGATCAGGGAACAAATTACCATGTCTATGATAGTTTCCTATATTTTATGCAGTCCATGTAAGGTGCTCCACAAGTTGCAACTACGATGTCTGATGTAACCAGTGAATTCTAACAACATCATCCTCCAACTTTTTTAAGGGATGGATTCTCTCCGGATATAGAGTATTAGAAAGAGGACATGTTGTTTATCCTTGGTTATCAATAATTTCCACTAGAATGGATAGTTAAGATTTCTCCAAACAGGCTTTGGGATTCAAACAAGCTTTAGTGGGATGTGGTTACCCAGGACAGTCGTCCTCAGGGGTTGTTATAGGATGATTTCTAGACTACCTTTTATGATCAGTTCTTTCTTCAGGCATTGAGAGATTATAAAGTCCGAGAGTTCATGCATATCAAGTAGGGTTATATGTTAGTTATAGAATATACATCACATTTCACTTATTTTATGTTTTGATCACCACTTCTAGCTGGTGATGAGCTTTCACGTGCTTTCCATTTTGAGGATGGGCTCTAATACACTATACAAACATAGGTGACTATATATCACCTTCATAAATTTTCTAAAATAGCTGATCAAGAACTTTTCGACGATTTTAACTTAAGGGATGACATGAGTATCGAGTTTAAATGACTTGTGTTGTGTTATCAAAGTAGTTATTCTGGTGGCAGGAAACGTTCCCATGAGGTTTTTCTTCCAGGTAGTGGTAGCCAGAGTATCTAGTTTGATAGCTCTATGGTGTTTCATTAGTGTGGATGACTGGGGCATAAGAAGCCCCAATATGATAGAGACCATATAAAATATCAACATTGTTTCAATATGGGTCATCTTCATCACTTTTGTAGGAACTTTCTACCATATTCGAGTGGAAAAGGATCAACTTCGGCTCCACTATCAGTAGTGATTTCTTTTGCGTCTTGTCAGGTGGAGAGTTTGAATAGAAACGTATTGTCTAGCTGAGGAGGAGTTCGTGTTCAAGGTAGCCTTATTATTGATAACTAGTCATGCCAGCAGAGTAGTAATGATCGCGGTATTCCATCTGTTGCCCAATGTCATGGATCCTGTCAGTTTCATGCTTTACAATTGATACCTGATGATCAATCCGGACCTTCTATAGTATGAGATACCATTCAAGTAGCCTCTACTATTACGTATACTTTGTTTGATATATGTGCTTCAAAATTTTTCATTTTTTATCTATCATGGAAAGTCTTAGACTATAGATATAGAATCTTTGTAGTGTAATGACCCTTGATACACCCATGGGAATACATATGAAGGGAATACATCAGTGCATGGAATATTCCCTTGAGGTAAGGATTTACCCTTTATTATGGAATATCTATGTTCTCAGGATGATGGGATTCAATGTCATTATCGGGATGGACTGTTTAGTCCACTATCATGCCTTTGTAGACTACTATCACTGAAGAGTCTCTTTTACACCACCAGAAGGCAAAAATTCTCTTTTTGAAGGATAGAGGGATGTCAATGTAGGGAGAGATGGACCGAAGCATCATGGGATAAGTGGAGTGGCCGCCCAGATCCAAAATATTTTCATGGAGGATCGGGGTTTGCTTCAAACTAATTTCCCTCTAGTAGTTGATAAGTTTAGGGAAGCCTTTCATGATGTTTTTAATTTCTCACCTCCTAATAGAGTGGCAGAGTTTAAAATTGACATTGCTCCAGGATCATCTCCAATTTCCATTACTCTATACAGGATGGAACCTACTGAGATTTAGGAGAACAAGAGGCAGATAGAGGACCTATAGGCCAATGTCTTTATATGGATTAATACATCCTCTTGGAGTTAAACTATTCTATTTGCAAAGAAGCTGGATGAAACCCTTCATATATTCATGGATTATAGAAGGTTGAAGAAACTAACAATCATGATTCATTATCCACATCCTCGAATAGATGATCTACTTGACCTGTTTTTTGAAGAGAAGATGTTCTCAATGATCCACAAGAGATCAGGTTATCATCATGTGTGAATCATACAATCATAAATACCCCACAAAACATTCCGTAGAAGGTATGGTCTATGTAATTATATTTTTATGATGTTCGGTCTTATGAATTTGCCTACTGTTTTCTTGGAATCGAAGAATATGGTTTCCACACCTATTTAGACTCTATTGTTATGGTTTTTGGGATGACATCTTGTTGTATTCGTACACTCATAATAATAATTCCATATATCTTAAGATCATTCTGAATACACTGAGAGAGAATCAACTTTATGCTATTCTTGCTAATTGTGGGTTCTTCTTCGACAATGCCCCCTTATTGGGTCATATTATTTTATAATAAAGATTATATGTTGACCATAAAAAGGAAAGTACTGTATTTTTCTGGGAGCAGCCCAATAATTTGTTTTATATTAGAAGATTTGTTTTGGGATTTCTAGATATTTCAGGTATTTCATACAAGACTTCTCCCATTTTTCATCACCTCATACTATTTATTCAAATAATGGTGTCAAGTTCACATGGTCATAATCATGTGAGGAATCTTTTAAGGATTTGAAAGGGAGGCTTGTATCGACACCAATTTTGATTCATCCCGAACAAGGTAAAGGTTATATTCTCTTATACAATGCATCAAACTTTGGAATAGCTGAAGTGTTGATGCCGTATGACAAATTCATTGCATACGAATCTTAGCAGTTGAGGACACACAAGAGAAATTACCCAACGCACAACTGTGAGAGAGAAACAGTTGTCCATGCCTTATGTATCTGGAGACATTATCTATTGGGTGAGAACATTTTGTTTATTCAGACCACAAGAGCCTCAAGTATACCTATTCTCAGTGTGACTTGAACATTAAATAGTGGATATGGGATGAATGTCATCAATATATTTATTTTGAGCATGCCTATACACCAGGAAAAGGCAACATGGAAGCTGATGCATTGATTCAGAAAACACAAGAATAGGTTTTATAGGAAGCCAATGATGAATGGATGTTAATGGAAATTTTTTCAGAACAACATCTGGAGAATCACGACTTTCACGAGAAGTCATACCTCTCAGCCTTAATAGTTACCTTTACCCTCCTTGAGAAGGTGAATAATAGGTTGTTTTCAAATCCAGAAGGTTTTGTTCTCTGTGAGAGTATAACAAGAGATAAACCACCACCATATTCGTATACGCATAGAGGCTACTTTCTATATCTACATGGATGTATCTAGGTTCCTGTAGGAATGAGGGGGGAGTTATTAGGAATATCCATGATGTATCATTATATGTGATTCCAGTATTAGTGTCCTGGAATGAAACAACAGATTTCAGGCTTCATCTCTAGGTGTTGCACCTATCAGTAGGTGATGGCAGAGCACCAGAGACATGCAAGCTTGTTAAAACCACTTCTTGTCCCAGAATTAAAACGGGAATATGTTGCTATGAATTTTTTAGTCGGATTACCTAGGACTCTGAGGGGTAGTGATGCTATTTTGGTAGCAATTTACCGAATAAAAATGTAATCTCACTTAATTACTATTTGGGATACCTTCTCATTTGATGACATGGGATGACTATATATCCATCAGATCATATGACTACACGAGGTTCCACATACTATAATTTTAGATTGGGATGATCATTTAAATTGATGGTCCATGTATGGTTTTCTGAATTAACTGGGGACTTAGGGGATTCTAATAACATCTCCCCCCCAAACCAATGGGAAATCAGTGTTTACGATATAGGTTCTAGAGGATATGATCCAGGAATGTGTCCTTGATTCGGATAGTTCTTAGGAGGAGCATATTCCTCTCGTTGAGTTGTCTTATAATCACAATATTTAGGAGATGATTCAGACTGATCCTTTTGAGACCTTATATGGTAGGCCAAGTCATTCACCCCTATGATGGATAGAGTAAGGTTATTCAACACTAATAGGTCCAGGTCTTGTTCATGAGACTTCAGAACAAGTCCAGCTGATCAGGAACTGTATGAATAATGTTCATCCTAGACTAAAATCTTATGTCGATCATTATCGAAGACCTTTTGATTTTGAGTTTGGGGATCATGATTTTTCAAGTATCACCTAGGCTAGGGAATAGATTATTATAGATGTAGGTAAAGTGGTCACCTCATTAGGTCGGGGTGTTTGAAATTCTAAAGAGATTCGGGCTGGTAGCTTATCGGTTTCTAGGACCTTTGAGGTACCATGCTATGCACTATGTCTTCTATGTCTCACATATTCTCCAATATCACGATAACCCATATCATACCTTTGATCCTAAGAATGTTGAGTTAGATGTTGACTATACCATTGAGGTGTATCCATTATGCATCATTGACTGAAGAAAAATGGTTTTCCATGGAATGTATGTCCCTCTCATATCGGTGTTATGGAATCATGACTGAGTAAAGGATGTGATTTGGGAGAGGCAAGAAGATGTACATGATCAGTGGCTAGATTTGTTCTCAGACAGTGCTTCTTTAACCATGGAAGGAGAACTAAGGGTGAGTTCTTTTAGGGGGGAGACTGTAAAAATCAGAATTTTCACTCAGGTATGGATCCTTTAATTTTTTGTCTAAATCTGAACATTTGACCTAATATTGATTCCTAATGAGTTATTAATGGATCTGAGCGTGTGTGAGGCTTTTTTAGAGCCCAACAACCATTTTTTTTGAAGAAAATAACATTTCTCACGGTTTAGATTAAACTGTGTGGTATGTTTGCATGGTTGGGAAAAGCATGTTGATGGTGGTTTTTCCGACAGATCCATGTCCGATTGTTCGAACACGGCTGTTCAGCCTAACAAGGAGAGAACCCCTTTTTCCAGGTACACGTGCATGGGTTGCACACAGTCTGAAAAAATGTACAGACAATCCTTGCACAAGCTAATTTTCTAGGTAATTTTTCATGATTTCACTTATTGATCAATTAGGTCACCCCTTCCTCCGTGATCAGATTTTATGTGGGATTTACTTATTTCCCTCTCAATTTGGGGCTTCCATTCATCACATTGGATGTGAAAAATTACGTATTCGAGTCCTACTTAGCCGCTCTTCTCCTCTTTTCTCTAGACATAGATATCACCATATGAGTGTTTGTCACAATTTCATTGATCTACTCTGATCTAAGGAAAATGAAGGCCCGATGCCAGAGGAGAAATATCATACAACCCTAAGGTGGGTGTTCTATAACTTATACCTAATGTTCCTTGATTTTAAAATGTTTTTGTGGGCCCATCATTTTTTTGGGAGACATTTCATATGATTACATTCCATTATTATAACTGATATAATTTTATAGTTATGATCTTTCCAAATATGTTATTTGTTTCTAGATTTTACACCTACAGCTCAATCCTCCTCATGGTGAAGGTCGTTCTATATTATTTTTTAGTGTTTTGGTGCATTTGAGCCACTATTTGGGTGTGCCTTTGCATGGAATTAGTAAATTTTATTCTTCATATAATAAATGAATTATTGTTGATGATAAATGAATAGTGTCAACTACCAGGTATTCTTACCACTTGACCCACCTAAGGTAAGTGCTTCAAAATGATTATTAAATGTGAAATGTGAAATGGTAAGTAAACTAAGAATATATCATGGCCTTAACAAATGATTTTGAATTTAGGTTACATGTTCGTAGAACCCCATTCCTTGTTAATGGATGGTAGAGGAGTGAACCTATCTAATTTATTTTACTTAATGGTTACTTGAATACTTGATTAAATAGATGAAACAATACTTGGCCTAACCACACTAACGGAAGAGAAGGTATAGAACAATAAATAAAAGGATTAAACTCTACCTAACCAATCCAAAATAATGGATTGAAAGAAATCAACCAAATTAATTATTACATGATTATAATACCAAATAGGAATGGAATGAATCGATCTCACCTTGGATTCTTAGAGGAGACAAACATGGGCCTTGGGAACCCCAATACTATTTATGGATTTGGTTTTCATAGGTTAATAAACACCCATGATTCATTTATTTTCTATTCCTTGAATTCTCGTTATACTACCATATAGTCCTTTTCATTATTATAGGATACCTCACATACACCCCTTGGATCCAACATTGACTAGACGGTGCCATTGTAAAATCCCATAGGTCCATGTATTTATTTAACCCTATTTTATATTAGTCAATCACTAGGAATTTGGTGGGTTCCATATTGTAGATTTACTTGGATTAAAATTCTAGGATTAAACTCTTACTCGTTAGCTAGATTAGGATAATATTTAATTATCATTCCATGATATTTATGTTACATTGGTTATTACAATAGAACTCCCTCACTAGATGTCATTTTGTGGATTCATTGTTACATCATGGGACCTTCGCTACATATAATATCATTAGGTGATGTCAGTGAGGGCTATGCCTCACGTGACCTAGAAAAATTTAATTTTAATTACATAATTAATGAACTGGTTACTTGTACAGACTCTAGCCGAGGGATGAAATAGGTACATGGTTATCTAGTTATATTGTATTGATTTCATTACTTTATAATTTCGTGCCTACACACTACTATATTCCATTACATGGGTTATATGTTATATACACCATTGGTGGTGGCCCACTAAGATTTATATCACACCATATCTAGGCGTCATTTTGTACCCAGAGAAGACAACATAGTTGTAGGCATTGACAAAGGTAAGAATAAAAATTTGAATAATTGATTGTGTACTATTAGGATGGAGCCTGATAGTAGACTAAAGAGTTGGATATCGGGATGCTTGGATTAGTCTTCATTTTCCATTATTTTGTGGTACTTGTATGACTATTATCTTATATCTGTGTTTTTTATTTCTATTTTCTAGTTACATGACATTTCATAATCACTTTTCTATTAGATACGATTATTTTTATTCATGTTTATCAATTGCACAAGTTTCTACTCTATTTATTTATAACATTTAAATTTCTTCTTCTGTTTAATATTTCTTTATATTCATTCTGATGCTCTATACTCAACTAATGAGGGCATAGTCTTCCCACATACACACTATAGGCCCTCGCTACTAGTCATCAGCCATTGTCATTAAGGAAGTTGAGCTAGTGGCCATGCGGCCCACCGGACATGGGGCACCCACTAACTAGGATCTGTGTCCATGAAGTCACATTATTATAAGGAATCAAGCCCCAAACCACTAATCACATTAGTATTCTTTCAAAACATGATACTTAAATGAGATTTTTTACTGCAAATGGATACACTAATTAAAAAATATATTTTTCTTTTAAACAAAGAAAAATTCGTTGGGGATAATATATAATCCATATATTAAAAAATTTTGTATCTTTCATAGAATGATTCTTAGATTTTTACATAAAGTAACATAATCATGGTGAGTCCAAATGATCTGTAAGGAAAAAATATAGCAGAAGAAATAATGAATCAATGAGAATAGTAAATATAGACATGTAAATAACTATAAATCCATGGCATTCAAATATCTAGATATGGAAATATAAATATGGAATGGTATAAAACTAAAACACAAGCCATTTATCAATGAACAGAAATGAAATAAATCCATAGATATTTGGATGCAAAATCTCATGGATGAATAATTACTAAAACTACAATGAGGACAATGTTTTTTAATGTACATCATGTCAAAGTAACACGAGGACCCATTACCATCATGACCCTTCACAAGAATTTTTAATCCTATGGGTTGAAACTCATTTTCACAATTATTTATCTCATGAGTTCCATTCGATGAATCGAGGAGCTCTATAAATTCTACGTTCCACCCATAATTTCTAGTCCAAATATTTCTCCTAGTGAATGATAAAAATAAATCATTTTCCTTATTAAGTAAACGTATTGAAGGAGAAATATAGAATTACCAATATTTACCCATCAATTCAAATAAATTTCATAGTAAAAACCATTTGTAAAATGATATTTGGTTTTGGAAATCAACATATAAATGATAATTGATTTGGATAGTTGCGTGAAATTATGTGTTCAATTATCATATGAAATTGAATATTTTAATTTAACAGAAAGGAATCAAAGAAGTGAAATTGAATACTATACTTGGATAAATCAAACACAAAATATCCGTAGGATGAATAAGTATTATATCAATATAACAAATCTTGTGTGTGGTAAAATATAGGGTTATTATCATTAATGAAATAACAGAATAACTGTTAAAATATTCTTGAGGGAAATACATTTTTATTTTGAGAAAACTATTGAAAGTACATTTCATTGAAAATATATTTTAATGATAGTTTAAAAATAACCCTCTAGATATTAAGAATAAGGATTCAATGATATGATGGTGGGTGAATCTGTATATTTTATTTAGGTAAAAAATATTCTTTTTGTATGAAAAAATCAGTTAGAAAATGTCTGGTTCAGAAATAGACAAGAATATTCCCTTGAAAACATTGGTAAAATACAAAAATGGGTACAGATTTCTTGACCATGTAATTTTTTAAAAAATTAGAAAATATTTTAATAAATAATGTGTTTTAGAAGAATACTGGTCCTCCAAATAAAGAGATAAATAGTTTCAGGTCTTCTGAATACATTTTTAGAACATTTTGAGTACCAAGGAATTTTATATTGGTACTAATGATTGAAAAGATTCATGAATAACTAGATAATAATTACATGGTTTATTTAGTAATGTTTATATTTGTTCTTTTAATTCCAAAAACCATTTGAATTTCATTAATTTTATTGATGAGGTCAAAAATATTTAAACATTCCAAAGAGTCCAATACCATTTTGAAACATTCAAAATTTTAACCTGAGGAAGGAATACAATTAAATGAAATTCATAATATCAAAATATCTTTTAGATTCATGATATACCGTGTAATGTGATGTAAATACACCATATAAAACAAACTAGGTTCATAAGAATAATTAAACATCAATGGGAATTAAATTGAGATAATAATCCCTTATATATTAATTGAAAGTCTCGGAAGTGATAATCCTACAATGAAACATCTAAATACCAAGATGATAATTTAATTCATGATATAATATATGAAAATGGAAATCTGGCACACCACAAAAAACAAGAAAGTGGTGAATATGAAATTTATCTCATAGATGTAAAAAGTGAGATGGAAATCCTTACCGATGTGGTAAAAAAGAACTAGAAAAAAAAAGTTTTTAATAATTAAATACAAAATTTTAATGAAATAATTATAATTAGGTTTACTATTTTTTATTAAAATTTTTCAGTATTTACGCCATATATAAAAAATTATATGCACAACAATAAATTATGCCTCCCAAAAAGAAAAGTGAGACCATAATTCCTTACCATGCATTTCATTTTGGGTGAACGTCTTTTAACATCATTTATAATAAAATTATGTTAATTTTATAATTTCTTTTGAAATTAATAATGTTTATAAATAATTTTATTTCACTTATTACAATGTTTTATAAAACTAAATAAACATTAATTTTTATATACATTTTTTTCACCAAATTTGGGTTATGTGTCAAAACATCTATTGTTGGTCCACTACGGTCAAAGGGGTCATTATATAATTTCACAAAAATAATAAATATAAAATAATTATAATATTTATACATCAATTATATTTTTATAATCAATCATTAAATATGGCTATTAAAATTATCCAACATTACAATCATGGAAACTGTTGGTCGTACGTACACATGAGTAACATTCCCATTTTTAAATGATAATTTTGATAAGAAGAGACATAAATAACATATTTCTAGAATTATAATTATATAATAAATTGCATAATATTTAATCATATATAATTATATATAGAATTATGTGATGTTATAGGAATGACATCATCTCTAGGAGGGGGCATTCCACTCGTCCACGAATAAAGTAACATCTTTTAATGTGTTTGAAAGGGTAATAAAGGGGATTATACATATAAATATCTAGAAAGAAAATTATGTAATTAATATATTATATATATATTTTAATTTAACTTATTTTTAATTATAACAATTCATTTAAACATTCCATATTTCTTGTGAATGAATCTCATCGCTCTGAGGGGGCATTAGTCCACACTACCTCAAATGATGTTATCATATTAAAAAAATAGAATTTATTAAATATATGTATTATGAAAGGTTAAAATAAGTATTAAGACAAAATAAATATCATATATGAAATATATACAGTATTTGAAAATCATAATGGCCACCATGATAAAAGGAAAGGAAAATTTGAACAATTATCGTTTCGTGAGGTAGTAGTTCTCCATACATAGAAACAATATGTTCATTTCCCATTAGATGGATGTGTGTGTAAGTTTAGGTAAAAATTTTATCATAACAAAATACATGTATATGTAGGATAATTTTTTTAAAATAATATAATAAAAATAGTATAGGAAGTGGACATTGGAAATGAAACTAAAAAGCTTAAGAAAAGGTGTTACTTCTTTATCGGGTAACTTCTTTTGGTTTGAACCAAAAGTCTTCAATGGAAGGTGTTATTCCATAACATAGGATTATATTTCTAGGTTATAGATAATGGGATATCATTTGGGATAATGTTTTATGAACTTAGGTGTTTGGACAGGTTTGAGGCATGGGTAATGGTGGGGTCCTTTTATAAGGAATGAAAAGGACTCACTTAGTATTCTAGAAAAGAAGATAGATGTGCACAGGTAATTACCAAATAAGAGTCATAAAAATATATAGAAACTAATTAATTATGGTTTAATGGATGAAAATATTCTACAAAAGGAGTTTTCTATTAGTGGATTGGTCATTTGTTCCCTTAAACAAAGGTTTTTAGTCTATCTAAAGCCCAATTACTGATAATTACAATAATTAATTTTAATCACATTCACTAATCATTTTTTAAAAAAATTTATTACATCTTATTAAAACAAAAATACTTTAATGATAATAATTGTGTATGACATATTTTACAAATTCAAATCATAGTCCCAGTAATATTTGGATTAATGCTGGTCTCGTAGACAAACAGATTAACTGGTTTTTCGAGAAAAATGAACAAAATATTATTATATTTGTATATTTAATATAATGCTTAAATAGAATATAATGAACTAAATTATATATATAAATGTATTATTGATCCAATGTGAGATTAAAATAATAATATAATTTACAATTAATAATTATTTAAATGAAAATGCAGTGTTTATCTATAACACAGTACTTTTCACTATTAACTAAAAAATCTTGTTTCTTGAATAAAACCAAAAAATTATTCATAAGATAATATTGAAATTTAGAATTATAAAATAAACTTTATACTATAAAATTCAATTTATAATTTTTTAAAAATAATTATTTAAAACTTCTATGTCATTAGAATGTGAAAAAATTATCTTTATAAAAAAATTGTGTTTTTTGTGTAAAATAGAGTTTCTTCTTATATTAAGAATATAATACAAAATAGGTGAATATAAAAAATATTTTATAGAAAACATAAACAATATATTCCATTAAAATAATTAACTATTTCTAATTACTTTAATTAATTTGTGTAAAATAGAATCATGATCAAAAAAATGGTTTTATATAAAAACATTATGTTAATATTAAATTGGTTTCTAAATTCATTTATAATTAATTTTTAAACAATGAATTAAAAATTTATTATTATAAAACATATATTTTCCTAATTTAGTTAAAAATACTCATATCCACTGTCATACTAGAAAGTTTATCTCATATTATATTAAATAATAATACTATAATAATACATTGTTATTTAGTGAAATCTCATCTTTTGTGTAAAAGAAGCTATCAAGGAAGGTCTCTTGTAATTAATAAAAGATATCAGGGTTTGTCGCTCTTTCATGTAAAAAAAACTAGGTTTTTTAGAAATGAAATATATATATAATCTATATTAAATAGTCATTATATTATAATGTATTAGGATATTATATTACCTTATGCACATTCAGACACGTGTCATACACGCTATCAAATACAAGGTTCTTACATAAGTTTTTCAGGGTGTCACAATGCATGTTTGTTTATATAATTAACATTAATATATCATAAAAACAAATTTTATAATGACATAATGGATTCTCATTATACTATAAATCATATGATATCAATTTTTCCTGACATTTGGATGGAGGGGATAACTTTGATATTTGTGATGCATGTCTTGAAATATAAAGGATGTTTCTATAATTCATGTATATATGAAAATTTATATTTATTATACATACAGCAGGACTCTAATGTGTATAATTAAATTTTTTCTTTTTTAATTTCTCTTTGAAACATTATACAGATCTATTTCTGTTTTTATGTAAGAATCCTCACCGATCCTATTTATTAACACCATAACATTATAGTGTATAAGGTGATGTGTATTTAGGAATTACACCATGAAATATTATGATGATTGATGGTTGGTTGGTTATTATATTATTTTCATTTTTAATATCCCCACTCGAATAGTAACTAAATCAGTTCCCCAAGTAGGGTCATCACATGACCTCAAGTGTGCCTCCTTGTACGCAAGATACTGATAAATAATAAAAAGGATATAAAATTAATATGGGGAGACTATACCCTCTATATCATAGTAATCTATAGATGAAAATTAAAATAATATAGGAAACAATATATATTAACCAATTAATAGGCATAAATAACCATCACCAAAAAATGGGTACAAGCCCTAACTTATTTCAAGTCATTCTATATTTTCAAGTGAACAAAACTGATAATAAAGGAAAATATAAGAATCAAAAATTATATCCCAACTCCTTGTTCAAAATCTAATCCATTTCCCCTCAATCCTAACTACATTCTCAAGACAATGGAACATTCCCTTTTCCTCAACTTCAATCATGAAATCTACCTGGGAACCCAATGATGACCCTAGAAGGGTGTGAGTACAACTCAGTATGCCACCACCAATGGTGTCTAAGAAAATATCTAATATAAAGATACAATTCATGTAATTATTAAATAAAATAAAAAGAAATAATATTCTATTTAGGGGACACAGGTTAACAATTTTTACATAACCATTACTAAATATTGTTCCAAATTAGTTATTCATCTTTTTCATTACATCGTTCATCACAAGAATGTAATCCATGGATTATGTATTTACATAATTCACCAAAAGGTTCATAGAATTTATCTATCTATATAATGGAATAAGTCGGGACCCTATCTCACTAGGGATAAATCATTTCATCATCCCAATATTCACCCCTTGAATCCCTTGTCTGGGTGGAATGAAACCATTATGGGAATAGATCTTGGTAATATTCTGTAACCCATGAATTATGTGTGGAGTCAGATCACATGTCCAACATGACATCTGGGAGGATAATTTTTTATTTATCCAAAACCACAATTAATGTTCACATTCGTATTCATCTGTTCACCACACACAAAACATATCACAACCAAAAACAAACAATACATATAACAATGATAATATATAATAAATCCACATGGGAATTCAAAAAACCCCTAATCAATTACCCAATCTTGAAACATGAGCAATTTTCATTTTAACTTCAATTAAACATATTATGATACTTAACAAGGTCTCTACATTATCAAAAAACTGACATGTACTTACATAACCATTTTCATGTTTGGGAAATATCGGCGCACCCTATGGGTGGCTCTAATCAGGTCAAATAAACCTCTATGAATCCCATGGGGACTATGAGGGTTTCTATTCATCATTTAGAAATAAATTTTAAAAATCCTCACAAAATTCATCAATATAACCACAATAGGTTTCCATGAAAAAAAATCAAACACATCAAAATATACAATGAAACTATGTTATATAACATGTAGACCACCTACCTCTAATATGTGGATAAATAAAGTATAATATTTGGTCATAAATCTGGATTCAGACACCTATTTATGATTAATACTTGATTGTAATGGGAAAGAATGGGTTTATATATTCATATGAAGATCACCAAAGGTGAAAACCCAAATCCTGAAAAGAGAAGAAATGAAAAGATTAGACATACTGGGGGATTTTTTTAGCAACCAAAGACACTCCAAATGGACTAGAGATGTAATAGAATCACCCATGGAATCCATTAAGGGTTATTGTCTTCACAAGGTTTTAATGGAATAAATTGGTAGAGAAATTAAGTGATGAATTAAAATCAAGTAATGGAAATTTTTTAATTTTAAAAACTTTTATAGGGTTTCATGGTTGACATCTTTGGTTTTCCAATCCATATGTGAACAATGTACATGAAACTATATAAGGAAGACTGGACTGCACAGTTACCTGGTTTGGACACACAGTTTAATTAATAGTGTGCAAAACATGCACCTTACACAACATAGCCCATTTTTCCTTCCTCTCATGTCTGAAACCCCCTGGAACACCCTAGAGGCCACTCATAATCCAGGGAAACTTTTCACAAACAAAATAAAGACTAAAAAAGATAATTAATGAAATACCTACATGATTTTCGGAATCAGAGAATATCTCCACTATATAGCGACTCATCCTCGAGATTCTCTTCCAAAGCATCACTGAGTTTCCAAAAGAAAATAAATTAGGCCACTATGCCAATATATTTTATTCCCTGCCCCATATATCTTCTTGAACATATCCATTATTCCATGAAAATCTAACTAAGGGAACAATCATTCCCCAAAATAAAATATCCCTATTATCCACAGTATAAATTCGATGTTCCTCAAAGTATGAATCATCCCCAAGCTCTATATCCTCAATATTAATCACATAAGATGGAATATGGTGATACATTTGGAGTTATAAGACAAGAAAAAAAATTTCATTCCACTATACTGATGGGGAAGAGAAAATAAGTAATCCACTAGTTAGATCCTTTTTATGACCTCAAACAACCCCACATTCGTAGGTGTCAAATTTCTCTATTTCTTAATATGATGGTGACCCAACCATGATGACACCAGATGAAGCACAATATTACCCACCATAAAGAAAATTGTTCTACGACTCTAATTTTCATATGACCTCTTCCTAATCAGAGTTATTATCATGTTATTATGAATTAATCAATGGTTTTTCGGCATCTCCTTTATGAGACTGAATCCTAATAGCTCAGTCTCCTAAGCATCTAGACAACACAACATAGACCCAAATCTTCTCCCATACAGTGACTCAAATTGTTTTATCTGAATCATATCCATGAAAATATTTTTTAGGAAAAAGAAAAAAGTGATAAATGGTTTTCCCACAAACCACCAAAATCCCAGTGAAAATCTCTCAACATGTCCTCCAACACTAAAAATGTATGATCTGAATACTTGTCCATTTGTGGGTGATATAATGTTGTTAAAAAACCACCCAACTAGAGATCCTCTAAATAAATATTTTTACTAATTTCAAATGTGCACACACAATTACTATTTATGTAAGGGTCATTTTACAATTCCCGTCCCACACCTCCCAGAGAATATTAGAAAAAATACCATTATTATCCACTCAAATATGGATATGTGAACCACATAATTCTATTTTTTCTCTCTCAGAGCATCCACAAAACTATTCAATTCTCCTTGTGTGTAAAAAAAATCAAAGGATTAAATGTACTCGAACAACCTTCACTTTTGAAGATTCAAATCCCACTGAGATAAAATGAACTTAATAATTTTATTCTTAGTAAACACCATGAACCTCCCTCCCAATAAGTAATGCCTCTCTCACTTCATGGCATAAAACAAATTATATAGCTCATGAAAATGAGTAAGGCAATTTCATTGAAAAGGCCTCACATGTCTTGACCCATATGGAATAGCTCGATCATCCTGCATCAACAATTCCCCAAGTACAACCCCAAATGAATCACATAACAAGATGAACCTTCTACCTAGTTTGGGTAAGATCAGAATTAGTGTTTTAGTCATCTGCATCTTCAACTCTAGAAAATAATTCTCACATTCCTCTGACAAATCAAAATTAACTCCCTTCTTGATCAAGACTGAGAGTAGATCTGCCAATAAGTTGAAATCCCAAATGAACATTTGATAATATCCAGATAATCCCATCGAACTCTAAACATCAGAAACATTCTTGGGCTTCTCCCATGCCAACATGGCTTGCACTTTCTTTGATCCACCGACACCCATGACATGGACATGATTTCACACATGATATTCACTAAAAATTTACTCCCTTCTTGGATAATACAGAATATGGGAATGATAAATGCAATAAATCCTAAATACACCATTGATAAAAACTGGACAATCCTAGAAAACTACAATCATCATAAACATTCTTGGGAAACTCCCAAGACACCATAGTAATAACATTCTCTAGATCCATTGACACACTATATTTGGAAATGATGTGACCTAATAAATTCACTTTATCAATCCAGAACTATGATTTGTATACATTGGTTTTAATCCTATTCTATATTAGTGTACTCAAGATGATTTCATTATGATTGGAATGATCATAAAATGTTCTTGAGAATTACAGGATTTCATCAACATAGAAAACCAAAAATTGGTCCAGTTATGGTTGAAATATATAGTTCATTAAATTCATGAACACAACAAGTGCACTGAACAACCTGCATGACATCACCATTTTATGAACCTAGTTCATACATTGAGGTAAAAATACTTCCTTTTCAGTTTATATATACGATAATGGGAGAAAATTGGTTAAGACATTTCCATAGTAATGTTACACAATTTTAATTGGGACTACATGTTGTGTAATTTTATGTACATGTCATGTACATAGGGCTACATTCCATATAATCCAGTACATTTCCATTTAATGGTATACCCAATAGTTTTACGAACAATGCATGTAGTCTAAATTCCACACTATGTATTTTTTTATTTATTAAATCTATAAGATGCCTCAATTTTGTGAAAACTGACGGGGTCTCTCCCGATTTGATGAACAAGAATCACTGAACGAGATTTTTCATCCCGATTGATCGTCTGAACCCCTATTCTTTTGTCTTCATTTGCATTTGAACCCAATCAGAATTATCTTGATTCGTCTTGAGTTGTCCATTATAATTTTATTTCTAAATGATGTTATTTATGGATGAGCCTCTATCATAATTTTGTAGATCAACATTTTTCAATATTTAATTTTTGGTCGAGGATGGATGAGGTTAGTTGTACTACGACGAGGTAGGTTGCCTTGTGTCTATCTCTCAATGTAGAGTTGTTTATATGTGACGTTGTGTCATTATATCCTATTTAGGGTATACCCTTGAATGGATAATAATGCTTTTTGTTTCCTAATGATGATTAGATCATGGATAAAATTAATTAAATCAAGATTGATATTGTTTGGTTTGATTAAGGGCCACCTTGGGGGTTTGTTTCCCTCAGATGACCATTAATTAAAAATTATAACTAGGATTCCTATGGGCTTGCCTTAATTTCCCTTTTTGTGGTAGTTAAAAATTTAATTAGGTAACAGGATATTTCCCACATGATATGATGATTTATTATGCTTTTTGATAGATAAGTACACATGTTTTATTGTAATACCTAACCATCCCATGTGAATATATTTGGATAATCCTTTTAATTTTTTGATTACATATTAGGCTTGTGATATGAAATACGAAGTGATTAATATTGTTTAAGAATTATTTTCTTGTTTAGTATGATTTTGAAATGATTTTTTATTATGATTACCATGTAATATTGTAATTTACATGTGTTGTCATCTATGATGAAATGCAGATATATCAGCCTCAACCCTATATATTGTTATTCCAGTGGGCAAGGATTTTTTTCCTGTGGGAGAGAGTTTATGAAGCCTATGGTGAGGATTTTTTAGGCCTGTGGGATTGGATATGTTAAGACTATGGTTGAGTATTGGTTTTTTCCTTTGTGCGGGGTTTTGGTATGCCTGACTGAAAGATATTGAGGTGAATTTCGAAATGGAATAACTTATGACGCATCTTCCAAGACAAATTAGAAGCTTGGATTTGGTCTAACCATTATTTATTTAGATATCCTTCAGAGAAATATTGTGATCATTCTTATGCAGGAGATTTATGGGATTAGGCTGAATCCCATGTCTGATATAATTCAATGTAATTGAATTAATTAATGAGCATGAACTGAATATAAATCAACATCCGTACTTATAGAATTGTTTAATTTTTATTTCTTCCTAGTTTAAAGCTTTTAATTTTTGTACACCGCCTATTCTATAAACTCAGTGACATATAGGAACATATCTTTGGTTGTTTCTTACTGGGATTTATTTTCCACACCCTCTTTTGGTCATGCATTTGGGTCCAAAAAGATGTTATTTTTGCATGTATTGATAATGGAAATCACCTTCTACATGTACCTGAGATGTTCTTTCAAAGGCGGAGAGAATGAGACCGATCCAAGGCATGAATTCTTATTAGTTTCCTTTGATTATTTTTTCTTTTGGAGCATATATTTTGTATTCCTATAGTGTACATGTTTTGTCTATTTTCTAATAACATAATATTGGGAATCATCTTTTATATGAAATAATTCTTGGTTATATAACATATTAGTCTTCAGCTATTTATTTCAAATGTATATTGGTTTCTGATTCTACTATTATATTCGTACTTATTACGTTGAGATACACTCACCATTCAATGCATAGTTTCCCCAATATTACACCCTAGCCCCTTGCTGCTAGTCGGCGGCCTCTTGAGTTTGGAGAAATGGGCTTCAGGCCATTTGGCCAACTGGGTATGGGGCACCAGTTGAGTGGCATCTGGATCCAGGACGTTACAAATTTTTATCAGATGACTTTTTCATTTCTGGTTTAATTTATATTATGGTTTCAATGGAAGGAGTTGAAAATGCAAGGGATTTGGTACTAATATGTTCCTAGGAGTAGCTACCCTACGTATAGAGTAAAGAAAAAAGGCCTCGAATGAAATTGTAATTTTTTTATTTTGAGCTATTACGGTTTATTATGTTTCACTATTATGTGTTGAACTTGGTTCATTATGTTATTATTGATATAATTGTGATTCAATTTTGTTTCAACCCGATTAGATGAGGGTATTCCATCAAATTCGTCATATAGGTACTTGTTAGAAATCACATGCCATGCATTCATTCCAGGTCATTTAGAGAGCATTACTAATCCCATGCAATTATTATAGATGTTATGCTAGATATGAAATATTTTGTGATAGATACCATTATATATATTTTTAATATCGTGATAGGTGTATTGGTATATGTTATGGTTGAATTGGATGAATGCCAATCATTGGACCCTATGGAGTATGGGCCCTCTTGGATCAGAATTTTGTGGATCATATTTTTGACATGGGATATAAATTTTGTTTTTATATGATATATATGGTTATTAATATTTTATTTTTGGAGTTTATGGGTCCCCACTTATTGCCATTTCGAACAATGTTTCTTTAGTGTGAAAAAACATGGGTTCTGGCGATGATTATAAGGCATACAATCTGGAAACACAAACAACACACCATGTGGTCCTATGAACACATGTCATGAGTTATTATATTCGGGAATAAGAGTACTTTTCCTAGTACTTATCTTTTACTCGAATTACATGCCGTGTGGTAGAGGACTGTGTCACTGTCAGTGTGACAGAAAACATAGATTGTTTAGATTCTATCAGAACACACCATGTACCTTATATACATCCTATATAGTTTTACATTGGTAGAACTATGTGTCTCTGACCATGTAAAACTACATGGACATGAATGAAAAGATAAGTAAACATCGTGTGTCATTCTGACAGACTGTGTACCTAGGGCGTTTACATGACCCAGGTAGGAATAGTTACACGCCCATGTGAGAGTTAAAGGGACACACCATGAATTTTCCCTACATGCCTTGTACCTACGGTGTTTACACTCCCATTCCACCATGTGTACATGACCATATATGGGCTTAAGTATAGATGATGTGTATGGTTCATACATTCCATGTACAAATCTTTTGTGAAATTTTGATACTTTTCTTCTCCTTTTTAGTTACTAGGATCTAAACTACAGAAATTATTGAATAATATTATATTGAGGTGTATATGATGGACTTAACAGAGTAATTCCTCCATGAAGTCCACTGGTTGTACACTATGAGAGTAGTAATGATCACACCCCAGAGGAGGTAAGCAATAGGCTTATAGAGGATCCTCTATCTGTACCAATTTCAGAAACGACAATTAAAGTAGATGTATGTGGTTATGAATAGTTCTGTGAATGCTTTATGTGGATTTTTCATAACATTAAGTGATTAACTCATCATGCAACGTCTATGGAATAATTTAAGTGAGTATTCCAGTAGCAACATCCCACTATGTCTTCAAGGGATGCAAGACTATAGGGTGAAAATTCAATGTTGGATTCCATGGTTACATTATTCGTGCATGTAGAGACACCTCCCGAGAGGAGGGTAAGGATCGTGACTTATATGTTGTGTGATTCAACCAACAGGTGGTGGGATGTTATCACATAGACAAAGTATCATCGTTGAATCGTATGAGAAGATTTTTAGACAGTCTTCTATAACTACTATTTTTCCAAGATGCATTGGGAAGATAAAGACTGATAGTTCATGCATCTGTTGAAGGGTGTTATTTCAAGGATAGAATAAGCTTCCCATTTCACAAAACATCAGTGAATTTCAACTATTTTGATTGGTGACGAGACATCGACGGATAGAAAATTCTAGGATGGTTTCAGTTATGAAATCTAATTGCAGGTGAACATTTTCATGTTTCCTTCTTTATATGACATCATGAATTAAGAGCTGTTTACTGAGCATAATATGAGTGAATATGGAGGTGTGAACTAGGGTGGTTCGGAATAGATATCTATTACTATAATGACATGGAGAAAGAGGTGTCGTATAGATATTTCTCATAGTGATACAAGGAATCAAAATGTTGCTTCTGGTAGCCAGGTAAGGTGCTACCTAGGTTGAAGAGTTGGGAATATGGTACCTTACTTCTCCATGGACCCAGTCAAGTGCCGACCTTGTTGAAATATGGGCCATCTACAATGCTCCTATAGGGACTTTATACAAGCATATGGTGACAAAGATTCTACCCCAACTCCATGAATATGAGAAGGCTCATCAGTATCACACCAGTCGGGGAATTGGAATACACCAAGTCATTCTATCTGAGGTGTTGTTCGTGGATATGGTAGTCATACCCCTGGATCATAGAAATAGTAGGGTGGGACAGCTAAGGGTAGCTCGACAGTTTCTCATGTCCATGGTACATGTTAAACTTATGTTGTGAAAAATACCCAGTAGGAGTAGGATCCAAGAAATTCTATTTTTAAAGGTACTATTCTAGTCACCATTGTTTTATTTTTTTTCCACGATTTGATATAGGGGCTCAAATAGTTTTATATATGTTATCATTACAGAGATAGTTGGGCTCTATTTTTTTATTATGATTATGTTACCACAAAGACACTCTGTTAGGGATTAGGCTGATTGGTGTGCCTCAGTACAAGGAGTAACCCCTTGAGATTGGTGTGTGTCACTTATTTTGGGGTCTCTCTACAATATAGATGATTTGATATTATGTCATACTAAGAATGCACTGGTTAGTCTCCTTTAAATCCCTTTTTAATTTCTATCACCATATGGTGAGTTTTATGTCACCAGAATAGGGATTGTACCTAAATAAGGGAGAGTGGGATGTAATGTCATGTTGTGATGGACCCAAGCACAGAGTTTGAGTGGGATGACATCAGTGATTCCAAGTTTATATCTTGATAATCAGGGAACACGTAAAGTTGAATTCCCTCTAGTGGTTAATCATTTTATGGATGATTCCCTGAATGAATTTTCCGGGTTACCTCTGTTGAGTGAGGTGGAGTTCATAATTGAGCTAGTTCTAGGAGCTACACCGATATCCATTCCTTTTTGTAGGATGTCTTCGATGGAGTTGTAGGATATCAAGAGGCGGCTAGAGGGTTTAGTGGTAAAGAGGTTTATCATAATGAGTACTTCTCCTTAGTGTTTTCCGGTCCTTGTCCGAAAAAAGAGAATGGTACCCTTAGGCTATTAGGGGATTATCGAATATTTAACAAGTTAATGGAAATGAACAGGTATCCTCTTCCACAAATAGATGATATATTCTATCATCTATAAGGAGATCATGTACTCTCTAAGATTTATCTATGATCTGGTTATCATCAAGTGCATGTTAGATCATCATGCATACCTCACCCACCATTCCAATGACGATATGGTTTGTACGAGTATGTGGTTATATCATTCGGTCTTACGAATGCTCGAACAATTTTCCTGGTAGAGATGAACCGAGTGTTCCATCCCGATCATGATTATTTTTTTTATGATATTTTGGTGTATTCCCATAATCTACAACACCATGACACACATATTCACACCTTTTTGAGTACATTCAGAGAGCATGAGTTATATTCTGAACTCATAGAGTGACACTTTTGGATGAATCATATTCACTTCATGGGTCACATAATTTCAGAGATAGATGTATTAATGAACTCAGGGAAAGTGAGAGTATTAGTTACCTGGGAGCATCCAAAATATATCTTTTAGGTGAGAAGTTTTCTAGTGATGGCTGGTTACTAATGTCATTTTTCAAGCCTTCTCGCTCTTAGAATCATCGATTAAGGTCTTGACAAAGAAGGGTGTGAAGTACGTATGGTCAGATTCTTGTGAGAAAACCTTTTCAGAGATGAAAGGGATATTAACCTCATCACTAATATTGATTTTCATAGAGAAAAGAATGAGTTATACTATAGACTACGATGCCTCAGGTATCCATCTTGGAGAAATACTTATGCAGGGGGATCAAGTCATTCAGTACAGGTCTCGGTAGTTGATGCCACTAGAGAGGAACTGCCTGACACAAAATCTTAGGTTAGCTATAGTTTCCTATACCTTAATCTGTTAGAGGCATTACATTTTGTGGGAGTGTTTTTTGGTGTACACTAACCACAAAATTATCATGTACATATTTACAATGTGTTATATGAATTTTTTGACATGAATGTGGGTGTAACACCATCTGTCTTTTGAATTTGAGCTTTCCTACACGCCTAAAAAGGAATTGTAGTGGATTATTCAATGAGAAGGAGGAATTAGATGCCAGTGGTGTAGGAGGATAGTAGTGAATTCCAATTTATAGAGTTGTTCCGTAATATAAATTTGATGGTGATAGAAACCCATGAGAAAACTTTAATTTCTTATTTAGCTATGACTTCTACCCTCCTGGAAATAGTTTGGATGAGATAGCTTTTAGATTCCTAGGGCCTAGTCCTACGGGAGAGAGTAGGGGGTGAATATACACCTCCTGGTTGGACAGTAGATTATGCTGATATCTAAAGTATCCATGGACGTGTTTTGGTTCCAGTGTACTTACATGAGTAATTGATGCTGGAGATTCATGCTTCAACATACACACTATATCCCAGAGTTAACATGATGTATTGTGACTTGCGTCATTAATACTAGTGATTGGGTATGGATAGATAGGTGGATGGTTTTTTAATGAGGTATCCCACCTGTCAGAAGGTGAAGCGGAAACATCAATGGCCATCTGGGCAATTATAGTAGTCACTTAATTCATAGTGTATATGGGATGATGGCGTGATGTAATTCATGACAGGTTTACTAAGGCCACCCCGAGGTAATGATGCAGTGTGGGTGGTGTTTGACATACTTATGAAGGTCTCTCTCTTCATTCAGATCAAGGATCCCTTCATTGTTTATTTTATTGGGAAGATATATATTTATTAGGAGGTATGACTTCATGGGGTCCCTCATTCTATCATTCAGACACTTCACATCTCATTTAGAATAGAGTTTTCAAAGGGCGTTGGTCACACTACTGCTTCTGAGCACAACATGCAACCATCTGACTATAAGCCAATCAGAGCATATGATACAGTTGTTGTAGGAAATTTCATGAACATGCATCTTAGAATTTGGGGGATATTGGGATAAAAATATTCCCATAGATGATTTTTTAAACAATAATAGTGTCCATTAGATTATATAGGTGAAACATTATGAGGATTTATATGGTAGTCCATGTCGATCACCCATGTGCAGGATTGAGGTGGGTGAGGCAGCTTTTCTAGGACCACGTCTCACATGTGAGACTTTTTAGTAGGTCTAGTTGATTGAGAAGTGGATGGCTACAGGATTGTCTAATTATAAATCTTATGCTAATTTCTGAAAACATGATCTGGTTTTCATCGTCTAGGATCGAGTTTTCTAGAATCTTGCACCGAGGTTGGGGTATAAGAGAATATAGAGATAGGGGTATCATTCATTGAGATACATAAGTCCATTTGATATTATAGAGAGAGTTGATCTGGTCTCATATTAATAGTAGATACCTCATAGCTATGATGCTACACCTGATGTATTCCTCATTTCTCAGTTGCAAAGTTATATTTTGGACCCATCTCACAACATTCAACTTGAGGAAGTGGAGTCTCGGGAAGATGCATCCTTTTAGGATCATCCCATTCATATTGTGGATCAAAGCATGATGATTTTCTTCAGAAGGTTTTTTCCATCGGCATGGGTGATGTGGTCTTAATATCGAGTGCATAAAGTGACACCCGAGAGGGAGGCCAGTGTTTCATCATAGTGACCATAGTTGTTCCAAAATAATTCTTCATCACATTTGGAGGGGAAATTTTGGAATTAATTACATTATGGGGGAAATTTTTAAGAACCCGATTCATCATTTCTAGTAAAGATCATTCCATTTCATTATATATTTATGATAATAGGGGAAAAGATGTCAATGTATGGATTAATTACCTTTAAATGGTGTGAATGAGGACAACCATGCATTTACTATTTTTTAAAAGACACGTATGTAGGGAGAAATGCCATGTAATACTAGTACACTACAATGTAATGGTCTAGTCCGGAGTTGTACCTACACGGAGTGTAGTATCATGTACGCACCATGTACTTTTTTATTGATTAAATTAGGTAGTAGAATTTTTTATGAAGAACAATATGGGATCTCCCCATTTGATAAAAAATAAGCACCAAATGCGATTTTTATTCCTAATTTTTCTTTGGAACAATTATGTCTTCCCTGTCAATTGCGTTTAAAACCAATCAGAAAAAACTAGATTCCCCTAGACCCATTCATGATGTTTTTTTCTCTCGAATTAATTATTTAAAGTTGAGATTTTATCATTGTTTTCTTTATCGACATTGTTCAAGCTGGAATTGATGGTTGAGGTTGGATGTGGAGTGTCATACTATGACAAGGTAAGTGGTGTTATGCCTTTCACTCAATGTTGAGTTGTTTATATGTTTTTTATTTCCATTCGGCCATATTTAGGGTATACCGTTGAATATAAATTGAACCTTATTGTAAACTAATTATGATTAGGTCATGGATTAAGTTAATTTAATCTTATTTGAGCTAGTTTTTTTATTAATTTCCACCTCATGGGTGTGTTTCCTTTTGAGGACCATTATTTTTCCACTAGGGCTAGGATTCATGTGGGAATGTTGTTTTTTTCCTTTATGGGTATGTTAAAAATGTAATTTTATAATTGAATGTTTCCCATGTGAGATGAAAAATTAATAATCCTTCTAATAGTTTAGGTCACATGTCTTCTTATTACACATAAACTTTATATGTGAGTATATTTGGTTAAGCCTTGTAATTGATAGATTAAATTTAAAGCATGTGATATGAACTACCCATGTGAGTATAATTATTTAAGACTTGTTTCATATTTAGTTTGATGCGTACAAGAGTTCATTTTATGTTAACCTTGTAGTAGGGTAATTTACATGATTTATCATTTATGTTGAAATGTTGATATACCGAACTCGAAACTATTGATTATTATGCCTACAGGTGATGATTAATATGCATGTTGGTGAAAATTTGATAATCCTATGGGTGAGTAATAGTTAGTCATTGGGGTGGTGTTTTTATACTCCTTCAAGAAATATATTGAGTTCATTATTGAAATGTAATGACTTATGACGCGTCTACCAAGCCAAATCACATGCTTGGATTCAGTCATCACTTTATTTGATTAAATAGCCTTATGAGATATCTTTTGAGAAATCGTATATGGGGGATTGATGTTCTTAGGCTAGATCACATGACATATATATTTCAATTTAATTGTATTAACTAAAGAACATGAACTGAATATAAATGGAAGGTAGTACCTGTAGGATTGATTACTTTTGTGTACTTCCTAGATTACTATTTTTACTTATTGTACACTACCCATTGTATATACTCACTAATAGATAGGAACATATATTTGGTGGTTTCCTATAGGGATTTATTTCTCACACCCTATTTGGGTCATTCATTTGTGCCCAATATATGATATTGTTCTAGGTGTAGATAATCGAATGTTCCCTTCTATAGGTAATTGAGATACTGTTTAGGAGGCGGAGAGCATGGGATCGAGCTAACGCTTTTTATGCTTCCTAGTTTCATATCTTTCATTTTTTTCACTTTGAACATATATTTTTAATTCTGATAGTTTAATAGTTTTGGCTAGTTTCTAACAACATAATATACTGCATCACCTTTTTTATGAAATGATTCTTGGTAATTTTCTTATCAGTCATCCATTGGTTGTTTAATATGTTGGTTTTTTAATACATATTATATTGTATTATTATTTATTATTTGGTACTAAACTCTTAAAATTATTTCATATATTCTCAAGTATCACAACCTAGGCCCTCTCTTCTAGTCGGCATCCTTATAAATTTAGGCAAATGTGCTTTAGACCATGTTGCCAAAGGGGTGTAGGGCATCAATTGAGTAGCATCCAGATTTGGTATGTCAGAATAAAAAAATCATACATCCCATACATCATCTATAAAGATATATATTCTATGCTAGATGGCCGCACACTCAAATGATGTTATCATAATCTCAAATCGTTATTGGACAACACCAAGGCGGCCCAAAATTGGTCAAAAAAGTCACCAATTCTTGGAAGGGGTATCAGTTCTTAACTATCATCTAATTCAACATCCTATAGTAATAAAAAAACCTCAATGACCTATCATCTTTTTTTGAAAATTGCATAGGATGCACCCAATTTGATGAACTAGGATGGATGGATCTTTTTTTATAAAACTATTTTAGTTGAACCTTATGTTCTTGGAGTTTTTTTGGAAACATTTTCTATGAAAGTATAGAAACAAATTCTTCCCCTAGTTATAACACGATCTTATGCTCAACATCTATGTATAATTGTATCCCTATGAATTTTTATGTAAAAACATCTTGAAATTTATCCACATTGGGAGTGAATATTGGTTTCTCCAATACACCTTCATCTTTCATAAGACATGCTACATTAGCTATGATTACTTCCAATTTCTTGAAAATATGCCCTGCATAGCTTGGTCAAATTTCCCACTCACCCCAAAAAACATCTGTGTCTCCATTGAGAGATATGAATGTTACTCGACATCAGTACCAATTGATATGTAATTAATATAACACCATCTAGTCTATAACCAAAATTAGGTCAAAACAAGACATCTCGAGGAAAAAAATTTACACATAAAATGATATCCATTATCACCCAAAGAAAACCATTAAATTGTCTTATATTCCCAACTCAAACACCCAAAAAAGAATAAATAGACATAACCTCACATTCACATTCCATGATTAGACCCAAAACATCTATAAACAATACAGAAATAAAATAAATTATCACACCTGTTTTGAATAAAAAATTAGTGAGCATGGAAGGTATAACAATATGACTATGAGTGGTAGATAGTTTCACCTATGAACCTCTAGGTGCTGATTGAACTATGTGAATACCACTTTCCCCTCATTCCTTAGTTCGAACCAGAGTACGTCGTAATGCACTATCCTCTTGGTATGGAACATCTTGCCCTATTGTTCCAGATCCTCCACCCCTATCAGTACGAATCAGAGAGCTCCAACTACATTTCTAATATGGATTGAACAACACCATTCCGAAACTAGGAATATAACTCTAACCTTTATCTCTTCTTGAATACCGATGGTTCGTACAAAACCTATACATATGTCAATATATTTTAGAAGACTGACACATGACTGGTGGTTGGTTTCCCCTACCCTATATGTTCCCTAGATAGCCACATTGGTATCAGAACACATGATCATCCACCCTGAGAGACTGTCACGTTTTTTTAGACTACTCCTTTCACTTTTTCCATATTATAAATTCCTAAATTAGTGCTTCCTTACCTCATAAGAACCACCACATGACAACTTGGATGGCACCACAAGTCCACCACTTAAATCTCCCACTAGATCACCATATGAGATAAAGGACTAGTCCACTACCTCTATAATACTATTGAAATGGAAAATATTCACTTAAGTCCTAATATTATGTCTAATTACATCCAATAATTAGTTCTCCATATTTTTATCATCTCCTACAAAAATCAGAATGATGTCGTGAAAGTAAGTGAATCATATAGCATAGTCCATCAATGATGGAACCCCTAGGTCAAAATTATAATCACTGTAGCCTTATCCTAAATCAATTTCATAGGGGGGGGGGGGTAGTCTTCCAAAAAAATTTCCTGAAAATAATTCCATACCATTACTTTATCCTTCACACCAGGAACTATAAGGTCCCCCAGTTCTTTTCCTTTCCTTGCACCATACATTTCACTAGCTTCCTCAATTTTTGGAAGGTATCTCTAAATGATCAAGAATCTTTTGTATTGAATATATCCATCACTAAACTACATTTGGCCGACCCTCTCTAGTAATGTTTGGACAATGCTACTACTAAAACATTCAAGCTAGCTTGAACATACTCAGTTCATCCGGCACTAGGTCCCATTCCTTAATTTTCCTAAAATGTGAAAAGATATTAGAAAACATCTATTCTGAATTATATTGAAGAACTAGATCTTCTTGATCCAATACTAGGGTAGGACACTCAAAAATTCCCCCTTGTCAACGAAACAACACACTTATTCATGGTTGAATTTATCTACAATGACAGACATGAGATTTTGAGGATTAAAAATAATGAATACAATGATTATAAATGAAGTCTCACCGGTATCCATAAGAAAAAATTTTCTATACTATATTAAAATGGGAACTATTATATGTGGAACACAACCCTTGAGCATCCTTACTAAGGTCCATCGCTAACAGAGGGTAACTGACTCATACAATTACAAGCCTTACATTCTACACTATTTGAAAACTATTTCCAGGTCACAAATTACCTCAATTTGTTTAATTCACTGACAACCCCTTATTAATAAAAATTATTTAATTATTATTAATATATTACTACCCATTTTACCCATTTTAATCATTTCATTATAAGTTGTTTTCATAAATTTCAGGGAAATGTTAATTCATCCTACCCTTTATGTCCCACACACCCATCACGTGTGTGTGCCGACCATGATGCATGTCACTTATATACTTATGTGCCTAGATGATGAATGAATGAAAACCCTCAATCCATTCTGGTAATGATAAAAATATCATAAAAATTTCAAATCACACATTAAGTGCCTCACCCGATGGTGAAAATATCATTAAATGTAACAAAACAAAACAAGAAAAACAATTCCTACCTAGGGTGACTTCGGTTTTCCCTCATACATGGGTTATATACTCCCTAGAACGAGCTAATTAGTAAGGCATAACACCTTTATATCATATTATCTACCTTACACAATTAGTAATTCAAATAAAATAACTCCTATGAAAAACCTTTGTAATGTCCACAAACCGAGATCCACTAAATCGGTTCCCCGAGCCCAGTTGTCACATGACCACAAGCACACCACCCCATATGCTATAGGATTCCAACTAGCATCGAGGGACTAGAAGTTATTTGTTGATATTCTACCCTCTCTACTAGAGTAATCCATGATATTAAATAAATATAATAGATGAATGAAATATAATTATCAATTAACATGCATAAAGAACCATTCCCAACAACTAGAAAAATCCTCAAACAAAAGTAAACATGTCATTTCATACTATAGTTCCATGTAAAAAAACCCAAAATTAATACAAATAGAAGAATCCAAAAAAATTACCTAACTCCATGTCTTGAAGATTATACACATATGTATCATGATTTAATCAACACCTAAGCATTTGAATTTTCCCTTTTGTTGTCCGGCTGGCATGAAATCGTCATTGGTACATACCAATGGCCTGAGCAGGGTTTGTGTACAATTTTTTAGGCCACCACCAATGGTCTATACAAAATATCCAGTCTAAAAAGATAGTTCTTGAAATATTAAATAATCGACATGTAAATATGAGTCAATTTAGGGTCCACTAGTAAACAATATTTACTTAACCATTACTAACCATAATTTCAAATTCATTATGAATCTTATTCATTACATAGTTCATCACCAACATGTAATCCATGGGTTTTTGATTTACATCATTCACAAAAAGAATCATGGAATTTATCATTCTATGTTAGTGAGTAAGTTATTTCCTTAAATCAGTAGGTATAGTACATCACAATATAATATTATCCTCACATTAAATCCTCATTCTAGGTGGAATGAAACCTTCAGGTGATAGAGATATGTATCCATCCCTACACCATGCATTTAGGGTTTCTTAGAGTATTAGTTATCCATATCCCATGGGTGGATCCTCAATTCTTTATCCCACACCTCATGTCATGTGCTCATGCTTATTCACCCATTCACCACACACATACCATATCAAAACAAAACACAACCAATACATATAAAAGTTATTTTCCTAAAAAAATCAAAAAGAGAATTAATATTATTTCATAAACCAGGTAAACACCATCCATTTACTTTAATAATCCCATTTAGTGAAATTCCATCTTATTTCATAGATCATAAACAAAATTAAATAATTCCCTTATATCAACACATTTCACATATGTTGGAAGCACGACCGATGCGAGAAAAAGAGTAATCATTGTGTTTGTTTTCAATCATTTTTTGATGTTTAAAATGATTTCCAGAAATGGGATCATACAGTTTATTTGGTAAATAGTACTATTGGTGGCGTGGTTTTCCAGAGTCTGCAAATTTTTTGGGCCTAAAAATCCGAAAATAGAGAGATATGCTTTTGGAAGAGGATGGTGCCGGAAATATTGATGTGGTGCACGAAAAACATGGAATGTGACATAAATTCGATATTCGTGCAATATTAAAAGTTGGATAGATTTTTGCACAAAAAGTTATTTTGGAGTAGAATTATAAAAGGTGGAAAAGGCCTGTAGTGTGTGAAAAATCTCGAGATGTGTGTAAAAAATGGTTCCTGCCTGAAAATCATTGTGTGAATAATGGGATTATTTGCACGGCACGTTGGTTTTTTCACCCGGGGGTATGAGATAGCTATAAATTAGAGGTGAACCCCCTCATTTGGTATGGTTGTAGACTTATAGATGATCTGATCTCTAATGCGCATAAACATTGCGTAAAAATGGAGGTCCACGAAAACGTTATTTTTTAATGGAAAATTTAATTCCACGCGTAAAACTGAGGTTGCACGTAAAGGTTGTAGATTCCCGAATGATTTATGCATGAATGTAAAATATTACGTTCCAAATAAAATATTGCATGGAAATAGTTGATCTTTCACACAATAGAAATTAGTGCATGGAAAAGTAATATATTTCATGAACAAGGTAGGTGTTGAACATAATTATTAGTATAAGATATTTACATGTTTTGAATATCATGTTTCTATGTTCAGTTAATTTATATGTATCAATTAATCACTTCATGTCAACTAGTTTCTCATGATGAACAGAGACAATGACTTCAATGAAAATCTGTTAAAGTGACCTTCCAGTTGACAAACTGAGTTAGACCTCTCTCATGGCAGTGAGCTAGGGGGAGTTGACGGAAGTGATATGAGAGATGAAATGAGCTATCATTGGACCATTGTAAGGGTATTTTTCCTAGAACAATGTTACTTTGACCAAAACTTGTAATTAATAAACTAGTGAAGAATAGTGTATTTATGTATGACCAACACACTGTCGGCGTATTCTCCCTGTACATAACCCTTTTGAAGTGAACCAAGTAAAAGTGTGGTGTCATCTCCTTACTTTCATTTTAATTATATATTTAAAAACTTTTTTTACTAATATGAGAACATTATCAACAAAATTTAGAATAACCATTGACACCTTGGTTCACCACTCCCCTCTCAGGGTGTTCTAGGATCCTTCGAGGGGTATCAGAGGCACATTGCTAGTGTTTTGTTTGTCTAACAATGCCATAGAGAATTCATCCAATGTTTGGGGTGTCCTCATATTTTATGGATGTAAATTTTAGATCTAGAAGAAAATAATGATATCTCATATAATATCTATTGTAATTGAATTCCTATTTTCTACTGTGAAAGGAATGAATGAAACTAATCCAGAAGGCTAGCAATGATTGATTGAGACAGAAAAATTCATGATTGAGATGCTAAAGCGTAGAATTCTCTCACCAAAACTCATTCTGAGTAGGGTTATCTAAATGTAATCAATTGCATCTCAACAATGTCCATGTGGGATAAAACTAGAAAATATTATGAAGGATATATATATGTAAAGAAGGAGAAACTACATATCTTGCACAATAGGGTAGTGGATCTGAAGATTCATCCTGATGGGAATGTAGACGCCTTCTTCAATTTATTTACTAATGTGAATGGAGAAATTTGAGTTCTAGGTTATGAAATAAAAGTTGTTGATATTTTCCATAAAATACTATGAAGACATTCACCCCTATACAATGTAATGGTGTCAACAATTTTGGAAAGATATCTTTCCAAATGTTCCCTGGATGATCTCATGAGTATCCTGATGGAATAGGAAATGATATTTGAGACAGAAGATGCAACCAATCAAGTGAAAAATGAAATGGAATTCAACGCCATGGAAAAATGTAAAATCTAAAAAATTGTTTTGGTGAAGACGGTTAATTTAAATAAATTCTTCCTCTAATTTCCATGAAGTTCTAGAAGGAAAAATGGAAATTTAAGGGGATGTTACATTTAACATTCTTTTATTGTGGAAAAGTTAGGCACATTTCCTCCTAGTGCTCATGAGAGGTCGAAGACAAAGAAAGGGAAAAATAAATCATTGAGAAGCCTTATAATAGATTTTCCAAGAAGGGACACATCAAATATAGAATGAATGTACAAAATAAGAGTTTTTTCTAATAAGATGAAGATTATGATAATGAATTTCATGACCAATGTAAAGACCAAGATTTTCTATGTAATTTTTTTAAATATATGGGAATTGTACGTGTTTTCAAAATTTTACGGTGCATGATTCCGAAGCCTGGAGTGTCTCGAATGCATTTATGAACTTTTTTCAGGAACATACAATAAACGTGCGAGAAGGATTTTATAACTTTTGAACCAGTGATTAGAATTGAAATATCAGGGAACTGTTGAACTCACTGCGTCGATATTCTCTTAGGAAGACATTCACATTGATGGAAGTTGGTCATGGGTGAAAGATAATTTTTGGGTTTTTGTCGAAATAATAAAATAAAATAAACAAATTTTTTTATTTTTTATAACCACTCCATGTAGAATTTGGGAGTGGGGACCACCAAATCATAACCTCCCATGAGAGGTTATGGTGGTGGGGACCAACCGAGCCTAACCTACCTTGAGAGGTTATGGTGGTGGGGGACACACGAGGTCTAAACCTCTTTAACATCATCATTAATGTGGAGGAAACTCTTGATCATCATCCACATTAATTGTGCCAACCCTGATTAATTAATTTGTGCCAACCCTTGGAATCCTCCAATTTGAATTTTATTCCAGTGCAACTCATTTATTTTTTCCAATTAATTCATAAAAGTTTATTTACCAAAAAATTATATAGAAAAACATATTTTATTTGGTTGTATATTAATTTGTTTTCAAAGCATTTCCAATGGAGGATTGGGAGAACAAGGGAGAAATCTCTCAAACGAAGAATGCTCTGCAAACGAAGAACGTTGACCTCCTTCAACCTTCTTCCTCGGGACTTCATCCAACTTGGGACGTACTCATATACAGAGAATCGACGACCGTACTACCTTAATCTGCCAATTTCATCAAGAAAACGAGGTAGGGGGTTTATTTGCGTGATAATACAAATCCCATATTCTTACATTGGTTTCTTTTCCGTTTTGGGAATGAAATGTTGCGGGATGTTGTAAGCTTGAAATTTTTTCCTTATTGATCCCTATGGGACCACCCTAATGAGAAGGGTATAGGACAAACCATCCTGGAATTATCATTCCACAAATCGTGTGGTGTTCTTCGTGGTGAAGGATGATGGCACCCATCCAAGGATGGGGAACGAGAACGGCCGCTGGCACCACCGCTGACCACAATGAAGGTTCCGGCACGATGGCACCACCACGTGGCCCCCGCCATCACCATGCGGCCTCCACGATGACCATGACCACCACCGCTTTCTGCAGCTTCATAGTTCCACGCGGTCAATGTGCCTCCCCATGGCTGATCAACGCCCTCTCATCCGGTCCGCCACCCTCGTGAACGGTCTATGCCCTCGCGGCTGGTCCGCGCCCTCACCTTTGGTCCACTGCCCTCGTGGCCGGTCTGCGCCCTCGCGGAACACTATGGGCCAGTCCGCACTATGGGTCGGGCGGGGTTGGTCCGACCATGTCGTACCGGACTAGGACCCACTATGAACCATTTACATCTTTTGGCTATAACATTTTCACCGAATGTCCATTTTATGAACCGTTGGTGGCGCTAGAAATCTTGGAGTGTAATGATCCTTTAGAGTATGCCCATTGTGTTTTGGATTATGATGGGGAGCAGTTAGGTTGGATCGATCATGAATCCAACCATGCCCCTGGGACTAAAAGGAAAATATCTCACAGACTGAGTGTCTGATTGACGCGTTGTCTATTGCGATAAGACCCCTATGACGTGACGATCCTTTGAGATACATTTTGGTGGGACTTTATGGTAGTTGGAGTATCAACCAGAAAAATGTGGAGTGGATCCTCCTAGGGATGAACGACCATAGTGCGGGAACCCCGTGGCTGGCCGAGATTTGACGACTACTGACCGTTTCGACATGGAGTGACTCGATAGGCCTAGTGGGGAGCACCTTGGAGACACGAAAAACCCACGGTGAGGAGTTCCTTTGTGACACGTCAGACCCAGGGTACTCGACATATGGAGTACCTCCGCAAACCTATTGGGGAGCACCTTGGTGACATGGAAGACCCATCGTGGGGAGTGACTTGGTGACGTGGTAGACCCATGGTACTTGACAGGAGAAGTACCTCAGCAGTCCAATGTTAAAGGGAAGCTCCAATGTGTGACGAGGTAAGCCCATTGTATACGATAGAGGAGGATTCCTCTAGAAGATTAGGTGTTCGATTTTGTGACTAGGAATGTTACTTTATACTACCCCAAGAATAAGTACTGGTGTGAGATGAGTCTGTACCTCGGTGTTTTCCTCACGATTGATATGGATTACTTGATAACTTATGTATATGTATGGACATATACCTAAGTATGGTTGTCTGTTGATTTCATACATTGTGGTTTATCCTTAGTGGATTTATCAAGACCTTGAGGGTCTTGGGGTCCCTACTAAGTATTGTTATACTCACCCTTGTATGGTATATGCCCGAACATCGTTGTGTTTGGGGATTATGATGGAGAACGCTGACTAAGGACCATAGTACTGGGACTAGACGGTACCCAAAGGTGGACCATACATTAAGTCGGTGGGTGAAGAAGATGGACAGACATGGAGTGATGAGGAGGCGATCTGTACCTACCTTTCATGTAAGAACCATGGAGGATGACCCATTAACTGTTTTCCTTTTTCTTTAGTTTTAATTGTACATTCAGTTTCTTATAATATACTGTTGGGTTTTATTCTGGCCCCTTTTACTTTAAAAACTATTTTTTAATACAGTTCTACATGGTTATTCTTATCCAGTTGTGTGCTTGGTTGTGTGTGTTTACAGGTTATAAATGAAATTCCTTTCTAGATATAGGGAATTACACCATTGGTGCTAGTCTCCAGCCCCATGCCTATGCATTGTAGGCTTGGGGTAGTCACGTCTAGGGCCCTAGGGGACGGGTCGTGACAAATTGGTATCAAAGGGAGGTTCTACCACAGAACTAGTACTCTGATCATTTCTCTGATGCAATATTGTTTAGGGTAATGAGTGTAATTTTTAGTTTAGGGAGTCCAATGTTGGTGCGCTGACCGACGTATCCATAAACAAAGTCCCTGACTTATGATTTATGAAAACACTACACAAAAACACTGATTACATGTGTGTATCCATGAGTATTCTTTTTTATCTCTTTAGTCATCCAACCTGGTATAACATATTGACTATGGAGCACATGTTTCTTTCCAAGATGCCTACACGCAGATAGCCAGCTATAGTTCTGAGTGTTGTACGAACTGATATCCCATCGATTGATGAGGCCTCGATGCAGGTCCCTTTTCTAGTAGAGGCACTAAAGGAGGTACCAACAGTACCACACACCATCGGGCTACCAATTCCACCATCCCCAGTAGGATAGGGTGCACACTGAATGAGTGCATTGCACGAGTTCCAGCGCTAGTGGCCACCCATGTTTAGGAGGTAGACAGACCCACAGGCAGCTGAGGATTGGCTGGAGGCTATAGTGAGTGTATTCCGACAAGTAGGGACACCAGATGAGTTCATGGTGATTATTGATTCCATATTTCTATATGAATCACCGTGTAGATGGTGTAGCTTGATACTCCAAGTTCACAACAAGGTGATGCTTCTCTTGGAAGACTTCAAGAGGCTGTTTCAGGAAGAGTTTGTTCCAGCCACTCTTTGTGCAGTACATATACAAGAGATTTTTCATCTACAGCAGCGCAACCTGACTGTTGCTCAGTACTCAGCGAGGTTCACTGACCTCTCACATTACTCCACCGATATGGTGCAACAACCAATAATCAGGGCCCATAAATTTGAGTAGGAGCTTAGGCGGGAGATCAGGCCTTCAATGATCTCACTCGGCATCACGAAGCAGGAGGGGGTGTTAGATAGATCATTCTTGGTGGGGAGTTTCTTATTTATTAGTCTCCATAAGCGAGAAACACTTCTAGTCATCACGTAGAGAAGTCTTCTTCTGTTGGCAGCAGACAGTTGTTATAGAGGACCAAGAGGACCAGGCCTATGGGTCGACTACCAATTGACACAGGATCAGTTCTGCGGGGAACCCGAGGTGGAGCCAATTATGCCAGGAGCGGGTATTGATTCTCATCCAGTGGGCAAGGTCACATGGCTCGTGACTGTCTGACCCTTCATATGGGTGATCATAAGACGGTCGAGGGACCGCCCAGGCAGAGATATAGGTTTGATCGTGGTAGTCCGCATGGAGCACACAGACATTGAAAATGAGTTTTTTCGTGCAGCTAGAGGTGGGCGACGATTCGAGATATTACTGCCACCACCACTAGGAGTTCCACCCTGACCGCATGGAGTAGGTGGGAGGCTTACAATCATGGAACTCCAAAGATGATTTGATGTACAATCTATGTATACTCCACCACAGCTGCAGTACATATGGACACAGGTGCTAGTCATTCATTCATTGACACTAACCTTGTTCGGAGCTCGGAGATTCTGACGGAGTCATTGGCACCATCTTTATGGCTAGAGACTCCTATGAGAGGGGATTCAACGATTACACACTAGTGGTGGCAGTGCGAGCATACTCTAGAAGATGAGAGATTCGGTTGGGATGTCCTAGTATAGGTGTTGAGGCCTTACGACATCATCACAATTGTTGATTGGTTATCTACAGTCCATGAACATATTGACAATATTAATCACAATGTGTGATGTGTCCACACGGATGGGATCAGGTTTACCTTTACCATAATGAAGGGAGCCTTTGCAGCGCAGGATGGACTTACTGCGAGGAGAGTGTAGACAATCACTAAATAGTTGGCTAGCCTTACCCTCAGAGTTGTTGATGTGGAGAGTCTGAGCTATCGTATAGTGGTGGACTAGAACATGGATGTCTTCCCTGATGTTGTTTTATTTCTACCTCCTCATAGAGAGGTAGTCTTTTAAATTGAATTGTACCCCAGATGGAATTGATACCTACAACAAATTATTAAATGGATCACGTGGAGCTTCATGAGCTACGGGTACATCTAGAGGACCTATAGAGGAAGGGATTCATCTAGACTAGTGTTTCTACATGGGTATCATAGATTTTGATTACCAAGGAGTATGGGAGATTGAGACTTTGTATCAACAATCAGCACCTGAACCAGGTGACCGTGAAGAACAAGTAGCCACTCTTGATGATTGACGACCTCGTTGATATGCTGAAAAGAGCACGGTGGTTCTCAATATTGGACCTTAGATCAGGCTATGACCAGCTCAGAGAGCGAGACGAGGATGTACAGAATATTTCCTTTAGATGTCGGTATGGCCATTATGAGTTCTTGGTTATGCCATTCGGTGTTACTAACGCTCCAGTAGAGTTTATGGGACTCCTAAACAAGATCTTTTAGCCATACATTGATCGCTATGTAGTTTTCTTCATCGATGACATTATGATATACTCGACTACTGAGGAGGAGAACTCCTATCATTTGTAGGTATTACTAGACACACTATGAGAGAAATAGATTTAGGGTACGCTCTTGAAGTTCCATTTTTGGATCCATGAGGTTCACTTTCTGGGACCCGTAATATTGGAAGCTAGAGTGGCAGTAGATCTAGTGAAAATTGAGGTGGTACTTACTAGGGAGCCACCCATGAGTGTGATAGAGGTACGAAGATTCCTGGGTTAAGATGGTTATTACCAGAGGTTTGTGTCTGAATTCTCAAGAGTTGTATCACCACTATCATCCATGAAAAAGAAGGTTAAACCCTTTGTTTGGTTGGAGAAATGCCCGCGGAGTTTTTTGGAGCTAAGGCAGAGGCTGACTAGTGCCCCCATCTAGAGGCTTCTAGTGGAGGGCATAGGGTACATTATTTACTGCGACGAATCAGAGACGAGAATCAGATGTGTCTTGATGCAGGAGATATAAGTGATCACATACATTTCTTAGTAGTTGAGACATCATGAGCAGAACTACGCTACCCATACCTGGATTTAGTAGTAGTGGTCTTCGCCTTGAAGATGTGGCAACACTATCTGATGGGAGAGCGGTTTACAGTGTACTCTGATCAGAAGTGTCTCAGTAATATCTTCTTTCAGAAGGACATGAACCTGAGACATCGACGTTGGCTTGAGTTCATCCATGATTATGACGTCGATGGAGTCTATACACCAGGCTAGGGGAACATTGTAGTAGATTCACTTAGTAGGAGTATTGGTATACAGCTTCTAGGTGAGGCGACTGAGCAGTTGTATGATTTATAGATATCCGTTGTGGATAGAGATGGAGAAGACTTTCTACATTCACTTACAATTACTCTCTCACTTTTTTAGCGAGTTAGGGAGGCGCAACGTGGGGCGATGACTACGAGGCACGACGTGCTCAGATATCCATAGGACATGCACCTAACAGATTTTTTGAAGGTGGGGAGAACGTCATCCTATTCATAGGACATACCATGGCACCAGTGTCATTTTAGGATGTTTTTATGAGGGATTCCAACACATTCCCTCTAGCGGTATATCCAGTAGTTTTGAAGACATACCAGGATCTCCGACGGCAGCACTGGTGGCTAGGAATAAAGAATGTAGTGGTAGAGTGTGTTTCTCGGCGCCTCACTTGTCAGCAAGAGAAGGCGGAGCATCAGGTACCGGTAGGATTGGTTCATCATTTAGAGGCCCCGAAGTGGAAATCGGATGGGATATCCATGGACTTTATGACAGGACATCCACTTACATCCAGGGGACCTGACTCTATTTGGGAGATCATTGACAGACTCACCATGATGGACCACTTCATACCAATCAGAAACCAGGGTTCAGGGGAGATCTTGGGATGCCTCTATGTGCAAGAGATTATGCATTTACATGGATTAACTTCGACGATTTTCTCTGATCGTGATGCACATTTTACATCCCGGATATGGAAAAGGTTGTAGGTGAATTTCGGGACGCAACATCGTTTGAGCACCACCTTCCATCCTCAAATGGATTCCTAGACTGAGCAGACCATTCAGACCATCGAGGACATGCACCATGATTGTGTCCATGACTTCATTCGTAGCAGGGAGGATCAATTACCTTTGGTGTAGTTTGCATACAACATCAGTTTTCACTCCACCATTGGGATAGCACATTTCGAGGCATTGTACGGGCGACCTTACATATCACCTTTGTGATGGAATGTCCTGGGAGAGTCATCACTAGTGGGACCATAGATGGTAAGAGCTACCACTAAGAAGGTGCAGGTCATCCAAGAGTGGATGAAGACTACACAGAGTAGGCAGAAGTCCTATGCAGATAGGAGACGACGACCTCTAGAGTTTGAGGATGGTGACCATGTCTTTCTACAGGTCTCTCCTCAACAAGGTTTGTAGAGATTTGACTGAGGCGGAAAGTTATCTCCAAGGTTCATCGGACCCTTTCAGGGCCTTAGCAGAGTTGGCGAGTTTGATTACCATGAATCTCATCTATCTCATTTGCACTGGGTGCATGAAGTCTTCCACATATCCCAACTGTGGAGATACGTGCATGAACCTTCTCACATCATCGAACATGGAGAGCATGACATCAATGATTGGGAAACATTGAAGGAGGTTCCAATATATATTGAGGATCGATTAGAGTGTGTCCCTCGTAGAAAGTCGATACCTCTGGTGCGAGTTCACTGGCATCACAGGAACCTCGAGGAGAGCACATGGGAGTGGGAGGCACATGTGCATGCTCAGTACCCCCACTTTTTTACCTAGTTTGAGTTGTGGATTACGAAGATGTGGATCCCTGAGGTGAGGAGATTGTAAAGACCTGGAATTTTCATGTATCTTTTTTAAATAAATGGTAATTTTACAAGTCCATGAAAATTTACGGAGCTTTATTTTGATGGATGGAGTATCCGCAATGAATTTCTGAACTTTTTTTCGTGTACGTTCAGTAAAAGTTCAAGTGGGTTTTTCTAAATATTTAACTGGTGGTGAGAATTGAAATTTGAGGGCACTGTTGGACATGCAGCACCAGTATTCGCTAAAGAAGACTTTCACCTCGACTGCAATTAGTCAAGGGTGAAAGATATTTTGTTTTGTGGAAATCATAAAATAAAATAAACACATATTTTATTTAATTTTTGGTAACCACTCCATGTGGAATTTGGTAGTGGGAACCACCATAAATTAACCTCCCATGAGAGGTTATGGTTGTAGGGACCACCCATGCCTAACCTCCCATGAGAGTATAATATGGTGGAAGCCACCCCAGGTCGAATCCTCATCGACTCCCACATTAATGTGGAGGATCCTCTTGAGCTTCCTCTATATTAATTATGCCAACACTCCTTAATTAATCTGTTCTAACCCTTGGTATTCTCGAATTTGAATTTTATGCCAGCGCAACCCATTTATTGTTCCCAATTAATTAAACCATTTTGATTTTACAACAAATTAAATAGATAAAAATATTTTATTTGGTTTTCGATTAATTTCATGGTAATGAATTGGAAAAAGAGGATTGTGAGAACTTGGGAGAATGATCTCCAACAAAGAACGCTATGCCAATGAAAAATGCCGACCTCCTTTGACCTTCTTCCTCAGGATTTTTTCCGACATGGGACGTCCTCATCTACAGAAAATCGACGACCATACTACCTGCTTGTGCCAACGTCATCAATAAAATGAGGTAGGGAGTTTATTCGCATTGAATACTTATCCCATATTCTTACCATGGTTTCATTTTTGGTTTGGGAATGAAATGATGCAAGATGTTGTAATCTTGATTTTCTTATTTATTTTTGATCTATATGCTACCACCCTAACATGGAGGGTACATGGAAAACCAACATGGTCCGACCCTTCCACAAATCTTGTGGTGTTCTTCATGATGGAGGATGACGACAACCCTCTAAGGTTAGGGCATGAGAACAACGACAGACACCACCGACAACTGCGGCAAATGAAACATTTCAAAAAAGCCACCCCATGACCACTGTGGCCTCGCAGTGGCCTCCGCGTTGACCGTGGACCCTGCTGCTATCCGTGAATCTGCACCGCCCCACGACCGAGGTATCACGCTTCGGTAGGTCCGCCGAACCACGGTCGGTCCACCGAACCACGGTCGGTCTACCGCCGTCGCGGTTGGTCCGCGCCCCCGCGGCTGGTCGACCGCCCTTTTGGGAGGTCCGCGCCTTCGTAATACCATACAGTCCGGGCCACATTGCGAGTTGGGCCAGACCCACCGGGTTGGCCTAGGCCGGGTCGGATAGGACCCGGTCCCACTATGACCCATTTAGTTCTTTTGGCCACAACATTGGCACCAGACGTCTGTTTGATGAACCATCAGCAGCACTGGAAATAATCGAGCGTAATGGTCCCTTAGAGTATACCCCACTATGTTTTGGATTAATATGAAGAATTTTTAGGTTGGATCAACCATGAATCCAACTGGGCCCCCAGAACTAAAAGGCAAAAAACTCATAGACCGAGCATCTGATTGATGCATCGTCTATTGCCTTAAGACCCCTATGACATGGTGATACTTTGATATAATTATTAATGGTACTTCGTGGTAGTTGCAGTACTGACTAGTAGATTTTAGAGAGAATCCTCCTAGAGATGAGAATGCATAGTACGAGATCCCATTGGCAGGATGAGACATGACGACTACTGACCGTTTTGACTCAAAGTGACTCGATAGGACTAGTGGGGAGTGCCTTGGTGACATGAAATATCCACGGTACTCTACAGGAGGAGTATCTCCGCAGGCCCAATGGGGAGAGCCTTGGTGAAGTGGCATATTGATGGTGGGGTGCGCCGTCGGGACGTGGAAGACCCATGGTACTCGACCGGAGGAGAACCTCAGTAGACCATTTTTAGTGGGAAGCGCCTCTGTGTGACACGGCAGGCCCACTGTACTCAATAGAGGAGGAGTTCTCCCATAGCCGAGGTGTTTTATGTTTTGAATGGGAATGTTACATGATACTGCCCCTAGAATAAAACATTTTGTTAGTTGAGTCAGTACCTCTTTTTTTCCTCATGATTGAGATGGATTACTTGATAACTTAGGTATATGTATGAGCATATACCTAAGTATGGTTATCTATTGATTTCATATTTTTTGGTATATCCTTGGAGGATTTTGAAAGACCTTGAGGGTCTTGGGGTCCCTACTATGTATCGTTATATTCACCCCTGTATGGGATATTCCAACACTTCGTTATGTTTGGTGCCAACGACGGACATCGCTAAATAAGGACAAGAGTACCAGGACAAGACGGTACCTGGAGGTAGACCCTACGTCGAGCCGGTACACGAAAAATACAGATAGATATTCTATGCTGAGGAGGAAATATATATCTACCCTTCATGTAGGAACCTTGAATGATGACCCAGTAGTGGTTTTCCTTTTTCTTCAGTGGTACATGTTCTTTCAGTTTCTTGAACTTTACTATGAGGCTTGTATTCTGTCACCTTTTACTTTCATCACTCTTTGGTTATATAGTTTTACATGGTGATTCGTATCAAGATGTGTGATCAGTTGTGTGTTTTTACAGGTTATAAAGGAAATTCCTTTCCAGTTATAGGGAATTACATCTTTGGTGATAGTCACTAGCCCATGTCCTATAGAATGTTGTCTTGGGGTAGTCATGGAATGGGCCCTGGGGGACGGGTCATGACAAAGAAGAGGAACCAGAATTTAAAACTTGAAACCATGACTCAATGATGGATACTATTGAAAATATAGGACCATCAGTAGATAAAGTTTGAGATAGCTAGTAGACAACTAATTCCAATCCCAATTACAGCTTAAGTATTCTATTGGTAATTTTGATAATAAGTGTAAGATGTGTAATAAGTTGAAATAAATTGTGGTATAATCATCATAATATGTTGAAAAATTGAAGATGAAATTGAACGACTAGAAGAATAGGTGAAAGTACAGTAATCATTCCTTGAAATGACATATGATGTAGTGGAGCTAAAGATCAGAATAAAAGAACATGCAATTTTCATCAATGACCTTACCTCAAGACTGGAAGATAAGTCCAAAACTATTGGGGAACTCGAAGGACAATTTGTTACTCTTAAGAGTATGCTCAAAAGTGAATCACGTTCAAAAGAAGAAAAGAAGAAAATACAATTCTGTATGTTCTCGGATGTTGACCTTCTAGAGAGAGAAAAAAAGGGTCTAATGGAGTTGAAAAGATTTTGAGTGATTAGAGACCCACACCACTGGGAGACAATGGAATCAGTTGTGATGCTGAAACATTAAATCCTGCAAAAAAAAATAATGTGGACTAGAGAATTGGAAAGCAGAAATTTGATCATGATGTAAAATCCCCAAAAGTGTTGAAAAATAAACCCTTAAATCCAAATGAAAGGAGAAGTGAATTCTATCCTTGAGCATCTAGGAATAACGGGTAGTCAGAAAATTTTCCCAAGGAAGAAATCATGAGGAAAAATAAAAGTGAGATGACTTTTTCTCACTTGATGTGTTAGTTAAATGGATATTTGGATCACACAATGACTTATTGGGAAGAGGAAAGGAGCTATCTAAATGACAGATAGCTATTAGTTCAATAGAGGATAAAAAATTCATATCCTACTACTTATAGAATAACAAATTTAAATGGATATTGTTTTTATTATTCTAAATTGGAATATAAAGACATTTAATGTTGGTATAAGAGTGACATAGACACCTACAACCTATGTCTGAGACATGTCAAAGCTCATCAAGAATACCATTTTGATATTTCCAATATGTTTTCTCCTTTGGAATAAGATTTTGACTATTAAGAACCCATGTTCATGGAAGAGATAATTTAAAGGACATTAAATCGCAACACTCAATGGAATATCCCATTGAATGAAAAGAAAAAAAATTAGAATTCTAACCTTATAGAGGTAGCCCTCAAAGCCACAAAAAGGAACTGCACTTGGATTCTTGATAGTAGTTCATCAACTCATATGATAGGTAATGCAGACTTGTTAAAGAATGTCATGAGGAGGGGTGATGTAATATTAAGGTTTGGTAATGATATATCTCTAAAAATCAATAGAAGTGGAAGTACGTAACTAGGTAATAGATAGATAATGAAAATTTAAGTCCTTTATGTTGATAACCTACTTCATAATATCATTAGTTTGATTTATCTCTGTGAGACATGAAGTTTAGTTACATTCCATAAGAAATGATTCACTATTAAGGGAATGACCTGAAAATCACTTATTAAAGGTTACATAACATAATGAAACTTGTATGTGGTTGATAGTAAAGAAAAAAATTTCTATTGGACTATTGAAGAAGAAAAAACATATGGCATCAGCGAATGGTTCACATCAATCAACAATACATATAGAAGATTTCAAAATGGAATATTTTAATACATACTCCCACCCAAAAGTGTGAACGTGAAAACTATTGTGATGAGTGAATTTGGGGGATAGTGGTCTATAGTTCATATCATCCAACTAAGAAAAGGGCCTCTCATCTTCTTGATCTCATTTTGGAAGACGTATGTGGCCTGATAAATGTTTCCAGAACTCATGGAGAAAAATACTTTGTCTTTTTTCAAATATCATTATAGTAGAATGGCATGTGTAATAGTTATATAATGGAAATTTCACTTTATTGACTCAATTAAAGGCATATTGTCTAATAGAAAATAATGATAACGGATGAACAATCAATGATCCACGATCTAACAATGGAAGGGAATAATCATTAATTGAATTTGAAAATTATTTGGGGAATCATAGGATACAACATGAGGTAGATGTGGTGAGAACTCCACAGAAAATTAGAGTCATTGAGTGCTGGAATCATTATGTGAACAATAAGACAAGAACTATGCTGATTGAGAGTCGTATTCCTCGACATTTCTGAAATTGGGGTGTTTTAGCCGCAATGTATATTCAAAACTGTACAGGGCATTTATTGAGTTAGATGAACACACCACATTAATTGTAGCATGGAAGGAAGACCTCATTGAAATAATTTAGTGTTTTTTGAAGTAATTGTTTCATCAAAACGAAAGAATGAAATCAAGGGATGTATTGGGATAAGGAAGGTTAAGGGATTTTTCTGGGATACACAATCAACAACAAATCATACATGTGATTCAAAAAGTTCCTGGGAAGGATTGTGGAAAGTAAAAATGTTAAGATCATTGAATAGAAAATTACAAATACTTTGATGAATTAATTTTCTGATGTGATAGAAGATGTGGAAGAAAGTGAATTTGGAGAAAATAAAAATATAGAAATACAGGATGATTTACCGTGTTCTTAGGATCTATTTCCTGATTTTGACTCAGAATAGGAATCTAGTTAGGATACCATGGGAAGAGAGAATTAAGTTGAATCTCAAAGGAGAAATTGAATGGAAGATATTGATTATTTCAACATTAACAAAGATAAGAATGAACCTACATAAACAATGTGAATGTATAATAATGCATAATTTGTATTTCCATCCGTTGTGGAAGAATCGTCATTTGAAGAAACTATAAAGGATGAGTCTTGGGTGGAATCAATGAATTAAGAGTTAGATCTGATTATTAAAAATCAAACTTGGGATATTGTCAAGAGATCTAAAGGTCACAATGTGATTGTTACAAAGTGGATTTTCCAGAACAAATTTGATGATAATAAAAATGTGATCATAAATAGACTGTGTTTGGTCTATAAAGGAAATTCACAAATTGAAGGCATTGATGTTGATGATACATTTTCACTTGTAGAAACAATGGAGTCAATCAGGATGTTTGTTTCCCGGGAAATACATAACTAATATAAATTGAATCAAATTAACGTCAAGACAACATTCTTAAATGGAGTCTTTGAAGAAGAAATATTCATGGAACAACCTATGGGGTTCTTTCATGTAAATGATGAAATATAGGTTTTCAAACTAAATAAGGCCCTCTATGGTTTGTTGTAGGCACCTAGAGCATGGTATTGAATGTTCGATTCTTATCATAAGAACATTGGTATTAGAAGTGGAGTAGTAGATCACAATCCTTATGTGAATAATTATCAAAAAGAACAGTTCATGGTGCTAGTTTCCGTAGATGATATTATCTTTGGCAGTAGCAGGCATGGAAAAGTTGAAGATGTTTCTAATCACAATATGTTAATATTTTTAAATGTTTATAAATGGCGAACTCACATACATATTAGGTTTGTGGGTGATTCAAATGAAATATTACCATTTTTTTCATAGGAAAATTATGAAAAAATATATGTTGAAGAAATTAAAAATGAAATATTCCATTCCAATGGGGACTTTGGTTGTGGTCGTAAGAAAAGTCAGAAACCATGAGGATGGAATGTATGTGGATACCATAATGTATAAGGGAATCATTGGAAGCATATTGTACCTAACAGTAACATGGGAATATATTTTCTTTGAAACATGTTTAGTGGACCACTTTCAATGTAACCCAATGGAAGGGAATATGGTGGAAGTTAAATGAATCATGATGTACATTCAACATACCTAAAATTATTTCTTATTCATTGTTGTATATAAATATATTAAATTATCTTCATTTTTGTGTGATAACTGGTCTAGGGATGTAGTGGACATAAAATCCACCATTGGTGGAGAATTCTATATTAGAAATAAATATGTGGGATGGTTGAGCAAGAAAAAATAGACTACTTCTCGATGTACTTCTAAATCTGAATATATATCTTCTAAAAAGTCACACACTCTGTTACTCTGGATGAAGCAGAAACTGACTGACAGAGGTGTTGATGTAAAACAACCAACAATGATTTATTGTGATAACAAAAGCGCAATTGAGCTTATAAAGAATTCAATTCAGAATTCTCATATGAATAATATTGATTTCAGGTGTCACTTCATCAAGGAAAAATTTGAACAAGGCATGACCAATATAGAACATGTAGGAACAGATAAGAAATTTGTTGAAATTATGACCATACCACTATCAATTGTTGTTTTTGAGAAACATCAGTTAGATCTCAATCTTCAGAAACCTCGTAGTGTATGATGAGGGTACGATTTCCCCTTCTTCCTAGTTAAGTGAAGCATTTTGAATATTTTTTTTGTATTTGATACAGGTTTTTGTGAGAGATACTATCCAGGGGGGTGTGGTTTTAGTTGTATAATGAAAAAATAACGATCATTTGTTTTATTGTCAATGTGGGAGAATGATAAATTGTAGACGTGAAATTGGAAAGTAATGCTTTTGTGAAAAGAAGAGAATATGGTGTTAGAAGGAGAAGGAATACATTTCAGACATTTCTGGACAGGGGTTGGTTCTCTATTTAATTTATATATGGATTTCCAACAAACCCATAGGGGAGATTATTAGAACCACGACTAGTGCTGGAAAATGTGTTTTGTTTGTGATTTTTTTCAATCCTCAATAACAATTCAGAGATGTGGTTTTTGAAGAGGATGGTTCCTAAAATATTGAAGTGGTGCATGAAAAACATGGAATATGACCTAATTTTTTTATTCATACAATATTAAAATTATTTTGGATTTTTGAACAAAAGGTGATTTTGGATCAGAATTATAAAAAGTGGATAAGGCAATAAGTGCGGAAAAAATATGGAGATGTGTGTGAAAAATGGTTCATGCGTGAAAATCAGTGTTTGAAGAATGGTATTTTTTGTGCGACACGGTGGGTTTTTCACATAGTGGTATAAGAAACCAATAAATAAGAGGTGAACCCCCTCATTTGATACAGCTTCAGACTTAGAGAATATATGAGCTCTGTTGCGCGTAAACATTGTGTGAAAAGGGTGGTGCGTGAAAATGTAACAGTTGTGCAAAAAAGTAAAAGCTATGAAAAAAAGATGAAGTTTCATGTAAAGATTGTTGAGGAATGAAATATATATGAGCGAATGGAAAATATTTCCTGTCAATGAATATATTTTGCACCAACATTTGATCTTTCAGGCAATAGAAATTCATGCACAAAAAAGTATGATCTTGCACTCACAAGGTATATGTTCCATGAAATTGTTATTTTAAGATGTTTTCATGTTTTGAATATCTGGTTTGTGTGTTCGATTCATTCAACTGCATTAATTCGAGACTTCATTTCAAGTGGCATCTCATGTTGAACAAAGACAATGACATCAAGGCAAATATATTGAAGCAACCTTCAAGTTGACAAACTGAGTTAGACTTCTCTCAAGGTTGTGAGCTAGGGGGATTTGATAGAATTTATTTGAACGATGAAATGAGCTAACCCTGAACCATTATAAGGTCAGTGTTCCTATAATAGATTTACTTTGACCGAATGTTGTAATCGATAAACTAGTGAAGAATATTGGATTTATGTATGACTGACACACTGTCGGCCTATGCTCCTTGGCCATAGCCCTTTGCGGTGAACCAAATAAAAGTGTTGTGTCATCTACTTTATTTTTACTGAAAGGTTTAACACGTTTCATCCAACATGGGAAAAATGTAAAAAACAATAAAATGAAAAAGATGAAACCCTGATTCACCAATTCCCTCTTAGGGTGTTCTGGGGTCCTTCAACATATTCATAAATTAACATATGAAATCATATTTAACATGAATTTAATTTCACATACCATTTTCAATTTAAAATATTCAATATATTAAATGAACTATCTCTCTTAGGAATCTATAATATAATTCATGATCCACAAGTCACAATCTCAATAAACTCAATTAACTCATTTATGTGTTATTCCCCAAACCCCATTAATCGATTTCCAAATATAGACACCCTGCAAATAAAAAGTTTCCACTTCAATTAAACACATAAACATACTCAATAAAAGATCTATGTTATCACACAATGACCATACGTTTACCAAACAAATTTTTAGTCTGGGAAATATCATTGCACCCCATGGGTGGCCCTAATCTAGTCAAATAATCCTCAGTGTTCCCCATGGAGATCGTAACGGTTTCAATTCATCATTTAAACACCAATTTTTCAAAAAATCACATATTTCATCAAGATCAAAATAATTGAAACAAAAAAATAGAACATGTAAAAATCTACAAAAAAATGGGATTGAACTTGTAGACCAATTAACTTGAATACACTGATGAACACACAGTAAAATGTTGTATTAGGAGTGAATTGAATTTTATATTTAGGATTAAAACTAGATTCCACCATAAAGGAATTTTTTTCGATATTTAGAAGAATATATTTCGAGTTGAAAACCCTAATGTGGAAATGATAAAAATGGAAGAGATTAAACATACCATGGGCTTTTATCAGCAACTGACGACACTAAAAATGTCCAAGAGATAAAGGATAATCTCATTTGTAAAACCATGAGGGTTCTTATTCATAACTAGGGTAAAATTAAATAAATAAAGGTATAAAATCAGATAAATAATTAAAAACCCGTAATTAGTTTTTTTAATTTTCCAATGTTTTATAGGGGAACATGATTTACCTGCATAGTTTGACAAATTATGACCACTACATGCACGAACCACTATCCAAAGGGAGTTTGGCTGAAAATTTTCTAGTGTATACCACATATATTGAAAAACATACGTTATCCATGTGATATTACATTGTCTATGGGTTTATAACTTGTCTAGGTAGGCCGTTCAGTTTACAAAAACATGCACAAATCATTCACCTTGCATAGTTTAACCCGATTTTCCATAGGATCATGTCCTAAATCCCTTGAAACACTCCAAGGACACTCATACTATTGAGAAAAATTTCATTGGCCAAAAAAGGGATTAAAACACAATTTTAAAAAAGGAAATACATCCATAATATCTAGGATCTTACATGAACACTAGCATAGAATAAATCATAAAATTTGATCAAAAATATTCCATTATTAGAATTCATATTCCATTATCAAATCTTAATAGAATATTATTATATATATATATAACTTTATATTATAATAGAAATAGTTCATTCCCCCATTATAAACTACTCTATCATGCTTGGTTTCTTTCCATTATTTCTAAAGGTTTCTTGGTACAAAATTAAAAAAATTATTTTTTAGAAAATACTTATGGTCTTTAAATCTCATTTGTCAAAAACTATAGTGGATATATACGTGAAAACAAACATTTTTTGGTTGAAAAAGTATTATATTTACCTAAATGGGTATATTTGTTTTATATCATATATTCATCAAGTATTTCCAATAATTCACTATTTACTGAACTATTGGTTGATAATTAAAAACCACTAAAAAATTCATTAATGAACTATAGTAATGTCAACTTGTGTGAAAATGACATGAGACATAAACTATTTGTTAATAATTAACAAAATATGATAAAAAAAGTTTAAACATGGAAATATCGACGTTGTGCAGTTCCCACAACAAGGTTAGGAACCACCCTTTTTAGGTTAATAAAGAAAACATCTTACATATAATAAAAATTATATTAATGAAATTGTTAGTGTATTTTGATACACATATATGATATTCATATTAAATTTATTACTATAGAAGTATGAGTAAACATTACATTATGCTGATTAATATACATAAATAATAAATGATTATTCTCCTTTTAAATCTAGTTTATATAAATTATGCTTCAACTTATTTTATTTCACAATATGAAAATCTAATAACAACCTATATTATAACAAACAAAATTCCTCTTATGGATATTGAAAAAGGTAGTTTTATTCCATAGTTTCCATTTGAATTTTCTCTTTGTTTACCATTTTTTCACTATAAGAACTAATGAAAAATATTTCTTAAATTTAATTATTTATTAGTTAACCATTACTAGAAAGTATCAATGTTTCTTTAGATATAATATTTTATTATCATAAAAAAACCTATGGTAACTGGGTTAAAATTAAATTTGAAAGTGATTGATTTAAATATTGTGATCTATTTTTCAATTTAATCACATCCAATTGTAATAGTCACCTATTCATATATTCACAAGTATTTCTCCTCTCATGTTTCTCAGATATGAGACTAAACGTACTATCATCAATATCTTTATGTAGTAACCACAACTCATGTCATACATTGATGATATCATTAAGATATAACCATCACATGTGTCATACATGAGTCTATTGTAATCTATTTTACACCATCACATCCTGAGAGTTTATAAGATATATTGTGGATAACAACACCTTTAATTTTTGAATTCTTAGTATTTTGGGTGAGAACTTGCACTACTCTAGGAAACCCCTTACATATTGGACACTTTATTTGTATATTATTATCATAGTGTACTTGTTGTTTTTCATTACAACTACTACAAAAACAACTTCTAGTGGATTATTGATTTTTTCCTGCCTACTGGTTAAACATTATTGATTACATAAACCAATAAATGCGCCCAAAAAAATTATCAATCTCTCTCAAAACCTCAGTACTAGAATCAGAATACTATGTCTCTTGGTTATTATTGAGGAAGTGGTCCTTGATCTTATCCTTATTATATACAAGATATGGAAACAAAAATAATCAGAGAGTTAAATGTAGGCATTTGAATGAAAAAACAATAATTTTTATATCATTGATCTTTTGATGTATGTCCCAACTTCTAAAGTAATTAAACATGATTTACGCTATGCATTACTCTAATTTCGTAACAAGATAGTTAGTGCCACTCCATTTCTAAAATTTTATTTATGTTTATAAATATTTCTCATATGAACCTCCCAATTGTAGGAGGAACCATCAACAATGGATTATGAGCACCTCATTCACCGATTTTTTTTCAAAATTACAAGATGAAAGGAGTTTGAAACGTAATATTTGACTAAGGGGTTTTTATATTTTTCTAATGGAAGCAATCTATTTCTTTTTATATGTTCATTATATGTTGTTTAAAAAATATCATGACATTAATATAAAATCATTCATCACAAATTTATGAATTTTTTTATTTATTAATTTATATGTTCACCACTATCATGAAAATGTAAAAAATTAAAAACAATTCATAATTGAAAAATATGTACTCAACTGGTCTTGGGAATCTAAAATGTGTTGAACCATTTCTGCTGAATGGATCAACCTTGACTTAGGGTTATCATACCGGAGACATGGATTGAATATTGATTCAACTCATACCCCTTCCATTATGTCCACTACTCATGTAGTTTTTCCCTCTACTTGTCATGGTCTATGACATACATCATTATCATCAAAATACAAATGTACTCGCACAAATTCTAGTAGGTATAGGTAAGTGAAAAATAAATAATAGTAAATTGGGAATGCATTCCCTTATCAACATTGAATGAAAAAAATGATGATTAATAAAACATCAGTAAAGAAAATTAATTGTTAAAATCATCATATGTCTGTACAAATTAACTAAATAAAAAAATAAATTTACATTATATTCCATTTCTCAAGAAAATTATATTGCTAAAAATGAAACACGATAATTATTAAATTCAATAAATTCATTTATGATCGTCATTATATAAATTGATTAATTTTAAATTTATTATTTATTTGGGCCCAACACATATTTATTTTTAATTTAAAAAATTAACCTAAAAAAATTAACTAATATAAAGTAAATAATAAAATATATTTTTTCAAATGTTAAAATGTTAGTAAGTTTCTAAAACAATTAATTAAGATAATTAATATAATACCAGGTTGTGCAGTGTAATTCAGTGGTTTGGTGAATATAAAATGTTCTCTTCACCGAAGTGACCAAACTACATCATCTCAAATGTTCTGAGCCTCAGTAGAGGAACGGGGATCTCAAATGAATTAATTGAAGAATGAAAATTAAAACAAAACAATTTAATTTTATGAAATGTAGCATGCTCAACTCCAGCTTAGCAACAGTGGTCGTTGCTTGAAGGATCCAATGATGAACCCATATTAATCATCCAAAAACACTTTAAACAACTATATTCTCATTATTCATCATATATTAGGTGCCAATGCAGAGCTCTAATGGTTTTGTTGGTGTCTTAATGATCACATTAATCATTTCCCATAAATAAGTCCAAGTAGATATTGGATAAATCTCTTAGAGAGGGAATTTCCCATTTATGAAAGTTGGAGGATAGAGAAGATATAATTATTTTAGAGTGAACATCCCCTAAATTAACTCAACTTCCTTAATTATATATTTGGGGGTTTAAATACCTAGAAAGGGTTCCTCAAATCTTAGAAATTAAATTCCCACTACATATTAAATTAAAAATGGTATGATGAAGAAACTAGATTTTAAATATTATTTATATTTTATCATTTCATTATAATATAATATAAATATTACATGATATATCTCAAGTAATTAACTTGAATCAAAATCCTCATTAATTTTAAATGAACATTGAATATTTAAAAAATATTCATTGTTGTATTATAATTATTATATTCAATAAATTCCCCACATATACATTTAATAAATAAAATTAACAAATTATTTTAACGTGGATATTAGGGAATTTGTTTTTTATTATAATTTATAATTAGAAGACTCTCCAACTCGATGATGGAGGCCACAATATCTTAGAAACATATTCACAAGAATATGGACGATTCTCGAATACACTATTGTGTTTGACCCTTGATGAACTTATCTCAATAGTAGTGATTTCATATACCTAGAATGGAGTATAACTGCCCATCAAGGGTCCTAAATAGATATGTAATAATCATTTAAATAATAACTATCTCCTAAATATGCACTTTGTTACATAATCCATTTAATTGTATATGAATAATATAGACACCCACTTCTATGATCATCTAATATATCATTATTTATTATGGATCTGACTAGAAAGACATACCTTCGACTGTATTGGACTTGAATTTATGAAGGTACTACCATCCTGATAAACTAGTCATGAGATATCACATCCAAAACTCGAAAGATAAAATCTATACCATGACTATTAAAACAATTCCATACCTCTAGTAATGCACCCAACACAAGATACATCACCACAACATCAATTCCATGTTATTTTGCTTTCATAGAAGTACATAATCAAATCGTATACATTGGTAATGATCTCAAGTTAGGAGTCAAATACACTTATTCATATATAGGAACTTCCTATAACACAAAAATCAACAGGTGTTCATATTGGTGGGAAAATCCTCATTATCTCACATATACATGATCGCCAAGTCTGAACATCCTGATAAGAAGTATCAATGCTTATTAGCCCCCAATTCCCGATAGTTAGATATATAATATGCACATTATATATGATGTATATATACCCCATTATAGATTTTTAAGATTTATATCATTGTTTCTCAAGGTTCTCAATATTTCAGGGGAACTAATATAACAGTTTGAAATGAAATAATATCTACAGAGATTCCCATTTAAATAGTGGATGTAAAAATATCTACATTATAATTTTAAGTGTGTGTCATGAATTAATCACTATATCCATGATATGGTAATAAAAAATTATTTTTTAGATTTTTCTAGTTAACCCACAATTACAAAAAATATAACAACCAGATAATAAAAAATCATGTTAAATATTCATTCTTAAAACATCCATGGGTGAGTCATAAATCATGAGGCTATGTATAACTCTACGTTACATGAATACAGTTGATGAGGTCTATGTTTTTGTTATTGTTATGTCAATATATGAATGTTACCTGCACACCAAGAGATAAATATGCTTCTAACGACTACCATGTGTTATTATAATTAATAAATATATGAAATATATTATTTTTAAATGAGAATATATGAATGTTGTTACTTACAAACAATGTGCATGAGTAATTGATGGGAGCCCAAAACCATATGGTTTTTTAGAGATTAGATTTTAAATAATTAGTGGATATTAATAACTAGTTAATATATACAATTAATTAGGATATAATTTAAAACCATAAATATTCTTAAAAAGAATAAATTACATATTGGAAATGATCATGGTGTTTCCAAAATTATTTAGAAATTAATAGAATATTTATGTGTAAAATTTTTTCTATATAATTATTATAAATTTAAATTGAATTTATAGTTGATGATAATTTATTACCCTAAAAATTCATTGATATTGTTTTGAGAGAATCCAATACACCATGGTGTCATTGGAAAAAATAGAATCTGAATTCAAGAGTCCTTAAAGGATATTCTATTTTTTACCTGACGATATAAAAGAAAAAACAATTTAAAATATAATGTGAAGAATTTTTAAGGCCATCTGACCAATTATAAGAAGATTTCAGTGTTCTTGAATGTGCATTCATGAAAGATAGATCAACCAGTATCATTGAAGTGGATCAGCTGATTATGAATTTATTACAACTATTGGATCAACATGGATAAGACTAACTAGGGTGAATAAGATGTCAAGGAAGAAGATAAGTGTTTTAGCATAACCATAAAATACATAAGTGGTGGTGGATGGGTATAAAACTTAGGCCGTATGGAGGATGTAATATATGGTTGTGTAAACATCTCATAAAAATGATTTGTGATTGGTGGTATAACCAATCACACACATGTCGAATCATGATCCACTGAAATTGATAAAAATTTATTATATAACTTAATTTTTTTTGGGAAAAAAACCAACATACAAATGGGTAGGTCTTGGTATCAAAGATTTTAAATAATTTTTTTCACTATGGATATTTATTATTTCACAATAAGGTTAGGTTTATAAAAATAAATTAGATGATTAATAACTAGAAAAAGATAAATGTTTTGAAATAAGAATATTAAAATAACATTTGACCATTTATTAACCCCCATTTCAATGGCCAGTCAGTCATAGAACCATACTTATGTGTTTGGTATAAAAAATCATTATTGAATTGTAATATACATTATCTTATATATCTATATATTCTTATTTCATTCTATTGAAGTCATTTTAAAATGATTTTTACATGAACTATTAATCCTTGGATGATTAGTTTCTTTATACGAAATCAATTTTTAGGACAATTATCATCATCTTCCATGGTTGTTTCTACACTTTTCCCATTTTAATTCATTCATGAAAATATATAATTTCTATTTTTTGTATCCAAAATAAATATTTTCTCATTTGATCTTCGTATATATCTTTTTATATTGTTATTATAGTGATTTTTAACACATTTATGACGTGGGGTTTCAGTAATGATATTTTAAAAACAATAATTAACATTTCCATTCCACGTTCAATTTTTATTTTCTAATCGAAATTTTATCTATAAAAAATTATATATTTTTCAATTCACCATTTTTTTTATTTTAATATGATTTTATAAAAATATTTTCAAAATATATCTTTTAATTTATTATAACAAATAATTTTTACTAGAAGGTTAAAAGTGATTTAAAAAATAAATTTTTTTGAATTTTATTCCGATTTTCTACACTGTTACAAAACATATTTATATTATTGGTAGTAATGTTTCATGAAAATTACTCTAAATTCGACTATGAAATACATATTTTAGGTTACTGAATTTTAGCTATCAATCGATCGATCTCTATAGGTTATTTTATGTTATGAAATTTTGAAATGTTATGAAACTAATTTTAGTTACATGGGTTCTGGAAGAGATGAAATATTATTTATTTTATGTGGTTAACATTCATATGGAATATAATAATATGAAAATTTTATTCTGTTAAATATCTATGATTCATTAGTAGTGATTATATCTCATTAGATAAAATGTGTATATGGGAGGTTATCAATATCCCATTTGAACATGGGTTATAAGTCCAATCAAAACAAAACATGGGTGGTGAGCACATTCGAATGGGTACATGTGAACTATTTTTGAAACTGATCCTTTTTTGCGTACTTTTACCTGATATTATACATAATTAACTATCAAATTATAATCCAATGTTAATAATGTATAGTTTATTTGGAAGACTAGTTAAATAATACTGAAAACATGGTATTAAATAAAAAATTTCATCATTTATCATCCATTATGAGCTCATTACTTCTCTTCATCCCTTATATATTCATTAGATAACATGGGGATAACATTAACAATATGATGAGTTAAAAATCCAAATAATGAAATAATCAGTAACATAAATCTTATCACATTGGTTTAATGGAATGACATAATAATATTAAAAGATATAAAAAATGATTAAACAAATATAATAATATCATATATATCATATGATCATATAATCATTGAATCATTTTAATGTGGAAGTAACATATAACATGATTTTTTCATGATTGATGACTCATTGCACATGGAGGAACACGAGTCATGGATATCCACCAAGACTGTTGCACATGGATTACTAGTCATGGATAACCACTAAGACAATCATACATGATGTCTAAGGAGACTAAACATTTATTAAAGTATTTATGATTTATTGGGTACAACCCACCGTTATATGTTCATGAATACGTTTTACAAAAAATAACCATACATAATCAACCAAACATAAACATAATGGTTACCCATGGAAATAATTGAGTATAATAATCATGTCAAAAGAAATATTAAACTAGAATATCATAATAGATTCCAGGAAAGGATGTATTTAAATAATTCATAACTATTGATAATGGAATATATGAATAGATCATGATATGTAATATCTTCTTAGTGTTAAAAGAGTATTTAAGAAACATTAGAAATATAATATTTCATCATGGTTTAAGGAAAAACTTTCAAGATTTTTTAAAATTGAAAATGAATAATTGTTTGTATAAATCAATAATTTAAGAAAGTTATTTTTTCATGATAAAATGAGTGATTTTTTGAAAAAAATGGTGGCTTATATCAGATTAAAATGTGCACTTGAAAATGGGTATGAAATCTGTATATTTTGTTTAATCGGGCCTACTTATCAAGAAGAACTGAGTAGTGAACATTATTAAAACCTGAATTCTTCCATAAAAGAAGGATAATAATAGAAGGATAAAAATTTTAAGAATATATAAATATAATTTATAATAGGTACATAAAAACAAACTATAATTACATTGGGGTAAATAGAGAGAAAGAGTAACCCAAATGAAAAATTGAGGTTACTAATGGATCCCTTGCCTTGTGCACAAAACTATTCCGTACATGATGTTAATTTACTAAATTATAAAAATAGATTTTTTAAATAATAATTAGATAATATTTTAACCATTTAACATAATTATTATAATTTTATTAAATTCATTTATGGCCTTTTTTATGATTTATTGTGTTCAATCATTGGGGAGTTATTGTTTTGTTAGTTTTCATGATATATTATCTTATATAAAAGTATGAATGTTCATATAATATGGAAATAGTAATCCATAAATTATGTTATAAGGTAATAATGAATATAAATAAGGTAAAATGATGATATAATTCATTTGGTTATTTTGGATGGCGAGGAATCATTAGATAAATTTTAGGGATAATCATTTGGACAATTTTGGGTGGTTTTTTCACATAATATAATTTTTTTTGTTTTATTACATAACATCATGAGTGTATAATGATTCTAGATATTTAAATAGTATGTAATACATATATTATAATTTTTTTACCATAGTATTGGTTTTATGACTAGTCATTATTATGTTAATGTAAAATTAAAATTTTTCTCCCTTGAAGGTGATTAATTACCAGCACAGGAATTATGTTTCCAATACTAGAATAAAAGGGAGATGAGTGGTGTATAACAATTTACTATTCCATTATAATAATAAAATTTTATTATATTTGTGGTTGCATATTTATCATTCAATTTTTATTAGATGAGGTGATGAGAGAAATTGAATAGAAATGATCTGGAAATGAAATTTAATGAAAAGGAAAAGGGTTTTACCACTTTATTCCTTCCTATTATGAACCTCATTTGGGGATTGGATATTATATTTTTATGTGAAAAAGTTCACATATAGGTGGGGTATAGGATTTAGAGGTTATTAGAGAAAAATATGGATAAATACCAAGGCTTGATATGTGTGAATAGAATAGGTGGTGAGGTGGAGTATTTATAGTGATGGAGAGGGGTGTTTTCTCATTATTTTACTCATTATCATATTATTTTTGGCTCAAAAAAATGAATGGTATCATAATTATCATTTAAAAGAATAAAATAATTACAGATAGTTTGGAATTTTGTTCTTACATATACCTTACATCATTGATAGCATAATTCATGTATTTATCTTTTATAAAAATTTATTTTCTTTTAATATTCCCCAAAAAATATAATATTTTAGATAAATATAAATAAATAACCCTAACAACTTTAAAATGTATATAATTATAAAATAAATTATATTTTATGAAAATATTTTCATAAATATGGTATATAAAATTCTTAAATAAAATCTTCATTTACTCGAAAAATACATATTTTAAAATTATAACTAATTTTAAAACATTTTGAAACTTTAATTAAGGTCTCATATAATTTTCTCAGAATCATATGAAGAAAAAAAATCAATTTTTGAATAAATTTAATGATAATAAATATTATTTTATGATATTAAATTAATCAATTAAAATTAACTAAATATTTATGGCATATAAAAATACAAACATTAAATTAATATTTTTTAAAACACTTATTTACTTATACTATGATATAATACTATCATATTTCCATTTATAACATGATTTAATTTTATTATACATTTAAAGGATATGTTACTATTATAATGTGTCTGATACAATTCATAAGGGTTATATTACTATTCCAAAGGTCACATTATGGTTTCAATAGTAAAGGTTTCTTAAATTTTAGAAATACATCTAATTGCATCCATTGATAATTTATAATGTTTATATTCTATTATATGATTTAATGTTATTTAAACCATATAAGATACATATAAGAAGAGAATTTCCATTGATAAAATGTTGGTTCATTACATGATATGCATGTTCCATAGGGTACACTGGGTGTACTCATACGACTAAGGGTAAACAGGTGGTAAGCCCAAGCGCAATAATACAAGGGTAGAATGGCCATTACTACAAGTAAAAAAAGTGGTATTTCGAAGCATAATTTGTTATATTGGTTGTTATCCAAATCCTATTATGTTTATACATGGGTTAGTTCACATTTTAACACATACATAATGTATGATTACTTATTCATTAGATTCTTTCACAATTATAGTCTATATTCCAATGTTATTTTCCAAGGAACATGATTATAGTACAATGATTATAGATTATTATTCCCTGGAGTATATATTATCATTTGAGATTAAATTTTATTCTATTATATAGATTATTCTTATGTGTTTGTATTTTTGAAAATAACATATTACAAAAATGCTAATGTTTTTGTTTTAAGTATCAATGATGAAAATTAAAATATATTTGTTTACAATAGATAAACGAGAAAGTGTATGAGGTTCCTGAAAACATAGGGAAATATTTTAATGAAACTAATATATTAAGAATATATAAATATTTAATTAAAATAATTCTCATTAAAAATTTAAGTTATTCACAATTCATTAACATTGATGACTTCACTAACAATAAGAAGAAAATCATAATTAATGCAACAAAAATTTAAATTATAAAATTAAACTATTTTTAATACGTAATACCATTATTTTCACAATATAATAATAATAATAATAATTGTAATAAATGTATATAAGTATATATATTCACATTAAATTTTTTAATTAAATTTACTTTTTTTGTTTCTTGTTTCGTTCTCATAATGTTTCAATGTTTTTATTGTATTATAATATTTTATCTCTTTTAAATGTATATTTATTTTTTTATTTCAATGTTATATCAGAAAAAAACTATTAAAAATAATATTCAATTATAGTAAAAATGAATCTATATTTTTTGGGTACTAAATTACCCCCTTGAAGAAATTGTTTCATCACAATTTTATTTAACTATCAGCAATGAAAAATAAATAGGGCTATGAATCAATATAAAATTTATCTCTCACTCTGATGGGTAGACTATAAGACTCATTTTTCCTCAATATTTATAATATATTTCCATTATTTACCAATTTATCCAAACAACACTCCTCATCTATCTATATGACAAATGAGTTTGAACACACATACCTTTCTCAAATTAATTTTTGGGATAATGTTTTTAACCAAATTATATAACAAAAAAATTCTGATGGAATCTAATAATTTCATTGTAAATGATTAATTCAATTTTAAAAATCAATCCTAATGTGTATTATTGAATTACATATTCATTTCCACCAATAATACTTTCTATTCTACTATTTTATGGTTATATCAATTTATAAATACATCGGTTTATTCTAAATTTTATATGGGTATCTTCTTTATAAGTTCTCTATTCCAACAAAATATATATTTTACATCCTAATATTGAATTTATATCCTTTATAATGGATTATACTAATTATGTGAATCATTTAAAATCATTCTCCCTTAAATATCAATGTTGGTTTTTAGTTTGGACACTCTGTCGCGTACTCATTGATGATCATGTGAATACACACAAAAAATATTAGTGTTATTTTCCTAAGGTGTATTTAGGCCAATAAACACATCAAATTATTTTTATCTAGACATAGAATCTATTCCCACTTAATCACACACTCTATATTTTACTAAAACATTTGGATTTTATTCTATAATTTACCAAAAAATTGAATGTTATCCAAAATAGGAATTTGATAGATATATTTTAACTACATCATTTGATTTAAGTGATTTCATAATTGTTCCACATTTTTTATAGTGATGAAGTTGATATTATTATGGTTCTTAAATTAGTCATTTTCATAGTTATTCTTATCAAATATAAGAATAAATAAAATTTACTCATGTTAATAATAGTGGAATAGTTTCTTTGCCTCAAACATCAGTATCTGTTGCATGTTTCATATTATTAACCAATTATTTTGTATTTTATGTACGATAAATGTAGATATAATTTTATCTGGATTTACTATTATTTATTTCAAATAATTTTCGTTTTCATTTTTTCTATTTCTAAGTGTTATTATTCAACAGTGACAATTTTTGTAAGAGTTTTCTCATATAAATTTTCCCTAATTTTATACAAATTTCATATTCTAAAAATTATTTCCATTGGTTTTCATATATAATGGCCTATGGATTCCATTTTTTGTACCATTCACTATATTAATTGTATTTACAATTCGATGTCATGTTTTTTATTTTATGAAATTCCGTTTCAAATGTTACCAACGTAGTAAGTTTATTTGAAATATTAGTTTCTATTAATAGAGAACAATCATTATTATTGAATATTATCCTCATATGTTTGGTAAAATATACCATAATATAGAATTATATTTAACATTATATCATATTTTTTAGGATATATAATTTTTTATCAAACAACTTTATAATGGGTTGTTACCTAAATTTTTTATTAGTTGATGGAATTATTTATTCGTAAAAATTCAATGTGGTTAAGAATATACATCATCCATTATGATGGATATTTTCCATTAATTTCTATATTATTTCATTAGGAAAATAATTTTATTTCTCATATTTGGTACAAAATTATTTATTATCTCATGTGATATTCTTATTTCTCTTTAACTATAATTAATATATTGTATAATTATCCTTATTATATTTTTTTCATTAAATATAAATTCAAAATATTAAAAAGGTTATATCTTTCATATTTATATTTTTACCTTATAAACTTCTATTCCTATTAAAAACAATTATATCATATTTAAGGATCTATTATTTGGATTTATTTTAATTTTTTGTATTAAAATGTTTTCATGTGACCTTCCCCAAAATAAATTTTGAATGTGACTTATGACGTTATCAAGAGAGAATAAAGGTAAAAATATTTTTTTAAAATATTTTTTCATTATATATCATTAATTTTTCTCTATCTCTCTAAAAAATATATATTATTTGGAGGGATTTTTAGTAATACATAATTTAAATGACATTGTTATAATAACTTTTTGGTTGATTGAATTTTTATTATTAACTATAATGAAATTCAAGGTCATTTCCTATTTTACCATTTTGAAATGTTAGGAAACCCATTATCATTCCATAATAAAATCCCCAAGATTAATTTCACCACTTCTAGGGGAGGTTTTTAAATAATTAGGAAATTTTTACAATTACCATTTCATTTTAAATCACCCTATTGTGATCTTATAGGATCAAATCAACTTTTATGGTTACTCAAAAGTAGTAAAAGAAATAGAATAGGGGTATAGTTTTATCTATGTTTGCATCTCAGTGAGTGCTAACAACATATTATTATTGGTTATATTCCTCAATCAATTATTCTATACTATAATAACAAGTGGTTCCACCAAATAATATTTAATAATATAGATTCCTGATATGCTTTCAAGATTCCCACTAGAAAAAAAACTTCATAATGCCAGATATAAAATAAGATCATTGAAAACAAGAATGATCCCTTACATATATAAGTTTTTACTAAAATTTTTGATGAATATATTTATTTTCATCCATCAATATGATCAAAAACCATATTCCCAACCAATATCTCATTATAAAATTATTTCATGGGTTTCAAAATCCTATAATCCCAAGAAAATAGCTATTATTTTATGTTCACATTAGTATTATGGTTACTACCTTTATTATTTGTATTAAAACATACTAATGACTAACATATTTTTATGAATACACTTGGTGAATGATAAATTTCATTAGAAGAAAATTTAAACCTTGTGTAGATTGGTGCACATTATTTATTCTCTTAAAATTTTTAAAAACCCATTACCATACCATCTCATGAGAAATCAAATTTAATTTTGGTTGGAGTGGATACTCAAGAGGGGGTGAATTGAGTTCCAATTAAAATTTCTGTTCAAAAAATTATGAAAAAAGTCTCCCAATTCAAAACAACCCAATCAATTAAGGTAGCAGGGATATAAATGTTTAATTGATCAAAAAGTTTCTCTATGGATGATTAGTCCTCAATTGAATCATTGTAATAACTAATTAATATTTTGAAACAGGTTTACTGAATTAATCATATATGCACATTAACCAAAACTAAATATCAGAGTGAATGTAAAAATAATTTTCTGTCTTTGATAAATATAATCAGAGGATAAAATAAATCAGAGTATATAAGGATTGACACAACAATATAAAAAAGAGGTTCAGTCTCAATCTGAGACCAAATGCTCTCCAAATGGTGATCACCTGACACCAATCAATTTATATAAATAAACTTAATACATAGTCTGTATCTGGCTTTACAATAGTTATTACAAACTATTTAGGTTCTACAACCTCTACCACAGTTCTATGTGGGAAAACACGCAACACAGACCACACACGGTCTTTACCATAGTTATACGTGAAAAAAAATCATATGTGAAGTTTGATGTGACGATATACAGTATCCTCCAGTTCAAGAACCGAAGACAGTGTGGGATACAGACACACATACACAATTCTCAGACATGTAAAAAGAAAGAATGCAATGGATCTAAGTGAATAAGAATATGTTTAGAAAACTATATCGTATTGGAAGTTTAGCTCTTGACTCCTCTGAGTGAATAATTTGATGTTGGAGTCTTTCTCTAAAACTTTTCTTCAAAACAGAGTGTTGTAACTCAAGTTTATATCATTCAGTGTTCTTCTAATGTTGATCTATAGTTGATGAGGAATATACGGCAGAAGTGAGTTTGTCCCAAAATGATCTTTGTGACGCATGAGGGTTCAATGTGTTAGTTCTTGATGGTTCTTCATTGATCTAGTGAGTATGTTATTTCACACTTTTTATTCCACCCTTATTCGTATGTGCGTATGTGTGGCTCTCTCTACTTTCTTTTGTGGTCTTCCAATTTTATATTTGAGGTCCGACAACATAAATGAGTAGATCACGTGCAATATTTCATGTAAATTGCATTGTCCTAGGTAATGTCTCCTGAAATTTTTAGAATTAGAATTAATAAATTTTAAAATCATTAATGTTATCAAATAAAACCGTTAGAATAATTTTGAGAAATTGATAGAGTATGGAATGATAAGTGTCGGTAGACTAGTAATGGTACCCCTTCTATCGTTCGGCTTCAATAGTATATGCATATCGGCAATCTCCAACTGTAAACATCCGATGGTAGCCTTCACATCAAAAACAGTTAATAGTAGGCTTGCATTGGTGACCATATAACAATAACATTATAATGGTGACCTTGTTACAGTATCCTTGTAACGGTAACCTTGTAGCAGTAACCATGTAGTGGTAAACATGTAATGGTAACCTTGTAATGGTGACCTTTGTATTGGTGACCATTGTATTGGTGAACTTGTAACGGTATCCTTATATCAATGACCTTTGTATCAGTGACCTTGTATCGGTGACCTTGTATCAGTGACTTTTGTACTTAGATAAATTCTTTACTATAAGCTTAACCAATCACGCAGTGAGATTTAGAGTATATGAAAATTACTCGATATAAACAGGAAATATTAATTAAACATTATTATCATAGAATGAAAACAACATTCTCACCTAAATCAAAAAATGATTTGGGATTATCAAAACATGATCTCGGAATATCAAAACATGATTTGGGATTATCAAAACATGTGAGTCCCACAATCTCCCCCTTTTTGATAATCACAAATTATGTCCTTGAATAATTATATTTAAGATTTTTGAATCAATGATAAATACAGATTCAAATGTCATCATTGATGTGAGAATACACAAATAATATGGAAACACTACATTTAGTTCATAACATATTCAAACACTTCTTTCCCTGAGTGAATTCATGTTTTGAATATTGTCCCCCCTTAAATATTGTCTCCCCCTTTAACATCTTCTCCCCCTTTGTAATTAACAAAAATCATGAAGAACAAAAATATTGAAAAGAGAGGATCATTATTAATAAAATGGGAGTACACTATACAAAAAATAGATACACTAATCCCTATCAACTAAGACATTCCACACTCAATCAACATCAGAGATGTTCATTGGTTCCTTTTACTTGGAAGCAGAGGAGGCAGGTTCTGAAAGAGGAGGGATAGGCTGATTGATGTCATTTAGTAGTGTAGGAGGAGAGTCACTGAGGAATCAGTAGACCTCAAGTGAGTAGATCTATGAGGAATCATTGGGGTCAAACTTCTGATGGAATGGTCATGAGTCATCAACAGATCATTACTGGTAGAATGTGAGGCAGATGGAGAAGCTGGAAAAGCTGGAGGAACAATGTTGGGAGTGTAGTCCACATGGAGGAAAGGCATGAGAAGATTCCTAAAGTCCATGATAATGCTTCCCCCTCTATCCATAGCAGAAAAAAAATCATCCTTATTTTCCATCAATTTTTCCAAAGATGGTGTCAGCTCTCGAAGCTTGCTTACTTGATCTTTAAATTCCCGATTGACAGGTGGAATCCTCATGTTCTACAAAATAAACATGAAGTGGCCATCCATTTGATGCTTTGTGTATACTCTTTTGTAATAAAAATCAACTTGTTTCTTGATGGCCTTATGATATTGAGAAGCTTCCCTTAAATAATTTTCAACAAGGGTATGAATTTCCCTAGTGATGGAATTTTCATGAGAGTCTGAGGTATTAGAACTAGAGAAATTTTCCACTTCTTCTCTAACAACGGTCCTGAAATATTAAATTTCAATTGGTGGATAGGCTAAAGTAGAAGTAGATGCACCTAGAGGTGCCATAGAGAATTCTGGAGTTTCCTTAAAAGATTTTGTTAGCACTATGATCAGAATTTTAACATCATCATCTTGGCCATTCACATGTTTTCAATAGATTTATTAAAATCCACAAAAACTGTGATGATTTTTTGAACCACACTTTTACCATATCTAAGGTCTCTGGCCACCTGATCTCTTGAATCCATATATGCATCTAAGCTGGAAATAGTCTGTTTCATTGATTCCATAGACTCTGTAAAATCTCTTACCTGATTCTGACATTCAGTGACCTCATGTAACATCAATGAGTGAGAGGTAGAGACTATCCTTTCTACTACATATATCATGATTTCTTGATTGTGAGCTATTGCTCTTTCTATATCAGTGTTTTTATCATCAATATACCTCTTCAGTTCGGATTTCAAAAAATCCAATTCATCATCCTTTACCTTGTCTCTAAGTAATAAAACAACTGGCTGCACAATGGTATTTTCTGAGACAGTAGGAATTGGGGGGCTTTTGATAGGCTGGTCATCTTCAGAGTCTCCGTAATCTAGGCATAAAACCCCAAAGACAAGAGCTTCTGTCTAGTCCATTATCACATGAGAAATGACAACTGATACGGAAGCAACAAGTTCCTCTTCCTCACTTGGAGCATTCTCTGTGAACAACCACATCTATCTCTACCTGACCTCCTTGATCAACTTCATCAACATGAGGGTTCATTGTAACATCCTCCACATAATCTTCAAAAAATCTCATAACAAGTCCATCTTTAAACAAATTAGAAACATCATCATATGTACTTTATACCCTTTCTTTATGTCCTATGAAAGTAAAAAGAATTATACATTCCTCTTTATTTTCTACAGCAACTGTCTCAAATTCAGCATGACATGATTCAGAGTCCTCATCCTCATCTGAGGTATCTCTAACATCTCTTAAGATAATTTCATCACCTTCTTCTTCACTGGTTTTCTTATCATTATCCCTTAGGAAAACCTCCCTTCTATAAAATCTCTTTGGTCGGCTAGGCGCACCAAAGGATACAATATTCGCTTGAGGATTGGAGGGAAGGTCAGGGCCACTCCTGTCATCTATAGGAGAATCCCCTCTTTCTTTCACTACAAAAACTTCTTCTCCGTCGTCATCTTAACATGTGAGCTCTACTTCATAATGCTTAATACTATGGTCTCTCTTCTTCTTAGGCCTAGTAGGATGAGTCACAGGAATAAACTCTTCATACACATTTGCCTCATCACTCACCAATTTCGGTAGCCATGGATTCCAGTTAATCTTCATTATCTTGCAGATCACTATGGTGATGGAGTGGTTAACTTGTACAAAAATAATTCCCTCCATATATCCAGCAACTCCATTCACTTTCAACATAAGGGATATCAACATAGACTTGAATAGAGAATTGGATTTGGAACTAGGCTTGGTCATATCTTATAGTTTAATCATCAGCATCCTACATAAGTTGATCTTCTGTTATTACTTTAACGGATACAAGAGAAATACATCCTGATACTTTAAAGTTGCACAGTCCCCTATCCTGGGACATAAAACATGTTGAATAAACTTGAATGGAAGATTATTCTCTCCTAACATTTTAGAATCAATTAGTTTCGTAGGAATTATATTCCCTATTAGTTTAGCTAATTCTTTCTCATATCACAAGAACTCACTTGTGGGAGGCACCACTTTTGAGTAAAAATCAAAAATCCCTTCATGTGGATACCTCAAGCATTCAACCCATTTAATAGAAGAGAAGCTCACACTTACTCCATTTACTCTGGAAATCATCCGGTACTCATCGTCAGACTTCTCAAACATGTGGTACTCAGAAAATTCCTTCACTAACATCGGGTAATAGGGTCTATTATTGTTTTTAAAACATTCAACCCAGACCCGAGATTCCAGTTCCTTATGTACTAACAACCTGCTCGACAACATCCACCTGGAACATAAATCCTTCTCATCTACTATTTCCCTCTTGGATAAATGAGGGTTCATCACCTTTTCCATAGTCTGGATTCTGCTACTCGAATCGGCACTAGGTCTCACAGGATCATGTGTGTCTCCTTCATCAGCAACCAATGTCCTTTTGACTATTTCTATTGATCTGGAGAGGTTCAAGGTTTTAGTAGAGCTTTAGGTTATAATATTGGAGAGAAAATGATTCGAGAGAGGGTTTGATGTGGATTGATAAGTTATCTGAGTTTTAATTTTTTTCATTTAGGGATTGATGAATAAAATAGATAAAATGAATAAGTAATATGAAGAAAAGGTTTAAGATTCCCGTTGAGAGCACAAAAATGTAATGTCCATGTTTCGAGTCATCTATCTGTAAGGAGGTTTTAGTAAAGTCTAACATTGATTTCCTATTTGTATGGTATAATGGTGAGGTCTTATCGGTAAGGTCTAACGTTGAGGTCCTATCAGTGAGGTCTAATGGTCAGGTCATATTAGAAAGTTATAACAGTGAGGTCCTATTTTTAATGTCTAAAAGAGAGGTCTGATCAGTAAGGTTATAACAGTGAGGACCTATCGGTATGGTTCTAAGAGTGAGGTCCTAAGAGTGTGGTTCACCGGTGTGGTTCTAATAGTGAGGTTCAACGCTGGGGTTCCCTATACTTAAATTAATCATCCCAAATTCATGTTTGATGTAGTTTAACCTCTTCGAATTTTAAGTCTTTGTGAATATATATACTAATTGATGTTCAGTGGAAATGAATTCAGGAGTGATATAACCTCATTGATAATGATATTTCATGAAGTGATGTCTTACATCAGTATTCATTGTTCCTACATGAGGTACTATATTTGTATGGATGTTAATAGCACTTATGTTGTCCTAGTTTATAGATACATGTTTCAATTGATATCCATAGTCTAATAAAGTGTGTTACATCCATTGAATTTGAGCACAACAACTACAAGAAGCTATATATTCAGCTTCAGAAGTAGATAATGCAACAAAATTTTGTTTCTTACTACACCATTATAATAGTGGATTGCCTAAAAGATTACATGTTCCATAGGTTAATTATCAATCTTACTTGTACATATCAAAATATGCTTCAGAATAACTTATCAGATCAAATAATTGTCTTCTTGGAGAAAATAGTCCTATGATTGGATTATATTTGAGATATTTTAAAATCATTTTGAGAGCAGTTTAATGTGAATTTTTTGGATTAGCATGAAATTGAGCACACATGCATACATTGAACATAATTTTAGGTCTTCTAGCAGTTAAATAGAGAAGACTCCCAATAATACCTCTGTAGTTGGTTTGACACACTGGTTCTCCAGCTTCATCTGTATCCAAATTACAAGTTGTACTCATATGTGTATCACTACATTTACTACCATAAAAAAAGTTTTAAAATATCCCTAACATATTTACTTTGATTTATTACAATTCCATCTTTATTTTATAAAATCTGAGGTCCATGGAAAAATTTATGTTCTCCCATTAAACTCATTTCAAATTTATTTTTCATTATTTTTGAAAAATCAATACATAATGAATTTGTAGAATATCCAAAAATTATATCATCTAACTAAATTTTTACAATCAAAAAATATTTTAATATTCTTTTAATGAAGATAGTAGTATCATCTATTACTTTAGTAAAATGTTTTGAAATAAGAAAAGAGTTGAACCTATCATACCAAGCTCATGGAGATTTCTTTAAACCGTATAATGATTTTGAATGTTTAAAAACATGATTTGGAAAATGGGGATTTGAAAATCTAGGGGGTTTTTCAACAAAAACATCCTTCACTATATACCCATTTAGAAAAGTACATGTAACATTCATTTGATAACATTAAAAATTCAGATGAGGTGCTTAAGCAAGTAGTATCCTAAAAACCTCTAACCTAGCTACAAGTGAAATGGTCTCTCATAGTTTATTTCTTCATATTCACTATATACTTTTGCAACTAACCTAGCATTTTTTTTCTCTATATATTTCCAGACTCATCAAATTTGTTCCTAAAACCCCATTTAGTGCCTATTGTCAGAGTTTCCTTAGGTATTTCAACTAGTTCCTAGACATTGTTTCTTTTAAACTAATTTAATTCCTCTTGCATATCCATCACCCAAAATTCATCATTGACAGTTTCATCAATATTTTTGGGTTCATGCTGTGAATGAAAAACATGATGTTCAACCTGGTTTCTCAGAGAAGATCTAGTTTCTGTCCCTCTATTTAAATTTCCTACTACAACATCTAAAGGATGATTCTTGAGTGTTATAATACCTCTAGAAAGAGTTGAAATAGACTCATCATAGTTGTTTATAGGTTCAGACTCAACATGTTTTGATTCTAGAACAATCCCAGAACTTGTTAAATTTATAGGGGACCCATTATCATTAAGGTCCCGAATTGACATATCTTTCTCAAGACATTCAAGAGAGGTTTTGGGTTCATGTGTATCAGTACCATAAAAAAATGACATGAACTGACTCGTCCACCAATTTGGTTTTCTTATTTCATAATCTATAGGCATTACTCGATATTGAGTAACCTAGGAAAATTCCTTCATCATTTTTAGAGGCAGACATGTCAAGATTTTCTTTAGTGTTAAGAATAAAGACTTTGCATCCAAAAACACTGAAGTTGTAAAGCTTAGGGTTCCTTTTCTTCCAAATTTCATAAGGGGTATTCTTATGAATAGGTCTAATCAGGACTCTATTGATGGTGTAACAAGATGTATTTACAACTTCGGTCCAAAAATAAATTGGTAGATTATAGTCACTAATCATATATCGTGATATGTCTTGAAGTGTCCTATTTCTTCTTTCAATGACTCCATTTTATTGAGGTGTTCTAGGAGCATAGATGTTGTGATTAAATCCATTGTGTGAGAAATACGATTCAATCTCCTAATTATTAAACTCACAACCACGATCACTTCTCATGGTCGTAATTCTAAGTCCACTAAAATTTTCTATAGACTTGGAGTATTTGATAAAATAAGAATAAGATTCACTTTTACGACCAGAAATTATACCCACCTATGCCTAGAAAAATCATCTACAAGAACATAAACATATTTATTCCCATTTAAACTTGAAACTCTTGATGGTCCAAACAAGTCCATGTGAACCCACTCAAATGGTTGAGAATAATAATCTCCTTTATTTTGATTGAAAGAAACATTGTGTTGTGTTCCCTTTTAAAAAGATTATACACTTTGTTTAGAGGGAATTCAAATTTAGGTAGGTCTCTAAATAAACCATTCCTAGTCAGTTTCCTAAGTGAGTGCACATTTCGGTAACCTTGTCTTCTGTTCCACAACCAAGATTCCTTATGAAATGAATTTAAACAAGAAACAATTTTCTTAGAAAACGAATCTAAATAAACAACATATAGATTCTCATTTCTAAGAGCAGTAAATATTAAATCATTTTTGGAATTAAAAACATTAAATTCACCATTTTAAAACATGAAATTAAAACCATCATCAAACAACTGAGAAATACTCTGCAGATTGTATTTTAACCCATCAACAAAAAGTAATTTTGAAATTAATCTTGTATTAGGGTTACCAATATGGCCTAAGCTGATGATATTCCCTTTGTCATTATCACAAAAAGTTACATGTCCACCATCAACATTGATTTTTCCCCTGAAGCATGTGTAGTCTCCTGTTATATGTCTTGAACATCCAGTGTCCAAGTACCACAGAGTTCTACATGAACTCATTAGAAAATTTTCAGGCCAAACAGATTAACTACAATGACACTTTTGTACCCAGATTGTTTTGGGTCTAGAGAGGCTAGGAAGAACAACTTTGGGATCCCACATTTCTCTCACATATTTCCTATAATCAGAAGATATATTTTGAGACATAAACACTTTGTTTGGTCCTTTAGGGAATTGTTTTTCATGAAATGGTCTAGAACATGAACAAGCTATGAATTGTCCAGATTTTGGAATAAGTTTAGTTTTAATGATCCTTCATTGTCCTGGTTGATATCCTAGACTAGTTGTATATTTTGGAGAAATATTTTTTCCAAGAAACTAAGTTAAGGTATCTCAACGTGTAGTAAACATCTCAATATCCCTATTTAATTGATCACGTGATAATCTGAGTTCAGTATTTTCTTTTAACAACTGGGCACATTTTTCTTTTTCAATATCCAAATCAGACTTATAATTTTAATTTAAAGCATGATTTATATTTAATGATTTATATTTATCCTTGAGCTCAGAAATGGTATCCTCAAGGATTTCATAGTATTCTAATAATTCATCCATACTCTTATCTTCATCATTATGGGACTCATTCTTATTCCTAGAATAAAAGGCGTTATGTACATGATAATTAATTGTTACCTCAGATGTTTCTGTCATGAAATAGATGTTTGCATGATTTTTTTTTCTCTATCAGAAGCATCAGATCCACAAGAGCTATCTTCTAGAGCACTCCAAGTTGCTCTCATAGAATTTTTATAACCCTTTCCCTTATCTTCATAGTTAATTTTAAATTTCAGCATGGGTCAATATACCGTCCCATAACTTTTTCATTTTCACTCATAGAAGATTATTTCATTTGAGTGGTCATTCCACTTTCTATGTTTCTTCCATTGACCTTTACAATCATAATTTCCCTTGTAGTTTAACATCCTAATGAATTTCCTCTTTCAGTAGATCTTTTTGAACCTTCTAGAACGATGATCCATCTCCTCATCACTGTATGAATCTGACTCTTCACTAGTGGAAATATCTACAGGAACTTGATCTTTTTCTTTATCTTTTCTGTTTGAGGTAGTAGTCCATAATGATATTGACTTTGTCCTTGGTTCTTCTCCAACTTATTGATTCACTTTATTCTCTTAATCATACAACATAATCTTTACAATTAGTTCCTTTACTAGTATATTTCTTATGTCAGAAGTTTATCGAATAGAAATAGTTGTTCCCCTCTATCTGTCTGGTAGGCATCAAAGCATTCTCATGATTTGGTCCTTGTCATCCACTAGTCATCCAAGTAGACTCAGGGTGTTTACAATTTAATTGAACCTATGATACATTATAAATATAGGTTCCTCAAACATAATTTTAAAATTATCATAATTAATAGTGTATGTATTTAATAACATTTCTTTAAAAAAATTTCTTCCCCCATGAGAATCATCTAATGTATCCCAAATTTCATATGAAGATTTACAAGTAGATATTTTATTGAATACATCATCACCTAGAGAACAATACAATGAATTCATTGATTTATAGTTATTATTATATGTAACTTTTCTCAACGGTGACCATGTGTCCCTAGAAATAGAAGGAAATACATGTTGTTCTTCAATTAAGTCATAGATTTCAGTTCCCATTCTCTGTAGATACATTTTCAATTTAAATTTCCACTGAGTATAATTATTACCATTAACGAAATGTGGAATGTTAGTAGAAACACCCTCAACTCTTGTTTCCACGGTTACATAGAATTTAAGGAACTAAAAATTTAGATATGAAGGAAATTTTAAGATATTTATGATAAAACTAAAATAATTGTTGAAAATAATATGGCAGGTTTCACAATAGTTTAGGTAGTAGAAAAATAGCCTAAACCTTCCTATGATACCAAATTTTGGTTGGAGTGGATACTCAAGAGGGGGATGAATTGAGTTCCAATTAAAAACAACATGATAAAAATCCCTGAATGAAAAACAACCCAGTCAATTAAGGCATTATAGATATAAATGTTTAATTTCTCAAAATAAATCTATAAGGTTGATTAGTTCTTAATTGAATCAATGCAATCGCTAATTCAACTTTTGAAATCGGTTTTCTGAATTAAGAATGTATACACACTAACTAAAAAACTATCATATTGAATGTAAAAATAGTTTTCTATCTTTGAAAAATATAAGCAGTAGAAAAAATAAAATAATGTATATGAGGTTTTGGACAACAATATAAAAAAGAGTCTTATTCTCAAGATAAGACCTACTCCTCTCCCCATGGAAATCACTTTCCACCGAGAAGTTTATATAAATAAACATAATATACAGCATGTATTGGGCTTTACAATAGTTTTCAGAAACTGTCCAGGTTCTACAACCTCTACCACAATTCTATGTAGGAAAACAAACAACACATACCACATGTGGTATATTCCATTTTTATATGTGGGAAAAAATAAATTTGGTGATGTTTTATGTGAGGATAATCAGTATCCTCTAGTTCATGCATAGGAGAAAGTGTGTGATACAGACAGAAACAAACACTTCTAAGAGATGTAAAAAAAATAACACAATAGAACTAAGAAAATAAGCCTCCATTTAGAAATCTCTATGTGTTTAATAGTTCAGTTGTTTACTCCTTATAGTGAAGAATTTGATGTTAGAGTCTTTATCTAAAAGTTGTCTTCAGAACAGAGTGTTGTTACTCTAGGTTCTAGATTTCTATGTTCTACTTTTGATGTTCATCAAGAGTTGATGAGGCATAAAAGAAAGAAGTGATTATTTCCCAGAATGATCTTTGTGATACTTGATGGTTCAATGTGTTAGTGCAGGATGGTTCTACTTTGATCTAGCGAGTAAGTTATTTCACACTTCGTATGCCACCCTTCTTCATATGTGTGTATGTGTCATTATCTCTTCATTATTTCTTGGTCTTCCATTTTTATTTTAGAGGCATGACAAAGGAAATGAGTAGATCACATGAAATCATTCTCATACCATATACTGTCTGAGGTACTATGTCCTAAATCATTTACAATCAGAATTAATTAATTTCAGAATCATTAATATTAGAGAATATGACCGTTATAATAATATTGAGAAATTGAAATAGTATGGAAGGATAAGCGTCGGTAGACTGGAAACGGTAGCCTTTATAATGGTAGTCCTAAACAGTAGGTTCATATCGGTAATCTCAAACTGTAACATTCCAACAGTAGCATTTACATCGATAACCTTTAATAGTAGGCTTGCATCAGTGACCATGTAACGATGACCTTGTAAATGTGACATTGTAATGGTAACCATGTAACGGTAACCTTGTAGTGGTAACCATGTAGAAGTAACCTTGTAATGGTAACCATGTAACAATGACCTTTTTATCAGTGACCTTTGTATCAGTGACCTTTGTATCAATGACCTTGTAACGGTAACCTTGTATTAGTGACCTTTGTATTGGTGACCATGTATCGGTGACCTTGGTACTTTGATAAATTTTTCACAGTAAGCTTAACCAATCAAGTCGTGAGATTGACAGTATATGAAATTTACTCCATAGAAACCAGAAATATTAATGAAACATAATTATCATAGAATTAAAACATGGTTCTTACTTAAATGAAAACAAGATTTGGGATTATCAAAACATGATTTGGGATTATGAAAACATGATTTGGGATTATCAAAACATGTGAGTTCAACACACACACACACACACACATATATATATGAAATTTTTTTACATATGTGAGAAACAAAATTCTCTGACTCTTCCTCTTGAATGAAAATAGTTTTTCATGGAATTCCAATGAATCACATTAATCAAATATGAGTATCGGGTGTGTCTTATCCACTTAAAAAACGAAATCAAACAATGTAATGGATATTATTATAATTCACAGAAACACATAAACTTCACACAAGACAAGATGTAATGTTAAAAATTATTATATGTGTGATCTCCTTCTTATATATGATACAATTTAGTTCAAATATGATCTATTTCAGGTTAAATGATAGCTCCTCTATAAAATATTTAATAGCAATTCCACCAGGATTGACCCTTATGTGGTATTTATTGGTGGGGCCACAATACTACATTTCTATCATCTTCCCCCAAATTATATTCCATGAATAATTATGATTTCAAGAGTATCAAAAAATAAGGACGATCATGATTGATTTCAAATTCTTCAAATGAATTTTATTTTTCTTCCCAAAGATTTCGACATGTCTTGTTATTCCCATAGAATCAATTATTTTAAACATCCATCAATTTTATATTAACCCATGGAAATGATCTTCCTCCTTTATGATTGGTAACAGATGATCTATTTATTAATTATATGTGATAGAAAGTTTATTTTTATTTAATAATCTAAAACATGCTCATTTATTCACACTATTCTCATGAAGAAACATACCCATGACATATTCTTTATGAATTTCATCCCCACATTAATGATTATATTCATTCACAATTTTATGGTATGTTTTCAGTGACTTAATACTTTTTATATAATAATTGAAAAAACATTATGTAAATAAGGATGTAATGGACATAATTTCTTAATATTAGTATGGTTGGGGTAATATCCCATGCATATTGAGGTTCATGAAGAAAAATATTTGGTTAAAATAACACAACACAAGATATTGGATAACACAAATGAAAAAAATAAAATGAATTATATTTTAACTATTTATTTTTTAATAGTTGAATATTTATGCATTGATCACATGTCCCAAATTGACTATTCCCTTATACTTCACTGTGATTTATTTATTGTGATGTGACTTCTATGACATGTTGATCAAACCATTGGGAGATCAGTTCCCATATACTAACTAAAAGAAACACAAGAATGATCCTAGACACCTTCATGTGTATTCACACCCATTCATAACACATGTTCCATGTCTAAATATATACAGGACAATTTTATATTGTTTGATTAGGCATTCAATCCCTCTTAGTTGAGCTAGCTCCCATGATGAGGTTTACATCACAACCATCCACAATTTCATTGATAAAATTAATTAAGATATCAATATACATTGATTGTATATGATGTAAACGTTTTATATACTGGCTTATAACACTATGATTATCACATGAAATTCTCATTTTACTATACATATAGTGACACATACAAATCCTAAATATATATAACATCTTAATTTAATAATATTCTTCACATAACATCATGATCAATTCTATAATCATGTTTTATTAGTATATTTGGTGAATTAGACATATATATAAATGGTTATTAATAGATCTGAATCGTCTACGACTTATTTTTTCTTAAATAACACCCTTCATATAATTATAATACATAATAACTTTATGATTAACATGGGGAATGGAAACCAAAAAGTGGTTGATCATTGATTCCCAGAGAGGGTAAACAAAAAAATTCTTAATGGTGACTTAAGAAACACATGAGAATTAGTGTGTGCTAAAATGATCATAAAAATTTAATGTCATACCCATCACATCATATATCATAATATTGAATCATGGAATAAATAATGACAGTTTATACAACATTAATCATAAAGGAAAAAAAGAACATGATACATGAAAATATAATATTAGAATAATATCACATCACTAAATAGAGGAATGATATAGAATAATCATATTCAAAGAAATTTAATTTAAATACTAAACACTATGAAATTAAAAACATGTAATGCTTGGGATATCCTCACACATACCTATTTTGGTACTGGGATAAACTCTTTTGTACCCTCATGTTTCATGATTTTGATAGCATCTTATGTAAACTATTTTTCTATCATTGGGTTTACTTTATATGTACCCTCTTTGATAATTAATGTTTAACCAATAAACTGGATGGATATATAATTTAGGTAAAACCCATCAAAAAAATTTAAATACATTCCTATGTATTCCAGAAGATAATTAAAGCATTCATCATAACATAACCCGTGGGAAATAAAATGTTTTTCATCAATATTTCAACACCAAAACCATAAACCATATAGAGAAATAATATATATGGCATATTTCAATTATATCACCATTTAATAAAAATTAAAACCAAATAACATTATCATAGATGAAATTTTCCATTAACATCTCATTAAAATATTACTTAGGGATAACCCATATCATTTTTGAAAAAAAATATTAAAATTTAAAAATTTAAAAATATTGAGGAATAATTTTAATTGAAGATATAATTGGAAACATGTAACAGATGATTTAAATAATTTTTTTTTCATGATGGATTGAAGTTCCATTTGATCCATGTATTACACAACAATTACTCTATTCAATTTTTTGGTAAAAATAAAAAATAACATCTTTTTGAAAATGAAAATACCATTCATTTTATAAATTTTTTCAAAAAGTAAAAAATGGGTAAATATTACTTTAAAAATAATAATAGGACAAAAAATTACATTTAAAAATATATTTAAAAATTATTTTCATGAAAAAATATTATTTTGGACTAAAGATAGAAATAAATTTTATTTTACTAATTTCATTTTCTATATATTGAGTACAGGGAGAGATGAAAATAAAAGGAATATTTATAATATTTACAATATAAAACATGAGAATAATATTCATTAGTGGCTTGAGAGGTGGATCAAATAATTTCATAATTGTAATCATAATCATAAACAATCCTGATAAACAATGACATTGTAATATAAATCTCTTACCTCAAGTAGGACTTTCACAAAAGTCATTTTATCCAATTGTATACTAAACTATTATTTATCATAATTATATAAATAATTATTTTAGATACATATATTATCATATATTACCAACTTATAACATTATTAAACCAAAATATAAATAAATGTTTATGAAATTATAATTTCCCAGTTTTAGCAGTTTTGTTTATCATGAGAACATCAGTTTGATACTTCCGGTTATTTTACATCTATCATTTTTATATCATTTATAGAAGATTAGTATTGTTAAAATATAGTATATAAATTAATTATATATACAATTATCTATAATGTGTAGGGATATAAATTTTTTTAGTGTTTTCATAGATATGGTATGCCATTCTTACACATGAAAGTTATTTTCAATTTTCTTTGGATCAAAAGAAACAAGTGTAAGTAAAAATTCAATATTCAAGAGTTATTATTATATCATATATATTTTTTTTTTTGGACTGAGTAACTAAATATGGGGTGAATTGAGTTCCCAATAAAATTATATTTTAATGATTATACTTAAATAAAAACCTCATAAATGAAATAAATTGGCCAACTAATCAAAATTTCATATCGATATAAGATCATCAATTTTAAAACATTTCTCAAAGATTGATTGTGACTTTGTTAAAATGTTGGTTAGAAATATGATAAATTTTGAAATAAATTTTCTTAAACAAAAAAAATATAAACACTAGTTATGATTAGTTTTTAATATGACGACCCATACATTACATACATTGATATTACTTCAAAATTGAAGCAAACTTATTAAAACATATAACAAAACCATGAAAGGACCATATAGGTATAATGTCTTTAGAAACTGGGAAACATAAACAACTGGTTCATAAATCATCTACATTGTCTCCCTTATATTTTATCATATCTAGAGTCCCTTTTGGCATATATTACATAATACTCTTCTTCCTGACCTAGGGAAAAGTAAACATACAATGGGGTGAGCTCAAATTCTCAGTAAGGGCAAAAAAAAAGAAATATCAATCACATCATATTCATAATAACATAACATTTTGGAAATCATAACCTGCAAAAGAAATCATAATTTCATAACATTGGATAAATCATAGTAATGAAATGTAATCCCAATAATCATAACATAAAACATGAAACTTCGTGGAATACATAAATAATCATAGAGAATCATTTATTAGTATTCAAGTCTCATTTCCAAGACTATCTTAGTGGACAAACTCCATTTCTGAAACGAGTTCACTCCTCATTTCAGTCTTGTGTCACTAAACCGGATTAACCTGCCAATCCAGCCATGTCAATCTCCTGATTTGTAAATATTTACCCAATGCATTGGAGGGAGATATAGTTCCCACCCATATAATAATGATACCATTCTTATGTGTGCCACAAAATCACAACTCATATATCATAGCATAACCCATGTAATAAAAATGGGTTTTTAAACATCATGCTATCATAACATAATCCATATAAGATAAAAGGACACCATAAAAATAATTCCATCATAAAATAATCAAATAAATGTAAAAATAGGTATAGAAACAGAACCATATATTATCTTATATGGAAAATAAATTTGATAAAACCCTTGAACATCATTCTTGAGAAAAATATCCTTTCTACTTCAAAAACATTTTTCCATTCTTAACATGTCATTAAATTTTAAACTAAAAGAAGTTAGTTAAAAATAAAATTGAAAACATGTAAATGAAGATTAAGGGAAATAATGTTCTAAAAATCCATTCAATTAGTATAATTTAAAGAAAAATATTCTTCTCGTAATTTGCCCGGAAAAGTAAAAAAAGGACCTCATACACAAAAAAGACAAATTATTCCATTCATATCTTTTACTAAAAACCCACCAAAGGGTAAAATTTGAGTTAATAAATTTTATAAGGATATAAATAATATTACTTATTGAGGAAACATGGATGTGGATGATAAATATTCCCCAGTAATTACCGAAGTACAAACAATCTCGGATAAATATTGAGATTGTGAGATTTTCCTTTACCTTAGGTCCTATTTGCTTCATACATGTCCGAACCTCCTGTATAATTATTTAAATAATGTTATTGAATTTTTAAAGAATCATACTCATTTTTATGATATCATATATGGTCATAATCTTAGCTTCGTATAAGTAATATTTCATTGCTACTGGTTATTCGGGTGTTTATTGTTGTTTATTCTTATGCGTGTTTTGTCGAATAAATTATTATTCTTCTTTTTAGGTTATAGATAACTAATTTCTTGAATGGTATTAGTGTAATATATATCATATTTATTCATTAAATTCATTTATATAATTATTATGCATTGAATATCATGTAGAACGAGTCGCATCATGTCATGGAGACTGTAGGCCGTACCTACGAACGAGCGATGATTTTGTTCCCATGATCGTGTAATTGTATTTAAGTGTATGTATACTATTTCAGGATCAATATAACATTAAAATAATCATATATAATTATTCTTTACACCATTATACCCATCCAAGTAATGTGGTGGTGGAAAACTGACTACACCATGGTGTGGAGACGGTATTCCGTACAAACGCACGCGTGTTGATTTCATTTCCTACACGATGGATAGAAGGTGAAATATGTTTGTTTCATATTTATAATAACATATAAGTATATGAGTGATACTTATGTTATTAATTTATAAAGAAACAACTAATGAATAAAAAGTAGAAGAATAAATAAAGTTGAAAGAATCGGTAACAAACATTACCTCTTCTTTGAAGCTCCTCTTCTTAACCTTCTATTGAGGCACTAAATATGGTCTTTACAGAATACCAGGACCTCTAGGAAGTTTCTAGGGAAGTGGAGAAGTGCAATTGACAGGGGATGGCCGAGCATGAATGCTCAAAGTTGTGTAAAGAGGAGAGGGAGGAGGTTCCCTTCTATAAGGGAGGAGAGGGACACTTTAAGAAAAACATAAAATATTATTTTATTATAAATTCATATTCGGTTTTTAAAAGCTCCAAATTGACTTATTTTGAATCTAAGGTGTGGATGGGTCAAAATAATCTCATCGAAAATATTTTAGACAATTTTAGGTTTCTATTTTAACCTTATCTTTTAGATTTATCTCTAAGTTAAATAATTTAACTTTTACCATGTCTTCTTGTTTTCTTACACTATATGGTTCATAAAATTACAATAACAAGACAAACGAACCCCAAGTGGTTCATTATTAATATATATAACCTTATCTATGTAATTTGGCCTAACTTTCGATTTTTAGGTATAAAATAGCAATTAATTATATAATATTTGTTTTAAAAAATATTTTATGTCAATTTGGACTCTATTTGGTAATTGATTTTGGTAAAACTCAAAACATCATGATTAGTTCGAGAAAAGTAAATTAAATCAATACTAATATGTCATATTAACCTATAAAATTAGTGTAATTCATAAAAAGTCACATATTACATATATTTGTATATTTATAATATCAATTATGTTAATATTTCTTTAATAAGGTAATTATTTCATCCTCATTGTGTCATAAATAAATTAAATTATTTAAAGTCTAAAAATTATAAATAAACAACTATTATGTAGGAAATCTTTTTATCTTTCTAATGAATATTTATTGTCGAATTAATATTATGTATAAACCTATATTAAAAATGTTTTAGTTATTAATCATTGATTTTTACTATTTTAACTATTCTTTAAATAAAACAATATTAAATTTCCTATTCTAATCCAAGTGGACGTAAATGGTCATATTTTATTTTTAAGGATGTTTTCTGTCGAATTAAACTTATCCTATAGAATTTGTACATGTGTTAGGGTAATAATAGTACCATTTTTACCGTTAATTACCCTATTTACTTTTAACCGTGGTAAATAAAAGTAAAAAGTTACTATTCACCAAAAATTATTTTTATCTCAATGAACCACATTTGAATCCTTGATGTTAACCGTGTCTCTCAGTTTTTTGAAATTCCACTCACAAAAGTGGTAAAATTATGTTTTATGTAAATTTTCAAACTCTCCTAGGAGGAGGGTAAGAGATGGTGAAAAGTTTAATAAAATTTATATATATCTAAAATTATTATAAAGTGATTACAATCAATTAAATTGAATTTATATTGGTATTATGTATCAATTTTGACCTAAAATAAATATAAATAAAATAAATAATTATTTAAATAAAAAGTCGGTTTTTAAATAGTAACCTAGTGTTTTCACTATTCATCAAAAATTGAATGTTTTCGGAAAAATACCAAAAATTAACCCAAGGATAATTTCGATATTCCAAATCAAAAAATGAAGTCCATTTTAAAAGATAAAATTTTTAAAATGTCAAAAAGGGGTATTACTATTCATAACATCTAGTTTTAATAATATTTTCATAGCATTTTGTTCTTTAATGAAACTCGGTATTGCGTACAATGAAAGTTATCAACGAAGGTTGTGACTGTGTTTAAAGGAAGTCAAGATAGTGTTGTGTGTAGTGTAAGATTCCTTTGATGATAAAATGATATTTCTCATAAAAATATCAGGTGTCACATTCTACACCCCTTAAAATGAATTTCTCCGTCAGAATTCATCACTTTGTAACAAACAGATGAGGATACCTCTCCCTCATCATATCCTCAAGATCCCATTTAGCTTATTCTAATTGGCGGTTCCCCCATAAAAAATTCACCTTGAATGTGGTCTTGTTCCATAGAACATTTTCGCTATAATCCAGAATGTCTATCAGCTGTTCTTCATAAGAAAGATTTCTCTCCATTGGTACAACTTCTGAGCTAAGTACATGTGAAGGATCAGGGATGTACCTTCTCAGAATAGATACATGGAACACAACGTGAAATTGAGAGATATTCGGTTGAAGCGCCAATCGGTAAGTTACCTTCCCAACACGATCCAGTATTTCGAATGTACTGATATACCTAGGCCTCAGCTTCCCTTCTTTCCAAATCTCATTACTATCTTCCAAGGAGATATTAGTAAGAACACTTTATCACCCACTTCAAACTATAGATCTTTTTTTTGGTTGTCAGAATAACTTTTTTGTCGACTTTGAGATGGTCTTATGTGTTGTTGAATCAATCTGTCCTTTTCTACAATCTCATCAACTAGATCAGGTCCAAATAGCATTATTTCCCCAACTTCATCCCAGCAAGTTGGAGTTCTACATTTATTTCCACAGAGAGATTCATAAGGATCCATCTCAATATTAGAGTGAAAACAATTATTATATAAAAATTCCACCAATGGTTGGTGTTGATACCAACCACCTTTGAAATCCGTAGAGGAATCTCTTAACATATCTTCTAGAGTTTTAATTTTTTTTTCAGACTGACCGTCTGTCTGAGGATGATAAGCAGTGCTGAAACTCAACTCAGTATCCAGAGTATGCTGAAGACTTTGCCAGAACATCGAGGTAAACCATTGATCCCAATTAGATATATTGGAATGTGATACTCCATGCATTTTTCCACTTCATTCACACATATCCTGGTAAGCTGATCAAGAGAGAAATCCTCTCTAATAGCAATGAAGTGTGCTGAATTTTTAAGACGATAAACTATGACCCATATAGAATTATTTCCTTTGGATGTTTTAGGAAGTTTGGTGACAAAGTCCATAGTGATGTTTTCTCTTTTCCATTCGGGTATGGGTAATGGTTTTAACATCCCCTTTTTCTTCTATCTCTCAGCTTTTACCTGCTGACAAACCAAGCATCAAGAGACATATTCAGCAACCTCTATTTTCATGTCATCCCACCAGAAGTACTCTTTCAGGTCCCTATACATATTCATGATTCCATGATGAATGGAGAATGAAGAACTATGAGCCTCATCCAGCAGCTCCTTCTTTAATTTTGGGATGGGAGGAACACAAACCCGAATCCTGAACTTTATTATCCCATCACAATCAAGGTTGAATTCAGGAACATTTATCACCATCTTTTGTAACTCTACATCTTCTTTTTGTGCCTCTTTAATCTTAGAATGTATAGATGGTTGAACATTTATTTGAGAAAGAAATGATTTTTCCCCTTCCATTATAATTCCAAGATCTATCCTTTGTAAATCCATAAATATTTGATGTTTTGTGATCCTCATAATGGATAAGATAGGATGGTCTTATCGACTTAATGCATCTGCCACCTTGTTTGATTTCCCTGGGTGGTATTGAATTGAGCAGTCGTAATCCTTAATCAGCTCCAACCATCTTCTTTGACGCATATTAAGCTCATTTTTTGTGAAAATATACTTTAAATTTTTGTGATCATTATAAATATCACATCTTTCACCATAAAGATAATGCCTCCAAATGTTTAATGCAAATATTACCGCAGCTAACTCCAAATCAAGAGTTGTGTAATTTTTCTCGTGGATTTTCAACTGTCGTGAGGCATAATCTATCAGCATATAATTTTTCACGAGAACACACCCCAATACCTTCTTGGATGCATCAATGTAGATTACAAACCATTATCCACTACAAGACAGTGTGAGCACAGGTGCACTGGATAACCTTATTTTTAACTCCTTGATATTCTCTTCACACTCCTTTGTCCAAACGAACTTAACTCCTTTTAAGGTCAACCAGGTGAGTGGATTAGATAATCATGAAAATTCTTTCACAAAACGTCGATAATATCATCCCAAACCAAGAGAAATTCGGATCTCGGTTACTGTTGTTGGTCTCGACCATCTTTCGATAACCTCTATTTTTGCTGGATCCACATATATCCCCTATTTTGAGATATTGTGACACAAAAATGAAAAAAAATTAGCCAAAATTCACACTTGGTAAATTTGGCATAAAGCTTCTCCTTTCTTAGAGTATTTAATACAATTCTCAAGTGATCATCATTATATTCCTTGCTCTTTTAATAGACAAGAATATCATCTATAAGGACAACCTCAAACTGGTCAAGATAGTCTATAAAGACTCTATTCATTAGATCCATGAAGATATCAGGGCAATTAGTAAGACCAAATGGAATCACTATAAATTCATAGTGTTCATACCTTGTACGGAAATCTGTCTTTGATATATCCTCCCTTTTGACCCTTAATAGATGATACCCTAAACGAATATCAATCCTGGAAATGTATTGAGCTCCGTATAGTTGGTCAAATAAGTCATCAATGCATGGGAGAGGATATTTGTTTTGATAGTGATCTTATTAAGTTCCCTATAATCAATTAAGAGTCTCATTGATCCACATTTCTTCTTAAAAAACAGAAAATGTGCTCCCCATGGTGACACACTAGGGCGTATGAATCTCTTATCAAGATTCTCTTGGAGTTGCTTCTTTAAATCCTGCAACTCAATTGGGTCCATTCTATAAGGTGTATTTGAAATGTTCGAAGCACTCGGTATAAGTTCTATTGAAAACTCAACTTCACGATTTGGTGGAAGACCTGGAAATTCCTCCAGAAAGACATCACCAAACTCTGGTACAATGAGGGTATTCATAATCATGAGTTTCTATGCAACCATTTGAGATAAATAAACATGATTTATTGGAATCAAGACCCATAATATGGAATAAATTTCTACTGGAAGGTTATATTCATCCTTTCATCGATAGATGGTAGTAGATTGATCGGGAATATTAAATGTGATTTCACTTCATTGGAAATTGACATTAGCTCCATATAAAGAATGACAGTCCATGCCAAGAAGAACATCAAATTCCACTATAGGAAGGATCACAAGATTTACAGGAATCACTTTCCCACAAACTTCAATCAGAGAAGAGTTATAAACTTTTGATGCGACCGTTGTGCCATTAGGAGTTGTCACAGCTAACTCAACATCTAATTGTTGAGTTAATACGACAATACCCTTAGAAAATTTTTCAGAAATAAAAGAGTGTGTGGATCCAGAATCAAATAAACCATTTTCTACTTTAGAGTGGATGGTAATTGTACCTTTCACCACTTCGTTATCGTACTCCACATCGCTGATAAAAATTGCATGTGACATTCCATTATCTTTAGCCTTAAGAGTATGTTAATTTCGATCATCATCAACAACCTTTGGATTAGGGCATTGTTTAGCATAATTCCATATTTCCTTTCACTTGTAACATTCAAGTGTAGGAGGTGCACATGTAGTATCCTTTTCATTGTTCGTATCAGTAGACATCTTCTTCCCATCATTGCGACATTAAAATTACCGATGACCTTCCTTTCCACAATTGAAACATTTACTTTCCCCTTTTAGGCAACTCCCTCCATGGTTCTTTCCACACTTTGAGCATATGGGAAAACTCATCTTCTTTTCAGTGTGCTCTTTAGATTTCACTTTGAATTCCATTTTCCTTTTCTTATCAAACACATATGACTAATGGGTTACTCCAATATCTATCTCAACATTGAGAGCACATAAAATGATTTTCTCATAGCTATTGAAGTCCCTTATGGCTAACACTCTTCGAAGACTTGGTTTTATGCCACTAACGAATTGATCGATCTGACTCTCAGGTTGGATAATAATCCCAGAAGCGTACCTTGCAAGTCTTGTAAAATTTTCTTCGTAGGTACCAACAGATTCATCATCCTTTTGCTTTAGTTCAAGAAACTACTTCTCCATATTTGATCAAATAATACGAGGGAATTACTTATTGAAAAATAAGTTCTTGAACTCGTCCCATTCCATGGATTCATTTTCATCCCTTTTCCTCGTATTCTTGATAAGATTCCACCATTTATCAGCTTCACCTTCCAAACGATATACTACTAAGATGACTTTATCATGTTCAGAACATTGATGAACTGAAAATATCTTCTCAGTGGTACTGATCCACTGTTCAGCCACTAATGGATCAGTAGACCCGCTTAATGAGGCTGGACGCTGCCTCATGAAGTATTCAACAGAATGTTGCTCCTTACTTTGCTCATTTGGAAGTCCTTCATGATTCATAGCTTGAGAAAGTTCTGTGATAATGGATACAATATTTTGCATTCCAGCTCCCATAACGTTTGGTTGCTCAGGGGGACAATCATTTCATTTCCCATCACATTCCACATTAACACGGTTCTTTTGAGTTCCAGCAATTGACTAAAACCAAGAAGAATAATGTGATCAACACTAATTATAATAGGAAACCCACATAATCAAGAATAAAACTTCACACATAAGGACTTATCATAGGTTATTCATGGATATTTCTAAAAAACAATGATTTTGTTATATGCTTAGACATATCCTTAGGGTTCTTACTAAGGCTTTCGCAACATAGTTTCCAAAGGATGACTATACCTTTCCTCTGATACCAACTATAATGACCCATAAATTGTATAAATTGTTAATACATCAAAATTGAATCACACTTATTACAACATTACAGTACATGGGTTGTATCCCAAGAATAAATATAAGAAGGTGGACAAGTTTATTCCCAATAATTAATGTATAAATGTATAGTAATTGTATCACAATCCTGAAAGTAATATTATTAATGGGTTATAGAATAATACCAAAAAAATATGATGATAAACTGGTTTATAGCCCAATACAAAAGAAGTTACATAGTAAATTACCCGAATCCTATCATGTTATCATGTTCTTAGTATATATCAAAGACAAAATATTTTCTATTCCTAGATATATGCCACAAATTCCATGTCTTACTCTTATGTTATGCTTTCATGTCTTAATAACTACCAAGATTTATTCCATGATTCTATTTTATGATATTTGATATGTAGGATATGATCATCTAATTTTATAACCATAATCTCATACCCCTATAATAAGGCTTATGTTTAATGTCTCCCATGTTTATCCTTACTAAGCATATGAGCTTGCCCCTTTTTTTGTTTACTTATCCATGGTATGAGGATATGTGTCAATTATGATGTGTCTATGAAAGGTTCTAGTCATTAGAAACATAGTGGTAGATAATGTACCTCAATTATGTAATAGTTTTTATGATTCCATATTTCAAAAGTAACTAGGCCAATATGGTCTTTGGGAGTCTGTTCATGTAATGTAATAAGAATTTAGTAAAAATGATTTGATGTTAATTTTTGAAAATAAATGGTCCAAATTGTTGGTATTATGGTGAAATTATAGTCACAAATTGTAGAATAGGATGAGAAAACAGTAATGATATCCATAAATATTTTTCTATGTATATGTATAAGGGAGTCTCTAAGGATAAGTCTACAGATGTGTTAATATTTGGGAAAATGGCCATGAATATTTGAAAAGGATATAATGAGTGGTTCCTAATGGTGGATCCTAGTCTAGATCATAAAAGTCAATGTGTATCTTGAATATATGTACCTAGGGATAACAACTATGAAAAGGTAATTTATGCATGACTCGATCGTATCATGTTATATTACAACAGGCCTTACTACAATACTAGTTTGAAACTTTTGGGGGATATTTATTGGAAATTCAAAATATCTTTCTAAACCTTCATAGAATATTTAAATGGAATTTATCTACGAATAACCTATAATAATCCTATTGTGTCCTAGATTAAGTAATTTGTCTTACATTATATATCCTATAAGTGTTTTTTTCATGATTATATGGTTCCTCATTATGATAATTGGTTCGTACTCAATGAATTCCAGTTTTAGTCAATGTATGGAACCTGAAAAATTGGGTTAACATTGAATGTGAAGTAATATTTCTGGATGGGAATTCAAATGGAATGGTAATAGGAGTGAATGATGTTGAGATCATGCCAAGTCAGTTTTCATAGAACATGATTAATAATGTGTACGATAACCAACTCCTAGACTCCCCAAGGAAGATAAGGAGGGTGATTTTTAACTGTTTGGGTAGTGAAGATCATGGAGGAATGATGATTCAGTTTACTTTATGACTGGAATGTGGATAGAATAACCAAATTGAATGTATTAGAGGGAAACATATATTTTTTGACTATGAAATAGAAGGACACAATGAATGTAACTGAAAAAGTAAAATAATGATTTTGGTTAACAATATGGATGGGAATATTGGAAACCCAAGAACATCATAAAAGTATAAATAATTTACGTGTGTAATGAATTGTTATTATTCAAATCAATTTACCATGTGTAATCCTTGAATATAGAATTAGAAACATGGTATGAGTAATGGTTATATTCTTGATTATGATGATAATACATATGAAATTTAAATGGAAATAGTTAATATGTAATTAGATGAGGTATCATTATTTTGGATTAGAGATGAAGGTGAATAATAAATGTTTTTATCTATTTGAATTCATGAATTATCTTATATGAATAATGAAATATACAATGATTGATCATTGTATGTTTTTTCCTCATGATTTATATGTTTTTGTGGAATGTTTTTGATCATCTAGTAATGTGATTTATTGTCAAGGGTGATGTTTTTCCTATTGAATGACAACCCTTAATATGTTCCATATTTTATGATAATGTTTTATGGATAATTATTTTTTAGATATTATTAAATAAATGGGATAGTACTAATTAAAATTGATTTTATTAAGGACTTTCTGAAAGGTTTTTATGCCACCATTGATGATGTTTACAACATTTTTGGATTAAATAATATAGGCAATATACTTTTCAAGAAAGAAATATGCATGTTTTCTATAAGGAGAATCAGTAATAACGGTAATTTCCATGTTTCAAGGGAATAAATTATATATGTATTCCGATTTTTGTTATATTAGAATAAAAATAAAATTTAGGATATAGGGGGATCAATGAGAAGCTATTTTTGAGAAATTTAGATACCTTCTTTCTAGAGTATTGGAATTCAAAAAATTATAATCATTATTAGGAAAACCTTTATAGAGTGTTTTATGTCAAAATTTGGATATGGTTTTAGTCATTAATTTTCTTATCCCACAATATGAGTATTTACGCATATTAGATAACATGTTATAAAATTTCACTATGATAAAAAAATATTGAATGATTCGTCCTCCTATTAATGGAACTCATTAACTTTTAATTATTTAGGAATGAAAAATTCACCATAGTTACATAGAATGAGATATGATGTGGATGTTGATCAAGGAACAACAATGATTAAGGTTTTCCTAAAATAATATAAATATATTTTTTCTCGAAATGTATTCATCTTTAAGAAAATAATCTAGAAATTAGATGATGTACTAATTGAATTTTGTTTGTTGATTCGATATACATTTAAAAAACCACATATTTATGAATTTTCTGCCCTAAATAATCCATTGATCATCTAATTTTTTTGATTTATGAACCTAATCAACCCCTAAAAATATTTATGCTATTCCTCTAAGTCCATGATTTCACATCCCACCACTATTATCCTATGTGGAACCTAATTAATGTTTCTTCGGGTAACAGTTATGTATCCAAATATTATTTTTAATCTTTTTAGTATTTATATATATGTTGTGGGTTCTACTTAATGGAAAATTCTTCTATTAAAACTTTGATAACCCAAATTAATTTCAACAGAGAAATTCATTTTATGGGGGATAGATTTTAATGCCTCGAGATTTTGTGATTTTTTTCTCAAATTGATTTATCATTTTTATAACATTCATTTTAAGAAACAATGAATATTGTTTTTCTATATATTAAATAACTACGTTTGGATATAATGCACTACACTCAATACATAGATTAGCTTGCACTATACGTTATACAGATGTGGCATGTGTTACATGGTACACCAAGTTTCAATGAAATAATATTGTATTGTTATAATTATTTAAATGTGATAGTTATAAAATATCCATTAAAAATAGTGAAATGAATATTTATAAATACTTTTTGAATATTTTATAATAGGTTTATATTAACACATGTGATTGTTTTAGTATAGTATTTATATGTTAGAAAATTCTATTTTCTTAAAATATTTTCTTTTAATGACCTTCAATGAACGGTGATAAAATTATTTTTTTTGAAAATTTCAGATATTAAATTTTTTAAAAAGAAACATTATTTCTAAATTAAGAATTCCAAAATTATCGTGGGATGATTTTTTTGTTTTGTCTGAGAAACATCATTTATGGATGAATAATTAGAATACTAAATTTTAATTCTATGTTTTGTTAACATTTACTTTATTTATAGAGTTAAATTATATTATAAGTTTCAAGTAAAATCATAATAGAACAATTACAAATCTATTAATCCAATTTTTTAATTTGAATCATTTTTAAATTATTATTTGATATAAAATTATAATAATATTTTTAATATTTTCACATTTTAAACTATCATTCTTACCAAGTCCATGGGATTATAATTGAAATTTTTATTTCATCATATATGGATTGAATATCCCAAAAAAACATACACAGTTTTAATAACTATAAAATATATAGTCCAATAATTTCAACATAAAATTTTACATAAATGATTAATGAAATTGATTAAAATTAATAAAAATTATTACTGTAAAATTAAGCTTATAAGGGAATAAACCATAAACATAAAGTCCAATATGACCTATCCACCTCTCCAATACCTATTTTCATTCCATATTGCGGCCATAAAACGTCTTTTATTGAGTGTTGTCCGGTTTTAAGAAATTGTTTTGTGTATGAAACATTGGTACAACTATCTTGTTTTCAGAAATTCCAATTGTTTACCCTCCCACCCATATAAAAGGACACCACATATTCCCATTCTTCACACCTATAAAATCGCATAGGTTCAAACATTTTTAGAGACATTTATGTCCAAATATCCCTACCATCACCCTTGAAGAATACATTTTGGCATAAATCCATCCAATAAGGTCTTTTGGTGAAATCTATGATTAGTTACTCAATGAAGAGGTAACATCCTTCCTCAGAATCCTTTGTTTTATTTTCATTCTTTACCCCCTAAACACTTCTCATTCCATTAACACATAACATAATCAGTAACATAAATATAATAAGTCATTATTAATAAAATTATTTTCCCTAAAATTTCACACACTTCCATTTAATGGATAAAAAAATTATCATTCTCATGTTCAATGATATACCGCCTCATGAAACGATGATTGATCATTTTTCCATTAACACCTCTCATAGTTGGAAAATATGATGTAAAATATATTATAATATTATATTTATGATATTTATGATTCATTTATTCTTCTTTAATTATTATATAACATATTCTATAATTCATTCTATTTTGTGTATTTACAATAATTTCATTTGGGGATTTGTGGAATACTAACTCCTCATTGGGATGTGATTTATTCATACTATACCTGGACTTTTTTAAGGATGGGTATAGTGAAAATATATGAAATATATGACATTATATTTATAATGGAATTATATTATATATATTTTTACATGTATTAAATTTAATTTATTTCTTAAAACATGATAATAAAATGGAACCAACATCCACTCGTATGTACGACCTACCGTATCCATAAACAATGTATTCCATTTCATATTTATATATTTTATATATTAATATTTATATTTATATATTGAATTTATATGATATAAACATAATTTTTTACATTATTAAAAATAATCAAATCATTATCTATGTAAGAGGATCAAGAATATCATTTCACAATATATTGGATAAACAAAGTAGTTAGTACATGAAAAATTTCATTAACATGGAATTGTTAACAAATGAGAAAAATAAATTTATAAGTGAATAATATTTTTTATTTGATAAAGAAATATGGTTATATGTACGATTAATAAAAATCATATATTCATTATATAGGAGGTTTGAACATGTAAGAATAAAAATCAAGACTTAAGCTAAACATATTTCATCCCACAATTTCTTTATGTGAAATACATTAAATAGTCAACTAAATTTTATTTTCTGATGTATATATTCTATCATATTACATTTTATCTAAATAACTTCCTTTATGAATGATATTAATAAAATTATTTTTTGTTATTAATTTATGGGGATCACGATTCTAAATTATCTCATGTATTAATCGTTTACTTGTCTCACTTTTATTCTTTGTGTGACCCAATCCAAGTTCACCACCTATTTATTATGAGTGGTGTTTTTCATCGAATGGATTTATAATATGATTCTTATTCATAAATATATGTTTATTTACATATAATTTTGATGATATTTATTTCTTTGTGTTTATGTTTCAATAGTTAACAAATCATTAAAGTATTTTTGTCCCAATACCTTCTTGGAGACACATTCATTTTATTCACCTATATTATTTTACAAGGTTTATATACTACAACATTAAATTTTATATCATGAAAATACAAATCATAATTAGATTTTATGCTTAATATAATATCATTTTCTTACTAGCCGAGTATAATTAAATGATACCAAGTAGTAAAATTATATCCAAACAATCCCATTATTTATAGATATTAATTATGATTAGGATTCCATTGATGAAATCAAATGATCCATATCTCATTATCACTAATTAATATTCATCCCCTATATATATTAATGTTTATTAATGTATTATTATTAATTTACAACTCTTTGATACATTAGATAATTATGAAAATGTTTTATTTTAAATCAGAATTTATTTCTCCTTTCGGTCAGAAATCAGTGTTCCATCAAATCCTTATTGTATAAAATTGTTTTAAATAATGTTTTAATATTAAATTAATATTTTAAAAATAAATTTATATACATGTTTAATATTTTAAATTAATTAAATGTAATCTTCAATTAATTTTTAGATCCATTATCTTTACAAAACATTAATAGAGTAAAAGGAATATTTATAATGTAAGGGATAACCCATCATCAAGTCCTTAATTTCCATGAATATTTCCTTTTAATTTAAGAGGTTTATTTTTAAAAGAAATGTTATCATTCATTTTCATGATAATTTATTCAATTTTATGTTGATTTTAAGGATAATGGATTGAAAATAAATATTTATGTTTTATGCTTTTATGGAAGATGATTTTCACAAATGTTCAACCATTTCTTTATAAATTTTAAAAGTATTTTCTATGAAAAATGTTTTAATTTTTTTTAAAAAATAATTTTTAATGTAAATTATAATTTTTCCTCACTGAAATTTTTTTAAATGTACTTATAATACTATTTATAGAATAAAATTATTTTATAAATTATTTTTATGTAAAATGATTTTTAATAAAAGGATATTTTTAGAAGAAAAATTCCACATGATCTCTCAAAATACTTCCCTATATAATATTATATAATTTATTATAGTTTATTAATTACTAGGTATATGAACTAATAATATTGTTTTTATTGCTTCATTTATGGATTATGATTGGATGACATGATGTTTATGACATTGTTTTCTCCTCCACAAGTTATATTCTTTTGAATAATTATTTTTTTCATGGGGTTTCATTGATGATATTTTTATGTTTCCTTTATCTTTTAAAGAGGTTATGATGTGATGGAATGTTAATGATAACCATTTCATTTCATGGATTACTAAATGATATTTTTGGAACACATAAATGTCTATGTTTCACGTATTGATTTAAGTTTTTCTATCTTGTGGAACATGTATGTATGATTTTATTATGTGAAATGTGGGACCTATATCTATATCCAAAGAATTGGGTAATGATTTATGGTATGCGAGTTTAAAGGGTACATGGTTTGTAAATAAAACCTGAATACAAGAAGTTATTGGGGTTGTAGCCTTATCTTGAAGACAATATGGTTCATTAGATTTAGCCCAAGACTAAAAGTAAGAGGTTAGATGGGTTGTTTCACTTGCCTGAAATTATGAGGGTACACCAGTTGTAGAACAAGAACAAAAATAAAAGCAAACATGAGATTTTAGCTGAATCTAGATGTAGGCACATAGGTAACTACCCCAAACCTATCATGTTATGATGGTCCATATAGGTATCCTTGACCCAAGATTTTCTATGCTTATGTGTATGCCACAAATTCAATGTCTTAATACTATGTTATTGATTCTTGTATTATGAAATCCCATGAATTATTCCGTGATTATATTTTATGATCTTTGATATGCAGGTTATGATATTACAATGTTATGATCACATTACCATTCCCAGATTCCCATGTTCATGCCTATATGTACCACATGTATATCCTTACTAAGCATTTGATCTCATGCCTTTTAATGTTTCCTTCCCTATGTTTTGAAGATATGTGTTATGTATGATGTGTCTAATAAGAGTATTAGTCATGATGAATTTTTGTGAGATAATGTAGCTTACTTATGTACCAGTGTTTATGTTTCCATGTTACCCAACGCGTTAAGCTAATATGGTCTTTGGATTTCTATTTTATATTGTATTAAGTATTATGAAAACATGATGTGATGTTAATGGTTGAAAATATAGGGTCACTATAATATAGGATATTGAGTAGATATATATAAAGATAGTTACATTAGAAAAATATAATTGAGTATTAACTCGGTCATCCCATGTTGCATTAAATGTGGGCCTAAAAACACTACAAATTGGAATCATCTAGGGTTATTATTTAGTTAATTTAAATTATCTCTATAAACCATTAGGAAGGTTTTAAATATATTATAATTCAATCTATACATATAATAGGTAACTATTTATGTAAATGATAGTTGATAAGATCTATTATAACCTCATTGTTCATATGTTAGGATAAACACTTCATTTAAGCATAACATTTTCTCTATTTATTGAATACATTTTATAAATCGATAAGTTTTCATATTAACATTCCTAAATTATCTATATTTTTTAAATATTAAAATAAATACCAAAATAAGTTAACAAGGGATATGATTGATAATGTGGTGATTATTTCATTGAGATGCCCAATGGGGTGGAATTTTCTGCTGATTTGTTTTATCTATGATCACTTTGAAATCACGAGTTAGGGTTAATAATCAAATGCCTCAAAATTCCTAAAAATTATTTAATAATATAATGATAGGTTTTCATATATAGTTTCTCTAAAAATTTTATAGTATAAAGATTAATTATTATTTATTCATCAAGACTGTTGTTATACGCACACATGGAAATATCTCAAAGTTAAAATAAAATACTTTTCTATGGGTTAATTGGGAATCATTGTAAATATTTAAAAAGTTATATAAAAATTATATCAAATATAATATATGGTATAATGTCTCCTATTAATGCTTCTTCCAGCATTAAATCTTGAAATGAATGGAGTATGAATAGTTGAAAAATTGATTCCCTGGAATATGGAGGTCATGGATAAACATTAAGAACCTCCAAGACTAGGGAAATAAGTTATAAGCTAAAAAATAACATCTATATATGTGGATATTGGTAATTATGTATCAAGTATCCCCATTGAAGATTTATGGATATAATATTGGATTCCAATTCAAGACACTCTAGTACATCTTGGGAGCCTTATAAGGGAATCAAATCACCACCCCAATGATTTGTGATTTAATTATCAAATATCACTTTTAGTTTTATGATTTTTATATAACACTTTTGTGTTTCTAGATTTTCATTTATGAAAATATTATTATTATTATATTTATGATCATATATAAATTTACAGAGGAGATTGAATAAATCCATATACACTCTATATTTATTACTAAAATAAGGAAACCACCAATCATATTTCAAATCAACCTACCATAATTTATCAGTGAAATGATATCTATTAACACCTTGTTGAGTGTAATTTAACTATTTGGTTTTTAATAAGAAATGGACAATATTGCCTTTTTGTCTTTCCCGTAATAGTTAGGTTGGTATTTCATTAGAAATTATATCTCAGGTAATGACTATATTAAGAATACTATAATCCATTTTCAATAGTAAAAAATTTAAAAATATGAGGATATAATTATTTTATGTGGGGTACAATGTGAATCTATGATATTTTATTTTATTTTTTTGTTATAAAAATTCAATGTGTCGAATGACATGGTATGAATAAAACACTAAACTCGAAAGGTTAGTATAAAATAGTTATAATATATCTATTGAAGTATTATTTATAAATAGACCTAATCACAATATGATATATGGGTAAAAACAAATGCTCATATTTACTTATAATTAAATTATAATATTGAATTAGTTTTTCTATATAACTATCTATATCGTTATATATATATAAATTCAATTTTTCTAATTTTTTTATACTGTATTGATTTTTAACACTAAGAAGATTATTAATTTATAAAAAAAATAATTAATGTATATGAATTAATTTTTCTATAGAAATATATGTATATACATCTTATGTTTTATGAAAATGGTTTTTTTTCATATTTATTAAATTAATATGATTAAATGGAGTACAAACCTAGAATCGTCCTTTTGAAATTTTGTACTATGAGTATCTCTATATATTTTTGACAAACTATTAACACGGTTAGTTTGTAATCAATGTTGATATGGGTACAAATGGGTATCTCATGTGGTTTGATTTGTATTTTGTTTTAATTGATCTTATACCATCAAAAATAACATTTTTTCATTCCAATTCCATACTGAAATATCTCACCAATATTTACTCACATAAATAAAATTTATTTACACTCATAATACTTACTTATCAGTTATTTCCATTTACAAGCCCCTATTTCTCACATATTAAATTATATAACATAGGAAAATGTTAAGAATCAATTCTCATTCAAAATAATCATTATCGTCATCCATTTAAACTATCCTAAATTCATAATAAATTTTTACTAGTTCCTAATTCCATTAATAATCCCTACACCATGAAATTTCAATGGACCCTTTAACAAAATATTTAATCTCCTAAAGTGAGCATTACCCACTATCATAGATTTTATTTTCTATATTCCACATACAGTCTCCTGAAAACTATTCTAACTATTATAATATAATTACCTAAGAATCATTATTATACTGAAATGTTTTCATATTAATGGAAATTCCCATATCTATATCACTCCCAATCATTCATATAAGGAAACAATGCACGTGTTATATGCATCTTACAATGTCCATGAGTGAGGTGGTATATTTTATATAACCATTATACATGTATGGTTAAATGGTTGAATATAATTTATAATGATCATATTTATATTGTTATTATTATTATTATCATTTCAAAAAAATAAATCAATTTTTACCTTATATATATTTTATGGAAAATAAATGTTGTATTCTTTTTTATGTTAAAAATACTAGCACTATAGAGTGGTGTGTTCTACTTTTCTTAACAACAATACGATGATTTTTAAATTAGGCAATATAATTTTTAATATTCATGGTTATATTATTAATATTATTATCATTTTGAAAATATAAATCAATTTTTACATTCCTTCCATTGTACGGAAAATTTTTGTTCTTATATATGTGCGAACTACCAACTCTATAATGCAATGAGTTCTATTCTTTAAAAAAACGGAACATATATGGATCTAAAATATATTACACTAATAAATATGATATTAAGGTGTAATATGTGTCATGAATATTTTTCTAAAAGTTTTGTAAAAAAATTAATTATCATAAGATACTAATCGGTTAATATTAATAAACTATTTCAGTCATGCTTGTCACTGATTTTTTAATCACTAATAGTAAAAAATAAAATCATGGAAAAAGAATGGGAGTTTATAAATCATTATTAAACTTTTATCCATGGAAATTTTATAATATTATTATTATGAAAAAATATTCAAATAATGGGGTTCATCTTCCCTATAAAAATATATATGAAAATTTAAAAAATTTGAACATTCCTTATAGAAAATAATCACTAATCTTATAATTATTTTATGATGAAAATTATAATTAAAAATTATAAATGTTAATATATATGAATAGTTTTATAAAATGTTTTTTATGATGGATAATACTACTATATTGGAGGTTAATTTTTTTAATGGAATCCAATATTGATTATTAGAGTTTTCTAGTATGATGTTTCCTTCAATGAGACATAAGTCATATTCACCAATTTATTTCCTTTAAGTATTTTAATTATTGAACTATAGATTAATTATATCATATAATTAATTAAATTAATTTTATTTAAAATTTCATTTAATATTTTATTATCTTGGATATTTATTTAATGGACTGCAACGACCATTGTGGTTTTCTTTAAAAAATTTCATATATTGAGTAAGGATTATTCTTCGAGAAAATTATTCATATCAGTTGGGTAACATATAGCTTATATTGAAATTTTATTTTAATATATATCATGTTTCATATGATATACATTTATTTCTCAAGCACTCCTTTTTGAAAGTGTGTTACATTAATTATTCTTTATTGACATACTTCCTTCTTAATAAAAATGAAACAATGTTATGAATAATTTTATACTTTATTGATTGTTGTTTCCCCTCTATATAAATATTTTTTAATTCCATAAAATATTCATTTATTATTTTGAAATTAAAATATGATTTATCCCAAGTTATCTTATGATTTATATTTAACTATTTATAAAATAATGTTTTATTATACCTTTTATGACATTGTTTTACTAATATATTATTTTTGGAATACATAAATGTATTTCAAATTGAGGATTTTTTTAACATCCACTTCATATATCCCCGAGAAAAAATATATTTATTTTAGTGCTCAATTATTTTTATTTCTTTTAATATGTTGGTTTCTTAAATTGATGCTAAATTCTAAAAAATTATTTCTGAGAGTGATTAGTAACCTATAAGATTTATATAATGGTTAAATTTTTTTGTAATTTTTTTACATGATTTTATTTTTATTTTACTCTTTATATCAAAACCATATCTCAATTTTTGAGTTAGTTTTCATGAATCGGCCTATAAATTCCCTTATAAAATTTTGGGATTGAAATTTTGGTGTCAAAATTTTTAGAAATTCATTTATTTAATATAAACCATTTATAAATGTTATAAATAGTTTTTTCATTCCAAAATCTCATCATGATATGATATAAGATTTATGTTTCCCACAAAAGTGTATCGATTATAAATATGAGAGGAATTTTGTCTCTTAAAACCCATAAATTGATTGGTATGGTTTATATATCATGATATAAAAGGTTTAAACATGAGGATTTCCCATTCTCAATGGTAGACTAGTTTTAATTCTAGCCCCACTGGAATATAGGTGGTAATCCCATTCACATGGAACATGGGTGGTAATCCCAAGCACAAGGGTAAATTATGCTAAGCCTTGGTTTACAAGGGTGGTAATCTTAAACCCAAGGGTATAAAATTGGCAATCCCATGAACAATATAAAATGTGGGTGGTTATCCCAGCCCTAATAATATTAGGGGTGCATTAGTTCACATTTTAGCACTCTCATAATGTTATAATTACACATTATTATGATAAAGGGACAGTTATATTCTATATATGAAATTCCAAATTTCATGGATCATGTTTATTTTATCATGATTCCTCAATTTTTCCATGGTATATATTGGATCATTTAATATTATATATCCTTCTATAGTACATAAAACATTATTTTTTTTATGTCTTATAAACAATATTTTCCCCCAACGATAATGTTTCTTTTATGATTCTTATCAAAAACTCTAAATGTATAATTTATTAGGTTTTATCTATTGAGTATTTATGATTATCCCTTTCTTATGATTTCTATTACATAAGAAGTGAAAAATAATATAACATATTCTATGTACTTAATGGGATCTTGTATGTGCGATTATGGAGAATTTATTCATATGTTTGAGAAATAATATTTTTATGTTTCTAATCACCAATGACATCAAAGCATTATATTATATAGTTGTACAAGAAGATCATGATTTTTAATATTAAATTAATATAATTATATAAATTTATATTCTTTTTTAGATTTTTTGCACATCATTTTCTATCATTTACAATGTTTTAGGATTGTGTTTTTGGCACAATATTTGGGCATTTAGGTATAAGGAACCTCATATACAATGGTAATCGGGAATATAATAACACTACATGTATTCATATTATTCTCAAAATAAGGTCCACCGCTAATTGATCCTAGAATGTATAATCATACCACATTAAAATTATTCATCGTATCAAATGGAATGACATGTTTTATAATGTTTTAACATTATGAAGACTAATAAAAATATCCATAATACTTAATTTTTATAATCTTCAATACAAAACAACATCTAATTTATTTAGTTTTTATAGATCTAGATGTGAATCCTCAGACCCGGTACCTAGATGAGAATATATGATCTGTTTTTCAAATAAAATTATATTGATTTTTATGTATTAATGTATACTCCAATAATGATCATCATATATATTATCAATTTTTCAATTGATTTGTATTTCACACACACTTATATATCAATTTTTTTTACAATTTAATATAGATGCTTCTAAAAGTTCCATTAGCGTCGGTATTATGTGTTGAAAAACACTTTATAAATTATTTTAAAATAAATATTTTTATAAATATTATTTATTGTATATATTTATTAATATTATTTGTATATATAAATTTTAATTGGGATAAATTCTAATTATTTATAATTTTAAAAATTATATCAAAGTATTGTATACATATAAAAGGAAATAATTGAAAATATTTTTTTAATTATTTAAAAATATTTGTTGATATATTACTTCGTTTTTATAAAATCATTTTGAGGAATATTTTTATATTTATTGAAACTGGTGTATCTTCTGATTTTATTTAATTAATTTTTTTTTTGGTTTTATGAGATGAATATTTTTTGAATAAATATTAACTATAAACAATTTATAATATATTTTATGATGTGAAATATTATGTTTCTACGATTCTATATTATGAAAATAAATTCCCTTGAGCCCCATCCACAATTTGTTATTGTAATTATAAAGGTTTTGTTTGAACATGAGTTTTTTTAGTGTTGCATTTCTAGTCAATCACTGGAATCATAAGATTTTGGGATGAATAATGATTATTTTGAAGGAAAATGAAGATATAATTGACTTAGATAATTTCATTTTTATCAACAAACATTGATATCTTATTTATCAAATAAAAATAATGATGAATTTCATTGATAATATGTACATACTAACGAAAATAAGTGATCTATATAATTAATTTTAGGGGATGTTATTTATGATAAAATAATTTCATTTATTTTAGATGTTTCAACCTCAGTAGGGTAATGAATTTATTGAACATTTTTATACTATCGATTTATGATTCTTAATCATTGGATGACTTTGAAACCCCAAAAATTAGATTTATTATTACCGATAAATAACACAACGTGTTTGATAACTTTCTCCACACATAATATGGAACTAAAAAATAAAAATTCATATATTTAGACTGTTAAAAAAACATAGACATTGAATAAATAATAATTAAAAAGAAGAAAAAATTTATGTATTATATGTATATAGGAAATAGTGGGTACATTGAATTTTTTGTGAATTCTTTTATCTTACCTAAAATGACAAATAAGATCATTTATTTTATAGAAATTTATTTTTTATTTAAAAAATGTACATTTTATATGATACACATTTCAATTTCAAGGAACTTATGAATAATAATAAATTATATTTTATATTGAAAATTGGTTAAAATTTTTTTGTTAGTAAATGATATGATAAATGAATAGTTTATGTTAATATTTGAAAATATCATATTCATATTCAAATTGATTTTTAATGGAATTTTTTTATTTTTTTGAAAACATATATTTATAGATATATTAATTTGATATTAATAAAAAATAACTTCATTTCTCAATTCCAAATATCAAAATTGAATTTATTTTATGTATTTATCATTTAAAAAAAGGATTATTTTATTGAAAAATATAATTTTCATGAAATAAGTAATTTCTAAGACGCTAATTTTTTTATTAATGAATTATAAGTTTATAAAACCTATTTTTTATTCAAATATAATTCATTGAGATTAAATTAATCATTTTTATTTTTTTAAAACAATATAATACCAACATAAATTTTTTATAAATTAATATTTTACTCAAATATGTTAAATGTTTTGTCATTCTTTTCAATGAATAATGTATTTTATATGAAGATTAAACATTTTCTAAAAATAATTTTTAAATAACTGGTACTTTTTTTTAAATAATAGATTCATTTACATAAAATTAGTATAGAATATAATTTTTCCTTATTTATAATTTTAATAGTTAAAAGTTAACTTCTCTAAAAATAGATTTTAGGAAATTATGTATTTTTTAAAATTCGATGTTCACACTATTGGAAATATTATTTTAAATTTTAATTTCAATTTTTATATTATACGTATCATATTATAAAAAATATCAATATTATTCTTGTTAGTGAAATTAATTACTACTTTTTAAAAAAATAATTACACTGGAAAAAAATTATATTTGGGTAAAAATGTAAAAGTTTAAATAAAATATCATAAATCACTAATATTTGTACAAAAAAGGAGCGGTTGAGGTGATTTTTGACCCAAAATAAATTTTCTCTTCTATTTATTGGCTTGTATTGTATAAAAATACTCTAGGAATCATGTTGATTTTGATGATCAGAAATACACTTGTTTTTTACTAATGAAATATCATTTTATTTTTATTAGAATTATATTTCTGGATACATTTAACTTGTTTAGGTGTCATTTTTAAAGCATTATGGATATGTTTGAAGTAGTTTGAAAAAACTATTCATATCGTACGTTTTTTAAAGAACATGAGGTATATTTACCCTATATTTTCAGTAAATGTTTGTATCAGTTACCCCCATATTATTTTAATATGGGTCCAGAACATAAAATTTGAAAAGAAACCATATTTTTGAGATATAAATGTATTTTTTTAAATTATAATGTTTTTAAGATATCTAAATATATTTAATCATAATTTTGAAGTTAGCATATGTTTTAGTTAGAACATTATTGTGTTTAAATTTAATGTATTTTTTATAAATTTCTACAATGGTCACACTCCAAAATAAATACCTCTGAAAATATACATACAGATGGACTCAAATGTTATTGATTAATAAATCAAATCATTCCTATATACAAGGGATGCTATTTTTCTCCGTTACTATTTTAAATTTACATAATTAAAATTTGTTAGGTTCTAATTATAAATAGTTTTGAATAAAAGAAAATCAATCTTATCTTGTTAAATACCTAGAGTAATACAAGTCGAAAATGAGAGGTCCTTTTTAAGAGAACTATTTCCAATTCTATTATACAGAGATGCACTTTTGAGACAAACATGTTAGGATATTATTTTGTTCAAGTATAACACTCTTTTTGTGGATATTATTGTTCTATTGAATCATTTCATGATGATCGTTCAGAACTAGGTTCTCTTAGAAGATTTTCTTTCTTCAATCCTTTTATCCATGGTGAACAATAAATATTATACTTCAGTTTCAACTATATATGTGAGGTAAATGTCTCTCTAAATCAAATAAATAAATATTTATTTCAATGAGTTTTTTATTATCATTATATGTTGTGGTGGAGTTATATCTTCTAATTATATGCATTGAATATTTTGGTTCCCAATTATAGATGCCTAAGTCCTTGTATGAGACATTTTGTAAAGGTATCAACTACTTAGACACATTTGATGATCTCTTATGATAAGAGAACATGTATTATTAATATTACCAATCTCATTGAGAGATAATTGTTGGAGTGGACCTGGGGATATTTGTGCTGAAAATCATATAAATATTCATTTGTTCTTTATCATTTTTTATTATAAATAACATCCATAAAATAAGATAACACTAAAACACTAAATATTATAGGTTGATGGATAAAGTATAAATCTTTCATGATTTTCAAAAGAACAAAATTCACATGCTCTTGTTTATATTTGTATTATTATAATGTATAAATTGGTATTAGAGCATTTCATTTTAATAATTTTGATAATCTTTTTTTATCTCGAGTAAATGATCCAAACGACAATAGAATTTAATGAAAGAACAGAAGAATAAAATGTCAATGATTCGCATCCCTTATTTTATTTATGATAAGTATAGTAGCCTCAAATATTGAATGATTACATATTTTAAGAATCATGGATTTAAAGAGTAATTGATGTTTTGAAATCATATATTGTCTCAGAAGAATCATAAAAATGGGATGCTACTAATGAAACTAATTATAAGGTTTATTCAAGATCCATTAATGATATTATATATGCACTAGGTTCAGATGAATTTAATAATGTATCTCAATGTACATTTTCCTTCATATGAAGTAATTGAAAATGTTATAAAATTACTATACAACACAGAAAAGATGAAATTCAATACATAAATAATGTATGATGGTGAAGGAATAATATAGATGAATGAAATATTGTCTGAAATCGTCAACGGTGTAGCGAAAATGTGAGATTCAATTAAAAAATAAGATCAATATTTTATGATATATTAGTACTACCCTTTAAATATATTACGATATAAACTCCGATCTTAATATACATTCTTGTGTCAAAAATGATAATGAATAAATTGATTGAAAGACTAATTATGTATGAATCAGAAATGAAAGATGATATTAAATACTAGGATGCTAAATATGGATAATACCACCCCTAATGATACTAATCATAAATATTAAATAAAATTAAAATGTGATTTTTTACTCTCAAACGATTTTTAATTATCATATTATAGAATGGAAATGGCTAATATAGAAGGAAGATTCAATTATTTTAATTATTTGATGAAAGGAAACAAAAATTCCATCAATAGTATGAAGATATTTGGATACATAAATAAAGAAGTAATACATTATGAGTGGAATAAAATGGGTCATATCAAACAATATTTCGAAAAAATAATGAAAGTGTACTGGAAAAATGGAAAATATAGAAATGGAGTATTAAATGAGAAATTATTATGATGATAAAGACTAAAATACAATGAGGGATTATTAGTGTAACTCTAAGGTATCCATATATAATTCTAAAAGTGATTTATAATATTAGATAACCATTTTAAAATAAAAATTTCTATTTATTGGTAAATATGATGAGGTAAAATCTTCTTATTCTTCTTATTCTAATTCTAAAAGTTGATCTAATTGTAAATTATTATTTTACTATTTAATTCTTTTATGAAATGTATTATCCCTTAGTAAAAATGAATAGACCACTAAAAAATATTTATAATTCCATTTTAATGGAAAATGACTTCTTTTTAAAACACCATTTGGATATAAAAGAGAATTTTAATTAATCTAAATTAAATTGTATTGATCTTGAAAATAGAATTTACAATTCATAAGTGGATGTAGAGTGATTCAAATGTACTTTTAGTATATTTACTATGTCAAAATATAAAAAAAACTAATTATTTAGAAAAATATTCATAAAAATTAATAATTTGGAATATAATGAAATGATAAAAATTAAAAATTGTATATAAATTATTTTGGAAATATTTGTAAAAAATTATCTATATTTCTAAAGTGTTTATGTTTCATTATTTTAATATCTATTGTTTGAGAAATCTCTAAATTACTTGAATAAAGTAATTAATTTTCTCAGGAAATATGTCTAAATATTGTAATATAAATATTTGTAAAATTAGGAAAAAAATTGTAAGTATATGAAATATTACTAACAAAGATGGACCCATGATAATTAGTGTACCAACATAAACATTTATTAAATTCTTATTGTTGAAGAAGGTGACAAGAAAAAAATATATCATATTGAATGTCAATATTAGATTCTCAAGAAACTGGAGTGAATACAGATCCAATTTTCATAAATTATATGACTTATATAAAGGTCTAGTTTCCTTTGGTGATAATACAACAGGAAAATTAGTTAGAGTTTCCTGAGTTGGGAATACAATGTCAATTTTGATAAAAAAAAATTCAATATGTTCAAGGGTTGTTGAATAATGCAATAAGTATACCTCAACCATATTATACTGGATTTTATTTTTATTTCTCTAGTAATGCATGCTATATATTTAATGATACACTGATTATGCTTAGAGAACCCAAAGACGGAAATATTTTTACGTTGGTTATTAATTACTTGTTTTAATTTAGAGATAATTGTTTAGGTATTAAGATAAGTGAATGCTAAACATGGAAGAAAATACATGGAAACTATAATCTATTTAATTTATATAAATTTTCTAAGAGAAAAATAGTTTATAATTTTCTATGGATTTTTTATTATAATGGTTTATTTAGCGAGTAATTCAAAATAGAAAAGAAACATAACTAATTATTCAAATCTAATAACAGCGTTGCTACATCCAAGAATCAAGAACCTATCCATATTGATATGTTTGTACCATAATGTGTATAATTATTTTTAGGACCATATTATATTTTTTTGTTGATTATTTTCCATATTTTTATGGGTTTATTTTCTACAACATAAATGTGAATTATTATTTGTTTATTTATGATTTTGTAATATTGCTCAAAAAGGAAAAGAATTCAAAATAATTTTACTGGAATTTGACAATGACATGGAATGATTGAATTAAAAAAATATAACTCTTTTTTCTCATGCCAATGTATTAATCATACGATATATCACCACAAACACCTCAGAAAAAGAAATATATAAATAAGAAATAGGATTATTCAAGAAATAGAATGAAATATGTTAAATAAATATAGCCATCCTATCTATTTTGGTTTAGAATTTGTTAGAAAATAATTACAAATAAGGAATAGAATTTGAATGACTTTTTATATATAAATTACTTCCTTTAAATTATGGAATAAAAGAAAACCTAAATTTATAAGACTCAAATTTCATGGATAAAAGGTGTATATCTTGAATATTATAGAAAATATTTGTATGTTGGTTCCAAATGATGATGAAAGATTTTTTTCAAGGATATTATACTACTTTTAAAGCCTATAGAGTGTATAATAAAATAATAATGATTTTTGAATAATATATTTTTGTGAGGTTTAATTAATGTGAACCCTTTGTTCATAACAAATTTCAAATAGAAGAAGTTACAAATTAATGGAAAATGTGAGACTTGAATATCTTAGATATAATTTTTGAAATAAATTAAGAGATGATGAAATTCAAAATGGTTAATAAAAACATGAAACTAGTGATGCCAAAATTTTCTTACCTTTCAAATCAATAAACATGATGGATTGTCCTTTGTAAACTATATTATAATATATATATATATATATATATGTTAGGAAATGAATGAATGTATGTCATCTTTCTAAATTCTATTTCATTTTACCCGAATGTGAACGTAAATCTATAGAAGAATAATAAGAAGATGAATGTTTTATAATAACTATTAAAGAAGAACATAACCAATTAAGAAGAAACAATGTTTGGGAATTTCATTATAGGCCATAAAATCGTATAGTAATGGGGGACCAAATTTTTTTCTGAAATAAAAATGTTAAACAAGGAACAATAATAAGAAATAAATCTATATTTGTATATAAGGACTATATTAAGAATAAGTAATAGGTCATTAGGAAAAAATTTCCCCTATTTCTAAATTATATGAAATTATAATCATTTTGTATTTCTAATAAAATATGAATATTAAATTATATCATATGGATGTAAAATCAGCTCTTCTATATATATTTTTAATTAAGAATTTTTATATTAAAAACCCACAATGTTTTGAAATTCATAATTCATGGAATCTGGTTTTTTACATAATAAAGCCCTTTTTGGCATTAAATAAGAACCAATATAATGGTTTGAAAAATTATATTCATTTATTCTTTAAAATGAGTTTTCCATAACATTGTAAAATCTGACTCTATTTCAGAAATATATTTGTTATACAATTTTATTAGTACAAATTTTCATAAATGATTTAATTTTTGGGCTAAAAAATATAAATATTTTTATAGTTTCATCAAAACATATGCAAAATAAAATTGAAATCAGTATTCTGGGATAATTATTTATCATTCTTGGTGTGAATATCTATCAAAAAATATTTTGGGAATTTTTTATGTCAATGTAAATATATTTTTAATTTAATCTATTTTTTGAACTAGAAAACATTAAATAATATAAAACTCCCATATATAGAAATAGAAAAGTTGATTTGGATGATACTCTAATACCAATTGATGAACAGTTATTGAATGATATGATTTGATGTTTTCTATACCTTACTACTAGAAGCCCTAACATTTTGTTTTCTATTTATCTAGGTGCTTGATTAAAAAAATTAGAAATTACACTCAACCTAGTATTCTTAAAAAAGTTGGTATATATATAGATTAAATTATTTATTAAAATTTACATTACCCAAAAGTATATTATTTAAATTTAATATCATATTCATATACATATTTTGGGGGATGTAGGATTGATAGAAAGTATACTTTAAGTACCCATCACTCTTTAGAAAATTATTTAGTTTCAAGATCATGTAAGAATAAAAATTCTATTGCTTTTTCTATAGCTGAGGTATAGTACATCTGAATAGACTGTTGATGTGAACATGTGTTGTGGATGAACAAAAATACTTGATTTCAAACTGATTTTCAATAAGATTCCTATTTTATTTAAAAATAAAAGTGAAATTAATATGAAAAAAAATTCTATAAGTCACTCATTAAACATAATCTTCATATAAGTAATCATTTTTAAAATGATCTGGTTCTCAAAAATGGATATATATTTTGAATTTTTTAATAATGAATATAAACATGCATATACTTTCACTAAACTACATAACATAGCTAGTTTTTATTTTATTCAGTTTGATTTAGGTTTATATAACTTTATATATAAATAAAAACATGATTACATAGGAATATTATTTATTTTTATAATTCATGTTAACCTATTTCTTATTTAATTTTTATTTAATAAATTAGCGATTTGTTAATCATTTATAATGTTTTTTCATTTCAATACTAAAATATATAATGATTATAATGAGTATTCTCGATTATTAAACTAAAAATTATGTCAATATTAACCATCAAAAACTATATCTCTCTCCCTATATATTAGAGAAAATCTCGATCAATCATAATCTTTGAAGGTCTAAATTTCTATTACAATCCCTACAATATAAACCTCAAAATTGAAAAAATTTCATAATGGGAATGGAAAAGGTGATAAAAGAATGTATACTTAGAGGATATATGTGCCAATACATTTCAAGAGCAGACATAAAATTCCATTAAGCGAAGGATGTATACATTGAGTGGTTATTTAAATAAAATATTCCATTAAAAATCAATTGATTTTTCTTGTTTATAATTTATTTTCAATTGTTAAAATACATATATTTTTTTAATTATTAATAAAAATGGTTTTATGAACATTACCAAATCATATTTGGAGACACCAAGTATTTTATTCTTCAATGGTAAATGATATGGATTTTTTACTATCCTCTATCGAAAATTATAATTTTTTATGTGTCCTTATGAAGGGATCTTGATTTTAAGATTTAGTATATTAAAGATAGGAAGCATAAATCATAGGATATTATCAATTTTAACTTAGGATCTACTTAGGTAAGATAGATTTTCATTAAATATCTTGATGATAACCTGAAATTATTAGAAATATTTATTAAAACTATTATTGTACAAATTGTTATTGGGTTATTGAAAAGTATTCTTCTAGATATGTATAAAATGTTTTTGATGTTAAGTGAAATCATTATAAATTTCAGTAGATAGGTTCTGAAACAATTTTTAATATTCAAATATTTTAAGGTATGTATCTTTAAAATTATGTTTAATCTCTTCGATAGGTTATGTTTCACAGAACACCAAACTTAAATAAAAAATGAAATATTATTATGAGGTCATTATATAAATTTAATTATGTTTGAGGGTTGGAATATGATTAACTATTTTATAAAATATATATTAATATAATATTAAATATAAATATATTTATTCTTAGGAAATAAATAGAATTTTTTTTGAAAAGTACTTTTATTCTTGAAATATATATTTTCTTCAAAATGTGGTATCTATTGATTTTCTTGAGAAATGAAATATAATTACAATTTAAATCATTTAGAAAATTTATTTTGTAAGATTAAATAAATTTTCAAACCAACAAAATAACTTTATCATAGGTTGAATATTTTTAAATTTTCCTAATAGAAATTGTTTTTCCAATAAATAGTGAAAAATATTGATTTTTATAAAACAATAAATTTCATTATATTAAAATACTATTTATGATTTAAATTTGATATAAAATAAACATAATTACATTTTAGAATAAATAATTTAATTAATTAATTTTAAATCTTTTGAATCATATTTTGGTATTTTTACATTTTATTGGATTAAAATTATTTTATCATGAAATTTTTTTTCATTGTGTTTACAAGATTATTATTAAATTAAAATCTGAAACATATGCAATATAAAATTTTAAAATGGATTCCGTACATGTATTTAGAAGAAAAAAAATTATTAAATATTCCGCTTTTATTTTTGAATAATTTGAATAATAACATTGGTGATTTTTTTACAACGTTAAATGGTAAATTATATAATTTAGTTAAAAAATTAAATGATAAAGATTATAATATTACCATAGAACATGAAATTTTTTATTTGATGAGTAATTTTAATTAATATTAATTTAATGTTTTGTTATATTATTATTAATATCAATTTTAATGATATTATGATACTTATAATATTTATTTTTATGACATGTCAAATATGTCAAATTCATGATTTTAATAACTATTACAGTTTTAATATGTTTTTAATAGAAATATGGATTTCACTATAAGTAGTATTTTTTAATAAAAATTAATTATCTAAATCATGATAATTTATTTTTTAAATTTAGTGAATAAATTATTACCATAAATTCTTGCACAACACTATTGCATTAATTATTTATTTAATGGCCAAATCAAATAAATGTGACTAAAAATAATAAAAAAAATACAATTTGAGATAATTAATATCATCCACATTTTTTAGAATAAATTTACTTATTAGAGATTTATTAAAATATTTTTGTTGATATTATCATTTTATTTTTATTTTTTAATGTCAAAGTAATGAATGGTGTAAAAAATGCCATTGTTGATATTTTAAAATAAATAATATTTTGTTAAATGTTATAAAATTCATAAAAATATTAAATTGGGACTAATGATAAGGATATGGTTTTAAATATAAACGATGATCAATTTATATGTCTTTTGGAATTTCATTGAAAAAATATTCCACCAAAAATAGAAAAATCCAAGTTGTGACGATACGAGTTAATGTAGTTATATAAAAGTTAATAAAATGATAAGGGTATGAATGTAACATAAAATTTATAAAAACTATAATATTAGAGTATTTATATTAATAATGATCTTATCTTATAAAAACCTAATTTGGATCATATTTTAATTGAAAATTATTTTATAATAATTTTTTAATTTTAGTGTTTCAAAACATCCCCTAACTTCAATTATAAAATGGAACTCCTTACATAAAATTTTTACACAACATTGTGTTGTATAAATTGAATTAATAACTATTTACATTTCCACAATTCATATATAATATTTTTAGGATCATTTCCTTCCGAAATAGAATCAGTAGATCACTTAAGAAGAGGACCAATGGAAGTTCACCAATGAATAGATAATCATTTTTTCTAACACTATGAATTTTATATCTTCCTTCACAATTTATTCATTAGTTTTATAAATAATATTATAAAAATATCTAGTATCACCTCTAAGCATATATGTTATAATGATTTTAAAATTTTTATATTCATCCTTTTATCCATCCAATGAAAAATGATATCATTGCATGTGCGTACATACTACATACCGTCTCTATATAGCGATGTAATTTATTTTTAATCACGAAATTACATGGATGGTTATAATGATTTTAATAATATATATATTTTATAATTATGAAATGATATTTATTCAAAAATATTAATATATCACCCAATTACCTTCCACTTAACCCATTAATGGAATGATATAATCAATAATGGGTACGTACGACCTACCATGTCCATAATGGAACGTTATTAATTTATATGTTCAACATTAAATATTTCTTATAAAAAATATATATAATGAATAAATATGGTACCTATGATCTTAATATAATATTTTATATTATGCATATATGTCCTATATAAGAGAACTAAAAAATTCACAAAAGACATGCTTGTAAGAACAAGGAAATTTGCACATGAAACTCTGATTATAGTGAAATATTAATAATTATTGGGAAGTAAGATGTTATAAAAGTAACTTATAATATATTATAAATATGTATATGGTTCTTTTATTAATTAATAAAATTCTTGGAATCATTAAACATTACATTTGAAAATCTTTCAAAGATGTTGAACCAATGACAATGAATTTTCATGTCACATTAATAATAATGATACACATGCTTAATTCACTATTTATTTATGTGGTGATGTCTATATAATGACTAATTGGTATATTATATAATCAATATCATTAAATTTACTGTATCAAAATGTTTATTTGAATTTTTTTATTTCATCAATTGTATAATACCACTAATTACAAAGTTGTAGGTGTTTATTTCACAACCACATAAATATTCAGAATTATTTAATTTTATTTTTCTACTGAGAAATATTTATTTTCCACTATAATTTATTATTAATTATTTTAAATTTTTTTACTATTCTCCAATGATTTCGAAATTCATTTTTACTCATATTTCACATCTTACAAAATGTTTTAAAAGAAATTATTTTATCATTTTTCAAAAAGATATTTTTTTATTATTTTATAAAATATTTAATAAAGTATATTATTAAATAATATACCTTAAATATAATTTTCCAACATCATTACCTGTTATAGATTTAAATATTCCTTTACACGTTTAAAATTGTCTTTAAAAATAAAATTAATTCTTTTTTACGTGTGCATTTTTTAAAACATTTAATTTATTTTCCATGTCATAATAGAATTTCCCAAATAACATATTTTACAAGTCTCATTAATGTATTTTAATATATGTAATGATACTTTGTTTAATTTTATATTGTCGATTTACTCTATGATACCATTCAACATATTTTATTTTCATTTTTATGATTTTTTTTTGACAGCGGAAATATTGATAAAATGTATATATTTTTCTCAATATAGATACATAATGATAAGGAACATTGGTCATGAATTTAATTGATTTATCAATATATGTGGAATTAGTTAGAAAATAATGTATATGTGGGGAATGTATATAGAAACCCCCCATCATATGTAGGTATGCTTCCTTAGATGAATTTGATGGAAAAACCAAAATCAGTTTTTACCTAGTATTTTTTAATTTCCATGTAAATGATTTTGATAATAGAGATTATGGTTCACAATCCTATTCAGATTGTAACTAGTATTTTTTAACTTCCATTTTAATGGTTTTTTTGTAATGGAATATTTTGTGTGGAAAAAATGACATCCAATGATTAATCATTTTATTCATTATGATTTAAATTTTTATTATCCATGATATATTCACTATGATATTATATATGAATAAATTTCATTCATTGTTTTTTGATAAAAATCAGTGCTTTTTATGTTTTTTAATTTTACATATTGATTATTCCTTATATTATCATGATATAAGCCTTGTTTAAATTCCATGTGTATTTAGTTATTTAACTTTACATTTTGATTATGCTTATTGATTCATGAAATAATTTGTTCTACATAATGCTTATAGATCATTTTTGATCCCACATAATAATTTCCTTTTCCTATGATTCTATAATCTGTAATATTATTTTTATGCAAGGATATATTAGATATAAATATATAATTATAAATTAAATATTAAAGTTTTTTTAAATTATATTGGAAATAATTTGGGTATGTAGTTTACCAAGAATAAAAAATATTCATTATTTCATGATTTAATTTGATAAATATATCCTAATTTAAAAAAGTGACAACTGACTCTGTGATAATGGGTTCCAGGTTATTATAATTGGAATCAGATCTTGTTTAGTGGAAATATTATGAACATATTTTTGAAAACCTAGGTTAGGTAATATATGTCTGTGAATGAATTTGAGGTTAATTATTAGTGTAATAAAGAATCATAATTTTTTATTGAACATGGATAGCCTAAAAAAACCTACAGACTAAAATATCAAGAATAATTTTTCATGATTTAGATATCCTATAACTTATTCATCATGACTATGTATGATTGGTGACTCGTACATTTTGTATTTAGATTTGAGTTAATGGATGGAACTAAAATTATCTAGTTTAATGTCGATGGAGTAGAAAATGTGTTTATGATATAAGAAATTGGATGATGACTTGGGTGACTGATATTTTTATGATGATATATGATTACAAAATTTCACCTTATGAAACTCTCAAACAATCCAAAGAAGAGCCAGATAGTGTTCTATGAAATCTCGGGTGGTGAAGAAGATATATGAATGAAAATTGATTTTTATATATATTGAGAATGTGAGAAAAAACGTGTATGTAAATTTCTCAATAGAATTTTAGGATTTCATCGGCGTGAAAAAAATATGTAATTTCAAAGGTAAAAAATGAAAAGTTTGGTAAATGAAGTAATATGACAATAATTGTATCTCTATGTAATCATCGAGGGTTGAATGATTTAGATGTGTAATGTAATTTTATTCCATAGGAGGAAAATAATCTGAAGAGGAATGGAATGTTATATTACTAATAATGAAGCGAATATAAATTATATATGGATAAAAAGATGTATTAAGTAATAATTTGATAATGAGATGATAATGGGTTAAGAATGAAGTGGAATGATTAATATTATTTTGTTTTTATTCTAGAATTATGGATTATTTTATCAACAAAATTATAGTAATAAAAATACTAATATGTATATGAATTTTAGTACAATAAATTTATTAATGGATTTTAGAGCATTTGTTGAATGGTATGAGTGAAGTAGAAAAGTGATTAATGACAATTGGATCTTTTTGAAAACATGTGATTGAGGGATTATTACCCTTAATATATGAATCCTGATGTGATAATAATGATAAAGATGTGTTTATAGAAAAATATTGGTGAACATTGAATTTTGTATTCATTTAATGGTTTTTGTTATATTTTCTGGGTTTATTAAATATTTGGATTTAAAAATATATTACAGCACATGATATTTAATTTTGGAATCATGTTTTTTATTATTTCATTATGGTGAATAAATTTATTTCCATGATTTTGGAAAATATATGATCATAAAATTTACATGTGATAATAATAGATACATTATTGTGGATTGTTGAAATGTATATTTAGTGGAATTAGTTATAACTTTTTGGAATTTTTAATTTTGTTGGTGATATTTTTGAAAATCCTTATGATTTAAAAATCAATGAATTGATTAAGATCATCATTAGAAATTATTTTTCGAGGTTAACCTGTGATTTATTATATAGTGTAACATATAATAACCATTTTTAATTTTGTAAAAATTTAACGTCTAAAAAAATGAATTGTTGACCTTTATCTAAATGTGATTTGGGTAAATAAAATAATCCTCAATATCTATCAATTTTATATGAAATGTAGTGGTGATATATCGAAGCACGTCTATAGGATGTGATTATGATAACGACATGGAATGAAATCATGCATGTGTATTTTATTGAGTCTGTAATATATATATATATATATATTAGAATAATCCCTCAAATCATAGTAAATGATTTCAGAACAAAAACATTTCATGTTTACTTTTCTTTCATATAAATCAATAGTCTTTTAACTTATCACATATTTATGATTTTATGATGGTTAAATTTTTATTTCGCATGTTCCCTATCACTCTCCATGAAAACATGATATTATGATTTATCTTATATTTCTATATTTTACTTTCTAATAATTTTATATTATTCAAACTCATAATGTTAGGGTGATATTCACATTTTAATTTCCCTATTATTAAGAGGACATTTTATTAACTCTATTTACAATGTGAGTTTCCCAAAAAAGTATTATCAAATATCAAATTTGTTTAAAATCACAACATTTCACACTCCGACATTAAATTTTGATGGTTGAATTTTATTAACAAACCTTGGATTAGGCCCTCTTGAATCACTCTTCTTTAGATAATTTCTCATAAAATGAATCCCACTGAGGTTTTTCTTCAATATTTTGGTGTCCAAATCTGCTCTAAATATAACCCATGCAATCATAATAGGGGAGACACTAACCACATTTTTATGTCATTCTCTACGTCCTCCTCTCTTTAGAGATATATTCTTAACATTTTTAACTTCAGATAGTCAATCCATGATTCAATCATCTCTCTCTTAAAGAGATGTGTGGAACATGAAGCCTCCAAAACAATATCAAATGACTTCATCGATGTAGTTGTTGAGCTCATCCATGTGATATTGTATGATATAAATAATTTTATTCAAATTAAATAGTCATTAAATCTTAATGTATGTAAATCCCAAGTACCCATTTTGGTTCGCGAGGCTACTATGATTCATAAGGCCCTCTGCAAAAATTATGTATGTGACATAGATATTCCTCATAAGCATTGGATTGAGGGTGTCTATAGACATCCCAAGAAGACATTTTAAGTGTTTTAAATAGCCCCACATACTTGTTGGATCAATGTGAAAGTAGATGCATCCTCTAATGATAATCATGGACATGTGGGTTTTGGTGCGATATTTAGAGACTCTATTGGTCAATTCCATGTTTTCATCTTTGGGAGCTGTGGAACGGCCTTGGATTTAGAAGTAGAAATGACGTCTCTTGATGCCTTTCCATATGATTTATTCCATCTTTATGATAAGGATTGTATGAAGATCCAATCTCTTAGATTCTTGTAACATCCCCTTTCTCATCACAACTATATATGGAATATTTTAATGATGTATATAATGTATATATATGATAAATATGAAATGATATTGATTCAACAAAATTAATATATCATAAAATTATTTAATTTTTTACCTATTACTAGAATGGTATAGTATCTCGTACATACATATGACCTTCCGTCTCCATGACATGAGGTCATTCATTCTCCATGTTCAACATTCATGAATTCGTATAGAAAATATATAACATGAAAAAATAATATTATATGGAAATAATATTATTATTTATATGATGGATATATACACTATGCTATATAATTATGACTTTAAAGTCAAAACAATCGTGGTAAAACAAGGAAATTAGCACCTCAAAAAGCTAAAATAGTGAAATATTATTACCGAATGGGAGGAAATATGTCACTAAAGGATCATACACGATGTTATATATATTAATATGGTTATATGAAAAATTAATAACATGTTTAGAGAAACTATATAGGATTTTCTGACACTTTTTAATGATGTTGGACTTAAGGTTGGGTATTTTCGTATCGCTTTTATTTCTATTAGATGAATGCATAATTCACCAATTGTTTCTATTATCTGTTGTTTATACTACAACATTGTAATATTAAATCATGAATATATTCTTGTTAATTTTATCTTATTTTTATTTAGAATTTATCTCATTCATATTGAAAAATATTCCATTGATTACAAATTGATAAAGGTTTATTTCACAATCCCAACATTATTCAAGACTGTATAAATTTAATTAACTGGTGAGGAATATTTATTTTCCAAGATTTTGATTTATAAAATAGTTTCAAAAATGTATTTACTACTCACAAAATTACTTTTTATTTAATTTTTTATACATTTTTTATTTTTATAAATTGATTAAAAATGAGGCTTCTAGTTATTTCAAAAATAGTATTTTTGTAGCTTTTCTTAAAAACTATTAATGGATTTTATTTTAAAATACATTGCATGAATATAATTTACCACCATCATTAAGCCTTATTGATTTAATGAATAATATAAAATTATAATTTTTTTCATTGAAAACGATTTCTTTATTATAGAATTAATTTTTAGATCTTAAAAATTATATTGAAATTAAAAATTGATTTTTCCTCATAAAAGTTTACAGTACTCTCCTTAATGAATTTTAACTTATAGAAACATCCTTTAGTAAATTTTTTCTTGAGGATGTTCTATATTCTAACATTAATAAATTTTTTATGGTATATTATTATTTTCACTATAATAAATTTGACAAACACTCAAATTTTACTCAATACAATTACTTTATTAGAAGACATCTTTTATGAATAAAATTTATAATTTTACTAGAGGAGTGTTTTATCATGAAATAATGACCACAAAATATGTCTATAAAAAAAATCCATGATGCATCAATAGGTCTCACAAGAATAATTATTTGGATAAGCCTTATCATTTTGTAACTTTTTGTTTTAATCTACGTTTTGAATGGTCTTCATAGTATAGAAGATATTTCCCAACCAAATTGGTTTATACCCAGTAGTTTTTATCTATTATAGGGAAGGTCCTGATGGTAATGTATCATGTTCCTTGAAAACAATAAATCCAATAATTAATCATTTCTTTCATTATGATTTTAGTTATTATTAACCATAATATTTTCACTATGATATTATTTATGAAGGTATTTAACTCTAAATTTATTTATTAAATGACATGAATTTTAAATTATATAACTTTTCATATTGACAAGAAATAATATTATCATTATATTAAATTAGTTTAAATAGAATTTGTGCTTAATTACATACCATTCCATGTTGATTATTTTTATTTATTCATGGTACCTTCTGTTGTATATAACCCTTAATAAGAATTTGTGCTCACCCATAGTTTGTTTCATTTACCCCGGAATCCCTATAGGGTAGTATGATTATTATGAGAGGATATTATTAATATAAATATGTTACTGTATATGAAAAAAATTGTAATTTTTTGACTCAAATTTAATATGGGAATTAGGTTGGTGTAATGATTTCTAAAACTAGTAAACAATTTAGTTTTTTGGGATCAAATCCAATGTGTCTAAACCAGTGTAATAAAATAACAACCAAATATAGGAAACTGGATTTGAGTTGTCACATACATGCATAATTACTATCAATCATACGAAATAATGTCTTTTGAATCTACAGTGAAGGAACTATTCTATTATACTTTATAAAAATTATATGATTCTTGATAATTAGTTAGCTATTAGATGACATCATATATGTTTTCATTCTTCAACATCTATATGAAATTTTTGTTTATTTTGGAGGGCCTCAAAGGATAGATGTGTCATTTTGGTTCTAATGACCTATTTTTTCACATGCCCAAGGGGAGGAAGTTACTTGGACGTCAACTAGATTTATACAAATTCATTTTGAATAAGATAGTGAATCAATAATAGAGGCGTTGTTGATGAAATAGTTTGGTGACTATGGTTTAATGTTGACGATACTTACTCAACAATAAATGTATATCATTCATCCAAGGAACTATCAAAATAAGTAAACATTCAGGAACTTCTATGAAGTCCTAGATAAAGAGAAAATAATGAATTTTAGGTACAAGAAGTAGTACATGATGAAATTGAACAACCAATATTTATAGGTGTAACAACTTCTTTAGAAGAAAAACCAACTGAAAATAGAAATGAATAGGATTCTGATGTGGAATATATTTGTTGAATATAATTTTCAATATGGGGAGAATGATAAAAAACCAATTATTTAATCTAAAAAATTAAAATAAATTAGATAGTTTCAATTTCCATAGAATCTCTTGAACATTATGTATTTGAATCTATTTCAAGAAGGTATTTTGAATAATTTTATAGTGAAATGTTTGATAATCTGGGGAACCTAAAAAAGGATTCTATTTCAAAGTTATATTTTGGAATTTAATGAAATTACAGAAATATAAAACTGAATTTCTAAGAATTATCTCATTTAATGTAAGATTATTACCATATATTTCTAAAAATTCAATATATTATCTTTGAATGATTTAATATTCTACTACATTTCAATCAAAAAAATAACTTATATGAAATATTTAGTTTGATAGTGATCATGATTAATATTTTTTGGATAATCATAAATATCTATATGATAATTTATCATTTAATGAGATTAGTTTTACAATTATTCTCCACCGATTACATGTGATATAGAATTTTTTTCATTTTTTAGAAACTATCAAATAATTTTTTAAGATCAATTTGATTCAGATTATGAAAATGGGATAGAAATTAGATATTTTTATGATTAAGTGGGAAGATATGTTTAATCATAATTTTAATAGTATGAATTAAGAACACAAGGATGGTAATCAACCAATTCATGATTCATTCTATTTAGATATTTCATATAATCCTGATCCTTCTCTATTAACCCATCTTCCTTCTTATCCATTTTGAGTCAAATATTTCATTCAATTATAGAAAATTATTTAAAAAATTATTTTTTTATATTACTTTTGTTTAATTATACCTTCTTATCTATTCATCATTGGTTACTGGACCTGAATAATTTTTTAATAAAAAAACATTTATTATCAGTTTTATGATACATTAACTATGTTTTATACTATATTTAGATTCCATATTATTTCAATCAGAAATATATAGACTGGGGTTTTATAACGATACTTCATCTTGAATTTTACACAATACCATACATTATTACACATTGAGGATATTTTTGGGTTTTTGGTTTTAATAAATTAGGATATCTTAAAAACACGACATACCACATTCATTCAAGAGGATACGACTAAACCGTCTCCTTTTTTTCAAAATATAATACATTACAACTTAACACATGATTTCCTAAACATCAAACCGTATCCAAGATCATGAAACCATTTATTATCTTACCCATATTTATATTTTTTTTAAACATACAATGTGTATAAAACTCAGTAAGGGATATAGAGAAATAAAATGTTAGTCAAGTGATAACATAAAAACCAATAAAACACATAATAATATAAATTCATAGGTATAGAAAAATAATTTATTTGACATTGGTCATATTTACCATATCCCTATTAAATTCACCCATACACAAGGAATAACATGTTGGTCAACTTCCACCTCTCTAGTAGCAAATGCATTGGAGAGCTATAATGGGATCACCACTTATGACTTGATCTATAATGGGTTCAACACAACATATATTAAGCTCTAGTGGGCTCAGCCCAACATAACATGTCTATAATGGGTTCAACCCAACAAAAATAATTTCCAAGGATCACATCAAGGTAATAATGTATCTTGATATTAGAAGAAAAAATTGTTCCCATAAAAAAACCATTTGAAATTTTTTTAAGAGATTTTTAAAAGGATTTTAAAAAGAGAGTCTCTTAATATATAAATGATGTTACAATTAATAGAATGGAATGGATTTTTGTATACACAATAAAAACACATAGTTAATCAAAATATAAGAATATTATCACACAAATAATCTTTATACCATATAATGTATAAAAAATAAAGTCTACCAAAAGAATGGAAATTGGGTTAAGAATTCCATTAACTCGAGTTATTATAACATAAAATGTGTTTAAAAATCCCGTATAATGGTTCAAATCTTATTATTTATGTCTTAAATAAAAATATTCTTGTTGATAACACCTTATATGATCCTTTATTAACATCATTTTACCCTTTAATTATTAGTATAATGTTCCTTCCACTCTTTTGTGTGCTTTCTTTTCATGTTTTCTATGATCGGTTCATGAAGGATGTTCATGACAATAGGAAGTGAAAATACATAATTTGAATGGAATAGTAGTTGTATATTTAAAAAACCATAAATTATTTCATTTATCATTTTGATGTCTGAAATGATGATGATTCATAAATTAAAACATTAATGATGTTTGTTTAGATAATTTTAGTGGTTCATTGATAATAACAAGATCATTTTGTTTTATAATTTAATACCATGTGTACAAAATAATTCCACAATAATGGACAAGAAAAAAAACATATATTATAACAAATTTAAACCATGAAATTGGTTTCATGACCAGACAAGATGAAATTAATTCAAAATGAAATATCATCAAGCACGATGTCGGTAATTCAACACATCATAGACAATGTTTTTATTATAGAATAATTGTGATAGGAGAATAAGAATGATGACGAAATTTCCATGAACATTGAAACATCCAGAATATACAATATTTCTGGAGATTTCATTCCTCTCAGATAAGAGGAGATGAATAAATAATAAGATAACAAAGGAACTCAAAATAAATGAATAGTCGAGAAATCCCTTATAAAAAGTCGGCAGCCTCACGACTATGAAACATGGTTTTAGAAATCATTAAAAAAAGAGGGGACAAGGGTCACTCATATATAAATGAATCATAATACAGAATAGATAAATATTAAAAATTAAAAAATAACATGGTATGGAAATTGAATGTTATACCACATAAAAGAGAACATAAATGGGAAAAAGATAGAAGTTGCTAATTATATTTCGTTTTAGAGTAAATCCTAGAACAGGGATGTTGGATCCATGGGGGATTGAGGACACATTGGGAGGGAAAATTGGGGGTAAATAGGGTAGTGCTTCATTGAGGTGGAATTTGGAATTAACGTAATGATGGAATGGGTTGGTATTTATAGTAAAAGTGGGGGAATATTTTAATAATTTTCAGGGACACCTCATTTGTGGTATTTGAAAAAACATGGGATTTATCATGGTATTTATTCATGGAATTAGCCACATGGGACACCTCATAGCTTATTTTACTATATAAAAGTATACCAGAATTATTACATCATTATTACATCATTATTGAAGTTATTAACACATCAAAACTCAATACTATATTTTTACTATTAACCAAAAAATAAACAGTTTCATAAAAACCCAAAATATTCCCCTTAACAATTGTCTGACATGTAGAATTAAAAAATGAAATCTATTTTTTGAAAATAATTTTTTAAATTTTATTAATTTATTTTTTTATTAAAATCATACTTATTTCAAAAAATAAAAATTTTATTTCTATAACTACTTTTATATCACATTGAAAAATTAACTAAATATATCATTATATGAAACCGTTATGAAAATATAATAATAATACAATTTATTATTCATTAGGGTCATATTACTATTCATATTACAATTCGTTAGAATATGTAACTATTCCCCAAAAAAGTTGGCTCCATTAGATTCAAGATAATTTACCTATCACAATTGTAGATGACTATTTTTTGAAATTTAAAACATACAAGATGAAAAATACTGTTTAATTGATATTTATAAATATCTACATACAACAATGTTTCATCCATTTCATTTATTTTTCAAAACCATGGGGTGTTACATTATCCCTATTTTCTAGAAATTGAATCCTCGCAATTTTATTTACTAATTAAACAAGTGTGAGTAATTTTCCCTCATAGAATTTTCATAATTCCATGTTTCTTATTCCACCATGTGGTTTCTCCACAAAACCATTACCAAGTGGAAATTTTCCCTTTGATCATGAATTTGAACTGGAACGTTCTCTTCTTGATGAATTGATTATGATCTCAAGACATATGATGAATATGCCAAAAAAATTGAACATCGAAACCTAAAAAACAATATGTTCTTGAGATAAACTTAGGGGAAAAAATACTTGGTATGAAACTTTTCCAATTGTCTATAGGATTTCAAAAGACCCAATAAATTGAGAATGTATATTTCTTTTCTTAAAAAAATACCTCATACTTTTCTAAGAGAGATTTTGAGGAAAACATGGTCACCTACCTCAAAAGATAATTATTTCCTTTGATTATCTGCATAACATTTCAGCCTTATCTGAGGATTTCTCATGTGATGTTTGATCATCTTGAATTTCTGATCCACTTCCTCTACTAATTCTAGTCCCATTGATTTCCTTCCCCTACATCATCCCAAAAAACTATAGATTTAAACAAATTCCAAAACAATGCCTCAAAAGGCGCCATCATTATATTTGAATGAAAACTGTTTTTACGAGGGAACTCAACTAAATAAAGATGATGATCCCAACTTACCTAGTAGTCCATTGAACAAGCTTAAAGCATATCCCACAAGGTCTAAATCGTTCATTCTGACTTCCAATCTGATTGATGATGAAAAGACGTGCTAAAATATAATTTTGTGCCCAACATCTTCTTGAGCCCCTTCCCAAACTTAGAAGTGAACCTGGGATCCTGATAAGATACAATAGAAAGAGGAAATCCAGGTAACCTAAAAATATCTTTGAGGTACTATCAAGAAATTATAACCAATGACATTGTATCTTTAATTGAAAGGAAATATGATGATTTTGTAATCCATTCAAAAATAACCCAATTAGAATTGTTACCTCGATAAGTCTTATGTAGTCCCACCTTAAATTTCATGGATATATTCTCCCATTTCCGATATGGAACTGGCATAGGTTGAAGCATCACTTTCGGTATCTACCACTCTGTTTTAACCTGTTTTCAAGTCAAACATTTAACATTAAATTATGAAATGTCCCTTTTAATTCCATCCATCCAGTAATACTCTTGAAGATCTTTGTACATATTAGTACTTCATGGATGAACTGAAAATGGAGAACTATATGTTTCACAAAACAAATCATTCTTTAACTAGAAAACTAAAGTCACACACATCATTTTTCCAAATCATAAAAAATAATAATTATCACGTTTAAATTCGGAAAACTTACCCGTTTTAATAAATTCAACATTTTTATGTACCTTATAGTCTTATTTTTGATCTTTCTTAATTTTATTTGATAATGATGACTCCACCGAAACCTAAAACAAAATAGATATATTTCGTGCACTGAAAACTTTTACGCCATGATTCCTCAAATTATTAATCAATGGATCATGTTACAAACGTAACATGTTAAATGATGCATTATTTTTTCGACTCAAGGCATCCACCACATTTTTTCTTTTCTTACATGGTAATTGATCACGAAATAATAATCCTTTATCAGTTCAATCCATCTTCTATGCCTCATTTTTAATTTCTCTTCAGTGAATATATACTTCTGAATTTTATGGTCAGTATATATTTAACATTTGGAACCGTATAAAGGGTTCCAACAATTTTTCATTGAAAAAACCACATCTTCCAATCCAAATCGTGCGAGGGATAATTTAACTCATTAGGTTCTTGTTGTCCAAAATCATAAGAAATTACCTAATCATCCTGCATAAGAAAAAACCATTTCCGTTCAATGAAGCATCACTGTAGATAACAAACTCACCATTTTGGGAAGGATATGAAAAAACAAGAGGATTCAAAAATCTCTTCTTTAGTTCCTAAAAACAATCATCACATTCTTATGTCCAAAAAAATTTAACCCCTTTTGTTATAAATTAGTTTGCGGGAAAGATAAAAATTTAATTTTTTAAACAAAACCATCACTAATAACCTACTAATCCATGAAAACTATGAATATATGTATCATTTGTAGTTCATGTCCATTTATCAACAACTCTTGTTTTGGTAGGATCAACTTTTATTCCATCATTATTTACAAAGTTCACATGAAAATAAATTTATATCAACCAATAATCTCATTTTTTAAATTTTTCATACAGTTTATTCTCTTTTAAGGATTTCAAAGAAACCCTTAGATGTTTTTCATTCTACTCATTACTTATAGAAAATATTATAATTTTATCAATAAACACAACCACAATATTATCCAAGAGGAAATGAAATATTCTATTAATAAGATCCATGAATACAGTAGGTGCATTATTTAACCCAAAAGGTATGACTAAAAATTCATAATTATCATATCAAGTACTAAAAGTATTCTTTGGGATGTTTTCATCCTTTACTTTCAACTAGTGGTACCCCAACCTCATTTTAACCTTCGAAAAATATTGTACTTCCTAGAGCGGATCAAGAAAATCATCGATATGAGGAAAATGATACATGTTTTAAAAATTAATGTTATTCAAGGCTCTATAATCGATTCAATGCCTCATTAAACCATATTTTTTCATTATAAATAATATAGGAGATCCCCATTGTGGGGTTCTGGGAAAGTTGAAGCCTTTATCATATAATTCTCGCAACTAGTTCGTTAATTCCAGAAGTTCCATTTGGGTCATTCGATAAGGAGGTTTAGAAATCAGCTTAACATCAGGAACTAATTTAATAGTAAACTATACCTCTTGATTAGGAATAAAAACTATAATGTCTTTGGTAAAATATTCCAAGTATTCATTTAGCCCTGGTTAATCATTAATCTGGATAGTTATATTATCTTCAAAAATATGAAAAATATAATATTCATTTCTATCTATTGTTTTTTTAATAACTTTTTAATATGTTATTAATTTTATGGGTTCATTATTGTACACAAACATAAATTATTTTTTATAAGAAACTTTATTTTCTATACAATCTATCATATCATGATATAATGAAAGCCAGTATATGCCCAGAAAAACATCAAACTCTACTAGATGCAAAAAAACAAGGTTTGTAGGTAAACTCTTTCCACACATGAGGATAGGTAGATAAAAATAATTTATTTTTCCCACAATATTTCTTCCAGGTGATTTTACCATAAAATATTCTATCATTTTATGATGATGAATTTCCAAATTTTTTGAAAATTCCTATGAAATGATGGAATGTTTGGACCTTGAATCGAATAATAGAATTATGATATCTCTAAAAACCAACAATGTACCTAACACCAACTCATTGGAAAACTCAAAATCTAATAAAGTGGTTGGAAAATATTTTTCTAAACCCTTACGCTTCAAATCTTGTTGATTACCTTCTTGAGTAACTAGCTTCAGACAAACAACAGAAAAATGACCCAAATCCTTACAGTTAAAACACCTCACCATCATCTTCAAATTAATTTTTCGATCATTTTCCTTGCACTAAAAATACATGTGTCCATATTTTCCACATTAGTATAATTTCCTTAAATTTACAATAAATTCACCAAGATGACTTTTACCACACCTTTCATAAGAAGGGAAATTCAGTTGTGTACCTCCATACTTATTTGAAGAGTTATTACCCATTGGCTATCAACATGACCGCTTCTTATTCATTTCACCACGAGGAAAATATGTGTCATCAAATTAATACTCAACTTTTTAATTACAAAAAACATTCTTCTCATGGCTTTTAAAATCTCATGAGGCTGAAGATCTTCTCAAAAACTGTTCAGACTAGAGTAAAATATATTAATTTTACATTCAAAATCTAGAGTAAAATCTAGCACAAATGTGGCTAGTCTTGTAAAACTAGAATCATATTATACCACAAAATCATCACATTTTTTCTTGAGATTCATGAATTTTTTCTCCATTCTGAGTTGAACCGTTTTGGGAAAACATTTTAGAAGAAAAAGACTGTTAAAGTCATCCCATACCAGATTTTCAGGATCATCGCTTCCTCTCATATTCTTAACTAGATACCACAATTGATCATATTCACAATCCAAATGATAAATATATAGTATTAACTTTTAATGTTCCATACATACTATGACATAATATATCTTTTCTAGAGAATTGATCTATCCTTCGTCTATCACTGGATCTTTGATTCAACTGAATGCTGGAGGATGTTACCTCATAAAATTATCCAAAAGAGAACTTGTTTCATCATGATAGATCATTTTCTCTCTATAATGGATACACCACCCCGTCTATTTCATGATTAATAGTATAAATTGTTTTCACAAACTACTAAGTCTGATTCCCACCATTTCAGGCTATATATTGGGACATAAATCAGCATCTTGGTGACTTCCTAATTTATCTTCCCCATTTCATCTCTGGAGAACCATTATGTTCCAACATATCTTATATTGTGCAACATGGTATTCTTAAAATTATATAACATTTAAAATTACCAAAGATTAAAAATCAGTTATGGTATTCTTTAAATATCATAATAACCCCAAAGTCATCTAAATCATCCACTCATACCAACTAAAAGGGCCCGAGATTTATAAAATTACATAATAATTAATTTTACATTATACCATACATTATTAAACATTGAAGATATTTTTGGGTTTTGAGTGTTAATGAATTATTATATCTTACACACATGACATACCACATTCATAGAAGAGGATACTACTTAAAAAATATTCATTTTATTCAAAATTTAAATCATTAGAACATAAAATATGATTTCTTTAACAACACACCATATCCAACATCATGACTCCTTTATTTCTCTTACCCATCTATATATCATGTGGATTTTTTTTAAACATGGAATGAGTATATAACCTAGTAAGGGATATAATGAAAGAAAGCGTTAGTCAAGTGATAAAATAAAAACCAATAAAACCCATAATCATATAAATATTTATGCAGAGAATCATAATGTATATTCATTGGGTCATATTTACAAAATCACTCATACATTCTCCCTTACACAAGGAATAATGATTTGGTTAATATACACCTCCAGAGTACCCAATGCATTGGAGACCTATCATGGGGCTCACTCGTCATATATTGAGCTATAAAAGTATCAAACCAACATAGATAATGTTTAAGGAGTATATCATGGTAATAATTAATCTTGAAATATGAAAAACAACTCATTATATAAAGACCATATTTTAGAAATATTTTAAATAGAGTTTTAAGAGGATTTCAAAAATGGTCCCTTAAAATACAATTGGAGTGAGAATTAATAGAATTGAATTGATATGTGTATAAAATCTAAAAAAACAATGTTAAATATAATATATACAAAAATTAATCACACCAATAATATTATTACAACATAATGAACAAAGATGATGGTTAACCCAAAAAATGGAAATTGGGTAAAGAATTCCCTTACCTCGGGTTCTCCTTACATAAAATGTGTTTAAAGATCCTTTATAATTGATAAAATAATGTTATTGAAATCTTAAATAAATGTATTAATGTTAAAAATAGCTTATATAATAATTTCATAGAACCATTTTACCATTTAATTATTAGTATTTTTTCCCTAGCATTGGTTTGGGTTCTTTCTTTGCATGTTTTTTATGATCGGTTCTTGAGGGATGTTCTTGTCGATAGGAAGTGAAATTAAAAAATTAAAATAGAATCCTAGTTAAATATTTTCCAAACAAAAAATTAGTCCATTATACTTTATTATGTCTTAAATTAGGATGATTCATATGTTAATACATTAATGACGTCTGTTTAGATCATTTTAGTGATTCTTTGATAATAATGACCTCATTTTGGATTATAAATTAAAACCATGTGTACAGAACAATTCCAGAACCATGAGAACATAATGAATATACTAGATTTCTGGATCATTCATGCATATTGGATAAGAATATATGTATAATGATTAATAAAACAAAGGAACTCAAAATAAAATAATAGTCAAGAAATACCTTATAAAAATTCGGTAGCATAATGAAATTGAATCATGGTTTTAGACAACAATAAAAATAGAGGGAACAAGAGTCACCCATTCAGAAATAAATCATAATACAAAATAGATCACGAATAAAAATTAAATAAGAACATGGTATGGAAACATGAATTTTATATTTTATAGAAGGGAACATGAATGAAAAAAGAATGTAGCTAAGAATTCTATTACCTGGTTGAGTAACTCCAAATAAATGATCGTTTGGACCTTGGGGGCTTGGAGAAAACATTGGAGGAAAATTAGGCTTTAAGGAGACGAGATCTACCTAGAGGATGAATTTTGAATGAATGTAATGAAGGAAAGGGTTGATATTTATAGTAAAATTGAGGGAATATTTTATAATTTACAAGGGAAACCTCATTAGTGGTATATTTAAAACCATGGGCTTGCCCATCATATTTTCCAATGGAATTAGCCACATGGGACACTACATATCTTATTTCACTATAAAAAATTCAACCAGAATTATTAAATCATTATTACATCATTAATGATGTCATTAACACATCGAAACTCAAAAATGTAGTTTTACTATTGACTGAAAAATCAATTGTTTCAGAAAAACCCCAAAACTCCCCCTAATAATTTTTTCAATGTGTGGAACTAAAAATTGAACTACATTTTTTAATATTGTTAATTTTATTTTAAAATATTATTATACTTAATTCAAAAATTAACAAATTTAATTCTACCACTTGTTTTATATCTCATTGAAAAATTAACCAAGGGTCCATTATTATAAAGCCTTAAAAAGTAAAATAATAATACATTTTACTATTCATTAGTGTCATATTTCTATTCATATTAATATTCATAAAGTTTTGTTACTATTCACCAAAGAATAAATTTAGTTCCATTAGACTCCAGAAAACATACCGATCACAATTGTAGACGACCATATTTTGAAATTCAAAACATAGAAGCATCAAAATTATGTTTAAAGGCTAGTTATAAATGTCTATGTAAACGAAAGCTTCATGAATTTCATTTATTTTTTATATCCTTTGGGTGTTACATTATACCCCCTTATAGAAATTACTTCCCCTCAATTTTATTTACTCATTAAGTATGTTAGGGTACTTTTCCCCCGTCACATTTTCATATTCCCTTGTTTCTTCTTCAACCATGTTATTTCTCTACATAACTTTTTCCTGGAGGATTATTTTATTCCACAATACTTGATCCCTTCGATCAAGAATATGAATTAGTTTCTCTTCATAAGAAAATTCCTCTTCTAGCTAAACAACTTCTGGGCTCAAGACATGTTATTAATGCGGCACAAAAATTCTCAACATCGAATCATGAAAACAATTATGTACATGAGGTAAACTCAGAGTCAAAGATACTCGGTTTGAAACTAGTCAAACATTATACAGGATTTCAAAGGGACTCATGAATCATTTACTACGCTTTCCATTATTAAAAAAATGAATCATACATTTCTAGGGATAAACATTAAAGAAAACATGGTCACCTGCCTCAATGTATAAGTCTTTCCTTATGTTATCATTATAGCCATTCTTCCTACTCTTATACATCCTCATGTTCTATTGGATCATCTTCACTTTCTAATCCACTTGCTATTCTAATTCTGGTCCCATCAACACCCATTCCCCAGCATCAACCCTAAATGATGGAGTTCAACACACCTTCCCATACAATGCCTCAAAATTTTCCATCTATATACTAGAAAGAAAATTATTATTACAAGAAATCCCAACTAAAGAAATATGTGGATCCCAAATTCCCTATTAGTCCTTAAAACATGCTAAAAACACATCCTCCAAGGAATAAATAATTCATTTTGACAACCCATCTGATTGAGGATGAAAAGTTGTACTAAAATTTATTTATGTTCTCAATGGCTATTGAAGACCCTAAAAATCTATTGAAGTGAACCTATGATCCTGATCATATACAATGGAAGGTGGAACTACATGTTACCTGACAATATCATTGAGATACATTCTAGAACGCTTTTCCAATGATATTTTATCTCAAATAGAAATGAAATGTTCAAATTTTGTTAGCCGATCAACAGTAACACAAATTACACTGTAACCTTGATAAGTCATAGGTCGTCCTACCACAATGTACAGGGATATATTCTCCCATTTCCAATATGGCACTGGTAAATGATGAAGCATCCCCTTCGGTAACTGTCACTCTTCTTTAACCTATTGACATGTCAAACATTTCAAGGTAAATTCTACAATATCCCTCTTCATTCCGTCCATCCAATAATACTCTCGATGGTCTCTGTACATCATAGTAATTTGGGGATGAACTAAAACAGTTAAAAAATGTGCATTAAATAAAATAATTTCATAATTGGGGATCACAAGGCACACACACCCTTTTTTCAAATATTAAAACACAATCATTATCAAGTTTAAATTCTAGAAACATACCCATTATGACAAATTCTACCTTTCTCTATATCTCACAGTCTTCCTTATGTTCTTGCTTAATTCTATCTAAAAACAATGAATGCACTGAAACTGGAAACAAAATAGATTCATTCCTTACACCGATAACATCTATGCCAAAAATCATCAAATCACTAATCAATTGACCAAGTTCTAAATTTAACATCGTTAATGATGCATGATGTTTTTAAATTAAGGAATCCACCCATTTTTCTTCTTCTCAAAGATGTTAATTCTTTGTAGAGTAATAATCCTTTATCAGTTCAATCCATATTATTTGCCTCAGGAATAATTAATTCTGAGTGAATATACACTTAATAATTTTATTGATTTTATATATTTGACATTTGGATCCATATAAATGGTGCCTCTAAATTTTCAAAGACAAAACCACGGCTTACAATTAAAAAAAAATATGTGGGGTAATTTAACTCATGAGTTTTTATTTTTCATGAATAATAATCCATTACTTAATCATTCTACATTAGAACACAACCGATTCTATTCAAACATGCATCATAGTAGATGACTAACTCACAATTTTCTGAAGGAAAGTCCAAAACTGGATCATTCACTGAACTCTTCATTAGATCATGAAACCAAACATCAAATTATCATGTACAAACAAATTTAACCCATTTTAATGTTAACTTATTTAGTGGCTACATTATCTTACTACGTTTTTAACATATTATTTCTAATAACCTTCTAATACAAGAAAACTATGAATCTATTTTACATTTATAGGTCTCGGCCATTAACCAACCACTTTTATTTTGATAGGATCAATTATTATTCCATCCTTATTTAAATTGTGTCCAATAAAATGAATCTGTTTCAACCAAAAATCAATATTTCTGAATTTTATATACCATTTATTTTCATTTATGTTTTCTTAAACATCCATTATATTTTTTTCATGCTCCTCAAAACATATAGAATATACCATTATGTCATCAATAAACACAACCACAATATTATCCAAGAACCTAGGAAATATTATATTCATAAGAACCATGAATATGAAAGGATCATTAGACAACCCAAAAGGCATAAATTCAAATTCATAATCACCATATCTAGTATGAAACGATGTCATTGGGATAACTTCATACATTACTTTCAACATATAGTAACCTGAACGCAAGTCATCCTTCGAAAAGTAATGCTCTCCCTAGAGATGATCAACCAAATTAATGATATGAGGAAAGGGATACTTGTTTTTAAATTTGTTGTTATTCAAGGATCTATAATTGATTAAAAGTCTCATGGAACCATATTTTTTTAACAAACAACACAAGAGCGCCCCATTGTGATGTGATGGTTTAGATGAATCCTTTGTCTAATAACTCTTACAACTACGTTTTTTTTCTAGAAGATCCATTTAGGCCATTTGATAAGTTGGTTTAGAAATTTTATTCTCATCATGAACTAAGTAAATAGTAAACTCAGGCTCTTGATTTGGAATTACACCAGTAAAATCATCGAAAAAAACATCCAAGTATTCATTTACCACTGGTACATCATTAATCTAGATAGATCTCATATCTTACAAAATATGAGCAATATAAATTTCATTTCCATCCATTATTAGTTTCCTAGCTTCATAATATGTTATTATTGGTTTAGGTACATTATTGTACAGAAAATGAAATTCATTCTGACAAACAAATTCATTTTTTCTAAAATCCATCTTACCATGATAAAAGAAAGCCAGTATATACCTGGATTAACATAAAACTCTAATATCAGAAAAATGGGTGGAAAGTAAACATTTTCCACAGATGAGGATAACAAAATTCTTATAATTTATTTTTTACATAATATTTCCTCTGGGTACTTTTACTATGATATCTGTTTTCATTTCATGAGGTTGTATTCTCAATTTTTCAGAACATTTTTTGAAAATGAAGGAGTGTGTAGACCTTGAATAAAAAAAACATCAGAGAAATATATAATAAAAAATAATGTACCAAATATCACCTCATTTTATGACCCAACAACTACTCATGTGGTGTAAAAATATTTTACTAAACCCTTATTCTTGAAATCTTGCTGATTCCCTTCTTGAGTAATAAACTTCGAACAAACATTATCAAAATGACCAAATTCCTTACAGTTAAAGCATCTCACCATCAACTTCTCATTAAATTTTGGATCATTTTCCTTTCACTAAATAGACATGTTTCCAAATTTTCAACATCGGTAGCATTTCTCTAAATTTACAATTCATTCACCTGGATTCCTTTTTCCACACTTTTCACATAAAGGGAAATTCAATTTCTTACCTCCAAACCTCTTTGACGAGTTATTACCCATTGCCTGATAGCATGAACGCTTCCTATTATTTTCATCTCTGAGGATCATACGTGTTAGAAAACTCTATCTAAACATTTTTAGTAAAACGAACATGATTTTCATAGTTTTTATAATTTCATGATGCCGAAGATCATAAAAAAAATGTTTCGAACCAGAGTAAAATATATTAATTTTACTTTCAAAATCATGATTAAAATCTGGTATATAACTAGACCATCTTGTATCATTAGCTTCATATGATACCATATAATCATAATCCTTCTGCTTCAGCTCTACGAATTTTTTCTCCATTCAGAGTCGAATAGTTTTGGGAAATAATTTTTTAAGAAAAAGAATCTTAAAATCATCCAATTCTAGACTGTCGATATCATATCATTCTCTTGTAATAATTAATTAATACCACTATTGATCGGCTTCACCTTCCATAAAATAAATGGAATGTACTACCTTTTTACATTATGAACATCCCATAACATCAAATATCATTTTTAGAGCATTGATCCATAATTCGGAAAACACTGGATCTGCGGTTCTGTTGAATGATGGAGGATGTTGCCTCATAAAATGATTCACAATAGAAATTTTTCATAATGGTAGATAATATTCCTCTTTATCATGGATACCACCCCTGTTTATTTATTCATTCAACTGAGATATTACTGTCACAAACTACTCAATTCTGATTCCCACTATTTTGGGCAACAAATTCAGAAAGAAATCAGCCTCTTTGTGCCTTACTACATCAACTTCACTGTTTCTTATCTAGAAAACCATTCTAAAGAAACATATATTAGATAAGTAAACATGGTAATATTTAAATTTGATATCATTTCAAATTACCAAATATTTAAAATCAGTTATGGTATTATTTAAATATCATCCTTACCCCTAAAGTTATATATCCAATCCTCTGATAAAAACTATAAGGACACAACCTTTATAACGTTACTTAATATCGAATTTTACATAAGACTGTACATTATTACAAATTAATTATCTCCTTAGGTTTATAGATTTAAATAATTATGACATCATACACACATGACCTTCCATATTCATACAAGAGGATACCACTAAAACAATATCCATTTTTTAGAATATTTAAAACAAAAGAACATAAAACATGATTTCATTAACAAAACTCCATATCCATTATCATGACTCCATTATTTATCATACCCATACTTATATCATGTAGAAATTATTTTTAAACATTTGATCGGTATACAACACAGTAAGGGATATAAAGAAATAATGCGTTAGTCAAGTGATACCATAAAAACTAATAAAAACCACAATCATAAAAACTCATATGAATAGAAAATTATTGTGGTTTATTATGAACATATTTACCATATCACTATTCCATTCACACTAACACATGGAATAACCTTTTGGTCAACTTTCTCTTCTGGAATACCCAAATCATTTGTGATCTATAATAGGGCTCACCTATCATATTCTTAGCTATAATGGGCTCAACCAAACATATCTAGAGATATAATGGGTTCAAACAAATATATATTGAGCTATAATTGGCTCAACCCATCATAAATAATGTATAAGGAACATATCATAGAAATAAAATGTCTTTAAATTAGAAGAAACCACTCATTCCATAAAAACAATCCATTTGAAATTTATTTAAGAGAGTTTAAAAAAAGACCCTTAAAATATAGTTGGTGAGAGAATTAATATAATGGAATTGATATGTGTATAAAATATAAAAACAAATAGTTTAAATTAATATAATAAAACAATCACACCAATAATCTTAATACATCATAATTAATAATGAAGATGGTTGACCCAAAGAATGGAAATTGGGTAAAGAATTCCCTTATCCTAGGTTCTTATTACGTAAAATGTGTATAAACCTCCAGTATAATGGTTAAAAAAGTGTTATTAATTTCTCAAAGAAGTGAATTCAGGTTTATAACATCTTATATGATCATTTCATAACCTCATTTTACCCTTTAATTATTAGTATTTTTTTCTTTCCGTTGTTTTGGTTTCTTTCTTAACATGTTTTCTATAATCACTTCATGAATTATGTTCTTGTCGATTGGATGTGAAACACCAAAATGGGAATGGAATGGAAGATAAAAATTTCCAGGATCATAACTTATTCCATTTATCATTTTGAAATCTGAAATAAGGGTGATTCATATGTTAATAAATTAATGATGTACGTTTAGATCATATTAGTGGTTTTTTGATAATAACGATATCATTTTGTTTTATAAATTAAATACATGTGTAAAAACTAATTCAAGAACCATGAAAGAAACATAAAATATATATTATATCCTGGTTTAACCACAAAAATGGTTTCATGAAAATATCTGAAATATTAAATCAAAATGAAATAACATTGTCCATGATGTCAGTAATTCAATACATCACAGACATTATTTTTCTTCCTTGAATAAGTGGGAGAGGAGAGGAATAATGACGATCAATATTCCATGAACATGAGAACATCCAAAATATAAAATATTTCTAGAGCTTTCATTACTATTGTATATGATTTTATTAGGAATGAATTAGAAAAAAAGGAATTCAAAATAAAAGAATAGTTGAGAAATCACTTAAACATTTTGTAGCCTAATGACTATGCAACATGGTTTTAGAAAAAAAATATAAAGAGAGGGGAAAATTTTAACCCATCTATAAATCAATATTAATATAGAATAAATAAATAATTAAACATAAATAATAACATGGTATGGAAACATGAAAGGTGTACTATATAAAAGAGATCATGAATGGAAAATGAAATAAGTTGAGAATTATCTTACTTTGTAGTGTAACTCCTAGAACATTAAGGTTGAGACCATGGGTGATATTGGACACCTTGGGGGGAAAAATAGGGGTAAGGAAGGTAGTTATTTGTTGAGGAGGAATTTTTAATGATGGTAATGAATTAACAGGTTTTATATTTATAGAGAAAGTGAGAGAATATTTTAATAATTCCCAAGGGACACCTCATTATAGGAATTCGAAAAACCATGGGCTTTCCCATGGTATTTTCGCATGGTATTGTCCATATGGGAAACCTCATGTCTAATTTTATTGTACATAAGTCTACAAAAATTATTACATCATTATTACATCATTAATGATGTCATTAACACAACTATACTCAAAATAAATTTTTTACTATACACCGAAATATCAACTATTTTAGAAAAATCCCAAATAATAACCCTTAATATTTTTATACATGTATACTTCAAAATGAAATCTATTGTTTAAAAAAAATTAAATATTAATAATTTAATTATTAAATAAAATCATACTTTATTTAAAAATTTACATTTTTAATTCTATTACTTCCTCTACATCACATTGAAAAATTAACTAAGATTGCATTATCTTAAAGCATTATGAAAGTAAAATAATAATACAATTTTCTATTAATTAGGGTCATATTAATATTCATATTATTATTCATAAGGTTATGTTAATTCTCTCCAAAAAAACACATTTGTTCCATTAGACTACAGATAACGTACCGATAAAAATTACAGATGAACATTTTTTGAAATTCAAAACACATAAGTTTCAAAATTAACTTTAATGGATTTTAATAAATATCTACATAAAAAAAGGTTCATGAATTTTATTTACTTTTTAAAACATTGGTGTATTACAACAAAATGGGGAAATTTTAGGGGAAATATAAAATCATTTTAAATAAAATATATTAAATATGGAGAATAAAATATATTTTAATCTTTTAAAAAAAATTGTTGTTTGGTTAACATAAACTATTTAGAACATTCTTGTTTATTTAGATTTTTTAAAAAAATAAAATAAAACTAAAAAAAATCCATATCTATTACAGAATATATTTTGTTTTTATTTTTACATTTTTTAAACATTATAATTTTTTTGATATAAAGGTTTTGTGGTCATCAAAAAGAGAGAGATTATTGGGAATGCATTCTCTTCGATTTACCCTATAAAGTATGCTAATTTTTTTTATCACAAATACCCATGTATTGTTTACAAATGAAATTTATAATAAGTGCATTTTAATATTATATATTTTGAAATGTTTAGTTTTTTTATGTGGTAAAATTTTTATCTAAACTGTTCTTGATAATTTTTATGAATTATCAAAAAAGCATTCATTTTCTACATTTAATGTAGAACATATGGTTTCTATACATTATATTTGGAGTAAATTTATATATTAGTTTCTCTATTTTTATAATGTATTTATATTTAAATGTACTTGTGATAATAAACCCTAGTTTTCAGAATATAATATATGGGTCGAGATCATGATATTTATAAATTAACCATATGTTGTAAATAGTTATTTTGGAGTTATCATACCATTACCTTTTTCAATGATGGACTATCAATTCAGGATATTTTCCAGGTTTTATGGAATGTAACCACTACAATTAAATTTATTTTCAAATATTAGTACTAACTTATTAGAAAGGTCATGATAAACATATTCAATTATTCACATTTGAATGGGAATTTATGATTTTACATGAACGTTTTAAATTAAATACTTGAAAATATAAGGAGTTCTATTTAAAACAATTTGTCTAATATAAAATTGTGTTTATCATGTTAAATAACTAGAGTTAAAACATTTTAAAAAGGATGAACCTTCTTGAATGTAATGACCCTCTCTACTATTCTGAGGAGAAACACTTATGATACATATGTGTGACGATGTTGTGATTTATAACCATTATTCAATTGTTACTACAGATAAAACATCTGAAAGTAATGACCCTCTCTGTTATTCATGAAGTTCATTTACATCTAGGATCTCGTCAATTTTTATTATTTAAAATTATTATATAGGATTAAGAAGATCCATTACATGTCAATTTTTTATACTACTATGAAAAAAAGGTTTTTCTTAATCAAATAAATTAATACTGATTTCAAGGAGAATCAGGTTGTCATTATCAATAGTGTTGGAGGGAAAACATCATGTTCATACTTATGTATATTTTGGTACTCTATAAAAAAATATAAAACCCTATAAAATCCATTATGTATAGGTGTGACATATATGTACATTGTTTTTGTGTTCTTATGATTAGATGATATATTTATGGAAAATCTCCATGATCAGTAAGAGGGCATTGGTGGAGTGGGCTTGGGGAATTTTTTCCACTGAACCACTAAAAAACTACTTGGTTCCTCTTCTCTATATTTTCCCTACATTAGACGTATTAAAGAATAGAATGTTGTGTCTGTTAATATTATTTGAAGAGGGAAAAATTTGAATCAACTAGTATTTTTATAAGAACATAGTCCACCCCCTCCAGCTTGTGTATGTTTATATAATTCTAAATTAGCAATTTTTCCCATTTTGTGTCCTTCGAAACTTTAATATTATCCTAAACTTATTGAAAATTTTAGGGTTACTAAAAATAATAAATTTTCCCTCAATTATAAAAGGGTAATATCTTTTACACATCATGAAAACCCTTTCTTTTGAATTTACCCTCAAAACTCATGAATTTTTATCAAACAATCTCCCTCTCCTATGTTTACAATCATTTATTCACAATTATTTATTAGAATTATTTTATTTCTAATGAGAATTCATGGGGAAATTCCAGTCCCCAACATGAGGATTATCAACTACATAGATTTAATAATTAATTATATTCTTCAAAATTCAATATCGATATATTAATATAATAATATTTTTTGTCATATATTTAAACTAATGTTACTATATTATGGTTATTATCATTTTTTATTCATATACATCATCAATTAATTAAAAAAACACCATCATTAATGTGTTGTGTGGGCTACCTTATCTAAAAACTAACATATATTTTATTCCATCACCATCTTATAAGGTTGGATATTTGGATTTGGTTAATGGATAAATATGAATTTTATTTAATTAATTTTATGGTGTGAAAAAATTATTAAACAATATGTTGATATTTTTAATAATAGATCAATGTTAATTTAACCGATTAAAATTATCATATTATGAGGAGAATCATTTATCCATGATAGATAATTCTTTCATATATAATAAATATTCTTATATATCCTTCCAATTATGATATATAAAACTAATATATAGTAAATATGACTATTATGCATCTGTTATAATTATATTTCAACAAAACCACCCCATAATCATTCATTAAATTAGGTTATTTTAATGTTTGTCATTTTTTAGCCACCTAATTGAGCAATACTGTGAATTTATATCATAAATTACTATTGAAAAAAAATTAATATTATATTCTAATGTAAATGTGTAAATAATATATTTATATAGATATTTCATATCAATATTGATTTTATTAATTATGAAAGCACACTTTAATAATTAAGAATCCTGAAAACATTCTTGTCATAGGAATTATATTCAATGATAATGAAAAATAAACTCTTGAAAGGAGTTAGAAACATTATAAATAATTATAAATAATCCCTTATAGTAACATTAATGATTTAGCAATGATTATCATTAAAATAAGTATGAACAATAACACCTCTATGGAGGAACTTGAATAAATAATTGAACATATAAACACCTTCTCTAAAAAATTAGAACAGTTCATATAGTGAGTGGTTATTTATAATGATAATTAAAATAACTTAAATATGGAATGTTTAAAATTAATTGATTAATATTTTTATTTTTGAGATATAGGAGGTTATGTTATGATACCTGATATCTTAAAAATGATGTTGGTTTTTATTTGAAATTCTTCTAATCGAGACTTTTCTTGTATTATATATCTATTTTCATTTATATAATGTATGTATTTACTATATAAAAAATGATGAGTAAAATTTTAATGAATGTATTTTTAGTTCAATGATAATACCTCACTTTCATTGGGTTTTTATAGAAATTTTCTATTTTATAAATTCTTTTCCTAATCTTAAATCATATTTATTTAGTCATATTACATGTTTTGACTTTTATTCCTTATATAGTTTTCTATAGAATTTATATCCCATGATGTTTTTATTCAATATTTAATTCTAATTTTTGGTATAATAATTTACAAATTAATTTATTTTTTCGAAATTTATTCAGACCCACATGTCACCCTAGTCATTAATGTTTTGGAAACTAACATTTATCTTTATAGTTATGATAATGACCGTGAATATATTTCATCCGAGTTGGGTACATTATTATATTATATTTATTTATGTTGTATTCCCTCATTGATTGCATCTTTACACCATAAAACCCTATTTGACATTGTGAAAATTATTATAATACCAAATGTTTTTATTCCACTATGGAATATTATGGTCATGTTGACATGGTGTTTTTAATAATCCATAATTTCTCTCTGAATGGGTTATGATCATGTTATCCATTTTTTTACATTGGACACTGTATTGGAATTCTGTATATTTTGATTCCAAGATGGATTATATTTTATAAGTTAACTATGTATTATTATACATCAATCCTCCTTCCCCATATGATTTATGATAATTTCACCCATTTTTTATAGGGGAAAAGTATATCCATATCATTTTTATTCCAATTTCAATGATTATTGTGTAGTTAACTATGTATTGTTGGTATTCTACCTATTTTCATACGTTGGTTAATTACCATACAAAAAACATTTCGACAAGGATAAGAGTATTGGGATACCATATATTAATATTCCCCCACGAGATACTATTATTAACATTACTATGTATTATTGAAAAATAAATATCATTCTCAGAAAAGATTATTACCATTTTACCCCTTTTTACACTGGGAAAATTATTTGCATATCTTTTATTGTTATCCCAATAATGATGATTATTAAAAATAAAGCCATGTAATGTTTAGATATATAGTTTCATTTCATGGATGAGTTATGATCATGATATAACTTTTATCGACATGGATAAAAATAATGGGAATATTCATGATTTGGAAATACTAACAAAGATCAATTAGATATTTTATTTTATACTTTTTTATTATATAGATTGTATAGTCTTATCAAGTAATTGGTTCCCAAGTGAATGATATCAATACTCCTAATTAATCATATGTTGAATGAATTATACATAATTAGGTGAATGATGGAGATTAGAATTACATTCCCCTTTAATGAATTGATAGGGTTCAGGATAAAAAATGGTTTGGGAGTTTTTTCATATCAATGTCAGTATGATTTATTAATAGTTGTGTCAATGATTAGAAAAATTTATTGAACCAATACCTTAAAAGTGGGTTTTCTATTTATCATTATTCATTAAAAAAATATGAGATAATAATTTTTGATATCCACGTTTTTATTTTTTGTCATGTAGATAAAATAATCTTATTTTTTTGTCTATTATAGATTTATTTTGATTATGTATTCCTTCTATAATATTGATTTTATTTTTATTCCATGATTTCATTAGTTATATGTCTCCCATATAAAATATATGATCTAGTCTCTACTTATGTTTCCATTTAGCAATGCTTTGAAAAAATTTAGTGCATGTGACAGATTTAAAAGAATAAAATATGTGATAAAATTTGTGGAAAACGTTTAATACTTGTCACACCTGTTTTTATTTATGTATTTTATTTATTTTATTTATCTTAGCGTCGGGTGATTTTTCATGTGTGCGGGTGAGTCCTGGGCTAAAATTTTAATTTTTGGATGATTTTATGGTTTGGAATAGTGCACGAACACCATATGGTTGTGACGCGCAGCCCGTTTGCAGTCCTCATGGGTGCTGTGCAGTGTGCGCGTACCCCGTAGTCATTTAGTTTTAACGTTATTAAATTCGCTCGTTGAGTGGATTAATATATATATATATATACATATATATTATTATATACGTGTATGCATTTGGGTATATATGTTTATACATTATTATTATTATTGTTATTATTATTATTATTTAACATAATGAGCATATATGTATGTTTATATTTTAATACATACACGTATGCGGAAAAATATATATTTCTTAACATTATATGTTTATGCGTAAATGTGTTTATGCATATGAGTATATATATGCATAAATGTTTATAATATGTCATGTATGTTCATATATGTATGTTTATAAATTTGTTCATGTGGGATTATATATATATGTTTATATATATATATATGTATATATGTTTGTAATTATAATAATAATAATAATTATTAATATTATTATTATCAATATGTTTATGTATGTTTATATATATATATTTATATAGGATTATATATATGTTCACTTGTTTTATATATGTTTATATATATGTAAATATGTGTATGTATATTTATAATAACTATTGCCATTATAATTAATTAACAAATTTATTATTGGTATTATTATTAAGTTAAATTATTATTTTTTGTTTTGTTTTAATTTTATTTTTCCTTCTCATTTATTCTCATTTTTCTTTTTCTTTTTTTTCTTTTTTTCTCCCCCTTTTCCTTCCTCTCTATTCCTCTCCTCTAACCCTACACTCTCCCCCTCCCCTGTCGTGCGCAGGCCGCCCGTTCCCCCTCTTTTCCCTTCCCTCTGCGCGGCTTCCTCCATCTCGGCCTCCCTCTGCCCAGCGGGCCTCCCGGCTTTCCACCGCGTGCTCCACCTCCAACCGAGCAGGCGACCCACCAGCCTCCCTACACCCCGCCCTGCTCCTTCGGCCGAGCCGCCCTAGCAGCACCCTCCTCCGGTTGCGCCGTCGTCCGGCCTCCCACAGCGCCCTCCTCCGGCAGTGTCCCTCCCTTAGGTAACCCTTGTTCTTAATTCAGGGGTTTTAGTTTACCCCAAACCCTAGATTAATGTTCTCAACATTTAGGGGTAATGTCCAATTGCTGGTTCTACATTGATATTATAGGTTTATTTTAGTCTTTCGTGCAAGCGATTGGGGTGAGAATGGTGCTTTGGCCCAATTTCAGGATATTTATCATCAATTGAGTTAGTTCTATTCTTTTACGTTAGTGTTTGAGTTTGGATTTTCTTGTTTGATTATTTAAATGAGTTCTATGGATTAATTGTGTGGTGCGGGTGTGATGCAGAATGTTTTTTTTAGAAATGTTTTGACATACGTGTGTGCTGAAATTGGATTTACTTTTAAAAACGAATTTTTCTTCATGATAAATGGTTATGTAGTGTGCATATATGTTTGTAATATGTTTTATTGGAAATGGGGGTAGTTTTTACATGGGTTTATCAGTGATGTGTTTTTCGTTTGTTTTGTAAAAAGGGGCTTTGGTATGAAAAAAAATGGAAATGGATTGTATTATGAAAAATGATGATTTTCAGAACTGTTTTATAAATTATGGAACACGTTTTTGAAATTTTGAAAGTGGTGCAATGTATGTATTGAATGTAGTTTTGAAGAAGGTGATATGTGAGTAATTTTTAGAGAGCACTTTGCACGAAATAAAATTATATAAATCTTGATACAATACATTTTTGTGTTTTTTTGAAATATTTTAATAACTATGTCAATGGTTTTCTAAATTAATTTTGAAATAAAAATCTTGGTTTAAGAGTTTGGGAGTGCGTTTGGGTTTAAATAGTGTTTTGGTGTTTGTTTGATTGTTGAAGTTGTATCTGGGCGTGTTCTTGATATGAAAGTCTCCCATTGTAACTTATAATTGTTTTATAAAATGTTTTAATGATTTTTTGACTTATATATGAGGTGAAGATTGTGTTTTGGGGGTACTTTGGTGTGCGAATTGTCTCAAAATGACGCGTGTGCGTGAAGAGTGGTTTTCTATATGTTATTCATTGGAATTGTTTTATAAACTTTGATGCGGTTTAGTAAATAATGCAGATGCTGCAAATTATGTTTTGAAAACGCGTCGGGATGGTTTTTCATTGTTTATTCATTAGAGTTATTTTAATTCAGTTTTGATGTGTTTTTAAACCTTTTACTTTTGTTTTAGCGTGTTGGCGAGGTAATCATGTGATATCGGAACTGTCGGCATGCGTTTATTGTTCACTAGTGCGAGGCGTGTCGCGTCGTTGTGATTGGGTAGCGAGTGGAGGTAGGTCCCCACTACACTTTCCTTTGAATTTAGAATTTACTTATTTCTTGTCATTTATTTAATTTTCATCAAATTTGAAGTAGTATTAAAATATTATATTTAGAGTAGTTATTATCTAGAATTGGAACTTCTTCTTTCTTTGCATTGTACCGAAAGCTTTTTCTTGATTAGTTGTTGCGCAATAGTGAAAAATGACCCTTTGGCCCTTATGTTTTCTCTTCAGAATTAAAATGGTGATTTTGTTTAACTAAATGAGATTTTAAATGTGTTTTCTGGTTTTAAATGTGATGATGTCTGATCCTTATTTTGGAATTGATTTGGTATTGAATAAGTACATGAGGCCCGTTTGGTACTTTTAATGAAATTAATGTTTTGAGAAGTCTCTTTGGAATGATCTTTTGTGTTTGTTGATTAGGTGAGCTGAGTATGTGATGCTTGTGCATCGTGACTAGTTTTACATTGTTGACTCAACCCTGATGATTATACGTGTTGACATAGGAACCTGGCATAGTGATTTAATTCTCTGAGAACGATTGTTGCATTAGTTTAGATTACACACTGGCTAGTGACCCTTAGTGTGGTTGGAGCTGCTAGGGGATTGGGCCCCTCGGTTAGGCCAGGTAGGGCTGTACCGAGCATTTGGGCATTATGACGTCATCGAGTAAGGGCGTGCCTTCAGGATGAGTCACATGTATAGTACGTTCCGGTTTTTTCACAATCTCCTAGGTTCGACCCATGTCTCTTTTAGTGTCTATTTTTATGTGGCAGGCGATTGAGAGGTCGAGTTTGGACGCCTCCCCTTGCATGCCACTTTTTCCCGTTTCCCTAGTGTGTGTTGTGTGTGATTTTCCTTTTGACTAACAACTAAATTTTTGATTTCTAAATTGTTCAAAAAATGTTTTAAAACACAATTCACCCGTTTCTTATAACATTAAACTTGTTTAGAATTAAAAAGGGCAATGGACTATTACTTGTTTTCAAAATGGAAAGTGTGTGTGTGTGTGTGTGTGAAAACCCATATTTTCTATAATGTAGTTCAAACATGAAGTTGGTAAATTCTTCTTTTAATGGTAGTGCTTTGGGAATAGATTTATCGGGCTAGACTACTGAGTTTTAATACTCACGCCTATAGTGTTTTCATGTTTTTATCTTCTGTTGCAGGTTTGACTCGAGCTTGCTCACCGTGGACGAGAGTTCGTTGTAGATTGACGATCGACTATCGGGGTCGCGAGGAGTTTGGTTCATGGTCAGGTTAGTTATGTTCTTGTCTGTTTTATTTTATATTCATTTATTTATATGGGATTCTTAGTAAATTTTTATTGGGAGAAATCGTTCCCATGTGTACTCTATGATGCCCTGACACTTGTCGCCAGCCCAGGAGGATCGGGAATGCCTCTCGGTTCATGTTGCGGATTGGATCGGGTAACCGGTTCGGGGTCGACCAGGGTTGGTTCGTGACAAAATGGTATCAGAGGGGTCGGCTCCTGAGCGGACCTTGTTTTTTCAGAACGCCCATTTCTAATTGGAGTTGTCATGGTAAATGGAGCAACGTTGCTCAGACTCGAGGCGTTTGAATGGGAAGGACGTCATGAACCCTTGCTCGTTCTGAACCTCAAGTTACCATGAGATGTCCGGGTTGTTAGTGTCTTTTGGGTCTTTTGGATAGTTTTATGTTGGGAAATGAAATGGGAGTTGGGAAAGTAGCTCCGTGAGCTCGCAGGGCCTGGAAAGCCTTGTGGAGCTGGAGACTTCACCCTACAATGCTCTCAGTGATGATGGTATGGCTGACTTATGGCCACCAACTATATGGTCGAGTCACTCATCATTACAAGTTTCCCCCTTTATTGAATGGGGTTTTCCTTCATTTTTAAGGTTATTGAGGAATGTTCAATTTAAAATGGTATTGATTATGTTTTGATCAAGTTCCTTGTTTCTTTGTTCCGTAGTGTTCGCCCCCACGAAGGCTCAATGGATGCTCAAGGTGCAGCTTCAAGTGGTGCATCCTCAGCTAATCCTCCAGTTGATATGCACATCAATTATGTTTTGGAGTTCCGGATGTTGAACCCTCCTCTCTTTTATGGACAAGCAGGGCCTCATGAGGTAGAGGAGTGGTTGCAGAAGATTGAGAGGAAGTTCAGTTTCATTGGGCTACCTGAGTCATTATAGGTAAAGTTGGATACCTTCATACTTGAAAGCACAACCTAGAAATGGTGGAAGTCCATGTCTCGAAACAAGCCTGGGAAAGATCAGACATGGGAGTTTTTCAAGTCATCATTCATTCAAAAACACTTCTCTGAGTTGACGAAGTTGAGGAAGAGGATGGAGTTGTGTTTTCTTCAGCGGGGTGTTGAATCGTTACTGGAATTATATCGAAATTTTGTAGACCTAGTTCTGTACGATCAATGGTTTGTTGCAAATAATCCCGGGAAGGCACGCCATTTTGAGATGGGGCTTCGACATGAACTGCGATCAAAAGTGGAGGAGCTCAACCTAACCACTTTCTTAGATGTTGTGGAGCAAGCCATTCTGGCTGAATCTGAGTTACCAGGAGGACATGAGGTCGCACGTCCTTCCCCGATCTTGGCTGACAGTGCAGAGGATGACGATAGGAAGAATGGGAAGCCACCTGAATCTGGTGACCCTAATAGAGGAATCAAGAGGCCCTTAGGCCTTCAATCAACTTCTTCGCAGCATAATGTCGTGTCCTGTCACCAATGTGGTAAGTAGGGTCAAAAGAAGCTTGTGTGCCTGAGTGCTCCAAGACCCTGCCACACCTGTGGACGTATGGGTCACTTGAAGCGATTCTGCCGAGGTGTTTCCAAGAAGTGCGCTAAATCCAGACCTGGATCGTCGAAGGTCACCTCAGCCCGTCAGTAGGAGTAGGGAGATGTTGGTGGATGATCTTGATGTTTTCTTTTTGTGATGTCTCTTGGATGTAGTAGTCGTTACCTATACTGTTTTGTGGTGTTCTTTTCTTTCAGTTGAAAGAATAGTTGTGGCTGAACTCATTAAACCTTTGAGTGTTAATACTCCCGCCTAGAGCGTTTTCATGTTTTTTAGCTTCTGTTGCAGGTTTTACTCGAGCTTGCTCGCCGTGGATGAGAGTTGGTTGTAGTATGATGATCGACTCTCGTGGTCGTGAGGAGTTTGGTTCGTGGTCATGTTAGTTATGTTCTTGTCTGTTTTATTTTATTTTCGTTTATTTATTTCTGCTTCTTAGTAAATTTTTATTTTGCGAAATCGTTCCAATGTGTACTCTGTGATGCCCGGGCGCTTGTCGCCAGCCCGAGAGGATCGGGAACACCTCTTCGGTCATGTCGCGGATTGGATCAGGTGACCGGTTCTGGGTCGACCCGGGTTGGTTCGTGACAATACTTATCATGAATTTAGTAGTTTTTTATATAATTTCAATATTTTTCATTGGATATAGTGAACATGTAATTTATTAAGTTGTGATTTTTCTAATTCTAAAAAATCTAAACAAGAACAAAATAAATCATATTTAAGATACTTAGTAATCAATATTGATTTTCTAATTATAAATTGTTGTATATAGGCTTTTACAGTTAGTGTCAAAGAAAGAATTAAATGTATGTGTCTATAAGAACCAGATATAAGAACATGTGTGTATGTTGTAATAGAATTAATTAATGAAATGTTTTAGACATCATTGGATATTATTATGATTTTTGTGGATAATTTATGTGTTAATAAGAAAATGTTTATACTAATTTTATTAGAATAAATAACAGTTTGGGATAATATAGAATTTAGTTCTATGGTAATTATGAAAATTTATTTTTTTATCTTGGTTATAAAACCATAGTTAATATAAAAGAGACAATTCGAACTATAGAATTATATATTATCATAATATAAATATCTATTTTTTATCTTTTTCCATGTAATACACCCCTATATGGATACTAGAAGGTGGATGCAGCTATGAAAGATATTTACATAAGGGTAGTTGTCTCTAAAAGTGTAGGTTAATAATTTACTTAATCGTCACTATGATTGACAATGAGTGATCCCAGGACTGGACACCTAGAGAGCCACTGCACGGGGATATTCAATTCATGATAAAATTAAATTTACAAACAATGAGTATTGGTAAAATAATGAAAATAAATAAATTTCATTAGGGCCTAATAGAAAAATTAAAATTGATAACCATGGTTTGAATAAATATAATCATATGTTTATTTGAATGTATAATATTATAAGAAATGTGTAATAAGGGAGGAACTACTCATATTTATATACTTATTTTGGATATTATCATATCTATTTTGGGTTTTTAATTTGGTTGAGAGATCATTATTGAAATGATGTTGAGAAAGGTATAAACAATTAACCAAAAATGTATGCAATCAAAATAAGAAAAAAAATTGTTTCGGTGTATTATTATATAACTATTATGATGGACAACAGGAGATTCCATGTCTTAAATAAGGTGATGACGTTAATATTTTCTAGATACAGAAATCAATTTTCAGTAGTGAATGACATTAATCAATTTTTCTAATAGTTTGGGGATGAATCCCCATTTATTAAACCGAAAATAGAAGAACCTATTTTGAAATATGTGGTAAGATACAACCCATTACAAAAGACAATTAATGATTCCAATAAAACCAAAACCAAAGGAAAGAGGACAATATAATTTAATATGATATAGATGTGATGATATACAATGCATAAGTTATCTTCACCCCCATAGAACAATTAGCAGTGGAGTTATTCAAAGATAAGTGTAACCCCTACAAAATATTTATTCCATGATGAATGGAAGACGAATTACATCACCCATATAACATTGAATAGTGATGGGAGGACCATGTGATAGATACCAACACATCTAACTTTCTTTTAAGATTCCAACCCAACAAATCCTGTCAAAAAATAACTTTAAGTCAACCCAATTAAACTAAAATCAAGACAAAAACCAGTTTTCAGATTCCTGATAGAGAACCCATATGTCTAAATAGATGATCAAATAGTTGATGATGGGAATTTTCACACACATACCACTTTTTATTTCTCCCACCAAGATGTACTTACATGACGCTATACCACACAATATGTAGTGAAACTAGGACCAACTATCAATTGGACAAATGCACTTTCGTCAAACAACTAGTGAAAATAGACCAACATACATCAAAAATAAAACATAAAGATGAAAAATAGAGGAATGATCAAATGACCCCACAACTGCATCTAGCATCACACTAGGACCTAAGATGGAAACAAGATTATTCAACCATTCAAACCTCATGGTTCTCCCTCTATCACTGTCAAAATCACCGGACCATGTCCCATATACCCAAAAATGAGTTTATCACCATTCTATGAGGCTATATCATCACTTGTTCAGCAATAGCCACTAGTTGAAGAATCTAAAACAGCTAAAGGGAAACCACTTTAATATCCGACCACTAGGACAACATATGGGAGCCCATATCCATATCACATTTGTGTATTAGAGATGTTGTGTAGAAATATCCAGAACCCAATAAGATTGTCGAATCCACTAGGTAGTGGAGAGGATGAGTAATGCCTTAAAATATTGATCATGATCATATTATATTCCTAGATATTCATCGATGAAAATCATGAGAGACAATGATTCTAACAAGCTTCTCCAATGATATCCAAAAATATCCATGTAGGAGGTCCGAAAATCCTAGGAGAGGGATGTGTTCCACTAGGTGAGTGGGGAGCCATATCATCATCAATGAAAATAAACATTGTTATTAGGGTATATTATAAATCTTCAGATGATTATATAAACCATATATAGATAATTTTTCAGTCATTTTATTTTGATGTTATCATATATTATATAAAAGGTAATTTAAAACCATGAAATGTGATTTATGAATATGTTTTCTCTTTTTATATAACTATTGATGAAAAAAATTGGAGTCATGGTTATGTTTTTTTATTATTATATAATTTATGTTGAGATAATAATTGGTTTATTGAGTTTTTAGATGTATGAATGATAGTAATCATAAACCATTTTATTAATAGTTTCTTCATGGAGAAGTTCATCTCAATTTTGGGATACTTATAAATAGTTACTAGTTAGTGTCCTAATGATATTGTGGATAATTATGAATATCACAAAGGCCTTCTATTTTTTATTAATTTATTATTGATAATACCCCATTTATTGGTTGAAGGTTAACCCTTACATGACAATTAATCTTCATGAAATTACATGACCTAAAGGACTTAGAGGAATTCATTCAGAGTATAACTACCAGGAACATCTCCTCTGCAACATCTATATCATGATGTAAGCCCCCCAACATTGCAAGGATATCTGGATAGGATTCATGTTCCATAAATGTATGGTCCTAATGGAATCTAATGTGACCTCTCATTCATATAAATCCGAAATCTCTACTCTGGTGAAAGCTCTTTGCTTCAAATCCTCATCTAGACCATGCTCTTTATACGGTCTTACTAGTCCATGAAACAAAAATTCATCTTTCTTGAAGTCCATGAGGTCTCCTGAAGTCCATGAGGTTTCCTGAAATCCTTACATTCCCAGAGGCCTTGGGTGGCGAAAATTCGTTTGAGGACTCGAGGGCTAAACTATTAGACAAAAATCCCAAAGAGATGAATAATTATGGCTACTATAGTAATGAACAGTTCCTGCAATAATATCTTCTACTATGCCATCTATAATACTGGATACTATAAATCATAAGTATGTCTCATCCAAAATTTGATCTTGGGCCTCTTGGATGCACTTTCCATGTCCTCACCAACCAGGATAAGGCTCTCAGGTAGTTGTGGATAATTCAAATTCAGGATTAATGATTGAGTAAATTGTTGGTGGAATATATAATATAATTGCAGTATAATGATTTTATATTAAAATATGTTATAGAAATTTAATTTTATTGATTTGATATTATTAGGTTATCTACACAGATTGTTACAACATTATACGAAATACAAATTTTGTTTTTGGAAGAATACGTGTGATTATGAGGGAACAAATTTCAAAGAATATTTTGATTTAGAATATTTTTAGAAATATCTTGTTAATTTTTTATCTCTATTTTAAGGATTCGTTTTATAAGTATAATGTAACCAAACTAAAATTATCATAGGTCTAACAAAGAATTAAATATGTTAAAAATATCATGATATAGGATGAATTGAGTCTTATTCAAGTTCAGTTGTATGAAATATAGGATAATATGATAGTATTATAAATTGAGTCATATTGAGATTAAATTTAATTTTAGTTATTTTCCATATTTATTATATAATGATTTTCACTCATGATAAATCTTTTGGATTTAGTAATATATGGAATGAGATGTAACTATGGGTGTGATGGAAAATGAAGGGATTACTACCACAAACATCTCAAAACAATTGGAGATGGAGTGAGAAATTAGAAGATTATTAAAAAATATTATAAGGAAATATGATTATCAATGTTAAAATATTAAATTTGTGAAATAAAAATGGAAAAAAAAATAAGTCTCATGAATGATCACTTTGTCAAGATGATGAAAGAAAAAATTATTCAATTTTCTTTAATATAAAAATTTTCTGAAAAAGGATGGTGGAAATTACATTGGAGGTGGTAAATGGGATTAGTGTGGACCTGAAGGTCTTTAGGATCACATGTTTCTAGAGATGAGAAAAGATACATACATCTATTTCATGAATTAAAAATTAGTTGAAATTATGTAACACAATATCCCAATCCATGGGACAATGAGGTTGATAGTAACTAATAACCATGAAAATAAGGAAAAGTATTTGGAACTACACCTATTGAATCATATGGTGAGTTTTTTCTCCATATTTTTCTAGTTTCATTTGTCTTTAATGTTTTCACAAAATACTAGATATCAGTTGAATGATTACAATGTATATGTTATTCCCTGTTTGTGGGAAGTCATGCCTTATGGATCATGATCTACAACCCTGAGTAGAATTATATGATAACTCTGGAATTGGTTTTAACCATTTATAAAGTGATTATAATTATTTTCCATTTAGAAAAATGTAACACCTAAAGATTTTATATTACGCTTCTTTTTGAATAATTAAATGACTCGCAATGTACGAATCTCTGAGTTGTAACACAACACGACCAATCAAACGAGGCGTTTAAAAAGTAGGTATGAATAGTAATAACCACCTTTTGAAATTTTATTATTTTTATTTTTCAAAATGGACTAAATTTTTGGATTTTTCATATAAAAAATAGTTTATGGTCAATTTTTGGATTTTTTTTGAAAACTATCAATTTTTTATGAATAGTGAAAAAGCACTACCTTATTGTTTAAAACTATATTTTTTTTAATATGTATTATTTTTTGGTAAATTTATATTAAAGTCAAAATAGATACATTATACCAATATTAGTCCAATGTAATTCATTGAATTCATTTTATAATATGATTATATATACAAACTTTTATATTAGTTTTTAACGTCTTTTACCCACCTTATATGCACATTTGAAAATTTGCATAAAAAATAATTTTACTGATTCTATGAATTGAATTTCAAAAATATGAAACACATGATTGTCATAATGAAGTAAAATTTTGTTCAATAGGATGAATTTTTTTGTTTTATAGTAACTTTTATTTTTATTTTCCACGGTTAAAAGTATATAGGGTAATTAAAGAAGAAATTGATATTACAATTACCCCAAAATATGTCCTAATTCTATTAAATAATATAATTTAGAACAAAATAAACCTTATGAAAAAAAGAAGATCTTTTTTATCTACTTGGATTTGATCCTAATATTTATTATATTATTTTAAAGTAGAGTTAAAAGAGTTAAATTTAAAATTTAACAACTAAAACATTTTTAATATAGGGTTATGTATACGATAAATTTAACAATAAATAATCATTATAATGATAAAACTATTTCCTACATCATTGAATTTTATTTATACTTTTTATATATTAAGTAATAATATTTATATATGACACAATTATGAAGCATTAATTTCCATTTTAATGAATGATTAAAACAATTGATATTATATATATAAAAATAAATGTAAATTGAATATTATGATTCCATACATGAATTTTATTTGTTAATATGACATTTACAAGGTTATATATGTTATTAATTAACTACGGTAGGTTCTATTTGTATTTTACAGTCTGTTTATTAACCATGGAATATAAAAATAAAAGAATAATGGTAAATGTTAAACTATTTAACTAAGAGTCAAATATTAAATATAAGGTTAATATGGTGACCTAACATTCTCTAAAATATATTGTTTTAAAGGATTTATACCCATCCCCACCATATCTCCAAAATAAATCCATTTTTAGAAATTATAACCTGAAAATTATTTTAAAATAAATTAATATTTCTGTTATTTCCTAAATTGCCTCTCACCTCTCTTATAAAAAGGTGATTCCCCATATATTAAATTCACACCTCCAAAGTCATTTAGATCACCCAAACCCAATTAAAATATCCAACCAACTTCCATCAATTCATCATAGACTTTGTAGTTTGATCATAATGCCAAATTATAGAGCCCATTTGTTCAAATCAAAAGGAAGCACCCGGTGAAAAGTTAATTATTTCATCACCTCATTCAATGTTTTTTTATTCTTCCACTTCCTCTTTTATTTTTTTTTACATACTAAAATAATAAATACATAACCTTCTACATATTGAGATGTTATTATAAGTATGTAACAACCATTTTCATTTTTCTATCCATCTTATAAATGACAATGACTATAAGGCCCTAGCCTTAAACCTTACTTAATCTTGAGTTATTACAAGATTACACATTGTTGATCTTTTCGGGTTTAGAGTTTTAGAGAATTAGATCATAAAACTTGCATTACATTCCACATATAAACAAAGTGGTTACATAAAGATATTATTCTTCATTCCCATTAATGGAAACACATTTAAAATAAAACATGGATTATTTCTTGACACTTCCTTGACACTATCATCATATCATGTACCATTCACTTGACCTGTGAAAAACATTTCAAAAAAACTTGGGATGAGCATAAAAAGCTCAGTAAGGGATATAAAAATATGGAAAGGAAACATGGGTACATATATACATAATAATGAAATCATACATTACCCATAAAACAAAATCACTTCAACATACCTCGTCAAATCATGAATAAATCATAGAAATCATAAGACATAAAGGTAACTTGAGGCATTCATAACATTCTTACGTAGGGAGTAACCCTCTTGGTTACGTTTAGAATACCCATCATTGTATATTCCCTAAATCGCTTCGGAGAAACCTTAACGTTTCACTCCTTTGCGTTACCCAATGCATTGGAGTGCTATATCGGGCTCACCCTCCCTTAGTTTATCACGGAACCACCTGTCTTCATAATAATTCCTAAGAACCATAACATAATCGTATCACATAAAACATGCATAAAGGAAACATAACATTTCCACATTTCAATCACAAGATATCAATACAACACAAAAAACATTGTGAAAACCATTTTCAATACCAAAATAAATGAAAAGTAAAACATGGTATTTATTTTTCTTTTAAAAAGAAGGTATGGCTTGTAGAGGAAGCCGAAACTCAAATAACGGTCACGACGGCGGAGAAGTCGTTGTCGCCGACTACATATGACAAAAACATTCCCTTTTGTCGTTTAGTAAACGCTTCTTATAAAAAAGATTCCTTTTGAATAAACGTAAAAGTCAATGGTTTTTATACATCGTATAAAAGAAAGTTGTGTATAAAATAAAATATGCCACAATGAAAGGAGATTGAGACGACGTCCCATACCTCGGGTCCGACTTGACTCGATCGTTCTTTAATGTCCTGAATAATAAACTTGAGTAAATTTATACTTGTTTAAGAACCTTTTTCAAGTTCATTATTCCTTTTATACCATGTTATGAACATCATGTAATCATTTAAGTTAATAATGTTCATTTTGTCGGTATTTGGTTCTTAAGTCAAAAATAGACTTCTTACACTTACATGTTGTTAATTTGGTCAATGGTTTGTTATATCCAGAATGATATTAATTATTTTGATAACATATATATCACATATATTCATCATATACATTTATTTATAATATTACATCACATTCAGAGGTAAGAAATGAAATACACCGTTCATGGAGACGGTAAGCCGTACGTACGCATGAACGCTACTTCCATTTCTATTTCGTATTTTCTGGATTGGAATCATAATGATATAAGAGAATATTATAATTGCATTATAATAACATATATAATATCATTAACTTTATCCTTTACACATCCCACATATGGTATTAACGAATCAAAACACTTTCAGGGGGCGGTAGTCCGCACTTCCTAAAATGAAGATATCGTGTTTACCCATAATGGGAACCATAAAGGTATGCTCAAAATGAAAAAACAGAAGCTTAATGAAAACATAAACATATTATATATCATATATAAAAATAGTGACATAATAATGGCCACCTTTGAAGGTGTTAAATGAGTATTGAACAATCATCGTTTCGGGAGGTAGAATTTCGCCATCCACGGAAACCGTATGTTCTTTAACCATTTGATGTAGTTGTGTGAGAGTGTAGCTCAAATAAATCTTATAACAAAATCCTAGTATATTGAAGATACTGGTGTTGTTACAAAAGAAGTAAATAAAAAGAGTTTAGGGGGTTGGAGAAACAAAATAAAACAAATCAACATGAGAGAATGAATTACCTTTAAAAGTATAACTCCTTTTGATTTGAGCCTAAAGGCTTCTTTTGAAAGGATTCTGCCCAAAGGGAGTCCTCTAGGATGAGGAGAGGGATGTGGAGAGAGTAAATGGTCAGGTTTTGGCCAAGGAAAAGGCTTGAGGAGTGTGTGAAATGAGGTAGAGGTGGGGGCCTTTTATAGGAGGAGAGGAGGGGCACTTTTGGAAAGTAAAGAAATATTACTTTATTTGAAAATGTGTTTCGGTTTTAAAAGGACCCACATTGATATAATTCGTGGATAAGGTGATAAGGGTTCTAAATACACTCATCCAATTGGTTTTTTACATGTTTAGTTCATAGATTTTACATTATCTTTCCATTTTATTTAAATCGTCAAATAATGATGTCATCGCTGCATCATTATTATGTCATAAATAATTTAATTTATTTAATGTCTATAAATTATAAAAAAAAATACTATGATGTAGGAAATTCTCTTATCTTTCCAATGACTCTTTATAATAAATAATATGATCTTTATAACCCCATGTAAAAATTGTTTTCGTAAAACATATTATGTTTGTGTGATTTTTACTTTTACATTAAATAAAAAGTTCTTTATGTTATTTCCCAACAAAAGTGGATCCATGGGGTCCCCAAGTTGACCCATGGCTTGTCTTGGTCGGCCATGACACAACCAATGAGGGTAGGACATGTGTCAAGATCATCTTATTTTATTAAGGCATTATTTTTACCTTAAACTACACTAATTACCACTAATCGCGATTAAGAACTTAATAAGTTACTATTCACCAAAAATTATTATAATCTCATTGAACCACATTTTACTTCTTAATGAAAACCATGTATGTCGGATTTTTGAAATTCAAAACACAATGATGGAAAAATTTCATTTAAACAGAAAATCAGTCTTTATAAGTACCACTTAGTGGTTTCACTATTCATCAAAAATTGAAGTTTTTCAAAAAATTACCAAAAATTCACCATAAGCTATATTTGATATTACGAATTAAAAAATGAAGTCTATTTTAAAAAATTCAAAGCATATTAGTAAAATTAATTAATTTAATAATTAATTCCTGCTGTCAGAGTAAATAACGTGTTTTTATGAAACAATAAGTATCAAAAGATTGACACTAGTTTAAGTCCAATTTAAAAGTGAAATTGATTCCAATGACCACCATTGGATTAAATGGTAAAAATATATTCATATTACAAATTAAGACAAATTCAAAAGATTATCTAATCATATAAATAAATTAGATTAAAAAGCAGTTTTGATGTAAATTGCAGTATTTTTCACTATTCATTAAAAATTGAACATTGGCAGAAAAATACCAAAAATTCACACAAAGTACATTTTGATGTCCCAATCATAAAGAATAAGTTTATTTTGACAAACATATCTAATAAAATTGTCAAAAGATAGATTCAAAAATGGTTTGCCATCAAAAGGCAGTAAAACAATCTTTTAAAAATATTAGTGTATTCCATGGTTAAGATTGAATTTATTTGCATTTTAAGCCTCTAAAACACTATCTATTTCATTAATAGACATATATAAAAATACCTATTATTCATTACTTACATGGGATGTTACATCCTTCCCCCCTTTAGAAAATTTCATCCTCGCAATTTATTTACTTATCGAATAAATGGGGGTACTTATCCCCCATTGCATTTTCAGATTTCCATGTTGCCTCTTCAATCATGTGGTTTTTCCACAAAAACGTTACCTGGTGAATCACTTTATTCTGTAACACTTGCTCCCTGTGGTCAAGAATCTGGAACGGTTGTTCCTCATAAGATAGGTTATCTTCCAACTGAACTACCTCTGGACTCAAAACATGAGATGGATCTGGAATATACTTTCTCAACATCGAAACGTGAAAAAAATTGTGTACCTGAGATAAACTCGAGGGTAAAGCCACTCGGTATGCAACTGATACAACTCTCTCCAGAACTTCGTATGGTCCAACGAACCTTGGACTCAACTTTCCTTTCTTACCAAATCTCATCACACTTTTCCAAGGAGAAACCTTGAGAAAGACATGATCACCTACCTAGAAAGATAGATCCTTCCTCCGGTTATCCGCATAACTCTTCTGCCTGCTATGAGCTGTTATCATGTGCTTCTGAATCAGCTGAACGTTTTCTGCCATCTCTTCTACCAATTCTGGTCCCATCAACTTCCTTTCACCCACTTCATCCCAGAATGCTGGAGTTCGACACCGCTTCCCATATAATGCCTGAAATGGTGCCATTTGTTTACTGGAATGAAAAATGTTATTATATGAAAATTCAACCAAAGAAAGATGTTGGTCTCAACTTCTCTGATAATCCATAGAACAAGCTCGTAGTATATCGTCCAATGTCTGGATTTTTCGTTCTGACTTCCCTTCTGATTGAGGATGAAAAGCTGTACTAAAATTTAATTCAGTACCCAATGACTTCTGAAGGCCTTTCCAAAAGTTAGAAGTAAACCTGGGATCACGATCCGATACAATGGAGAGAGGAACTCTATGTAACCTGACTATCTCTTTAAGATACAAACGGGAAAGTTAATCAAGAGAGAAAGTATCTCGTATAGCAAGGAAATGAGCAGATTTGGTCAATCGATCAATAATAACCCAGATTCCATTATTACCTCGAGATGTCCTCGGTAATCCCACAACAATGTCCATGGATATATTCTCCCATTTCCATTCTGGCACTGGTAAATGCCGAAGTATCTCTTTCGGTAACTGCTGCTCTGCTTTAACCTGTTGACATGTCAAACACTTCACAGTAAAATCAGTAATATCTTTTTTCATTCCATCCCACCAGTAATACTCTCGTAGATATCTATACATCATAGTACTGCCTGGATGAACTGAAAACGGAGAACTATGAGATTCACACAATCTCTTCCCAAATATCAAAACACAATCATTATCAATGTTGAATTCAGGAAACTTACCTTTCTGAACCAGCTCTATCTTTTTCTGCAACTCACTGTCTTGCTTCTGTGCTTGCTTGATTTTATCTGATAGAGATGATCTCACTGATACCTGAAACAAAACAGAAGGACTTCCTACACCAACAACTTCTATTCCAAAGTTAATGAAATCCTTAACCATAGGATCACGTTCCAAATGCAACATTGTTAATGAAGCATTACTTTTTCGACTCAAAGAATCAACCACATTATTTGCTTTTCCCGGATGGTAATTAATTGTACAATCATAATCCTTGATTAATTATAGCCATCTCCTTTGCCTCATGTTCAATTCTTTCTGTGTGAATATATACTTTAAACATTTGTGATCGGTATATATTTCGCACTTTACTCCATACAAATGATGCCTCCAAATTTTTAAAGCAAAAACAATAGCAGCTAATTTCAAATCATGTGAAGGGTAATTTACCTCATGAGTTTTCAACTGTCGTGAGGCATAAGAAATTACCTAATCATTCTGCATTAGGACGCAACCAAGTCCTTTCAATTAAGCATCACTGTATATAACAAACTCACCATTCCTGGAAGGTAGTGCCAAAACTGGAGCATTCACCAATCTTCTTTTCAATTCCTGAAAAGAATCATCACATTCTTTTGTCCAGATAAACTTAACACCATTCCGAGTTAGCTTAGTCGTTGGACTAGATAACCGTGAAAAATTTCTAACAAACCTTCGGTAATAGCCTGTCAAACCAAGGAAGCTACGAATCTCAGTTACATTTGTGGGTCTTGGTCATTCTTCCACAACTTTTGTTTTTGCAGGATCAACTGTTATTCCATCTTTAGAAACAATGTGACCAAGGAAAGAAATTTGTTGCGACCAAAACTCACACTTGCTGAATTTCCCATACAGTTTCTTTTCTTTTAAGGTTTGCAAGATAACCCTTAAATGTCTTTCATGCTCCTCTTTACTTTTAGAAAACACAAAAATATCATCAATGAAAACAACCAAATTTTTTCACCTGAGTCAACTGATCCATCACTGCAACAAACTGTTTATTTCTGATTCTGACCATCTCAGGATACTGATTTGAAAGGTCATTTCCCTAAGTATGCCTTCCCAGAAAAGTTGTTCTGTTTCCTCTATGAAAACCCATTCTGAACAAACATGTCTTAGATGAAGCAACATGGTAATCATCAAATGCTATATCATTTCAAAAAATATTTTTGGATAATCATTTAATAGAATTATAACTCCTTAAGTTATCTAAACCTCCCTATGATACCAACTATAATGCCCTAGCCATAAACCTTACTTAATCTTGATTTATTAAAATATTACACATTGAGGATCTTTTCGGGTTTAGAGTTTTAGAGAATTAGATCATAAAACTTGCATTACATTCCACATATAAACAAAGTGGTTACATAATGATAGTATTCTTCATTCCCATCAATGGAAACACATTTAAATTAAAACATGGATTATTTCTTGACACATCCTTGACACTATCATCATATCATGTACCTTTCCCTTGAACTGTGAAAAACATTTCAAAAAAACTTGGGATGATCATAAAAAGCTCAGTAAGGGATATAAAAATATGGAAAGGAAACATGGGTACATATATATAAGAATGAAATCATACATTACCCATAAAACATAATCACTTAAACATACCTCGTAAAATCATGAATAAATCATAGAAATTATAAGACATAATGGTAACTTGAGGCATTCATAACATTCTTACGTATGGAGTAACCCTATTGGTTACGTTTAGAATACCCATCACAGTATATTCTCTAAATCTCTTCGGAGAAACCTTAACGTTTCACTCCTTCGCGTTACCCAATGCATTGGAGAGCTATATCGGGCTCACCCGCCCTTAGTTTATCACGGAACCACCCGTCTTTATAATAATGCCCAAGAACCATAACATAATCGTATCACATAAAACATGCATAAAGGAAACATAAAATATCCACATTTCAATCACAAGATATCAATACAACACAAAAAAATTGTGAAATCCATTTTCAATACCAAAATAAAAGAAAAGTAAAACATGGTATTTATTTTTCTTTTAAAATGATGGTATGGCTTGTAGAGGAAGCCGAAACTCAAATAACGGTCCCGACGGCAGAGAAGTCGTTGTCGCCGCATACGTCTGACAAAAACATTCTCTTTTGTCGTTTAGTAAACGCTTCGTATAAAAAATATTCCTTTTGAATAAATGTAAAAGTCAAAGGGGTTTATACACCGTATAAAAGAAAGTTGTGTATAAAATAAAATATTCCTCAATGAAAGAAGATTGAGACGAAGTCCCATACCTTGGGTCCGACTTGACTCGATCGTTCTTTAATGTCCTTAATAATAAACTTGAGTTAATTTCTACTTGTTTAAGAACCTTTTTCAAGTTCATTATTCCGTTTATACCATGTTATGAACATCTTCTAATAATTTAAGTTAATAATGTTCATTTTGTCGGTATTTGGTTCTTAAGTCAAAAATAAACTTCTTACACTTACATGTTGTTAATTTGGTCAAAGGTTCGTCATATCCAGAATGATATTAATTATTTGGATAACATATATATCATATATATTGATCATATACATGTATTTATAATATTACATCACATTCAGAGGTAAGAAATGAAATGCACCGTTCATGGAGACGGTAAGTTGTACGTACGCATGACCGCTACTTCCATTTCTATTTCATATTTTCTGGAATGGAATCATAATGATATAAGAGTATTTTATAATTCCAGTATAATAACATATATAATATCATTAACTTTATCTTTTACACATCCCACATATGGTATTAACGAATCAAATCAATTTCAGGGGGCGGTAGTCCGCACTTCCTAAAATGAAGGTTTCGTGTTTACCCATAATGGGAACCATAAAGGTATGCCCAAAATGAAAAAAACAGAAGCTTAAGGAAAACATAAACATATTATATATCATATATAAAAATAGTGACATCATAATGTCCACCTTTGAAGGTGTTAAATGAGTATTAAACAATCATCGTTTCGGGAGGCAGAATTTCACCATCCACAGAAACCGTATGTTCTTTAACCATTTGATGTAGTTGTGTGAGAGTTTAGCTCAAATAAATGTTATAAAAAAATCCTAGAAAATTTAAGATAATGGTGTTGTTACAAAATAAGTAAATAAAAATATTTTAGGGGGTTGGAGAAACAAAATAAAACAAATGAACATGAGAGAATGAATTACCTTTAAAAGTGTAACTCCTTTTGATTTGAGCCTAAAGGCTTCCTTTGAAAGGATTCTGCCCAAGGGAATCCTCTAGGATGAGGAGAGGGATGTGGAGAGAGTAAATGGTCAGGGTTTGGCCGAGCCAAAGGCTTGAGGAGTGTGTGAAATGAGGTAGAGGTGGGGGCCTTTTATAAGAGGAGAGGAGGGGCACTTTTGGAATGTAAAGAAATATTACTTTATTTGAAAATGTGTTTCGGTTTTAAAAGGTCCCAAATTGATATAATTCGTGTATAAGGTGATAAGGTTTCGAAATCCACTCATCCAATTGGTTTTGAACATGTGTAGTTCATAGATTTTACATTATCCTTCCATTTTATTTAAATCGTCAAATAATGATGTCATCGCTGCATCATTATTATGTGATAAATAATTTTATTTATTTAATGTATAAAAATTATAAACAAAATACTATGATGTAGAAAAATCTTTTATATTTCCAATTACTGTTTATAATAAATATTCTGATCTTTATTACCCCATGTAAAAATTGTTTTCGTAAAACATATTATGTTTGTGTCATTTTTACTTTTACATTAAATAAAAAGTTGTTTATGTCATTTCCCAAACAAAGTGGATCCATGGGGTCCCCAAGTTGAACCATGGATTTTCTTGGTCGTCCATGACACAACCAATGAGGGTAGGACATTTTTCAAGCTCATCTTATTTTATTAAAGCATTATTTTTACCTTAAACTACACTAATTACCACTAATCGCGATTAAGAACTTAATAATTTACTATTCAACAAAAAATTATTATAATCTCATTGTACCACATTTTACTTCATAATGACAACCATGTATGTCTGATTTTTGAAATTTAAAACACAATGATGGAAAAATTTCATTTAAACGGAAAATCAGTCTTTATAAGTACCACTTAGTGGTTTCACTATTCATCAAAAATTGAAGTTTTTAAGAAAATTACCAAAAATTCACCCTAAGCTATATTTGATATTAAGAATTCAAAAATGAAGTCTATTTTACAAAATTCAATACATATAAGTCACATTAATTAATTTAATAATTAATTCCCGCTGTCAGAGCAAATAGCGAGTTTTTATGAAACAATAAGTATCAAAAGATTGACACTAGTTTAAGTCCAATTTCAAAGTAAAATTGATTCCAATGACCACCATTGGATTAAATGATAAAAATATATTCATATTACACATTAAGACCAATTAAATAGATAATCTAATCATATAAATTAATTAGATTAAAAAGCAGTTTTGATGTAAAATGCAGTATTTTTCACTATTCATTAAAAAATGAACATTGTCAGAAAAATACCAAAAATTCACACAAAGTACATTTTGATGTCCCAATCATAAAGAATAAGTTTATTTTGACAAAAATAGCTTATAAAATTGTCAAAATATAGATTCAAAAATTTTTTTCCATCAAAAGTCAGTAAAACAATCTTTAAAAAATATTAGTGTATTCCATGCTTAAGATTGAATTTATTTGCATTTTAAGCCTCTAAAACACTATCTAATTCATTAATAAACATATATAAAAATATATATTATTTATTACTTACATGGGATGTTACAATGACACCAAACTTGCGTACGTACGGCTTCCCATCTCTATAACTGGATGTAGTTTTTTATGCAACACTTCCTTATTTAGATGGGTATAATAATGAGTATAATTTATTTAACTAATATATATAAAATTTTATTGATTTTTTATATATAATATACCATCTAATTTCATATTATTTCACCATCAAAATAATGATATTGTCGCTCGTGCGTACGTACGTCTTGCCGTCTGCACGATGCGATGAGATTTCATTATCTGTCATAACCATTCAAGAATAATTTTCATTTAATGATTATGAAATAATGTATAATAACTTAGTATAATTTTTTATATGAATCAAATATATCCTATCCATAAAAAACTTGACATACGTAACAAAAATAAAGGATAAAAAATGTGCTAACAACTAAAACAATGATACTACCCAAATATTATTAACAAATAAATATTAGAGGGTCATATATGATATTATATAATGGTATGTGGTTCTTGAATTATTAAATAACAATAATTTAACTATTATACAGGAGGTTATATAACCCTCGACTAAGGAAAAGTACAAATTAATGGTTAATTTTATAATCCATTTATTAGCTGATGTTTTTTATACGTAAGTATATATGGGACTTCATTATCTTCATCTACGTGATTCATAAAAATGTATTGAAAAATATATTAACGATTTAATATTCTATGGTTTAATGTAATTTATAACCTTGTTTGAAGATTTATAAATTTTTTAAATTAATATTTCTTTGGTTTTCCAATAAAGGTACTTTATGACCATTTCTACAAAATTAAGGAAAGAATTTTTTTTAACTTATATGGTTGTATAGCTATTTACCCCATTATAACACGTTAGAATATTCCCATACACGTTTATAAGAATATTTTCAAAATAAATTATTTATTTTATAGTAATGTTACTTTTAAATGATTTCAAATTAAAAAAAGATATTTCTCACAAATTGTTTTTAATTGATTTCATCTATGTCGACACTTTATGTTGTAAATTAGGTTTAATTGAAGTTGATTTATAATGATACCGTACTATATATTATATTCATAGTATTATGATATATTTGACTATGAATGTGTTATTTTTCGGTCATTCACGGTTTATGGTTAATGTATTAACATTTCCTATTCTAGTTTAATATTAATGTTTATGTTATGATCCACCCATTTCATATGAGGATTTTATTGGACATAGTAAGTGACGGTCATGGACCACTATATCATGTCGATGAATCGGTAAGTCTAATGAGAAAAACTAGTGTCTTGGAAGAAGGCATTGACAACAATTTTTTCATCTTGTCACATTTACTTGACTATAACACCCAATGATTTTATGAGATATATTCCTTTTAATCTATTTTATATCTTGTGTTTTTCAATACACGAAGAATATCTTGCGCTATATGAAACATCATACTAGCTTGGAGTATATGAAACACGATTCGTGGCTTGTGTTGCACACAATTTCATGTTCTTTTGATAGAATTCATTTCACAAAACTCTATGTATATGTTTCTTTCAATGTATTAATTAACTATGTTTTTATTATGTTATAAAAACACCGAGGAAAGTATACCTACATTAAACATTGACTTGGCTTGCGTTACAGATTAGAGTGACCTTCCACAATAGCTTGTGTTGTACACAATGCCGAGTTTCACTAATCAATAATATATTATTAAAATATTATATAACCTTTTATTATGAATATTATTAAACAAAATTTTAATTTTATATAACATTTAAATCCATTCTACACATTTTTGGAACCCAATATGAGTAAAAATTAAATTTTCGGAGAAAAGAAGTATTTTTAATATAATGTAGTTTTACCACCGTTTGATGGAACACCAATTTTAAATCTAGTTTTTGACACATTTATAATTTCAATTTGATAAAATAAAAATATTATTTGGAGAGGGATATAAAATTTTACTTCGGACGTATTTTTGATATTTTTCCAACAACTTTCATATTTTGATGAATATTGAAAATACACAAATTTAAATTAAAAACAACTTTTTTGATCATATTAATTTATATGAAAAAAAATATATTATTGAATGGTTTTAAATTATTAAGATACTATTTATTTTTATTTTTATACAATTTAAGTCATTTTCATTAATTTTACACAGAACTCATATATAAAAACATTAAAATCTTTTTCAATGTTTTAAACAAAAAACCCATTTTTTCAACAATAGGATTAATTTTAAATTATTTAATGCGACTCCTATTTCATAAATTTTCAAAAATGGAATACATATATGGAACAATGAGATCCATATTTTTTAAATAAGTACTTTTTATTTTTAGAAATTATGAATAATAACTTAAATAATTATTTTATTTACCATGGTTAAAGGGTAAATATGGTAAATAAGGGTAAAAATATATAATATTAATATTAAATTACCAAAAAAAAATTTATAATCCTATTTTATGAGATATTTCCGACCATGGGAATCCTTGGATCGATTTTGGGATCTAATGGATTAACATGGATGTGAAAATGAAATTTTATAAGAATTAATTTAATGTAAAAATAATTATAACCAAAACATATATCTTTTACTAAATAGATTATAATAGAGGGTCATATATTACGTTTTAATGACCATAAATGTTCATTATAATGATATAAATATTTAATACATCATGGTATTTTATTTATATTTTTTATACAATATATTAATATATTTATTTATGACACAGTTAAGGTGTATTGATTACCTCACTACTGAAAGATTCTAATAAATGAATTTATATATATTAAAACAAATATAATTTGGTTATTTTGATGTTATCCACGAATTTTATGGATGATATTGACATATTTTATTGGAGTTAATTTTTTATTTTCAAAGGAATGAGGTTGTTATGAATTTTCAAAATAGTCAAGTATGAATACTGTAAAAAATTGGCACATTTCATAACACAAAACATAAAATAGTTTATTAAATGATATTAAATTACTAAAAATAAATGATTTGTACAAATGGTTTATATAATTCCAGATATTTCATAAATAACTTTTTTTGGTTCATTGGATATGATATGGTAATTACATTAACCGAAAATGTGTAAATCACATGATATCATGGTAAAATTAAAAAGGGTAAAATAGGGGTAAAACCAAAAAGATAAGGATAAATAATATTCAAAACATCTAAACCTTTTATTGGATGATTGGTATTCAAACAAATATCATATTATATTATAATTAAATAAGTTTTGGACTATATTAAATCGAAATATAATTTATAACAAATTAATATTTTGGATATTTCCTAAACTGATCCTCTCCTCTCTTATAAAAGTGAAATTCCTCCCTCTCATATTCATTCAATTTTGAGAATCTCCCCTGGCCAACCCATGTATGTTTCTCTTATCAAATTTTCTAGTAACATTTTATAGGTTAGGTTCTTCTTAAACAAACAACTTTATTTCCCAAAAGGGAAATTTAAAGGAGGAACATCAAGGAAGAGGTAATCTCTTCTACCGGTTCATTCAAATTTATTTCTCCTTATACATCATATTTTTAAGTTGTTTCATTTTAAATTAATAACATTATCATCATTAATAAGTGGATATTTTATTATAAATATTAAAAAACCATATATAACCTTCTATCCATCCAATGAAAAAAAATCACCGCACATGTGTCTGTACAGATTACCATCTCCACGCCATGGTGTAATCTGTTTTCCCCACCACCATACATGGATATGTATAATGGTGGAAATAATAAAAACATATGAGTATCATAACATTATACTAATTAATAGATATTATACACCATCCACTTCAATAACGTTCAACAACTATGGGAACGATATCATCGCTCGTGCGTACGTACGACTTACCATCTCCATGACGTGTTGAGATTCATTATCCATGTTAACCATTCATGAATGATTATTAACTATATATAATAAATAACCATTAAATATATGACATGTTAGTTCAACTTTGTTTATGTATTTATAAATTTAATTTACATACTTTTATTTAATTTAATAAGGAAAAGAAAACAGCGTTCATGCGTACGTACGACCTACCTTCTCCATGAAAAGTGTATTTCATTCAATTCGTCTATATATTATATATTTTTATATAATGAATATATATGATATATAAATATATTTTTACATTATGGAAGTAATTTTATCAATATATATGTAATAATATCATGAATAACATGTCCAAACACATAGGATAAATTAAACAATTATTACCCAAAATGTTTCTTTAACAAGGAATTGATAAACGAATGGGTAATATAAATTCTAAAGTGAATCAAAAGAGATTCCATAAATTTTATTATGGTTTTATTAAAGTTAATAATATTTTGAAACCCACTATATAAGATTTTTGGAACCATATAGATGAAATCAGACCTACGGTAAGGGATAAATTTGGAAACTGATTTTATCCGATATTGTTTATATGTAATTATCTACTGGGCTTATATTTATCATCCATGTAATGTTTTCTAAAAATATTTTCATATAATTTTTACTAGTCATCTATTAATTTTTAATATTTTTACCCATTTTTTCCTATTACTACATGGTATGGAAATTATCTTTCTTTTTTTTACCATAAAAGGTTGTTTTTTGACTTTTCTAGCAATAGTACGAGGAGCATGTTTTTTATCATCTTATAAGGCATGAATGAAATTTTACAGTTTCCTGAAACCTTATTTCCAATAAGCTTCCTCTACACTATTTCTATTTTATTTTCAACTAAATTATCTTCTTTTATAATTATGAAACATTCTATGAAAATAAAACATTTTTTAAGAAGAAATGACATTTTCCTCAGGAACCAAGTTCTAGTGTTTTACCAAAATTATATTCCATATGTGATGATACTAATAAAAATATATTTGTTTCTATACCTGTAACGCCCCAACCCCAGTTACCCAGTGTCGGTGCATTATTACATAACATTGGCATGACCACAAAATATCATGTATCGAATGACCGATTAGTTTAGTATCCTTGGAATAAATAGATACATTCATAATGTTTACATTACATCATAATGTGAAAACTACTACAACAACATCTTTTCTTTATAACCCATCATACTATCCCTGAAGGCCATTCATAAATTATTTCTTCACATCCAGGGAAAAATAAATAATTGAATGGGATGAGCTCATATGCTCAGTAAGGATAACAATATAGTGGAAACATTCATAAATAAGCATAAACGTTTAAGGCAATGTATAAAGAAAAAAAAACCTTTTAAACATGAACTTCAGCATAATATGGAAAACATTAAATGAAATAAATCTATTTTCTTATTCACATTGATATTCTAGTAGTAAAATAATCACATGAAATATCAATAACCACTTTCATAATAATGGAAATGCATAATGACGAACTTTAATTTTCTGTCAAGGCCTCATTCCAAGAACCAAGGGATAACTGTAATCGGAACCCAACACAGAGAGCCTCTGTAACCAGACTCCATCCCGGAGAGCCTCTATAACCGGACTCTAACCCAGAGTGCCTCTAATAACCAGACATCAACCGGGAGTGCCTCTAATAACCAGACACCAACCCATAGGGTCTGTTGTAACCGGACCCGAGCCTAGAGGGCTTACTTTTACCGGTACTCAACCCGCAACATACTAGTCCAACACACTAATCTTAAGAAGAGGATGAAATATGACATAAACATTCATATTAAAACTAGCATTCTAAAACATTAATCATAAACCATTAATGGCATAAAAACAACTCATCCATAGTCAAACAAATCACAAAACCTTAAATACAATATGGATTATTTGTATCATAAAAATCAACATTAAACAAGTGTAAAATTTATCAAATGATGTTGACATAGATGAAATCAAAACAATTTGAGAGAAATATCTCTTTTTTTAATCATTTAAAGGTCACATAATTATAAAAAAAACATTTACATGGAAAATATTATTATAATAGTGTAAGGGAAGCTTCAATGATTTTATAATGGAAGAAAATAGCCACACCCGCCATATAAGTTAAAAAAAGAAATTTTTACCTTAATTCTGTCGATCAGGTTAAAAAGGACCTAGTTTGGAAAACGACAGAAATATTCCTTTATAAACTCTTTATAAAAAGTCAAAAAAGGATTTAAATGACTTTAACCCAAATTCTATAAAATAATAAGAATGTTTTGAAATACATTTTAAAGAAACATGGATGTGGATGACAAAGAGGTCCTAGTAGATAATTACGTATAAACAACCTCGGATAACGAAGAGATTGTTAAATAAACACTTACCAATTTGGTATCATACGAAAAATACACCCCATGAAAGAGGTATCATACAATGAATATGTAAATAGACATAAATAAAAAGTGTATTAGAAAAAAATACAATTATGGGCAGTACATACACCACACAGATGGTAATACTTGCAATATGGCATGAATCTAACGAGAATAGGGAGTGAGATGAAAACCCCTTACCTTGTACTTTTCCTTGGTTAAGGGTATACTAACATTATTTATAATGGTTAAATAATTGTTATTAAATTATACAAGAATCATATAAATTAATATGATATCATATATGATCATTTAACATTGTTTTGTAAATAATATCTTTGTATTATTGTCGTTTCGGGTGTCAACTTACTCATTTTATTTTATATGTTTTTTTACATAAGCCATGTTTGTTATGGAAAGGATGTATCTTATTCATATCCAGAATGATAAAAATTCCTTAAATATTATTTTTTATCACCAAATGAGAATTATACTTGAAAGGATACGATGGGGGAATGAATCTCATTGCGTTCGTGGAGACAGTAGACCGTACGTACGCACGAGCGACAATATCACTATTTTGATATTAAAATAATATATAATTACATATTATATCATATATACAGAATAATTATCATGTTATATTTATTTTTTACATGAATCACACATCATTATTAAATGCATCCAAATAATAATGTTTTGAAAAACAATTACACCACGACGTGGAGACGGTAAGTCGTGCGTACGTACGTATGGTGACATGTCATTCATTGGATGGATCAAATACTGAATATGGTTGTACCATATTTATAATAACATCAATGTATATATAAAATACTGT